>CM042152.1:29235222-29425359 GCA_023376005.1 Doryteuthis pealeii
AACCCGGTTTGGCGAGCAGTGGAATACCCTTCATCACCATTTCTCCTAGGGCCCACTCTGACCCTGCTAGTGGTCGTACTGTTAAGGTCCCCAATCGTATGGTTAAATAGAACGATTTAAAAAAATTAAGTACCGCTCCAGAAATAAACAAAAAGTCTTCAGCAATAAGAAATACCCAACAAAGGTTGACATCATAGATCAACAGTCCACCAACCAATGCGGTTCATGTTAATGTGTAAAATTGATTTGTCATACCTTTCCAAAATGCCCATATCTCTGACTTCGCCTTCACGTTCTCGCTCAGTATGGCTGATCTGTTGAGATATTATTTGTATATGGTGATATTGAAGGGTGTTCATACGTTTGGCATTGTTAGAAAATGTAGAGTTAATTTCAAACACAAATTACCTTTAATTTACCTTTTTCTCTCTTTCATTGAATTAGGCTCCAAACTGTTAAAAATGTCCAGGAAAAAGTGTTTAAGAAGTTAAATGATTTTAAAATATCTTATGTGTATTCATACTTTATTTATTCTTTTTTGAATAAAATGAAGTATCAATGAGAGCACAAATTGTAATGCTATCCTTGTTCAGGGTTCCCCTATCTAAGCTTTTTCTTCCAAGCATTTTGTTAAGTCTAGTGGTGCAACCATACAAAGTGACTAGTAGGCTATAGAAAAATTCTGGCTATCATGCAACCAGGCTCTATAGAAATGTTTTAATGCTCCACATTCTTGGTTCTATAATATTTGAGATTTAATGTGATTTTGTCATTTCTTTTATTGTTTTCGTGTTTTTTAGAGGGCTGTCTCCGTCCGATGTAATAGGGTCAGAACTGGTCCACTCGTCTTACTGGTAAGCTTTACCAACAGCCACTAATACACTGAGGATTATCAGACCTCGACCAACAATGCAAAAATCTTGGAAGAAATTCAAAGGACCATCTGATCAGGAATGTCTGGTACAGAAAAATTCTTACAAAAAAAAAAAGGTTTTTTTTCTTTGCAAGAGTAAAAGTATTCAGACAGAAAGTTTATGATAAACTACAACAAAGTAGCAACCATTCCTAAACTAGTACGGGTAAGTGGTGATACCTGGTGGGTAAGGAAATTGAAAAGAGGCAAAATCATTGTTTCTGAAAACATATTTAGCCAATTCCTATAAATACAAAGAATTAATTTTATTTAAATATAATCTTACATATATATATAAATAATAAATTTTTAGATGTATATAAAATGAATTTCTAATTATTGGCTGTGTTAGTACTTTCTGTATATTTAACTTTTTCTCTATTTGTTCTTTTTAGTTTCTGGAGAAACAAAGTTGAAAACGTTGATGTTTGGTAATATTTGAGTACTTAGGCAAAAGACAATTGTGAAAGGAATTCCATTACGTATAAAATAACAAAGCAGATTAATATTCGTCAAATAACTAGAAAATTGATAAAACAGATCACAATGAAAAACCCCTGGTCGTGTCGGTTTGTACAAATTGTTGAGATCAAATCTTCCTCTCTGCAGAAGTAAGGAGTCCTTGGATTTTTTTTTCTTTCGTTTTTTTGTTTGTTGTGTGTTTTTTCTTTTTGGTTATTTCTCAGTTCCAACTGTGTGTATTTTTATATCTGAGCGATAGACAATTAATGTCACTTGCAGAGATTATCATACTCTTTAAATGTCACCCCAATTCCTGAAAATTTTGAAACATTATTCTATTTTCTTCTGAAAAAATATTTTTTTTTGTACATATGTAAGACAAAAATTTTTAATTCAGAGTTTTTTAATGCTTTTGAGTTAACGTAATAATATACTTCTTTTAATTTATTTTCTTTTAACCCTACAATAAAAAGAGAGCTAAGAATTATAGCAAGACCTTAAGTTTACATTGACAAATCTGTGGCTATAGAATTCAAATGAAAATTTTTGTTAATCTAAGTAGACGATCATTTCAGTACAAACAGCACCTCCACTTAAAGCTTAGAATAAAAATCACGTCTCAAATTATAAAATTGCCGACTGCTTTTCATTAACGCTAAGCTATGTATCAAAAATGTATGAAATTCTTTTCAAATATAACAAAAAAAGACTTATAAACGAGGCACATCTCAAAGAGAAAAATGCCTATTTATTCGTGACGAAGATACAGATTTTAATTTATAAATTTCTCAGCGTGTTTAATTATATTAAAAAGTAGAAAGTGGACTGGCCTATTGTAGAGTATCCTGAACAGTGAAGGAGTATAGTCCTCTTTTTACTTGGCACCTGACTGGGGAGAGATGTTTTATATTTATATTTTTTTGCTGACGTGGAAGCACAGATTCTAGACCGAACCATCAGTGCTCCCAGATGCTTTAATGCACAGATTTATTATTTGTGCACTGAGTGGGGTGGAGGACATCATATCCGAAGCTGGAACATTGCGATTCTATGAGCAAAGAATGCCCTTCCTCACTGAATTTAAAAAAAAAACAAAACACATCTCAGATATTGAAAAACAAGTTTCAACTGGATTTTAGAGAAAAAACAACACATTTTCGATTAAAACCTTGAAATAGCCAAATGATGAGGGAAAACACTTGGGGAGAACATTCAGAGAATTTTGAACAGAGAAATCAATGAATTCAAGAAATTTGTATTAATTGTCCTCATCTATATTGTTATCTACACGTTTTAGGCATTAGTCCAAAATAAATCCAAATATCAAATCTCATCTCAAAAATCAAGAATTTGTAATGAAAAATATCAATAAAGAGAAAACTTGTGGTTATTAAGAAAAACGTTAAGGTGTAAAACACTCTTAAGAATGTTCTTAAAACCACAAAGTTTTTATTTATTTTTTATTTTATTTTATTAAAATTCTTCTGAAATCAACATCCAGCTGAACTTGTTTTAATAATAGCGAAGATGCTGTTTTTTTTGGTTTTTTTCAAACTATTAGACCACACGATTTTGCAGGCCCAAAACGAACTTTCTAAACTAACTTTGTATCCCACACGTCAGCTAGGTCAATCAAGGAGAACGAAGTAATAAAAGGTAAGTTCCTCAATCACATACTGTATTTCGACGATGATTTAGAATTGATCATTATTGTTAAATTCTAACACTGCATAACATAATTTATAGGCAACCCATCAATACTAACAATCGGTGAAAAAAAAACACAAAACCATCAAATCACTCCACAATCTCTAGAAGAAAGCAGCTGATAATAAACTAATTCAACTTCGAGTCAATTGAAATCTTTCAAGCCCAATTATGTAATTCGATCTGATATGCCAGTTATCATTGATATATAAAAAATTCCTTTCCAAAATATATAACGATTCTGTTTACTTATATGCCCAGTTAACAGTCAACTGACCATTTGCGGACTTGTGAGCTAAGGAGAAGTAGCTCTGCGGCTTGAGCCGTCCATGACATGCAACACCACTATTGGCCTACTTAAAGCAGAAGTATGAACGGAGAGGTGCCCGCCAATCAATGGCGGCACATCAAGCCTAGCAATATATGATTGGTCCAACCTATTGCCCTGGAGATAAACCCCCAACCTTTTTACACAAGTTGTCTAGAAAGGCGTGGCTTAGGTCTTAATGTCCTGGGAATAAACATTAAACTCTATCTGAGATCTTTTATCACTTATTCCCAGTTCACCCTTTCCGCAGTGGTAGTACTGTTAGGGTACATCTAGGTATTATAGAAAAAATTGAGTTTAAAAAAAAGAAAAAGAAGAAGAGAGTACCCATCAAGAAGAATAAACAAAAACTCTTTGGCATAAATACCCATCCAGAGTGACATGTCTTAAAACCCAACCATTCGACGTTCTTTTTTTTTCTTTCCTTAATGACACCATAATGATACCCTTTCTCATTATTTGGATGCCATGTACAAACATCTTATAATCAGGCTCATCCATTTCTTCTGCCAAAAAGTTACCACTCCTGAATTTTTTTTGAGTCTGTTCGAGAAACGCAGAGATTCTTCTTTGCAGTGATTAATTCATTTCATTTAAATCATTGAAAGTGTTTTTAAAAGGATATTTTGACATGTAGAATGAACATCATTACTCACCTTCAAGAAGCTGTGAGATATCATCCAGTCACCAGACATATAAGAAAAAAGACAGTATAACCAATACACATCTGTCAGCGAACTTGACTAGGACATGGCATGTTCAGTATGATATGGATAAAAATATACACTCAAAACCACTAAGCCATCAAAATCCGGAAAACAGACTTGACCATGCCACAAAGAGAATAGCCCTAACCTGGCTAATTTAATACACTATCAAAACGGGAATTCTCAGGCATCTGTTGGCTGGGGTGTTAGAATACACGCAGACTGCACCTCTATGAGAGGTAAGACTGCTTCAAGGGGCCATTGTGGCCAGAGTGCGACCGTGATTTAAAGTACGGAAGACAGTCCATGATATGCAACACTCATTTGGCTAGATGTGGGCTAGACAGTGCGGGCGGAGAGCCCCCATCCGATCAATTGGCTGCGCACCATCAAGCCCTAGCACCTATATGATGTCCCGAACATACTGTTCCGTTATGGCCAAGCCCTAACCCTTTCATCATATGATGCAAAGTGGTAGGCTGTAGGGTGCTCATGTCCTGTGGAATAGGCGTTAATCTCTATCTATGTGAGGTTCTAAGCTCTGGGGGATTTGGGAATGTGGAACACCCCTTATCACCACATGCCCCTGTCCACTCGACCCGAGTGTAAAGACCTTTAGGGGTTCCCATCTATGGTTTAAATATAAACATGAGTTTTTATAAAAAAGATTGAGTATCTATAAGATGAATTAATTTCAAACTTATCAGCATTAAAATGACCCACTAGTTGATATGCCGTAAAACAAACCAAAACAAAATGAAAACGGATTCTCAGGCAGCAAGATTCAACACAGTTGAAATACTGATCAATCTACACCAAATCTCTACAGACATGAGGCAGCACCATCCTTGATATATCGATTACATCTTTGTATTCTTTATTTATTAATTTTTTTTTTGTTTTACACAAACAATGGATTAATGTGGATCCCTTTAAGCTAGGAATCTGTGTGTATTTAAATGTCGGGTCTTAAGAAAATTTTAACCAACGATGACCTTAGGCACCCCTTCTGTAATTTGGCCTCACGAGGAACACTTTCTCATTTACACTGTTCCTAAAAATACCTGGTTGTTGGTTAGGTAGGGTTAGTTTATAAGTAAAAAACTCTAAAAAAAATCGTCGTTAACAATTAAACGTTTGATGGATAAATGAAAAAATGTCCCCAAGAAATCTAGATTGCAAAAGGGTGCCTAATGGTCATATGGTCCATATTTTTTATACTAACTGAAGAAAAACTGAGCATTCCACAAAATCATTGATCTTCAATTGATGCATCTTATCATTTAATCAGAATAAAATGAGATTACCTTTATAGTATTGCCTTAATCATACGCCAATTAAAGCGTTTGCATGAATTTTAATGCTCAATGATATCTGTTTCTGAGTCGACAAAGTACATACAGAAAAAAGACGACTACGCTCTTTATATATAGACATTGGGTTGTATTTCCTATAAGTCTAAACATGAATCAAAGGGAACCACTCTTGACGAAAATTAATTTATTTATTGATTACTAGGAAAAAGAAGACGGGGTATGGTTAGTGTTAATGTGGAAATAAAATAATAATTTATCAGTCAATTGATTTCAGTTAGACTAAGGAAATAACCGCATGTAAATATCGGGATTTCAGTTGGTGATCTTGGGACATAACCCCCCCCCTTTATCCATACATGCAACACTCCACTTTTACCCTTACTACTTAGGCCAGACTGGTGTGCGGTATATACCCTTCTTATCAATTGACTGGTTACGTCAAGCCCTACACTCTACTAAGGCTCAGAGTTGGTCCTCAAAATAACCCCTACCCATGATATGACCGCCAACTTTAACCCTTAGCAAACCGGTGCTTTTTATTATATGTGCTAGAAAGGCAGTGTCTAAGGGGCTTAGTCTTGGTATGACATTAAACTGCATCTGGTGAAGTTGCCCAATTCTGAACTGGTAAATGTGGAGTACCGTTTAATCGTGAAATCAACGCCATTTTAAAACAATATCTTCTTGAATATCTGTCTTAAAAAATCTGTCATCGTTTGTAAAAGTAAATTTGGTGAGTGGTCTTTTGTCGTATCAGCTGACAGCGAGGGCGAGTCATACCTCCTTTTCACTCATATATTGATAAAGATTTAAAAAGTAAAGTTGCGGAGTGCTTTGAGTCGGCGTATCAGCTGGACAGCAAGGGAGTCTATACCCTTTTCAACTAGCATTATGATAAAAATCTAAAACAGTAAAGTTGTAGTGTCTTTGTCGTATCAGCTGGACAAGGCGAGGAAGCTCTAAATCGGCCCTTTCACTAGCATATTGATAAAAATCTAAAAAGTAAAGTTAGTGATGTGGTCTTGTTGTATCAGCTGACAGTGAGGGAGTCATACCCTTATTCACTAGCGTTATGAATAAAAAGCTAAAAGTAAAACGTTGGTGATGTGGTCTTTGTGTACCAGCCCTGAAACCCCAGTTGGGGGAGGGAGTCTATACCCTTTTCACTAGCGTATGATAAAAAGTCTAAAAAGAAAGTGGTGGAGTGTCTTTGTCGGTATCAGCTGGACCAGCGTTGGAGCTATACCCCCTTTTTAGCTAGTGCTGACAGAGATTTTTTTTTTTTTGATTTAATTTTGTAATGACCTGTAAGACTCGGAGAATTAAAAAATAAAAACTCTCTGTTGAGAATTGAAATTTTTATCTAATATATTATTTGCGCTGAGTGACGGCGTGACCGTTCTGTCCACTTGCCTAATTTGTTGGTCGAAATGGTGACCAGTGGCTCAAAAGTGGCCGTGTCAGTCAAGAAGTCAACGTGTTTGGGCCATTAAACACAGTCTAATGTCAAAGAAAAGCAGTTTACCAACTTCATTTACAGCAGACTCTTGAATATTTCAGATAGGAATCACTAGCAGGAGTTTTTTTTTTTTTTTTTTTTTGCAAGGGGGAGGCTGAAAAGTTCAGACCAACCAAGAACTTCATGTGGTTAATTGTTCACCTTAGTTAGCTAAATTCCTAGCAAAATAAGGCCAATTAGAATAAACCCCCTTGACTTTCACTTTGAAACAAGCGGTACTATTTTGAAAGTCTTCGGTAGCGAAATACACAAATCTTAGAAACTCTTTCGAAAAACATACAACTGCAGCTTTAACACAAAAAATAGATCATAAAATGTGTCTTAATAACAATGTAAGTTCATTTCAATTAATGCGCACTGCAGAATTATGCTAGAATTAGCCAACTAAGGTTAATTACCCTTATGTATGTGTTTGTTTGGTATTTGTGTGGTGGTATTAATTGCATGATGTAAGTGTTTGTCTGTGTGTTTCTGTGGCATGCGTGTGTGTGCGTGAATGTGGGTTAAAACCTTGAAAACACTGATATCACAAGTGATTATGAACTGAAAGATGTACAATTTCGTGGGTCTACTACATCAGATCTTCAACTTTTACTTGATGCCCACACGCCATACCCTGTTTGTAACTAATTAAATTTCATTCCATCAAATAAATGAATTGAATATCAAATTACAAAACAACTGAATTTACCTTGTTTGATAAATGAAAAATGGGTATCTTTTAAATAAAAAACAAACTTAAATAGGTTAATAATTAATTTGTGAAGTTAAAACATCACGTCCATACCAAGACGAATGCAAAAATGTAAATCCTGATTATCGGGTCGCCTATCCACTGATCTTATTTCTTAAGGTCGTCACCTCATCGAAATAATGAACATTTGTTTTATTATAAAGCGAAGAGAAAAGGACATGCTAAATAGAACCTGTAAGAAAGAAAGAGTAGGAAATATATAGAGGGGGGTGAGAGTGCGGAAGCAATAACTAAGTCTATTTCAATTGAACATTATAAAAAAGAAGAAAAGAAAGAGTTAATCAAGATTATTAATCTTTTTACATTTAAATAATATTGTAATAGCCTTAAGTAAACATATTCAAATGTTGTAATAATTAAATACATACTGTGGTATACACAGGTCTTGGCACAGTTTATATTTAATATAATGGAGTTAGGGCCAGATACAAGTACCATTGCGCTATGACGTAGTAAGGCAGCTAATCTACCAAATACATCACTTTCATTATGACTAGGATATATCTTGTTGAAGAAAACATTTGGTTGGGACGAGGGGAGGTTCTTATATGTCTAAAAATTTTAAAAAAGAATTGTTAAACACCTGGACGAAGTTGGTTTGCATCCCAATAGCGCTAAGGTATGCATCCAACTAACTCTCCTCCAAGCTAGGGTAATAGCAGGGCAGATGTGGCTCTTTAACTGTGGCTAGTAATCAATCTAGGAGACAGGAAAATTCTGACTTCAAACATGTTAAACTCAGAATTGACCTTGTGTCACATCGCTGCTCGTTTGGTGGAGGGGTTGGCAAATATACATAAGTATATTATATATATAATATAATAATTATAAAATTTGTATCAGAAAAGAATTTATGCAGGATTTTTCTCTGATTGATTGTGAATGTTTTTTTTTTTTCTTTTTTCTTTTCTCAGATTTATTCCCGGTTGATCCAAAGTCTTCAACAATGACGATGCTCCTTGAGATAATGTAATCGTCTTGCATCATTCAAACAGATAAACCATAAACAAAGTGTTCTCCCTCAGTCACGAAGTTTGGAAGTTGTGGAAAACAATTGGCTTTGTTTTGGAATCCTACAACACAGGTTGTCCAATTCTTTTTTGAATAATTTATTTCAACGACAATTTAAAATATTTTTGTTAATTTTAAAAAAGAAAAAAATGATTTATTATTTAGTTTTTAAGCATTACCTTTTTGTTGAACAAATCAAAAGTTCAATCTTGTTTACAGTAAATTGATGGTGTATGCTGCCAATTGAAAGTAGTGAGAATATATTTTGAATTCAATCAAACGATATTTTTTGATTCCAATCTGGTACGATAAGATTTGATTGACATTATTTTGACCTTCTCGTAACAGAGATAAGTCAGTTTGTAAGTGAGTCAATCAGGAATGTACAGACATAGTTATGCCAGACTTAGCACGCGATCGATATTGGAATCAAAATCTAAGAAACTAAATTATTCACAATATATATTCCTTCTGTTGGTTCTCTAAAACAAATGACCACACAAGAACATCGAGCCATTTGCTTGTTGAACTGTGTGTGTATGTGAGTGGGTCCAATGATGAAGCTGTGCGTATGTGTGTGGTGCCTGTGAAGCTGGTGCTATGTGTGTTGGTTGCCTGTTGAACTGTGTGCCGATTTGTGGTGCCTGTTGAACGTGTGCGTGTGTGGTGTGGTTGCCTGTACTGTGTGGCGTTGGCGTGTGTGTTGCCGTTGAACTGTGGCGTGTGTGTGTCGTGCCTGGTGACTGTGTGCATGTGTGGTGGTTGCCTGTTGACTGTGTGCGTATGTGGGGTTGCCTGTGAAATCGGGTACGTAGTGTGTGGGGCTGGCTATTCGACCAAAAAATGTCTTATGCAAATTTATTTAAAAAGATCAAGAAAAATTCTTGATGATTTTCACAAAGCTCTTAATGTCATCTATTCCATTTCCAAACCATTAACCCGGTCCGAAGCAACATCTCGAAGAAAATCAATCATAATTCAGTCTTCCTTCTCCATCTGCTCTTGTAAGTCGTATTGGCTCAAAGAATTTATATTTCTTTTTACAAAAAGAATTCTGCTTTTTTACAAGCCTATTGGCTGGACTATTAGAATACACGCAACTGCACCCTGCAGAGGGTAAGACTCCCCACCACCTACCACGGATGCCACCGACCACCAATGGGGTTACCTTTTGTTGGCTGTTGGGGCAAACTTGTGATCTTAAGAATAACCTCACGTGGATGAGCAGTTCATGACTGCAATACTCCACTTTCTTGGCTAAACAGGTGGTCGGAGGACCCCTCCGATCATGGCTCGTCATGTCAAGCCCTAGCACTATAGATTGCACAACCCTATAACCCGGTAGATGGCAATCCCACCCACTTTTATCAAAGGGTGCTAGAAGGCAGTGGCTGAGGGTCTTCATGTCCTGGGTAATGACACTTAAACGAATCTGATGGTGAAGTTCCACGCCTGGGAATGGGAGTTCATTACCTCCAAGGTCCACTCTGACCAGAAGTGGTAGTACCCTGTTAGGGCTCACTATGGTTCATAGATGAGATTGTTGCAAAAATGTGTTTAAAAAAACTGAGTACCCATGAGAATAAAAAACAAACATCTTGCATAAAATGACCCAACAAGACCCTGCGCCATAAAACCATCAGCCAACCACTGGCTTTTTTACTATTTTTTTCATTTTTTCATGTCCTTAACAAGAATGATTGAATGAAGTCATTTTTGTTGTACACATATATTTACAAAAATTTAAAATTTTTCAGGTCATAGCCAGGATAAGAATTATTGTCGTGAGCGAGTCATCTTGGTCAGTCAGGCCCACTCTAAGTACTGACCTCCGTGGCCAGACAAACGACCAATCGTTGTCTCTCAAGGCCGAACGAAACCCGTCCACGGCATGCTGCTTATAGTAGTGATTTCTTTGGTTTTATCTTTATAAATGTGAAATCATTCATATGTCAGGTTGCGTCAATATCTACTATGGTACACCTGTTGAAGTTGAATCATTCAGTGACTAAACCAGTAATCCCAACAATTGTCTGATGAGGATGTGGCTAGATCCCTGCAGAATGAAAAAACAAGCCCTGTAAAGGGCGAGAAGTTTCTTTGCCAGACGGCCATGACAGTCCAACCCCAATTTTGAATCTCAACAATTCAATTCAAGAATTTACCTACACTTACATATCATATCGAGGCTACCTCACGATATTATATTAACATATACATACTTGTGTCACATTTACCTGTGGGAACAGTGTTGGGAGTAAAATATATACCGTAAACCCGAATTCAGCCAAAGTAGCTATGACATTACCTACTCTTTACATTCATGTTCAGCTAGAAAACAATATATTCACCTAATTGAAAAAATTTAAAAGAAAAGAGAGACTCTCCTCACTTGTAAGACTGGCCAATTTATAAACATCCGCAACACAAATTATTGTTTATATTTGCATGTTAATATGTTCAGGTGCCATATGCCTACTGTACTATGTAACCAATACTACCTGTTTCATTGTAGATCATCGGTAACATATATAAACCCCACAGATTATCTGGCGATGAAAGGTGGTTATACACCCTGCAGAATGAAAAACTAAAGTACAAGATCCTGTAAAAAGGAAGGAAGCTATTGCTTAACGCCATCTAGCTTATTATTACTAAAGTCTAAATTCTCTCAATCACGGTAAGCCATGTAAAACTTGGATGTTAGAGCCATGCCATCAGAAGCTAAGATGAGCTTGATAATTGGATTATAGGATTATCAGACTATTGCCACGGCGTTATAAGTTACTCTTACACGTTTCAGCTGATTCCCTCCTGGCCTTCTTCAAAATGTGTCTTGTCGAACTCAAGAAAACCCTTCTGGACACATGCACAAAGATATAAGATTGCGTAAACAGTTCTAAGTGACAATCAACTGAGGTTGTAGTTCAAGTCCTATCAACGGCGATAATAACCTGAATACTTAACACTTGTATCCGGTATGGTGTAAGATGGAATGAGAACAGTCCTATCCAGTGATGAATAAAGAAGTTTGTTCAAAGTCCATGAAAAGCTCGGAGTTGACAAGATAGTTCCCAAGAAACACCTGAAGAAGTTGGAGATCACAGACAGCCAAAATGTTGTGTGGAAACAATAAAGATGAAGCAGAGAATCCAAATAATCAGAAGAGATGAATTATTTACTGGCATACCACTAATTTTTTTATAAATGTTTGTTATTTTTAATAAGTTTTTATTTTTTTATTCTTATTTTTTATTTTATTTTTAAATGTTTTATTTTTTTTTAAATTTTTAATGGTTTTTATTTTATTTTTTTTTTTTTTGATGTTTTCTAAATATCTTTTTTTTTTTTAAATATGTCATTTTTCTCTTTCCTTGATATTCTTCTAGATGTTTCTCACTGTTGACCGTGGCCAAACACCATCTCAATCAAATAATTATGGACAGATTTCTAGTGATTATGTAAGTAATTCGCTTCTTTTAGGGCATCATTTTTTTCTCGAATTTTTTAGATGAGCCTTGCATAAAAGTATTATTTTATATTCAACTATGTCCTATCGGTCTTCATAAAATTATCTATAAACGTTTCAGCCAAGTGCCCTCCGGCCTCTCAGAATTCTTGTGACTGGACCTCTTTTCATAAACCTATTCGTGATGGCTCCCGATACGACAAACAAGAAATACCTGAAGAAGGTTGGAGGATACATTCGGCCGAAACGTTGACAGATAACAATGAGATGAGACAATACGAGCGAGTTGGGAGGCGCAGTATTGATGGAAACCTTGTGTTGCAGGTGATGGCTCTAAAACCGACAAAGCAAACAATTATAATTCACTTGCTGTAAGTTCCAGAACAATTTTGTGCAAGACTTTGTCGCTCCCTAAGTAATGATATTTGGACATTTCGTAAACCCCACTCCACAAGAAAAATGTTATTTGGACATTTTCGTACCCCCCCCCACAGCAAATGACATTTTGTAACCCGCCCTAGCAAATGACTGGACATTGTACCCCACCCCCCCCCGTAATAACCAGTCATCTGATTCAGTGTAGGTAAAACAGAATCAGAAATACTATTTATTAAATTTTTTTTTGTCCTCTAGAACGTTAGCCCTGCTGACTGAGGAGACGCTTTTGGGGTGTGGTAAGTATTGCCCACACAGTCAAACATTCAGAACGTATATCGTCACCATCCCGTGGTCCTTAGCCTGCCTTGTCAGAATATTGCAATCAATTGAAGACATGAAACTTAACAGATGGAGTTGCGACGGCCGGACGCCTCTCAGGATCAACTGTGGCACATAGCAGATTAAACGTTCTCTAAAGCTCCTACCCACTCATGTGCCAGCTCCTGACTGAAGAATCACCATGTATGCACTGTGATACTATTTTTTTCTACTACAAGTTGATTATTGAGCAACTTAACCAAAACTCTTCTCTTACCTCTACGCTCACCAATCCAATTCACAGCGACTAACCGATAGAAACAAAGAAGTGAATGAATGTAATGGATGATTGGATGAACGCAATAAATTCTTTTTTCTCAAAGAAGCTGGTTTTTTTTAGTCTTAATATTGCTGGATCACTTTTTTGTTTATTCAATCTTAACCATGCGTGTGAGAGCCCTGTTGGTGGCCCTACAGTATGATGTTACATAATGGGCAGACGTGGACCAATGATGAACCTGATATTAATTTAGCAATGGAAGTTTTAGCAAAGAATTTGATATGATGAGAATGAAAAGTTTAATGCTGATCAGCATAGCCCCACATAGCATGTTTTCATTGGACAAAGCCGAATAAGGAGACGTGCGAAGTAGCAGAAATAATAACATCAAGATCGCTCTTTTCTCGTGGAATTTATTTCGCACAAAAGGCCAAAATGCTGAAAGCAGAAATGCCAATTCTTGCTCCTCCGCACACATTCTACTAAGTATCTCAATTACACCTAGATGCCCCACGACGAGGGTGAGGGTCAGAGTGTAAATTGAGTCTAATAGAATGTGCGGAGAGAGCCAAGACTGGATTTCTTGCTCTCCAGCAATTTGGCTTTTGTGGAAATAAAAATTCTCACAAGAAAGAAGCGTCTTGTGTATTCTAAAAACTCAAATGGCACAAGGCAACAATCCCTCAAGCCCCACAAGTTGGTTTGACAGACTCAGACATAAAGAATTGCCAGTCAAACTGAACAGCAGCCTCAGCAACCAGATTTCAGCCTCTCCCAATGTAATGACTGGTCAGAAGAGATAAGTAGACAAATAACTTTTCTACTATCAACACATCATCCTCCATTCGAAATGAGTTCAGAAATGTAATGAGAGTTGACAAGTCATTCTCTCCATTCCAAACAATGCACGTCTAGCAGCACTGACTCTTCCAATGTTCAAACCTCAACAAGAAGGAAAAGTCACTAAGGGTTATTAAGGTATTACATGCATCCCACTTATGCAGATCAAACACAAGTCCTATTAATGTGGACTACCCTACGAACTTGAAGCTCATGGATGGCATGCACAAAAAATGCATGGATCCGCTGGCATTTCACTCAAAGTGGTGGGGAGGGGTGTTTGACCTAAGGCACTGCAATAAATCCAGCCCGCCCACCACTTTGGTGGAAAGCCAAGGATCCATGCAATTTTGTGCATGCCATCCCATGAGCTCATTCGGGGAGGTCGACATTAATAGGACCTTGTTTTGATCTGCTAATGGATGCATGGAAATACCTTAATAACTAGTGACCTTTCCTCTTTGTTGAGAGGTGAAACCATTGCTGAAAGATCCAGTTTGGCTGCGAGACGTCTTGTGGAAGGAGAGATGACTCAACTTCTCATTACTTCTGACACTCATTTTCGAAAGGAGAGATGATGTGTTGATAGTAGAAATATTTGTCTACTTATCCTCTAAACGGCATAATACAATCGAGAGGCCTTGGAGAATCCTGTTGCGGGCTGCTGTTCAGTTGACTGGACGAATTCTCTTTATTCTGGAGCTGCAAACCCAATTGGGGGCTGAGGGACATCCTTGCCTTGTGCTTAAGAGTTTTAAAGTATATAACACAAGACCGCTTCTTTTCTTGTGAGAATTTTATTCCACCCAAAGCCAAAATTGCTGAAAGCAGAAATCATGTCTTGACATCTCTCCGCACATTTACTAGACTCAATTACACTCGGACTCCCAGTCAACCCTCGGAGGGGTCGTGTAAATTGAGTCTAGTAGAATGGCGGAAGAGCAAGACATGGATTTCTTGCTCTCAGCATTTTGCTTTTGTGGAAATAAAATTCTCACGAGAAAGAAGCGATCTTGGTTATTACTTCTGCTACTTCGCCACGTCTCTTATCGCTTTGTCCAAAGAAGGACGACTGGCTATGTGCTATGCTGACTCAGCATTAAGACTTTCATTCTCATCTAACTCAACAATTCTTGCTAAAAACTTTCCATGCTAATTTAACAGTATCAGTTACACTCAGGCTCCACGTCGCACATATGTAACACATCATAAGTAAAGGACACACCCACAGAGCTCATTCACGCATGTTAAGATGAATAAACAAAAAAGTGATTCAAACAAAATATAATAAGACTAAAACAAAACAAGAGGTTCTTGAAGAAAAGAAACAGATTTAAATTGCAGCTTCAATCCAATCATCTCCATTACATTCATCACTTCTTGTTTCTAATCCGGTTAGTCCGCTGTGAATTGGATTGGGTGACGTAGAGGTAAGAAGAAGAAGTTTTGTTAAAGTTGCTCAATAAACAACATTGTAGTAGCAAAAAAAATAGTCATGCACAGTCATCATGTGATCCTTCACCAGGAACTGAGGCCACTGAGTGGTAGGGAGCTTAGGCGTAATTGCTAATGTGCCACCTTCATCCTGAGAGGCGTCCGCTCCACAATCCGCATCTGTATAGTTTTCATTACTTCAATTGATGCAAACATACTTCTGACAAAAGGCAGTGGAAACCACTTGCTGCATACCTGTGACATAATACATTCACTGAATGTTGACTGTGTGGGCAATACTTACCAACACCCAAAGCGTCTCCCAGTCAGCAGCATAACGTTCTAGAGAGAAAAAACATTTAAATAAATAGTAATTTACTGATCTGTGTACTAACACTGAATCAATGACATGCTATTAACGGGGGGGGGGTACAAAAATGTGCCAAAAGTCAATTGCTAGGGGGTACAAAATGTCATGCGGGGGGGGGGGTACGAAAGCCAAATAACATTGCTGTGGAGTGGGTTTACAAATGTCAAATATCATTAACTAGGGCGACAAAGTCGCTGCACAAAAATTAGTTTCTGGAACTACAAGACAAGTTAATTCTCATTGTTTACGTTGTCGTAGAGCATCCACCTAGCACCACAAGGTTCCAGGTCAATACTGCCCTCACCAATCGCTCTATGTCCTCAATCTCATTGTTATCTGTACAACGTTTCGGCCGATGTTATCCAACCCCTTCTTCAGGTAATTTTCTTGTTGTCGTAATCGGGAGCCATCCTGAATAGGTTTTATGAAAAGAAGGTTCCCAATCCAAAAGAAATACTGATAAGGCCGGAGGGCACATTGCTGAAACGTTGTATACGATAATTTTCTTGACGAGGACAATAATCGAAATACAAAATAATACTAATTATCAAGCTCATTCTAAAAAAATTCAGGAAAAAAAATGATGCCCTAAAAAAGAGCGAATACTTACAAGTAAATCAACTAGAATCTGTCCATAATATTTGCACTTGAATTGTTTGGGCCAAGAGCAACAGTGAAGAAACAATCTAAAAATACAGGAAGAGAAATGAAACATTAAAAAAAAAAAAAAAATATTTAGAATCAAAAAAAAAAATAAAAATAAAAAACATTTAAAAATAATAAAATAAAACATTTAAAAATAAAAATAAAAATAGAAATAAAAAAAATAAAAACTTATTTAAAAATAAACACATTATAAAAAATTAGTGGATGCCAGTAAATTATAATTCATCCTGCTTCTGGATTATTTGATTTATTGTCTTCAATCTTATTGTTATCTCACACAACATTTTTGGCTGATGATTCCAATCTCTTCAGGTGTTTCTGGGAACCTTCTTGTCAAACTCTGGACCTTCATGGAACTTTGAACCAAACTCTTTATTCAATCCACTGGAGTAGACTGTTCTCATTCCATTAACCATGACCGGATACAAGTGTTTAAGTATTCATGTTATTATCGCCTTGGAAAGGATTGAATCTACAACCTCAAGATGATTGTCCTAGAAACTGTATTAACCAATCCTTATATCTATTGTGTCAATGTGTCAGAAGGTTTCTGAGTTCGACAAGACACTCTAAGAAGGCCAGAGGGCACATCAGCTGAAACGTAGATAACTATAACGACGTGGACAATAGTCTGAATAATCCTAATAATCCAATTAATCAGCCTCATCTTAAGTTCCTGATGGCATGGCTCTAACACAACCAAGTTAAGGAACCGTGATGAGGAAGAATTAGACTTTAGAAATAATAAGCTAGATGGCCGTTAAGCAAATAGCTTCTTCACCTTTACAGATCTTGTTTATTTCAATCTGCAGGTGTTAAACCCTCCAGCCAGAAAAATCTGTGGGTTACTAGTTTAGTTACCGATGATCTAACAATGAACAGGTATGTATTGGTTACATAGTACCAGTACATATGAGCAACCTGACACATATTAACATGCAAAAAATAATAAACAAAATTTGTTTCAGTGTTTAGTATTGTGCCATCTTACAAGTGAGAGGTCTCTCTTCTTTAAAATCAAATTTAGAAATATTGTTTCTAGCTGAACATGAATGCTAATCACAGGTAGGTAAATTGGTCATAGCCTACCTATTGGCTGAAATTGTAGGTAATTTACCAACCTGTTCACCACAGGTAGAAGTGACACAAAAGTCGAATGTATAGTTATATAATATCGTGGGTGGCCTACGAATTATGTATGTAAGTGTAGGTAAATTTGAATTGAAAATTGTTGGAAGACAAAATTTGGTTGGACTGATGGCCCGTTGAGCAAAGAACTTCCCGCCTTTACAGGGCTTGTTTCATTCGCAGGAAATCTAGCCACCATCTCATCAGACAAAATCTGTGGATTACTGGTTTAGTCACTGATGATTCAACATCAAACAGGTAGTACCAGTAGCATATTGAGCGAACCTGACATAATGAATGATTCACATTTTAAAAGATAAACAAAGAAAACTCACTTTAACTAAGCAGCATGCGTGGACTGGTGTTTGTTCGGCTGAGAAGACAACGATTGGTCCTTGTCTGCACCGAGGACGGTAGTACTAGAAGTAGGGCTGACTGACCCGGCAAACGACAATAATTCTTTCTGGCTATGACCTGAAAAATTTTAAATTTGTAGAATAATATTGTACAATACAAAAATGACTCCAATCATCAGTTTTGTAAAGACATTTGAAAAATGAAAAAAAGTAAAAAGACCAGTTTGGTTGCTGGGTTTTAGGCTGGGTCTTGTTGGGTCATTTTATGCCAAAGATGTTTGTTATTCATTTCTTCATGGGGTACTCAGTTTTTTAAACACATTTTTTGCAAACTCATTGAAACCCATAGATGAGACCCTAACAGTACTACCACTCTGGGTCAGAGTGGACCTGGGAGTAATGGCAACTCCCATTCCCAGAGCTGGAACTTCACCCATCAGTATATAGTTAGTGTCATACCCAGGACATGAAGACCCTCAGCCACTGCCTTCTAGCACCCATTATTAAAAAGTGTTTGGGCTTGCCATAAGGGTAATAGGGTTGGGCAATCATATAGGTGCTAGGCTTGACATGACGAGCCAATTGATCGGAAGGGTCTCTCGACCACCTGTCTAGCCCAAGAAAGTGGAGTATTGCAAGTCATGAACTGCTCAACCACCTGGGTTCTATTCTTAAGCATCACAAGTTGCCACCAACAGCCAACAGGTAACCCATTGGTGGTGTGTGGGGTGGTGGGGAGTCTTACCCTCTGCAGAGGTGCAGTTGGTGTATTCTAAAGTCCCAGCAATAGGCTTGTAAAAAAGCAGAATTCTTTTGGTAAAAAAAGAAATATAAAATCATTTGAGCCAATACGACTTACCAAAGAGCAATGGAGAAGAGAAGACTGAAATATTGATTGATTTCTTCGGATGTTGCTTCGGACCGGTTAATGTTGGAAATGGAAATAGATGACATTAAGAGCTTTGAAAATCATCAAGATTTTTACTTTATTCTTTTAAATAAATTTGCATAAGACCATTTTGGTGAAACCACCCCACACACATACGTACCCAGTTCAACAGGCAACCCCACACACATTACGCACACAGTTCAACAGGCAACACACACACACACACACAGTTCACAACACGCACACAGTTCAACGGCACCACCACACAGGGCACCACACACATACGCACACAGTTACAGGCAACCACACACAACGCACCCAGTTCAACAGGCACCAACACATCACAACAGGCAACCACACCAGTTCAACAAGCAAAGATGGCTCGATGTCTTGTGTGGTCATTTGCTTTTAGAGACAACAGAAGACATATATATTTTGTGAATCACATATTCATTTCTTAAGATTTGGATCCAATAATCACGCGTGCTAAGTCTGGGATAACTATGTCTGTACATCCTGATGACTCACTACAAACTGACTATCTCATGCTACGAGCAGAGGTCAAAATAAATTGTCAATCAAATCTCTAATCGTACAGATTGAATTCAAATAATATCGTTTTGATTTGAATTCAAATAATATCTCCACTAACTATTCAAAATTGGCAGTACACCCATCAATTATGTAACAATTGAACTTTTTGAGTTGTTCAACTAAAAAGGTAATGCTTAAAAAACTAAATAAAGAAAATCATTTTTTTCTTTTAAATAACAAAAATATTTTAAATTGTTACGTGAAAATAAATTATTTCAAAAAGAATTGGACAAACCTGTGTTGTAGGATTTCCAAAACAAAGCCAATTTTTCCCACAGCCACTTCCAAACTTCGACTGAGGAGAACAACTTTGTTTAATTGTTTATCTGTGAAATGATCAAGACGATACATTATCTCAAGGATGTCATGTTGAAGACTTGGATCAACCAGAGGAATTAAATCTGAGAAAGAAAAAAAAGAAAAAAAAACATCAATCAATCAAAATCAAGAGAAAAATCTGCATAAAATTATTTTCTGAAAAATTTAACATATATATATATATATATATATATATATATATATATATATATTTGCCAACCTCCACACGAGCAGGATGTGACACAAGGTCAATTTCTTGAGTTTAACATGTTTGAAGTCAGAATTTTCCTTCTCCTAGACTGATTACCTAGCCACAGTTAAAGAGCCAAATCTGCCCTGCTATTTACCCATAGCTGGAGGAGAGTAGTTGGATGCATACCTTAGCGCTATTTGGGATACAAAAACTTCGTCCAGGATTGTTTTAAAATTCTTTTTTAAATTTTAGCATATAAGAACCCTCCCCCCTCGTCCCAACCAAATGTCTCAAAAATTCTCCTAAGTCATAAATGCAAAAGTGAGGTATTTGGTAGACTACTGCTTACCTAGATACCATAGAGCAATGGTACTTGTATCTGGCCTAACTCCATTATTAAATATAAACTGGCGAGACCTGTGGATACACAGTATGATAATTAATTATTACAACATTTGATATGTTTACTTAAGAGCTATTACAATATTTTAATATGAAAAAGATAATAATCTTGATTAAACTCTTTTTTTCTTCTTTTTATAATGTTCAATTTGAAATAGACTAGTGTTATTGCTTCCGCACTCTCACCCCCCCTCTATATATTTCCCTTACTCTTTCTTTCTTATATCTTTTAGCATGTCCTTTTTCTCCTTTATAATAAAAACAAAATGGTTCATTATTTCGATGAGGTGACGACACTCATAAAAATAAGAATTCAGTGGATAGGCGACACCGATAATCAGGATTTACATTTTTGCATTTCGTCTTGGATAATTGGACGTGATGTTTAAATTCACAAAATATAATTATACACATTTAAAGTTTGTTTTTATTTAAAATACCAACATTTTTATTATATCAAACACAGGTAAATCAGTTGTTTTGTAATTTGATATTCAATTCATTTATTTGGATGGGAATGGAAATTAAATTTAGTTACAAAGGGTAGGGTGTGGGGCATCAAGTAAAAAGTTTGAGAAATCTTGATGTATAGAGTCACGAAATGTACATCTTTCAGTTCAAATCACTTTGATATCATTTTTTCAAGGTTTTTAACACACATTCACGCACACACACACGCATGCACACAGAAACACACAGAAACAAACACACTTACATACATGCACATAAATAACACACACACACAAACATACACATAAACAAACACACACATACACATAAGGGTAATTTTTAACCTTTAGTTGGCTAAATTCCTAGCATAAAATTCTGCGTGCGCATTATTTGAAATGAACTTAATTGTTATTAAGGACACATTTTATGATATTTTTGTGTTAAAGCATGCAGTTGTATTGTTTTCGAAAAGTTTCTTAAGATTTGTGTATTTCGCACGGAGACTTTCAAAATAGCTACCGGCTTGTTTCAAAGTGAAAGTCAAGGAGGTTATTCTAATTGCCTTATTTGCTAGGAATTTAGCTAACTAAAGGTGAAAATTACCCACATAAGTTCTTCTTGGTTGGTCTGAGAACTTTTCAGCCTCCCCCTTGCAAAAAAAAAAAAAAAAAAAAAAACCCTGCTGTGAACGTACTGAAAATATTAATGAGTTCTGCTTGTAAATGAAGTTGTAAACTGCTTTTCTTTTGACAACTTGCTTGTTTAATGGCCCAAACAACTGGTTGCACTTCTTGACTGACACGGCCACATTTTGAGCACTGGTCACCATTTCGACAACAAAATTAGGCAAAGTGGACAGAAACGGTCACAGACGTCACTACAAAAAAAGAAATTAGATAAAAATTCAAATTCTCAACAGATTTTATTAAAATTCCTCGAGTCTTACAAGAGTCATTACAAAATTAAAATCAAAAAAAAAAAAAATCTCTGTCTAGCACTAGCAAAAGGGTATAGACCCAAACCTGTCCAGCTGATACCGACAAAAACACTCACAACTTTACTTTTAGACTTTTATCAAAAAAAAGGGTATAGACTCCTCACTGTCCAGCTGATACCGACAAAAGACCAACTCCAAACTTTACTTTTTAGACTTTTATCAATAACGCTAGTGAAAGGGATAGACTCCCTCACTGTCCAGCTGATACCAACAAAAGACCACTCCACTAACTTTACTTTTTAGATTTTATCAATAACGCTAGTGAAAAGGGTATAGACTCCCTCGCTGTCCAGTGATACCGACAAAAGACCACTCCACCAACTTTACTTTTTAGATTTTTATAATAACGCTAGTGAAAAGGGTATAGACTCCCTTGCTGTCCAGCTGATACCGACAAAAGACCACTCCGCCAACTTTACTTTTAAATTTTTATCAATAATGCTAGTGAAAAGGGTATAGACTCCCTCGCTGTCCAGCTGATACCGACAAAAACCACTCCACCAAAATTTACTTTTACAAGATGACAGATTTTTTACAGACAGATAATTACAAGAAGATATTTTTAAAAATGGTTGATTTCACGATAAACCGGTACTCCACATTACCCAGAGTTCCAGAATGGGAACTTCACCAGATGCAGTTTAATGTCATACCCAAGACATTAAGCCCCTTAGACACTGCCTTCTAGCACATAATATAAATAAAAGAACTCGGGGTTTGCCATAAGGGTAAAAAGTGGAGTGTTGCATATCATGGGTAAGGGGGGTTATTGTTGAACAATCTAGCACTTATAGAAGTGCTAGGGCTTGACGTAACCAGTCAATTGATAAGAGGGGTATATCCGAACACCCGTCTGGCCTAAGTAAGGGTAAAAGTGGAGTGTTGCATGTCATGGATAAGGGGGGGGTTTATGTCCCAAGATCACCAACTGAAATCACAGATATATATACATGTCGGTTATTTCCTATTAGTCTAACATGATCAAATTGACTGATAAATTATTTATTTATTTTCCCATTAAACTAACCCTAACCCCGTCTTCTTTTTTCCTAGTAGATCAATAAATAAATAATTTATCAGTCAAGAGTGGTTCCCTTTGATCATGTTAGACTTATAGGAAATAACCCATGTCTATATATAAAGGAGTCACGTCTGTTTTTGTATGTACGTGTCGACTCAGAAAACAGATATCATTGAGCATTAAAATCATGCAAACGCTTTAATATGCGTATGATAAGGAATACTATAAAAAGTAATTTCATTTTATTACTGAATAAATGAAAGATGCAATAATTGAAGATCAATTGATTGTGGAATGCTTCAGTTTTCTTCAGTAAGTATAAAAAAAATTGGACCATATGACCATTAGGCACCCTTTTGCAATCTAGATTCTTGGGACATTTTTTCCATTTTATACCATCAAAATCCGTTAATTGTTAACAGACGATTTTTTTAGAGTTTTTTTAATTATAAAACTAACCCCTAACCCTAACAACAACCAGATTTTGACAGTGTAAATGAGAAAAGTGTCCTCGTGAGCCAAAATTACAGAAGGGGTGCCTAAAGGTCATATGGTCCAAAAATTATTCTTAAGACCCGACATATTTAAATATCACACAGATTCCATAGACTAAAGGGAATCCACATTAAAATCATTGCTTTGTGTTAAAAAAAAAAAAAAAAAAAAAATAAAAAATAAAAAATAGCTGAATCGATAATATCAAGGATGGTGCTCGCTCATGTCTGTAGAGATTTGTGTAGATTGATCAGTATTCAACTGTGTTGAATCTGCTGCTGAGAATCCAGTTTCATTTTGTTTGGTTTGTTTTACGGCATATCAACCTCAGTGGGTCATTTAATGCTGATAAAGTTTTGAAATAAATTCATTCTTAATAGATACTCAATTCTTTTTTATAAACTCATGTTTTACTATTTAACCCATAGATGGGACCCTAACAGGTACTACCACTCCGGGTCAGAGTGGACCAGGGAGCAATGGTGATGAAGGGGTGTTCCACATTCCCCAAACCCCAGAGCTAGAACCTCACCATCAGATAGAGATTAACGCCATTCCCAGGACATGAAAACCCTCAGCCACCACCTTCTAGCATCCATATGATGAAAGGGTTAGGGCTTGCCATAAGAACAGTACGCTCGGGACAATCATATAGGTGCTAGGGCTTGATGTGCGCAGCCAATTTGATCGGAGGGGGCCTCTCCGCCCGACTGTCTAGCCACATCTAGCAAAGTGGAGTGTTGCATTCATGGACTGCTCATTCCGTACTTAAACATCACGGGTCGCCACTCATGGCCAACAATGGCCCCATTGAAGCAGTCTTACCCCTCTCTAGAGGTGCAGTCTGTGTATTCTAACACCCAGCCAACAGAGCGGCTGAGAATCCAGTTTGATAAGTGGTTTAAATAGCAGGTTGGGCTATTCTACTATGTGGCATGGTCAAGTCTATTCCAGGATTTTGATTGGCTAGTGGTTTAGTGTGTATATTTTATCCATATATACTGAACACTTGACCATGTCCAGTCATTGCTACAGAGTGTATTGAGTTATACTGTCTTTTTTTTATTGTCTGGTGACTGGATGCTAGTCACAGCCTTCCTGTGAAGGTGAGTATGATGTTCATTCTACAATGTCAAATAATCCTTTTTAAAAAAATTTCAATGATTTAAATGAAAATAATACTCACTGCAAAGAAGAATCTCTGCGTTTTCTCAACAAGACTCAAAAAAATTCGGTGAGGATAACTTTCTCGGCAGAAAATGGATGAGCTGATTTATAAGTGTGTAACATGGCATCCAATAATGAAGAAAAGGGTATCATAATGGCCTGTCAATAAGGAAAGAAAAAAAAAAAGAAGTGAATGGTTGGGTTTTAAGACATGTCAACTCTGGATGGGTTATTTTATGCCAAAGACGTTTTTGTTTTATTCATTCTTGATGGGTACTCTTTTTTTTTTTTTTTTTTTAAACTCAATTTTTTCTATTTAACCTATAGATGGTACCCTAACAGGTACTACCACTGCGGGTCAGGGTGAACCTGGGAATAATGGTGATAAAAGGATACATCAGATAGAGTTTAATGTTATTCCCAGGACATAAGACCCTCAGCCACCGCCTTCTAGCACATATATGATAAAAGGTTGGGGGTTTATCATAAGGGCAATAGGATTGGGACAATCATATATGTGCTAGGGCTTGATGTGCCCAGCCAATTGATTGGCGGGCACCTCTCCGTCTAACTCTGCTTTAAGTAAGGACCAAAGTGGAGTGTTGCATGTCATGGACTGCTCAGCCAGCAGAGCTCTCTCCTTAAGCATCACAGGTCGCAATGTCAGTTGACTGTTAACTGGCATTGTAAACAGAAATGTTTATATTTGAAAAGAATTTTTAAATATATCAAATGATAACTGGCATATCAGATACGAATTACATAATTGGGGCTTGAAATTTAATTGAACTGAAGTTGAATTTAGTTTTATTATACAAGCTGCTTTCTTTCTAGAGTTGTGAATGATTTGATAGTTTGTTTTTTTTCACGATTGTTATGTAATTGATGGGTTGCCTATAAATTATGTATGGCAGTGTAGAATTTTAAAATAATGATAAATTCTAAATCATGGAAAAATACAGTATGTGATTGAGGGAACTTAACCTTTTCATTGACTTGTTCTCTGATTGACCTGAGCTGAGTGTGGGAACAAAAGTTAGTTTAGAAAGTCAGTTTTGCTGCAAAATGGTGGTCATAAATAGTTTGAAAAAAAAAACCCAAAAAAAAACAGCATCTCAGATATTAAAAACAAGTTTCACTGGATTGATTCAGAGAATTTTAAAATAAAATAAAAATAAAAATAAATAAAAAAAACTTTGTGGTTTTTAAGAAAACATTCTTAAGAGTGGTTTACACTCTTAAGAATGTTTTCTTAAAAACCACAAAGTTTTTTTATTGATATTTTCTTACAATATTCTTTGAATTTTTGAGATGAGATTTGATAATTTGGATTATTTGGACTAATGCCTAAAACGTGTAGATAACAATAAAGATGAGGACAATAATACAAATTCTTGAATTTCATTGAATTTTATTTTAAAATTCTCTGAAATTTTCTCCCCAAGTGTTTTCCATCATCATTGGTCATTTTTCAAGGTTTAATCAAAAATGTTTTGTTTTTTTCTCTAAAATCCAGTGAAACTTGTTTTTAATATCTGAGATGCTGTTTTTGTTTTTTTTTTCAAATTCAGTCAGAAGGGCATTTGCATAGGAATCGCAATGTTCCAGCTTCGATACTGGTCCTCACCAACTCAGTGCACAAATAATCAAATCTGTGCAATAAAGCATCTGGGAGCTGATGGTTGGTGTAGCATTCCACATCAGCAAAAAAAATAAAATAAAAACATTCTCCCAGTCTAGTGCCAGTAAAAAGAGGATATACTCCCTCACTGTTCAGCTGATACTAACAATAGGCCAGTCCAACTTTACTACTTTTTAAATATTAAACAGGAGAAATTTATAAATTAAAATCTGTATTGTCAAAATAGCGCATTTTTTCTCTTGAAGATGTGCTCTTTATAAAGTCATTTTTTTGTTATATTGAAAAGAAATTCATACAATTTTTAATACATAAGCTTAGGGTTAATGAAAAAAAAGTGGCAATTTATAATTTGAGATATTTTATAAAACTTTAAAGTGGAGGTGCTGTTGTACTGAAATGATCGTCTACTTAGATTAAAACAAAAAATTTTCATTTGAATTTATAGCCAAGATTTTCCATGTACAACTAAGGTCATGCTATAATTCTTAGCTTCTTTTTATTGTAGGGTTAAAAAGAAAATAAATTAAAAGAATATATTTTTATTACTTTAACTCAAAAAGCAATTAAAAAACTGAATTAAAATTTTTGTCATATGTAAAAAAAATATTTTTTCAGAAAATAGAATTATGTTTCAAAATTTTCAGGAATTTAGGGTTACATTTAAAGAGTATTGATAATCTCTGCAAGTGACATAATTTTCTATCGCTCCAAGAAAAATACAAACAAGTCTGGAACTGAGAAAAAAAAAAAAGAAAAGAAAAACACACCAACAAACAAAAAAAGAAAGAAAAAAAAACACATCAAAGACTCCTTACCTTCTGCAGAGAGAAGTTGCTCAACAATTTGTACAACCGAACGAAGGAGGGTTTTTTTCATTTGTGATCTGTTCATCAAATTTTTCTATATATTTGACGAATATTAATATTGCTTTGTTTATTTGACGTAATGGATTCTCACAATTGTCTTTTGCTAAGTAACTCAAAATATTACAAACATCAACGTTTAACTGTTTCTCCAGAAACTAAAAAGACAAAATAGAAAAAAAAGTTACACATATACAGAAATATAACAACAATAATTTTATAAGAAATTCATTAACTATTACATCTAAAAATTATATTATATTATATATATATGTCAAGATTATTAAAAAAATTAATATCTTTGTATTTATAGAATTTTGCTAAAAATATGTATTTCAGGAAAATATTTTGCCTCTTTTTTCATATTTTATACCAACAAGGATCACCACTTACCCGTACTAGTTTAGAATGGTATGCTACTTTTGTGTAGTTTTAAAATATCTTAAATATTTTATTACTTGCAAAGAAAAAAAAGATTTTTTTTGGTAAGAATAATTTTATCTTACCAGACATTCCTGCCGATTGGGTCCTTTGAATTTCTTCCAAGATTTTTTGCATTTGTTGGTCGGTCTGATAATCCTCAGTTGTATACGTGCTGTATGGAAAGGCAACCATAAGACGATGGACCAAGTCTGCCCATACATGGACGAGAACCAGCCTCTCTAAAAAACGAAAAAAATAAAGAAATGAACAAAATCCACATTAAAAATCCACAAATAATAGAAACCAAGAATGTGAGAAGCATTAAAAATCATTTCTATAGAGCCTGGTGCAATATAGCCAGAATATTTTTCTTTAGCCATGATAGTACTATTGTATGGTTGCACCACCTAGACTTTAACAAAATGCTTGGAGAAAAAGCTAGATGGGAACTGAACAAGGATTATGCATTACAATATTAGTGCTCTCTATGATAATTCATTTTAATTGAAAAAAAAAATGAATAAATAAAGATGAATACACAAAATATATAAATCATTTAACATTTTAACACTTTTTCCTGGACATTTTTTTAACAGTTGGCCTAATCAATGAAAAGAAGAAAAAAGTAAAATAAAAAAAATTTCTGTTTTTGAAATTCAACTTACCATTTCTAAAATGCCAACATGAACACTCAAATCAACATATTGACAAATTAATTTCAACAATTCAGCCATACTGGCGAGAATCGGAAGGAAATCAGGAGAAATGGGCATTTCTGAAAAGGATTGAACAAATCAATTTTACAATTAACATGAAACGATTGGTTGGTTGGATGTTATGGCATGTCAACCTTTGTTGGGTTATTTTATGCTGAAGACTTTTTGTTTTATTCATTCTTGATGGGTACTTAATTTTTTAAAAAATTTTGTTCTATTTAACCCATAGATGGGACCTTAACAGTTACTACCACTACAGGTCAGAGTGGCCCTAGGAGTAATGGTGATGAAGGGGTATTCCACTGCTCAGCCACCAGGGTTCCATCCTTAAGCTTCAGAGGTCACCACTAACAGCCAACAGGTGGTCCCATTGAAGGAATCTTACCCCACTGCAGACATGCAGTTGGTGTATTCTAAAGCCCCAGATGACAGGGCTCATGAAACGATGGAAAATAAACTACATGCATTTTTACATGCAGATTTTCTATAGTACTATATATATATATATATATATATATATATATATATATAGTCATCCACAGACACCTTGTTTCAACATTTACATCTCATCAGTGTGGCTATATATATATATATATATATATATATATATATATATATATAATATAAGGCATTACATAACAGTGGATACACAAGAAATAAGCTTGAATTTAACAACAAGCGTAAAAACCATACACTAAATAGGAACAAAAAATAGAAAAAAAAATAGAAAGATAATCTGGTACAACCCCCCATTCAACCTACAAGTTAAAATCAAAATTGGTAAAATATTTTTTAATTTAATTAGCAAACACTTTCCAGTTAAACACTTACTACACAAAATCTTTAACAATAACAATCTAAATTTTTTTTTTTCCTGCACAAACAATATAGAAAGGATTATAAAGAAACAATAATAAAATAATAAAAATAACAATAAAGATACACAGAGACAATGCAACTGTTAAAGCCTGACAATTGTGCCCACAAAGGATAGATGTTTAACAAAAGGTATTGTTTACCAAACCTCGGTGATATCTACCAAAAGCAAAATTTAACTAAATTTTACGTGGAGTGCACAAAATCAGAATGAACTAGGTACTAACAATTTTAATTTCACAAACGTATTTTACAAAATCGATTTAACCCCCATGATTGAAAAGAAATTACCAAAAATCAAGGAATTATCAGATTTCAATTAAATTTTCAGTGTTGATTTATGAATGAATTAATTTTATAATGTATTAGTTATTTAAAAACTTTTTCTTTTTTTTTTCAGGTCACTTAACTTTGAAAACCCACCCCTTATTTTTGAGATGCAAAATATCGGTAGGGTTATATAAAAGAGAAACTTATTACAGTATAAATAAAAAGACAAAAGACTGAAGGTGTGAATAGGGGAAACAAGTTTTAACAGGAGTGATTTTGGTAGAAAATCTACCAAAATCACTCCTGTTAAAACTTTTACAGAAAATCGGAAAATTAAATGTAAAAAAAATATGGGGTGAGATTTTGTTTTTACTCTGTTGTATATGAAATATAATTTTCTTTTAGATTATCAATGTTATCATTAAGTTTAAAAGGATGGGGGCTTAACTTTTCAATTGAGTTTTCTCCAAAAATTATTATTATTATACTAAAGCAGGATTGTTATTAAATAAATATTTGTTTTTAGACTCTAAACATATGAAATTTAAAACTTAAAATAAAGAGCTTTATATCTTAAAAGAATTTCATCTATTAATTAAATATATAAATTGTTGCTCTCAAGGCACATATGGATGATGCAAATGGTATTATTTATTTTAAAGAATTTTGATTTATTTCCATTGAATCAGTTTGATTGAAACAATTCAGAAATTTAAAAGAAAGAATTTTATTAAAATAAGATAATTCCCTGATTTTTGGTCATTTTTTTCTTTATCAGTGTGGGTCACCATAGTTTCCCATTCAATTCTTTTGTCAACAAAATCCACATGAATTTTTTAGAGCATTTAATTTATCTGCATGTTTGGAACAAATAAAAAAGATATTTACTTTAAATTAATATCAACAAGTTAGTCATTTTTCTGTACATAGTGTATTTAATATTTTTTGTTATTGATTTCTAAGAAGAAATGGTTACAAGTTTTTTTACATGTTTTGTTAACTTCACTCACAACGTAAGTGAAGTAAGTCTTCATCATTTTCTGTAAAATTTTGGGGCTAATTTAATGTTTAAAATGTATTAAAAATAAATCACATGTAATATTTTTTTTTTTTTTTTTTACTGATGCTCATTATGTTACTACTTTTTGATTTAAACAAAAATTTTATCTTAAATAATCGATTTAATTAATTTTAATTTGTTTTTAAAATGAAAATTGGCGCACATTTTTGTGGTACCTAAAATTAACTAAATAGAATAACGTGGATATCATTTGGATAGATCTAGTAAAACTAGAATTTGGCAATGAAGGTTTTTCAGCTGGAATGACATAATGACTTTTGTTTCACAAAAAATGCTTAAGGCATGAAATGGCTTCCTCAAAGTGAAAAAAAAAAAAAAAATACAAAAAACTAGATTCTTTATTTTGTAGTGAAATGATTTTAAGAGATGCAGAAAATATCTAAATAAGACCGAGACCCCCCCCCCACAGTCACCACTGAAAATATAGATATACAAATGACCCAAAAAGTCGGTGGTGGGAACGATTCTATTCAGGACCCTTTTTTTCCCATATAAACATATATAAATAAAACATTTTTCACAGAGATACATTTGAGAAAATTTTGAGCCACTACGCTATGGGGAACCCCATCGCCTTAAAAAAAATATTTGGAGCCTAACAAAATAAAAGCTGTCTTGTAAGATTTTTTTTCTGGTGAGAAGCAATTAATAATGAGCGGGAAAACATTTCTATTGGACAATTTAAGAAACTGAAAGACAACTTGCCTAAAAGAATTGCTTTGCTCAAAAAAAATCCCATAGTAAAGCCATCCTATATTAAAAAAGGACTTAATAAGTCTACATATTAACCCTTTATCTACCACTGCCATTGGTAAGCTGATCATTTACTACTGAATAGAAATGTATTCATTTAATTTATTTCTCTTTCTTAACTCTAAACCATTTTGTAAGACAGGTGCTCTAGTAGATAAAGTTGATAGATAAATGTTTTGTATTTTTCTATGTTAATTCTTTCCCAATGAAACTATAAATATGACAGGCTAAGTTTTATTTTGGTTGATTAGTTGGTTGGATTTTACGGCATGTCAACCCTTGTTGGGTTATTTTATGCCAAAGACATTTGGTCTTATTCATTCTTGAGTAATAAATTTTTTGTTCCAAACTCAATTTTTCTTAAAACACGTTTTTAAAACAACATTTTTTATCTATTTAATACATAGATGGGACCCTAATAGGAACTAAGACTTTGGGGTCAGAGTGGATCTGGGAGTAATGGTGATGATGGGGTACTCCACATTCCCCATAGCTGCAGAACTGAAACTTCACCACTAGATACAGTTTAACATCATACCCAGGATACTAAGACTTTCAACCACTGCCTTCTAACATATATATGATAAAAAGGGTTGGGGGTTGTCATAAGGGCAATAGTGTTGGGACAATCACATATAGGAGCTATTGATGAAAGGTGTTCTCTCTAACTGCCTGTCAAGCCTAAGGGACAAAGTATTGCATGTCATAGATTGCTCAGATACTAGGATTCAGTCATTAAGCATCACGGGTCACCCCCAATGACTAATAAGTGGATGGGAAGGAAAGTCTTACCCCACTACAGAAATGCAGTCGGCGTATTCTAGAGCCCCATAGGTCACCCCTCACTGCCATTGATGGGAGAGGCGAAGATCTTAGCACATTGTAGAAATGCAGTTGGAATATTCTACAGCCCCATGGGTCACATGCAGTTGGTATATCTAGAACCCCAGACGACAGTGTAAATATATAGAGAAAAGAATTTAATTCTCTGCTTTATTAAAAAATTCAATTTTTTGGATCAGGTATCTAATAAGCACCCCCAGCTAAGAGCAGTTTGGGAAAGGACAGTTTTTGCTTTTCATCGCAAAATTCCGGCAAAAGACATGTTTTTATACAACATGAAATAACTAATTTTTTTAATTAAAATCAAAAATTATTTTAGCATAAAACGTGTCTTTGATTTGGAAATAAACATGAATAATCTTTTAAAAAATCTTTCAGTGAAATTCTAATGTCAAAAAATCGTCTGTTGCTTTTGTTTACAAACAACCAGAAATTTGTGGTGAAAAGTAAAAACTGTCCTTTTCCAAACTGCTCTTATCAGGGGTGCTTATTAGATACCTGATACAATTTTTTAGGTGCAAGAATTGTAAAGTTAAACCAATTCTATTGTTATTTCTTTATCTGTGAGTGGGGGGAGAGGTGAAATTTTAAGGAAAAAAAAAAAAAAAAAAAAAAAAGCAACACTCACCTGAATTAATTCTTTTCACTTCAGGGCTACACTCAACCCAACATTCCAGAATGAGAGGAATTATTGTTTTTACAAAATTTTGGACCTGATTTTTATCTCTCAAAAATTGTAAGTCACTAAAAGAGAAAATAAATCAAAATTTAAAAGTAAAAAAATAAAATAAATAAGAACAGACATTTGATTGGTAAATACAAACTTAAATTTTTCTTGTAATTTTGTTCCACTGACAAAAAAAAATCAATGAAGCTCAAAATATATTCCAATCTTGCAATAGGGTATAGGCATCTTGGTTTAAACTGATCAATTTCTTCCAAAGAAATGCTGTCATGGGTCAATTTATTAAACTTATTTAGTATCAGTATCTAACATGATACTAGGAAATACAGCCAAGTATTTTTTCCAAGCTAGGAAATAAAGCCAAGTATTTTTTCAGGCTTGGAAATACAGCCAAGTATTTTCATGCTAGGAAATACAGCCAAGTATCTTTATGCTAGGAAATACAGCCAAGTATCTTTATGCTAGGAAATACAGCCAAGTATCTTTATGCTAGGAATAGGAAATACAGCCAAGTATCTTTTATGCTTATGAAATACAGCCAAGTATGCATGCTAGGAAATACGGCCAAGTATTTATGCTAGGAAATACAGCCAAGTATCTTTATGCTAGGAAATTATATGCTAGGAAATACAGCCAAGTATCTTTATGCTAGGAAATACAGCCAAGTATCTTTATGCTAGGAAATACAGCCAAGTATCTTTATGCTAGGAAATACAGCCAAGTATCTTTATGCTAGGAAATACAGCCAAGTATCTTTATGCTAGGAAATACAGCCAAGTATCTTTATGCTAGGAAATACAGCCAAGTATCTTTATGCTAGGAAATACAGCCAAGTATCTTTATGCTAGGAAAATACAGCCAAGTATCTTTATGTATCAAGTATTTTATGCTAGGAAATACAGCCAAGTATCCTAAGTATCTTTATGCTAGGAAATACAGCCAAGTATCTTTATGCTAGGAAATAGGCAATACAGCCAAGTATCTTTATGCTAGGAAATACAGCCAAGTATCTTTATGCTAGGAAATACAGCCAAGTATCTTTATGCTAGGAAATACAGCCAAGTATCTTTATGCTAGGGCCAAGTATCTTTATGCTAGGAAATACAGCAAGTATCTTTATGCTAGGAAATACAGCCAAGTATCTTTATGCTAGGAAATACAGCCAAGTATCTTTATGCTAGGAAATACAGCCCATCTTTATGCTAGGAAATTATATGCTAGGAAATACGGCCAAGTATCTTTATGCTAGGAAATACGGCCAAGTATTTATGCTAGGAAATACGGCCAAGTATATTATTTATGCTAGGAAATACAGCCAAGTATCTTTATGCTAGGAAATACAGCCAAGTATCTTTATGCTAGGTATCTTTATGCTAGGAAATACAGCCAAGTATCTTTATGCTAGGAAATACAGCCAAGTATCTTTATGCTAGGAAATACAGCCAAGTATCTTTATGCTAGGAAATACAGCCAAGTATCTTTATGCTAGGAAATACAGCCAAGTATCTTTATGCTAGGAAATACAGCCAAGTATCTTTAAATACAGCCAAGTATCTTTATGCTAGGAAATCAAATTCTTTATGCTAGGAAATACAGCCAAGTATCTTTATGCTAGGAAATACAGCCAAGTATCTTTATGCTAGGAAATACAGCCAAGTATTTTTATGCTAGGAAATACAGCCAAGTATCTTTATGCTAGGAAATACAGCCAAGTTTTATGCTAGGAAATACAGCCAAGTATTTTTATGCTAGGAAATACAGCCAAGTATTATTTTTTCCAAGCAAGAAAATACAGTATTTTTTCCAGGTAAGGAAATACAGCCAAGTATTTTTTTCCAAGCAAGAAAATACAGCCAAGTATTTTTCCAGGTAAGGAAATACAGCCAAGTATTTTTTTCCAAGCAAGAAAATACAGCCAAGTATTTTTTTCCAAGCAAGAAAATACAGCCAAGTATTTTTTTCCAAGCAAGCCAAGTATTTTTTTCCAGGTAAGGAAATACAGCCAAGTATTTTTTCCAGGTAAGGAAATACAGCCAATTGTTTGTTTTTTTTTCCAGGTAAGGAAATACAGCCAAGTATTTTTTTCCAGGTAAGGAAATACAGCCAAGTATATTTATGCTAAGAAATCAAGCCAAGTATTTTTTTATGCTAAGTAAAGTAAGGAGCTGATGGTAGGTGAGGCGCTCCATCTCAGACATGAAAACAATTTCCTTGGTCTAGTACTAGTGAAAGTAGAAAACTTGGCCAAGAAATGAGCCTAAGAATTGACTGAGAGATATCTTTCTAAACAGATGATTGTATTCTGGCTGAAAACCACCAATTAAGTTAAAGTCATTTAAAAAATCCATACAAGAAAAAACTTATAAAAAATAGGCAACATAATAGCCAATAATTTGTTTGAATGGTTTTATGAGAAAATCTTCTTGTATTACATACCTTGAATTATTATTTTTCTTCAGTCGATACATATCATTAAAACGTAAAACCACTTGCTGATCTTGTTCATATTCTGACCATTTGATCACAGTCACCCCATTAGTCCCTCCAGTATGACCGGACCCTCCATGTCGGTTATTAACCAATGAAATGTGACTGCCTTCTTCTTCAATGATAACGGACAATACTTTGGACAACCTCTGCATCACATTCAGCCTCCATTTAACCGACGACAATTTGCTGTTTGGATTCATAGACAGTGTACGCACCATGCCACTCTCAGAACTCCGACCAAATTTACCCCCTCCCTTTCCAGACCCTGACTGTCGTAACAGGGATATTTGTTGGATGAAATTCGGCAACAACTGCCCGGAATTCCGAATCACCTGCTTTGGAAAATGTTCAAGAAATAAATCGAGAATGCTAAGAGAATGTTGTTGACGACCCTCATCAATGTGGGTCATCGCACAACACAGATGGGCACTCATCTGAGGGAAAAAAGCATTGAGTGCCTGTTCATCCACCAAGGGTAAGATAGCACGTAGAAGCCGAAGGTTGGCTTGCCGTACCGTACTTTCCTTGTCCGTGAATAGTTCAGCAGTTCTTCGTAGAACCTGGGACAAATTGTCTGTCAATAAATCCGGGTATTCCTTAAATAATTCCCGTAAGCCATTCACGCCATCTTGTCGTATTGAAGCATTGTAGTGCTGACATTGGCTCATCAAATCCTGGAAAAAATAGAGAAAATAGATTTCACATTTTTGAAAAAAAATATTTAAAAAATACTTCTATTATGAAACACAACGTGGCTTAGTGACATATTATTACACATATTTTGTCTCATTAAAGAGTAACAAGAAATTCTGTTATGGCAACATAAGGCATTTTAGATATTCAAATATGTTATTCCTTTTACCGGTAATAACTAGATAGACTACACTACTTAAATCTTTCACTTACTTTTTTCTTCTCTCACTATAACTTTTTATACTTCAGTCTTGGTATAATGGTTATTGCTATAGCAAATGGACATGGAGAGACGAGTCCAAATCTTGGACAAGGCTGTTTGCATTTCACATAGCTCTAATACCCTTGGGAAAGGTATGAATCCAACTATTCTCTCTCTAACTATGGGTAAATAGTAAGATAATTTGACTACCAAATTTCCCCCACAGCTGTACTAAATTTTCTTGGTATTTTTTACCTAAATGATGGGATATTTCAAAGTTCACTAACTATTTGCCTCAGAACTCAATCTATTCATATAAAGTCTTATTATTATTATTGTAATCTGAGTCCTTCTGCTCAATTATCATAAACTATCAGTTTTTGAACTTTCCTGGGAGCAGCTTAAAGTAGGCAAAGAATTAAATGGTTACCCATTTAAGTATTGAAAAGGTAGCATTACTGCTTAACTTTGGTGATCTAGTGGAAACCGTAAATATATAGGTAATGAAGGACTATTTGCTCGTAAATTCCTACCATAAAATAAACTGAGCCCCCATTTTATGTCCGTGTTTTTGCAATAAATGTTTTATTTTTCTTGCACCCATTATTTTACAATACTAAATATATTTCCTTTATTTCTTTTTAATATTCACTTCAATGTGTATATTCTAAAAGCTTTTATTTTGCGAGAATGCTTAGTTTTAAAATGGGGGTTCGTTTTTACACTTCAACTTTTTACTCGTAAATTCCTACCATAAAATGCCCAAGCCTAATTTCATGGCAGGAATTTACGAGTAAAAAGTTGAATATTACTTTTTGTTGTTGTTATTTCTTTTCTTTTTGGCTTTGCTACTCTAAAATTAAAACGTCATATTTTAATCATCGTCCACAAAAAAACAAAATTACGGTCATAAAAGGAGGATCCAATTTATGCCTAAATTGTAAAACGAGCCCCCACTTTAAAACTAAACATTCTCACAAAATAAAAACTTTTAGAATATGCACATTGAAATGAATATTAAAATAAATAAAGAAAATATATTTTGTATTGTAATATAACGGGTGCAAGAAAAATAAAACATTTAATACAAAACACGGACATAAAATGGAGGTTCAGTTTATTTTATGGTAGGAATTTACGAGCAAATAGTCCTTCATTACCTATATATTTACATTAATTTTTTAAAAAAAACAACTTTATTAGTATCAAATTTGTTGGTTGGGTGCATTTTACAGCATGCCAACCTTTGCTGTGTTATTTTATGCCGAAGATATTTTGTTTTACTCATTTTTTTCAAACACATTTTTTTCTATTTAACTCCCATTGAGTCTTTCATTCCTAATGTGACTAAGAACATATGAGCCCACTTTGTTCCCAGACAAAGGATAAATCAGTAAGTGGTTTCCACCTCTTTTTACCTTACACTTTTTAATATTTCTTGGTATATCCCTTGTCGTTTTTATGGTTTGGGACTGGAACCATGTTTCATCTTTGTATGTTGCTTTGATTAAATGCTGTTATCTTGTATGAATTAACTTGTCTTTTCCCTACCGAATACTCTGTGTTGGGTTACCCTCTTTTGGATAACCTAATGTATTATAAGAGTACATGTGTTAGCTACAAACTAATACCCTGCTAAATCTTATACTAGAAAGAGTACATCAACAGTAAAATTATGATTCCTCAAATCAGAAATTCAGATACAAAGATACTTATCAAAAATGTGCAGAATAAAAGTAACTTGTTTATTTAGGTAAAAGGTAAGAGTTGCTGAATTACCTTTATGCCGAGGTTTCGTTTGGTGGTGGGTAATGAAGAATCTTTCGTTCGAATGTGTTGAAGAACTTGAATGGTCTGCGTCTTAAAACTTGTGTCTGTGTAATTGTCGGCTTTTGGCAACCGTTTGCCAACTTTAACACGTTTCTTTTTAAAATCATCATTCTTTTTCTTTTTCTTTTTATTATTTGGTTTTCCCATGATTACTAAAAAAAAAAAAAGAAAAAATATTAAAGAACGATAACTCTTTCATTAGTAAAGAAAAATTTAAAAAGATAAATTAGCAAATAAAAAGAAAAAAAATGAAGCACAGTGAAGTTTTTCAAAATTGGTTGAGTAGAACCCCCCACCCCCACCCCCCAAAAAATTCAATCTGCTTGGAAAATGCATACTGAACACAACCAGCATCTATTATCAATTTTTAACTACTTTGAATTCACTTCTTTTTTTTTTCAAAATAATAAAATCCGTTAAGAAAAATAAACGGTTATAATTTGACATAATCAATATTCAAAGTAATTTTAATATATGATTTTTGATAATTATTGGATGAATTTTTCATAGTTGAATTTTAATATATCATTAAAATCTAATTAATAAACATGATTATTTTCAATGATTATTAGCAATATAAATTTCTTAATTATAATTTTATTCATTTATTTGTCTGTTTTTTACTTGTATTGTCCTTTTATCATATTAATTCTAATTCAAACATGAAATCTGCTTTTAAAGTTTAACTATCCATTTCAAATCCAAAATAAAACAATGTAATCATTAAAATAGTATTAAGTAAATAATTCAATAAATGTTATCCATATTTCATTTTTTATGTTTTATTTTATTATTCATAATTGTATTGTATTTGAAATATGAAATATTATGTTTGTGTCTGTTTAGACAGATAATTTTCTTTTTGTGTTTCTAAGGCATGTCATACTTCTTTCTAGCTCATTATTATATCCAAAGAGCTCCAAAAATGCAATATCAACATTACCACTCTGAGGAAAGTCAGATGCGCTGAGAATTGCAGCATCAGAGAGGAGATGGGCAATTCTTTAGACCATTTTGATGCAATTTGTCTGGATTTTTAAAATAGATTACTTTAAAAATTAAAATATTGAAGAACAACAGATGCCATTGGATTTTATGCTTCAAATTATACAAGAAACAAAAAATATATATATATATTGTTTATTGGCATTAATGATTGTGACGTTTCTCAAATTGATAGACATGCAAAATTAATGATGCCCTTATTTAAATGAGATCATCATAAATTCTTCAACACTTTGATTGCACAACAAACAGTTATTTCCTATAAGTCTAACATGATCAAAGGGGAACCACTCTTGACTGATAAATTATTCATTTATTTTCCCCATTAACCTAACCCTAACTTCTTTTTTTCTAGTTGATCAATAAATAAATAATTTTTCAGTCAAGAGTGGTTCCCCTTTGATCATGTTAGACTTATAGGAAATAACCCAACAAACTATTCAAAATGATTTGCCAAGTTGAATCATTGCTTATACTTGGATTGACAAACTCTTCACACTTGTGAGCAGTCTGCCTCAATGGATTACATACAAACAACACCTGAAAAAGGTCAGAGGGTACATTTCCTAATAAAGACGAGGACAACAGTAAAAAAAATTTTTTTAAACTCAAAAAAAAAAAAAAAAAAAAAAAAAAAAATCTCAAAATACATTTTGATGCTATTGCGTAATTTTGTCATTTTAATAGAGCTTTATTTATTTTTCCTTCAAAACTTTATGTATATGGATAAAATAATGAATAATTTGATTATCATTCAATAGTTGTTCCAAATGAAAGAAAAATACTTCTTAGACTTCTAATTAACACCAGGGTATAGACAAGTATATCACCACGGTCATCTTGGGACCATCTCTTCAGACAAGTGCTGATTGTTGGTTGGTTGTTTAGGTTTAACAACATGTCAACCCATTGGGTCATTTTATGCCAAAGATTATTTTGTTTCATTCTTTCTTGATGGGTACTCAATTTTTTTTTTTCAAACATTTGTTTCTATTAACTCATTGATGGTTTTTATCTATCAAGGACAAAAATACAAATGAGTGTTTGGTTTATTTTACGGCATATCAACCTCAGCGGGTCATTTAATGCCAACAAAGTTTTGAAAGGAATTTATTCTTGGTGGATACTCTTTTTTTATGAACACATTTTTCTATTTAACCCAACAATGGTGATGAAGGGGAACTTCACATTCCCCGAGTTCCAGAACTGGAACCTTACCATCAGATAGGTTTAACATCATACCCAGGACAATAAGACACTCAGTCACTGCCTTCTAGCACATATGATAAAAAGGGCTGGGGGTTGCCATAAGGGCAATACGGTTGGAACAATCATAAAGGTGCTAGGGCTAAATGCGGCCAGATGATTGATTGGAGGGGGCTTCTCCGACTGATTGTCTAGCCAAAGTAGAGTGTTGAAGGTCATGAACTGCTAAGCTATCAAGATTCAGTCATTGAGCATCATGAGTCACCACCCATGGCCAACATTGGGGGGGGGGGGTCTTACTCCTCTGCAGAGGTGCAGTCGGTGTATTCTAAAGCCCCAGGGCTTGTACTGATTAAAAATCACATTTGCTCATGATAACCATCTTTAATACCAAAATTAAAATTCAAACATTCTGATTGATAACTAATTCAACTTGTGAAAAATATACAAGATGGTAAGACAATAAGAAATCTGGGTAATCTGAACATTAGCTACATAAATGAGAGTAACCTCCCCTTGTTTCTTTCACTTTTAGGAAGCCATCTGTTTTGATTGGCCATTTTCATTTCACCGTAAATCTACACTAGAAATACGAATTTGTTTGAATCAATACAACTAAATGTTTTAATACGAAAATATCATAAAATGTGCTTGTGCATTATTTGAATTGAACTTAATTGTTATTAAGAACACATTTTATATTTTCGTGTTAAAACATGCACTTGTATTGATGAAAATGGCCAACCAAAACAGACGGCTTCCTCAAAGTGAAAGAAACAAGGGGAGGTTACTCATTTATGTAGCTAATGTTCAGATTACCGAAATCTGTATGTTGTTGGATTATAGTGATGTATGCTTATTTGATACTTATGCCTCTCTCTGTGTCTATATAGTTACCGCCGAGTGACAAGCATAGCAAGATGAACGGGTAACTATGCATATTGTAGGTTTTGCTTAACTTGTGAAAAATATACAAGCTGTTTAAGATGATCAAGTAGTAAGACATCTATATGTTGTTGGATTATAGTGATAAATGCTTGTACAACACTTATACCACTTTCTGGGTCTACATAGATAAGTGACAAGCATAGCAAAATGAACTGGTGACTATGTAAATTGCAGGTTTTATTTCAGAGTAACTTCTCTTAGACTTTCCCTGTCAAAAGATACCTACAAGTCAGCAGAAGTTTTATGCTGGAGTTTCCTTCTCCAGTTTTGATTTTGGAGTTCACTTCTCCTAGAAGGGTTGCCTTCACCACAGCTTTTTCCTTAGACCAGAGCCCCTTCTTCTCCACTTATATATATTTACCAAACTCTCCACATGAGTAGGATGTGACACAAGGTCAATTTCTTAAGCAGAATCTAACAGGTTTCTTTCTCCTAGAAGGGTTGCCTTCACCATGACTTAGATAGCTACAACCCAGTGACAAGCATAGCAAGATAACTGGTAACTATCCAAATTGCAGGTTTTATTTCAGAGTAACTTCTCTTAGACTTTCCCTGTCAAAGGATACCTACAAGTCAGCAGAGGTTTGATACCAGAGCTTCCTTCTCTAGTGTTGATTTTAGAGTTTACATCTATATTTCTTTGTCTTTTTTTGATTTTACGGCATCATCAACCCTTGTTGGGTTATTTTGTACCGAAGACATTTTGTTCTATTCAGTCTTGATAGGTATTGAACATTTTTTTTTTTAACTCAATCTTTTATTAAACACATTTTTGTCAACTCATTTTCTTCTATTTAACCCATAGATGGCACCCTAATAGGTACTACCACTCCAGGTCAGGGTGGACCAGGGAGTAATGGCAATGAAGGGGTACTCCATATTCCCCAGAGTTCCAGAATTGGATCTTCATTAGATGCAGTTTAATGTCATACCCAGGACACCTTACTTCTCCTAAAAGGGTTGTCGATATATATTAGTAGCTAAGTTGGGATACCATAGATATAAAGTTGATGGCACTTCTTGGTAACTGTCAATTTCTCACCTATGCATTCTTCAGACCAAGAGAAAATGCACATGGTATATGATTTTTTATATACTCTTGTGTGGTGCATGTAACAGAGAGCACAGGGTGTGTGATGGAGATGGGGACCGTGGAGTTGTAAATTCCCTGCTTCCAAGGACTAATCGTGTCCGTGTGTGTCTGGCCTGCGCGAGGGGAGGGGGGATATAGCAAGTTATAGAGATTGAACTCGCAACCTCCTGATCATGAGTGGTGGAATTGCTGTCACCCTGTTAGCTGAAGTGGAAATAAATGCAGAGGCAAGTTCTCTCGGGCAGAACGTCTTTTCCAGTGGAGAGAACGGTGTGTCATGTTTCGATCTTAAAGTGAAGTGAACTTTTGACTAATTGTGTAAGAACTACTGGGAGTGTTGCCGGCAGAATACTTTTTTCAGTTGAAGAAACTGATTATTGTGGTCGTCACTTGAAACTAACAACTGATGGGAAAAGTGGTTAAGTTTGTAGAGCATTCTATATATATATATATATATATATATATATATATATATATCATCATCATCATGTCACATGACAGCATGGATACTCATGGCTCTCTCTCAACATGTCCCAATCAGTCATCACCCTTGGCAGATCTTCCACACAGCATCCAGAAACCACATAGAGATATTGATGCAAATCTTTGTTGGTCAGCCTACACTGGTGTGTTCATGTGTAGTTGTCCGCAGGAGAATGTCATTTATGAGTTCATCCTTGCTTGTCCAGTATGTCTTGTTCATCTCACTTGGATAATTTGTGTGATAGGAGGCAAGTGGCCATAGAGGTGCATTTTTTTTTTGTGGAGTACTTCCAAGGTTTTATCAAGGCAGCATTCTTGTTTAGTTCCATCTAGCTTTTCTCTTAAGTGTTTCATAGAGTCCATGTGGTGCAGCCATACAGTAGTATTGACATAGCTACAGCTTGGAAGAATTCTCATTTTATCCAATCAGAGATCAGATTTCTATATGATCGATAATCTGTCTATAGCAGTCCATGCCTTTCCTATATGTATATTGACATCACTGTAGATGAGATATTGCTACCTAGGTATGTGGACTGTTCTACTAATTTGAGGGGCTTACCATCCATCTTGCCTCCATCTTGTTTAAAACACACAAACTCTGTTTTATCAGAGTTCATATAGAGGCCTATGCCCCTTGCTGCCTTCTCTTGGCTATGCTAGTGATTCAACTTGTGCAGTTACTTTTCTTTTTTTATGAGAAGCTCTAGATAATCTATGTAGTCCTCATCTGTAATAGTTTCTGTGGGATATCACCGGCTTCATGCCCCCCCCCTTTTTAGCATGAAGCCTTTTTATTCTCTGAGATCTAATGATGTTAATTGTACATAGACTAGGCATATCATGAATATAAACGGTGCTAATGTATCTCCTTATAGGACTCCAGCAACATTGTCAAAGAATCTGTGTCACCATCAGGATGCTAAATTAGATGTATAATTTTCAAACTGATTTTTTTTTTTCATTGGATGTTTATGTTCACGGGAACAGGCAGATATATTGTTTTTACAACACGTGGAATTCTGAAGTGAAATGAGATCATTCAATTAAGATAATTTATTAAAGGTCGATAATTTTAACGTTTTGACGTCCCGATCTCCTGCCTTAATTTTTTTAGTGTTTTTCTTTGCCGGCGTCATGACTAATTCAGGGCCAAACGTAGATATTTTCCGAGTCATGTTTCTCGCTTTCTATCGGCAAATTAATGTAATATTTTACAATGCCACCCCACCCCCAGCTTTTTATCGGCAAATCAATTTAGATATTTTACAATTAAAAATAAATGTTTTTTGTTTTTGTTTTGTTTTTTCGATTGAATTTGTACAAATTTCTATAAACTCAAATTTCAAATGTTTACCGTGCGGTTTCTCGCTTTTTATTTATTGAATTACCTAAAGTTTAACTGACTTTGCAATTAACCACAATTACTGTGGGATTGGGGAGGGGGTACATAAAAAAACAACATTTCATACAATTTACACAAAAAAAAATCATTGCAATTAATAGAGAATAAAGTAGTATTTGTTGTTCTTCCTCTCCATTCAGAAAACAAAATAATCGTATGTTTTTTTAAATTAAATAATTCTCTATAACGAAATAAAATCAACAAGTTTAAACATTTTTAGCACTATAACCCATAACCCATACAAAACAATTTTTTCCATTAATAAAAAATAGATCTTTTAAGATTTGTAAAAAGTGATAAAATTAAAATACTTAACTACCTTCGTCCCATAAATTCTTATATTTATTTAGTGTATGAAATCGAAATGTAAATATAATAATAAACATTACGAGACAAATATAAACGAATATATGCACATAACATTTTAAATTAGATAAAAATCGGGGCTTTAGTGATAACAAAAGTTTAAATACGAATCGTTTTTTTTTTTTTTTTTTTGGTTTTTTTAATTAACAGTTCGTTTGAAATTTTGAAAATACATTATTTAACAAAAACAAAACAGTCTGAAAAAAAATTGCAAAACATATTTCTTTCTTGTTTTTTTTTTCTTTTTGATATCTTAAATATTAAAGTAACGAAATAAAATATATCTAAGGAACGGTGAAAATATATAATATATATAATTTATCAAAGTTTTAAACACAAAACCAAAGTTATTGAATTTTATTTTTTATTAATTTATTTATTTTATTTTTTGATGAAGACTGTTTTCTCATAAACACATCCTTTTTAATATTTCTTTTTTAATTTTATTTTTAACGATTCAATCCCATTAAGGTAAGAAACATGGTGGAATGAAAAGATATTTGACGTAGTTTGTCGAGATACTTTAATTTATTAAAAACATCTTCACATTAAAAGCATAAGGATTTAAATCGCATAATTGTATTACTGTATAAATTTTAACAATTTTATCTAAAAAAAAAAAAAGAAAATAAAACATCTTAAAATAAATTAAGAAAAATGTTCAACGGTAATGACCTAAATTAACTAAAAAAGATTTTTGTTTATATACAGTTCTTAATAACTTAAAAAAAATCATATTAAATCATTAAAAAAATAAAATAAAATAGTGTGAATTAAACAAAGAAATAAAAATACATGTGCTTGCTTGAAGAAAATATTTTAAACTTATTTACAATCAGGGAAAATAAGTTACAATAAAACAAAATATAAATTGCTAAAATATCCGATACGGAGTGAAACATTCGAAGTCGATAAAATAACTAAAGATTTCATTAATTATTTACCATAATTTTAAAATAATTATCTTAAAAAATAATCAATGAATAAATAACAGATTCGTTTAAAATGATCCAAATATTTTTTGTTTGTTGGTTGTGTTTTGTATTTTGTTTTTTATTAAGTAAAACGATAAAGTTATCGAACCAACTACTTGTTGAATTTTATATTTTAATAATAAAGACATTTTTCACGCATAAACTGGACCGAAAATGTCAAAAGCTCCCCACAAGAAATAAGTTAAAGGTTTAAAAAAAAACTTACCCTAAACTGAACGAACTCACACACTAAAAAAAATAAAATAAGAGTTAATTCCAGCGGTAAGGTACTCGGTACAACGAACCACGTGGTTCTATCTTATTCGACGGGAGAATTCATTATTTCACTAATGAACAACAATTCAAATCTGCATCAATTTCATCATATAAAACTCTATCTACATATAAAAAAAGAAAATAATAATATGCTTACTAAGATGCTTGCAACAAATTGCTGCAAAAATTCTTTGAAAAAGTATATTTAATTTAATCAATTATCAATCTTGAAATGGTCCCTACGACATTTTTTTTATTCAGGGGCTGATAATTACTTACCTCCCTTGAAAACTATTTTCTTTTTTAGAAATTTACAATGAATTGTATGAATTCATATTTTTAAAATATATTCATTTATATCTATATATTCATTTATACTTATTTATATTTACATTCATTTAAAAAAAAATATTTTCTTAATTTGATTGACTCGAATAAAATAGTCAGCACAATGATAAATAAAAACAAAAATAAATTAAATTCCTATGTGCATATTGCTTTGAAATCTTAAAACATTCTCATTAAAAAATAAATAAAATCATATAAAAGGGAAAACAAAAAGAAAATTCTGTAATGGAAATTTAAATTGAATTTTAAAATCTAACTAAAAATAAATATATTTAATATATAAATAAGAATCCTAAATTTTTTCTCCGCTCTTAAAACATTTTTTGAACTTAGGTTAGAGTTCTTTACAATGCTTGTACATTTAGTTATTTACTAAGCTTAGCTTTTATAATTATTTATTATTATTATTATTATTATTAGATGTGAAGTAACCAGAAGTATGGGGCGCCCTATGGGAATCAAACTCACTAACAATGGTCTGCAAATCTACCTAGCTTACCATTACACCACATGAGGTGCCGAGAGTTATTGACTAAGCTTAGCTTAGATGTGACACAAAGCCAGAAGTATAGGGCACCCAATGAAAATCAAACTCACTAACAATGGTCTGTTAATCTAGCTTGCTTACTATTACACCATGTGAGGTGCCCATGACTACATTAGTATAGTTATTTACTAAGTTTAGCTTAGATGAGGCACAAGGCCAGAAGTATGGGGCGCCCTATAAGAATCAAACTCACTAACAATAGTCTGCAAATCTAGCTTGCTAACCATTACACCATGTGAGGTGCCCATATTATTAGTGTGTTTAAAATCTTGCAATGTGTCTTATATATCACTAAGAAATAAAGGTTTATATAATATATGGTGTGGTTAATTTGCATACTGGTTTTAACAAAACTGGGTTTGATAAATAATTACTTGGTGTTATTGATCTCTAATATCATTGTTTTATGTCCATTAGTATTCATAAAAAGATAACACTGAAGAAAATGCTTGATTCAAACTCATGGCAATAAAAAAAAATATTCAATTAAATATATTTCCTTATTTAATAAGAATGACTTTATAGTTCCAGCAGTATTTTTATTTTATTATAAGTATTTAATATTAATTAGCACATTTAAGAAAATAGAAATTTTATTATTTACTTAAAAAAAACTCCAAACCCAACCTCAACTCCCCACTCACTTGTACACTTAACACTTGAACATCATATTTTATGCAGCTGCAAACAAAAGTTTCTATGAATATTATTTTTGTATTAAATACTTATCATCAAAAAAAAAATATTTACCTACAAACTATTCCCATACAAATAATTAATAAAAAAAAAAAAAGTTGGCATTAAATAACCCACAGGTGTTGATATGCCATTAAACAAAATCAAAACAGAACAATCAAACAACCATTTCCTTATTTTTTATTTTCAATTTCGGTCAATCAAACAATATTTTAAATGACAAAAAATAAAATGAACACAAGCTAGACAAAAATGGAGGAACAACAAACACATGGTATATAATTAAAAACAATAAAGAAATTTATTCTGTGATTGTGCTCAGCAGAAGTTTGGATCATCAGTAGGATGGGTCAAATGGCCAGATCATAGTCGTGTATCTAGATATTACCAGCATTTCTGGTGTCTAAATGCCGTTGCTTCTAGTCATGGCCGCTCTGTCTGCTCAGGTCGGAAACTAAATTGTGTACCTTTGTTCTTATCAGTGACTCTCGCATCAGGTTGGCATCCGTGAAAAGTTTGTCGCATTCCCGTTGTGGAAAAAGTAATTCTGCAATATGCCGAGGAAAAAGTTCATCACACATGCCAGGGGACAAAGTCCTACCTTGATGGTGGGTGACATCCCTACTGACTTGTTAATTCGTAGTCATCTTATATATGTGCTTACCAGCTCCGATTTGGTATTTTTCTTTTTAGCGGTAATGATTTACAACCCTCCCGGAATTCCAAGGAACAGACATATTAGTAAGCTCCTCAAATGACTTGCCTTATCCAATCAGATTCTAGAGATTGCTTAATTATTTTTTTGAATCTCATTTGTACAAAATTGTGGAAGTGTTTGTGAATTTGGATAGGAGTTATGGTTCCCACGTCTTTTACATTTTCTTTTTATTGGTTATAAAACATAGGAGTCTATCCTATAATTTTTTAGTATTATTTGGATTATTCAGACTATTGTCCTCATCTTTATTGTTATCTGTGCAACATTTCGGCTGATGTGCTCTCCTGCCTTCTTCAGGTATTTCTTGTCGGACTCAGGAACCTCGAACTCAGGAACCTTCCTGTCATAATCAGGTACCTTCTTGTCATAATTGGGAGCCATCACGGAACTTCAAACACAACCCTTTATTCAGTACACAGGGGTATTCTGCTTTCATTCCACTAACCATAGCTGGGGTACAGATGTTAAGCTGTGTTAATTATTATTCTATGTTACTGCTGCCCCTGACCAGGATTGAACCTGCAGCCTAGAGATAAATGTCACTTAGAACTGTCTTAACCTAACACCTTGATCCATTATGTTATGTGTCCAATTGGACAATTCAGTGTGAATTTTGGGAACTTATAAACCTAATGTCTTGTTTTACCTAGAATATCTACCTTTTTACTTATGTATGATTTTTTATCTTGACTCATATTGCGTTTTTTTGTTTTTTTGTTGTTTTGTTTTCGTTTTTGTTTTCCTAATCTAATCTAGCCTTTTTAATTATAGGTTCCCATATTGTATTCATCTCTATACTTGGTCTACTTAAGAGGTTACTATAGCCTATCATATGAGCTTATTCTTTGAGGTGTCTTCTCTTCCCTGCGTTAAACCCGCGTTACGACAGAGAAAGACCCCCACCACCACCACCAGTAGATGCCATTGTCAACATCAGTAAATGCCAGATAACCGCCTCAGAGAAGACAGTGCTAAATAAGGGTCTCAACTTCACCACAACCATCAAGCAGATTCCATACTTAGACCTGATAGCTCCAATTGAGGAGGCAGCCTTAAATATCCCTCAAGCGCGAGCAGAGGAGTTAAGATGGAAAGTGAGGCGGGCACTAAAGAGATCAAAGCCTCCAAAACCGAACATCACAAAGGAGGAGAGACTGGCCATCAAATCACTACAACGTGATGAGAACATCATAATACTACCAGCAGACAAAGGCAATGCTACTGTAGTGATGGATAAGGTTGAATACTCCAACAAATTGGCAGACCTAATTGAAAATAGAGACTACTGCAAGGTTAAGAAGAACCCAACCCTGAAGACCAAAAGGAAGCTATCACAGATTCTTAGTAAGAACAAGGACCTATTACAGAGCCAATTAGGATGTCGACCCCGCAAACAGAAAAAGAATTGTATGACACAACCAAGCAAAGGATATGACATAACCAAGCAAAGGAGGACAGAAAAGGAGTTTTAATTTAACAAATACAGAAGTGTTTATTTACCACATAACAGAGTGTAGTTAACAGTTTTTTCATTGGTTTAGTTGTCAGCATCGCAGGCCAGGAAGAAGATGTTGGTCATTGTCGACAGTTGGGTCATTCTGAAGGCTGGAAATATGCTTTCCATCCATTCCAACCAAATGGTGAGTCTGGATGTAGTGAGTCTATACACGAAGGTACCCACTGATGAGACTCACCATCCATACAATGTAAATTGTCCGTTGCCTACAACACTGGACAAAAGCCATCAGCTGTGATGAGATATAACAGAAGGAAATTTCCTTCTGATATACCTCTGTAGCGTTTGTTTGTATTCGCCTGGTGGAGTTGTCTGCCCCTTTTAGTTCCATGATGCCCGCTAGGGCACCAGTATAAAAGCGCCGGTTTCAAAACCTTCGCTCTCTCTCTTTATAGTTTTCAGAACTACGAGCCACATGGGGTAGATTCTATCTAAACCCTCTAGTGGGGCTCCGCCCCCCTTACATTACTGTAAGTCTTTACAGCATGGACTATCGCTTGTCTCATGTCAGTACTCTTTTATGTTATACTTTGTATCTTTCATGAATGTGTATCTTTATTTGTGTAACTCTGTTTACTTATTATGAACGTTGTATTCTACTGTTATCCATGTGCTGTGTTATTAAATGTTTGTCTATTAACCTTTGTCGGAGTTATTTGTATTTAAAATCATGTTGAACTTTACACCATCCTTACACCTCCATTAAGGGATACCCTCCATGGTAACAATTAGAGAGCATAACATCAGCTACGAGAAATCTGGATCACAGGACAGAGGACGATACCTGAAAAGGCTTGGCTAAAAAGATTTGTAATAAACAGTGTTAGTATAAAGTGTATGGTGGCAAGGAAAAAACAAACACAGATTTTAAGTTTAACAATGTATTAGCAAAACAAAAAAGGTTATACGGTTTGAAAATGGGTTAAGAAGAATGTCCGATATTTGGTGATAGTCTGTTGTGGTGTGAGTAGCATGTCTGCTGCGCTTGGTGTTCGGTGGTCGAGTCAGTTGTGACAGAGGTGGTGATATATGCAGAAGTCCCAGTGATAGTGGGCAGAAAGTTCGTTAATGTGGGCAGAAGATCTGATGTTTTTGTAGTCATAGCCGATAGCGGGTAGTAGTCGGGATTTCTGATGATAGTCACTGTCAGTTTGGTAAATTGATGATATAGAGTTTTGTAGTCATCCACCCCCTTAAGACTGCCGGTCGGTCAGGGTCATGAGGTTAGGGGGTAGGTGAGAGATATAGGTCGGCTGACTTGCGGTGTAGTGTTTCATGTCATTGGCTTCCTTTGCGATGTGAACCCTTCTGTCACCCTGGGTATCTTTGCGTTGTCTTCAAAAGCCGGCCCTTAAGTAGTTTATGATCTGTGGAATTTGGATCAACTCAAACATTTTTTATTTTGCCGGGAATGTTTTTGATTGGATGAAAATGCGAGTTTTATTTATAATTTCATTTTTTAATTTTAAGATTGCCCCATGCGCGAAGCCTGGGTGCGCAAAGACAACATTTTGTCATTTGATTTAACGTCTTGGCCTGTTTACATCCGGTCGGCATTCTCTTTATTGCAGTGTGTGAGTGAATTGAATTGTTGAATTAGTGAATCGGGAGATGTCTATATTTGTGTATATAACAGATTCGAAAGATATGTAATCCATATGACATCAGGACAACATTCAAGAGTGACTCGACTCTTCGTAAACATCTCCTCTGGGTCAAGCCTCCAACAGAATTCATCATGACCAAGAATTGTGTGTATTCCATCCCATGTAACTGTGGTAAAGTATACAAAGGCGAAACATGCCATCCACTGAAAGTAAGACTAGAAGAGCATCGTAAACCAGTGGTTCGAGGAGAAATAGAAAAGTTGGGTATGGCTGATCATATATGGAATGAAAAGGGAAACCATCTGCCCTTATGGGATGAAGTTAGGATAATAGATAGGGAAGAACATTGGAAGCGAAGACGCCTCAAAGAATCAGCTCATATGATAGGCTATAGTAATCTCTTAAGTAGACTGAGTATAGAGATGAATACAATATGGGAACCTATAATAAAAAAAAGGCTAGATTAGATTAGGGAAAAAAAATGCAATATGAGTCAAAGTAAAAAGGTAGATATTCTAGATAAAACAAGACATTACGTTTATAAGTTCCCAAAATTCCCACTGAATTGTCCAATTGGACACATAACATAGTGGATCAAAGTGTTAGGTTAAGACAGTTCTAAGTGACATTTATCTCTAGGCTGCAGGTTCAATCCTGGGAGCAGTACCATAGAATAATAATTAACACAGCTTAACACCAGGATACCCTGGTGGACTGAACAAAGTGTTGAGTTTGAAGTTCCATGATGGCTCCTGTTTACAACAAGAAGGTTCCCGAGTTCGAGAAGGTTCCCGAGTCCGACAAGAAATACCTGTGAAGAAGGCCGGAGGGCACATCAGCTGAAACGTTGTACAGATAACAATAAAGATGAGGACAATAGTCCGAATAATACTAATTATTAAGCATCATCTCAGAAATTCAGTGAAATACTAAAAAAAAATTATTTTCAATTTTTTTTATATAGGAATACAAATCAAAACTATTGATTTTCAAATTTAAATTAAACATGGTTAATAAAACATAATTTTGATTAACATAATTTATTCTAGATAAATAATTTCTGAAATTATTTCAATGATGTAAATAATAAATAATGTAAATAACAATAAATAATGTGTGATCTATCAATAATTTGATCTTTAATTAACTTAATTAAACAAACATAGCTTTAATCCAACTTAATTAATTGAAGCCTAATGACTATAGATCTAACCCCCCCCCCAAACAATATCATCCATTGCACAAGGAGGGATAGGATCAGAGGTACACCTTGATGTCTGCAGCAGTGAATGAAAAAACCAAGTAGTTTCTGAATTAATCATACAATCTCTTACCTTAAAAATGACCTTGTGTTACATTCTGCTGAGGAATTATTTTTTTTATTATTATTATAAAAGGTTGATACAGGGTAGTGTGAATTTGTAGTGAATTAGGAGAGAAAGAGAGAGAGAGAGAGAGAGAGAGAGAGAGAGAGAGATTTATGGAGGAGGAGGATGAGGGGCACTTAATGTAGTTTTTTACTAACAAGAAGAAAGCTTCTTTGGTTTGAATTCCTTCCCCTAGACTGGTTGCCATTCCAAGGTTAAAGAGCCCAGTCTGCCCTACTATTTACCCATAGCTGAAAGGAGCTGTTGGATTTGTACATTTCCCAAAGGTCAATGTGAAGTGCAAACAGTGGTGTCCAGGAATTGAACTTGTCTTGCCGTGTCCATTTTCTATGAAGCTTGTAACAAAATGTAGCTCAATATTGTAGGAGTGGAGTTTTCTGGATACTGTGTTAATGCTGAAATTAATCATAGATAAAACAAATAAACAGTAAAACAAACAACAGGAATTGGAGTTGAAATAGACATTATTATTTTAAATACAATTTTTAATAATGAGCAACAGTTTACAAAAGATATGTTCTGTGAGTATTAAACTTTGTATATATACAATGTACATGTATATGTTTTTGTATTCTTTTTAAATATGTAGCAAGAGAAGAGACTTACTTCATGGAGCAAGGACTTGTCTTGTGTGTAGGTCCATGATTTAGGTGAGGTGTTGCCAAGATGGCCAAAAAAGAATAGGTATTGCTTTCCTTTGCTGTAGAGAGGAGACTCGTCAATTTATATGATTAGCTGCTCATACTCATTGGTCAGACTAACCAGTCAGAAACGAGCCAAGGCAATATAAATACAGCATCGCCTGAGACAGGGATTGCAGTCTGACTTTGAAGCAAGACAGTTCTAGTGACAAGGGGAAAGTGTTTAAATGATATTCAGGGAAAAAATGCGTTGCCCCTAAAACCAACAAAATACTTGTGTGTTGGTCCTTGAATTCCCTAGAGGATAAAATTTATTTATCATCGTGAAATTTGGGGGCTGATACTTTTGGTTTGTCTGTAGTCAGAGGCTGCTGGGAGCTGCTTGGGCTGCTGGGGCTGCTAGTGCTGGGGATGTGGGTCTATATATACTCACTAACTTTTTGGCAGTAAAAATGGGGAAAAATTTGTTTCTGGAAACCATGACACATGTATTTTTTTTCTAGTTTTAGATTTGGTGAAAGACTTAGATTAGGGACCATTACAGGGTTATGGGTTTGGGGTGTATGTGTTTGGGGTGTATGGGTTTGGGGTGTATGTGTTGCATGAATGTGCATATTCTGTGTGTTGTTAAAATGTAAACAAATCACAAAATAAAGAAGCTTTTTTGTTTCATTGTTTATTTCATTTTTCATATTTTATTTTTTATACCACTACTACAGGTCCTTATGGCTATATAAGTAATACCAAATTTAAAAATGTTATTACTAATGTTGGAATCAAACTAAATCATCATGTGAAAAAAAAGGACAATCTATTCTAGCTAATTAACTATCAACTGAGAATGTAGTTTATTTTTTATTTTCTATTTTTTGTTTATTTATTTTATTTATTATCTTATTTATTATTTTTATTTATTATTATTTATTATTTATTTATTATTATTTATTTATCATTATTATTTATTATTATTATTTATTTAATATTATTATTTATTATTATTATTTATTATTATCATTATTTATTATTATTATTTATCCTTATAATTTATTTATTATTATTATTACCTATTATTTATTTATTTATTATCATTTATTTTTATTATTTATTTATTTATTATTATTTATTTTTCATTTTTTATTATCTATTTATATTTTATTCATTCATTTATTATTATTTATTTTATTATCTATTTATTTATTATTATTTTATTTATTATTTATTTATTTATTTATTTTATAATTTCTATTTTTAAAAACATTTTTTTAGATTTTGGTGGACATCTTAGATTGCCTCTCGTGTTAAGCACAATAATTAAAAACCCGCAATCTTCATTTTCAGATCAATTCTCTTGTCTATCTGAAATCTTCGTTTGTAATTCCTCGATATTCGGACGATGGGTGAAAGGAGACATTTTGACAACCCTTTTCCACCTTACAATGAAGAAGAAATGACTCTTCTCGAACCAAATGGAAAGGTGAATCCTTTTCTTATTTATATGCCATATTTCAATTTATGAAATTAAAACAAAAAAAATCAATACAGCAAACCGCATTCGTTTTCTTTTTTTTTCTATAAGTAAGACAATGCTACATACATTAATAATAGGGAAGGGAAAACAAACAACACTTTTTTTTCCTTTTTAATGTGTTTATTGTAATTGTCCAGAATAGCCCGCTAAAGAAATGTCTGGTAATATTCAATAATAAATTTCAATGTGTCAATTTCTTCAGCGTGTTATTCTGGACAAGTACCGTTCTTATTTTTACAGAAAAAGACAATAGTAAAAATAAATTAGCTCATTATTTTCAACTTACAACTATTATGAATTTTTTAAAGATCACTCAGATATTTCACACTTTAAAGTCGTTAGAGCTTTAATTAAATTATTTTTCTTGTTTTTTAAACGAAAAATCAATGTTTTTCAATCATAATTTAAAAAAAGGTTTGAATTTTCGTGTTTTTATTTTACATAACACAATAATAAAGATGAGGACAAGTCCGAAAAATTAAAATAATACATTTTAAAAAAGAAATCAGGGAATTATCCAATTTTAATGAAATTTTCAGTGTTGATTTATCAATGAATGAATTTTATAATGCATCAGTTATTTTATTTCAAAATGTTCTGATTTTTTTCAGGTCACTTAACTTTAAACCCACCCCCTATTTTGGGGGGCGCAAAATATGGGGGGGGGGTATATAAAGTTGAAATTAATTACAGTATATATAAAAAGACAAATGACCGAAGGTGTGAATAGATAGGGACTAGCAAAAAAATCGGATACTACGAGTTTTAAAAGCGAATTAAGAATAATTAAATCTATTATTTAAGGTTAAACTTTGTCTAAATCGATAAGTAGTAGCATAATAACCATCATTAAAAAAAAGAAAAATATAATTACATATGCAGTTTATCTTTAAAAGATTTAAAACTATTTGTTTTGGTCAATTTCGACGCGATCCGCCATTTTGGCTGTTTTTCAATGGTTTCAGGCGCTTGTTTACAATTTTAACGTAACATTTGAGATGGAAATTTTTTTTTACCAAAAATCAGGTAATTATCCGATTTTAATGAAATTTTCAGTATTGATTTAACAATTAATGAATTTTATAATGCATCAGTTATTTTATTTCAAAACTTTAATTTAGTATTTTTGCTATGAAAAATTAATATATAAAATTCATTTAAAATATGAAAATCCTGATGTTAAGTTAAAAATGTTATATTTTTAGATTCTAAAAATAAATATCTACTTAATGCAAACCTTATTTTAGGTGTCAAAAGTAATAAGTTTTGAAGAAAAACTTGATTGAAAATGTACCCCTTCCCCTTTTTAAGCAGAAAAAACATCGATGTATATTTTTTCTTTTATAAAATATAGCCAATTAAATAATTATCGAAATGAGTAAAAAAGAAATCTCCAAAAAATTAATTATTTATTACATTTTTACATTTTATTTTCCGATTTTCGGTACTTATTTTCTCATAGAAGCGCAAACGTAAAAAAAAAATTTTTGTTTCTATTTATAACTTCGGTCTGTTATCTCTTTATTTATACTGTAATTAGTATCAGTCAAGAACTAACTCGAAACAATTTTATGCCCCAGCATAAGGGGGGTCAAAATTAAGTGACCTGAAAAAAATTAGAAAGTTTTTAAATAAAATATTGCATTATAAAGATCATTCATTGATACATAAACACTGAAAATTTCATTAAAATCCGATAATTTCCTGATTTTTGGTAAATTATTTTCTGTAGGGGGGCTAAAGTCATTTTGTCAAAAACGCATTTTAGGCTCAGTTTGCCAGTCCCTAGAATAGAAGAAAAAATATCTAAGGGAGCTACCCTGATTGAAAATAAGTACCAAAAATCGGAAAATTAAATGAAATAAAAACTAAAAAAATAATTTTTGGAGATCTTTTTTTTTTTCATTCTTTTTGATAATTATTTAATTGGCTATTATCTTATAAAAGAAAAAATTATACATCGATATTTTTTCTGTTTAAAGGGGGGGGACTAATTTTCAATCGTTTTCTACAAAAATTATTAGATAACAATAATAACTAAAGTATTTATTAAATAAATATTTATTTTTAGAATCTAAAAATAAAAAATTTGAAACTTAAAATTAGGCGTTTCATATTTTAAATGAATTTTATATGTTAATTCATAATTAATCATACCTGATTAATTATTTTGGCTATGGTAGTCAGCAATGGTAATATTTATTTTAAAGAATTTCAATTTATTTCCATTGAATCAGTTTGATTGAAACGATTCAGTGATTTAAAAAAAGAAAAGAATTCGTTGATTAATACGTTAACACAGAAAATTTGGGACCATATGACCTTTAGGCACCCCTTTTGCGATCTCAATTCATGAGGACATTTTTTTTCATTTACACCTTCAAAATCCGGTTGTTTGTTAACAGACGATTTTTAGAGTTTTTTTTTTTAAATTATAAAACTAACCCCTAACCCTAACCCCTAACAAACAACCGGATTTTGACTGTGTGAATGAAAAAAATGTCCTTATGAATCAAGATCGCAAAAGGGGTGCCTAAAGGTCATATGCTCCAAAATTTTATTAAAATCAGATAATTCCCTGATTTTTGATGATTTTTTTCATCAACGTAGATTTTCCATAGGAATAGAGGTCCCGTGAGATTTTCTTCCGGTCATTCTTTTTTGTAAACAGATGCACGAGAATTTTTTAGATTGTTTTTTTTTTCTGTGTATTTAAGACCAAAAAGAAAAAGATATTTCATTTAAAAGTTATCAATTCTTCTGTAATTGAGTGTATTTAGGGGTTTTTGTTATTGATTTCTAAAAAGAAACTGTTAGAAGCCTTAAAATCCTATAATGCAAGTTTTATTGATAGAATAGGGTTATTATTTATATTAGCTCCAAAGTAATTCTTATCACACTATTCATTCTCTATAAGCTGTTTGCTGTCCAGACTTTAGGATTTTAAACAAACCTGAAAGAAATTTGTGTTTACAGATTATATTAGCAACAATATGTGCCCTCCACAGGGTGTAAGTATTTAAGTTTTAATGTAATAAAATATATTAAATTAAAAAGACTAACAAAACTAAATAGGAACACATATAAAAAGATTACTTATTTTGGACCATATGACCTTTAGGCACCCCTTTTGTGATCTCGATTCGTGGGGACATTTTTTCCATTTACACCGTCAAAATCTGGTTAATTGTTAACAGATGATTTTTAGAGTTTTTTTTTAAATTATAAAACTAACCCCTAACCCTAACCCTTAACCCTAACGCCTAACAAACAACCAGATTTTGACAGTGAAAATGGAAAAAGTGTCCCCACGAATTGAGATCGCAAAAGGGGTGCCTAAAGGTTATATGGTCCCTTATTTTTGTTTTATTCTAATTGGTTTCTATATAAAATCATACATAAGATTGTTTTTAACATATTTGAGAATAAAACAATAAAATTAGTAATCAATAGCACCAGGGCTCGACATTAACGCCGTCGATAAAAATTACATCCGGGACGATCAATACATCATCTGGGACGGTAAAAAATTTTCCTAAAAGTTAGTACTACATTCCAATATTGGCCGTCCAGTGATTGCCCGAATGCTGACCTCAAAATGAGGCTACGGCGCCACAGGTCTATTCTCAAAGCCATGTAATGAATAATGGTGGAGGGAGATAGTTTAAAAAGACCTAATTATGTACTACTAACCCTTCCTTTCTCTTCCTTCCAAATCCTTAAACACTGTGCGAGGACAAAATTCTTTCATTTACGATTCACAACCCAGTACGATAAAATTTACAAGTAAAAAGTATTTTTTTAGCTCAAAACACACTAGGAAATGGATTTTTTGTCCAAATATCCAGAATTATCACTGCTTCAGCTTTTCTTAATGTTTTATTACATGTTATTATGCTACTGGTGACTGATAAGTAGAGATGATGCTAATGAATTAAACAAAAATATTTTGATTTTGGGACAGTCCAAACCCCATTCGGGACGGTCAGGAAAAAAGTTAGTGTCGGTGCCTGAATAGCACCAAGTAATTATTTATTAAACCCGGGTTTTATTAAAACCTGGTATGTAATTGATTCACGCCATGTATTATGTAAACCATTATTTCTTAGTGATATATAAGACACCTTCAGGATTTTAAACGCACTAATAACATGGGCTGTATCAAGGCAAATTTAATTCAGGTAGACTTTATTGTGACATAGTTAATAAATAAGATGCAAATTAAGAATAAATAATGATTATTTGATAATCAGTGAGTACATGATTAAATAACTAAGGGAAATGTGATATCGGTGGTGATGTAGTTTTGGTTACAGTCATACCCACAATCTACATCTCTTCTATAATGGAAATTCACTGTCTGTAACCAAAACTACATCACTGCTTATGTTACAATACCCTCAGGAATTGGGTAAGTTTATGAGTATCTAATTTATAGTCAAAATCATTAATACATAGGATAGATTTTATTAACGATGTCCCTATGAAAATTTCAGTTAGATTTGCCTAAAAACAGTTCCTATATGTTTAAAATCCTGCAATATGTCTTATATATCCCTAAGAAATATAGGTTTACATAATATATGGTGTGGTTAATTCACATACTGGTTTTAACAAAACCGGGTTCAATGAATAATTACTTGGTGATATTGATCTCTAATATTATTGTTTTATTTTCCTACATATTAAAATCAATCCTATGAATGATTTTCTATAGAAACCAATTATATATAATTATAATGTAATCTTTTTATATACATTCTTATTAAATTTTGTTAGTCTTTTTAATTTAATATATTTCATTACATTAAAACTTAAATACTTACACCCGTCGGAGGGCGCATATTCTTGCTTATTATAATAAGATAATGATAGGTTTTCTATTTTTCTTTTCAGATTGAAGAATCCTTCAAGAAGAAGATTTCTGACAATATCAACAAATTATTGTCAGACATGAAGGAAGGTTTAAAATCTCAAGATAGCAACGATTTCTCTGTATACACAGGTGTTTCTGGTGCGTTAATAACGTTAATAAACTTTTTTAACAGTTTTAAATTTTTAACTTTTTAAAACTTTTTTTAATTTTTTAACTATTTTAAAACTTTTAAAACTTTAACTTTTACAAAAAAAACTTTTTAAAACTTTTAATTTTTTAACTTTTTAAAAAACTTTTAAACGTTTCTTTTTTTTCCTTTGTCATTTGATTTTAAAACTTCTGGTCCGTTATTAACTTTAAAAACTCGAGATAGCAACAATTTCTTTGTATACACAGGTGTTTCTGGTGCATTATGTCTTTTTTTTAAAGATTTTGAGTTTATTTTGAAATGGCCCCAAAATAGAATATTCTTGTCTAATTAGGAATCTGTGACAATCTTCAGACACCCTTCTCAAACTCTTTTTACTTTTGATCTTTGAACAATAGAGGTGTTGTTCTGACACAGCCAGAAAACAATAAAGCCACATGGCTTCATTAACTACACTTACCTAGTAAACTATTTTTGTAGCCTAACCACCTCTTGCAACACCCTCTGGTTAAAAATGAAACTGTCTAAATCATAGAATCAAATAGAACTGCATTAATTCAACCACTATATCCATTGCATTAAGTGTCCAACTGTTCCCAGGTTTGACTCAAAACACCCGAAGAAGACTGGAGAGCACATCGATGAGGACTACAGTCCAAAAATCCAAATAATACAAATTATCAAGCCTCATCTAAGAAATTAAGACAAATGACAATTTCTTGTTAAAAAAGCCAATATTTTACAAGATAGAGCAATTCACATACCTAGGTAGTAATATCTCATCGACAGAAAGCGATGTTAATGCACACATAGGGAAGGCATGGTCTGCTATAAACAGATTATCAATCATATGGAAATCCAATCTCACTGATAAGTTAAAACTACAATTCTTCCAAGCCGTAGTTGTATCAATGTTATTGTATGTCTGCACCACTTGGACCCTAACGAGGCACCTAGAGAATAAGCTAGATGGGAGCTGCACAAGAATGCTGCGTGCAATCTTGAAGAAATCATGGAAACAACACCCCACTCGGAAGCAGCTGTTGGGCCACTTGCCCCCTAAGACACAAATCATCCGAGTGAGATGAACAAGACATACTGGGAAAGCAAGGACGAACGGTTGGTGAGAGATTGTCATGGGTATACATGCTAATTGCGTGACATATGATGATGATGATGATGATGATTTCTATGTATTTTTCAAATTGTTTTTCCAGGTATTGCTTTATTGTACCTGCATCTTTATAAGGCTGGACCCTTAAAGAATGATGGTGAACAACTTCTTGAAGGAGTTAAACATATAAAGCGCCCTTTGCGGCACTTAAAAAAGCACCGTGTGACCTTTTTGTGTGGAGACGCAGGACCTTTAGCAATTGGGGCCGTCCTCTATAATTTGACAGGGGAATCATCTGAATCTCAAGAATGCCTTCAAAAGTAAGACGTCAATTTTATGTCAAATTAATATCTTTTTTTCCTTTTTATTGTAAATATTTTATAATGTTGTATAGCATATATATATATATATATATATGTAGCATATTAAGAAAAATGAAAAAACACAGGTTCAAATGGGTTAAGTGGTGAGTTTATTGGCCGATGCTGCAGTGTTTTGATCTATTAATTAGATCATCTTCAGGGCATAAGATAAGAAATTATTTATCACAGAATAACGAGAAAAGCGAGTGGTAATCCTTGTCATTCAGTCTGTTTAAAAAAAAATTTTTCTTGTTATTCTGTGATAAATAATATTTTTTCTCGTTATTCTGTGATAAATAATTTCTTATCTTATGCCCTGAAGATGATCTAATTAATAGATCGAAACACTGCAGCGTCGGCCAATAAACTCACCACTTAACCCATTTGAACCTGTGTTTTTTCATTTTTCTTAATATACTACATACCGTCGGATCCTTTCTTCACACACATATATATATATATATACCCTTATAAACATCAGGTATATAATAGAGACAGAGATACAAATTAGAGATAGGGATGGTCTTACTTGATTACTGCTTATTGTTTCTTCTATCTATCTTGTCTGGCCGCCATTGTTCTTTAGTTGACTTCTATTTAAGGGCTGGCTTTCTTCTTCTGTTCTGAGCTGGGCATTGCTTGTTTTTAATAAACTAACAAGACTTGGTTTTATTGCTTGATCAAGCTTTATAATTTATGAGCCCATGATTTAACTCTGCTGCGATGGAGAGACCGACCCGGAGCACATCTAAGCTTTCTGAAAGCTGGGTCGAATCTAACTCTATTACATGTCTTTTATGGTGCTCAAAATCACACGCCTCTAAGGGTCAAGGGTTACCAACAGTCACAGCTAATTTTCCACGGAGACTCCCTGATCCCAATGTTAACGGCCCTTAATTTAAATTCTTAGCTACAGGTCTGTTCACAATTCATGACCTCTCATGAATTGTAATAGGTATAAGAATTGGGGAGATATTAACTCCCATTTTCATAATGCATTAGGTTACCTAAGAGAGTAACCCAACACAGAATATCCGGTATGCAAATTAAGACTAGTCAATTAATATGATATATCATTAACTAATATGTTTCAATCAAACACAATGAAAAGATGGAAAGAAAAAAAATGAGTAAGAGAGTTAAATCAAGATTATTATACTTTTTACGTATTGAACTATCGCAATAGCTCTTAAGTAAGCATATCAAACATTGTAATAATTAAAATATCATACTGTGGTATATCCACAGGTCCTGCTAGTTAAGAATAGTTACTTGATGGTATAAGTGTTACAAATGATTATCGTTAGTTACTTGAAACTAGGGCTGACATATACTACACTTGAACCTACCAACTGGGGGTGGTAAGCCTCCTTGGGGGCCCTGGAAGAACAGTTTTCATATATTTTCTATTTCATGAAAATTGACATGTTATGGAGGTTCATATATTTTATAGGAAGAGCAGTATTCATGTATTTTCAATTTTCTGAAAATGTTTTACTTTATGAAAATTGACATGTAGTGGGGTTTTATATATTTTATAGGAAGAGCAGTTTTCATGTATTTTCTATTTTATAAAAATTGACGTAGTGGGGTTTCATATATTTTATATGAATACTACTTTATAAAAATTGACATGTAATAGAGTTGGTGGCCCTATATAATAATAAGTTATGTATAATGTAAGTGCATGTGTGTGTGTGGGGTGGGGCATAAGATCTGATCACTGTCCCGGCTCTTGAAACCATACAATTGCTTGCAAGAAAAAGAGACTTTAGCCTTAAATAATCCAACAGCAGTAAAACCAACCAACTGTATTATATTTAAATATATTTATATATATATATATATATATATATATATATATATATATATATATATATTATATATATATATATATATATATATATTTATATATATATATATATATATATATATATATATATAATATATAATATATATATATTAATATATATATATATATATATATATATATATATATATTTAATGGATATATATATTTAATATGAAATAATTATATTTAATATATATATATATATTTAAGATTTATATATTTAATATGATTTATATTATATTTAAGATTTATATATATATTTAATATATATATTTATCTAATATATCTAATATATAATATATCTAATATATATATTTTATATATTTAATATATATATTTAATATATTTTGTCTTTTATCTTTTTTTTGTTTGTCTTTCTTTTTTTAGGTTGTATAATTTACAACATCAAGTGATGCAAGATGAATCTCTGCCTGATGAATTACTTTACGGCCGTGTTGGTTATTTATTTGCTTTACTTTTTGTCCAGCATCATTTAGGAAAAGATTCAGTCGACCAAAACATAGTCCTTGAGGTAAATATTCACAATACCCAGGTTTTTAAGGAGTCACTTTAGCTCAGTTGGTAGAGCACACAGCTAAGAATCACAAGTTTCTTGGTTCAGTACTGGTCCCCACCCAACTCAGTGCAAGAGTAGCACAGATTGGGTAATCTGATCTGTGTGGTAAAGTGGGGAGTTGATGGTAGTTGTGGCGCTCCACCTCAGAAAAAAAAATCTCCCTGGTCTAGCACTAGCAAAAAAGGGATAGACTCCCCCGCTCTCCGGCTGATATCGACAATAGGCCACTCCGCCATCTTTACTTTACTTTATACTGGGTATAATGATAAAGTTCCAATTCTGGAGCTCTGGGGAGTGTGGAGTACCCATTTATCACCATTATTCCCAGGTCCACTATGACCTGGAGTGGTAGTACCTATTATGGTTCCATCTATGGGTTGAATAGATTTTAAAAAATGTGTTTAAAAAAAAACATTGAGTTTGAGAAAAAAAATTGTTACCTAACAAGAATGAATAAAACAAAATGTCTTTGGCATGAAATAACCCAACAAGGGTTGACATTCCATAAAATCCAACCAACCAACTTTCTACTTAGTATTATTGATTTCTAATTTTAATATTTTTTATCCTCAAATGTAATAAAAGCAGTCCTATGTATAATTCTATACAGTCTAGCTGAATTACATTTGACTCAAAATAACATGTTATTAAATTAAACATTTAAAATCCTGCGATGTGTGTTATATATCACTAAGAAATAAAGGTTTACTTAGTATATGGTATGGATAATTTGCATACTGACATAAATGTATTAAAAGTAATCCTGTGTATAATTTTAAATAGAAATAAAATTAAAATAATTGTAATCTTTCTATATGCATTCTTATTTAGTTTTGTTAATCTTTCTAATATTTGATTACATTTAGAGGTTGGTTTAGCTCAGTTGGTAGAGCACCCACCTAGGAATCACATGGTTCTTGGTTCAATTCCAGTCCCCCGCCAACTCGGCGCACAAGTAGCACAGATTGGGTAATCTGATCTGTGTGGTAAAGTGGGGAGCTGACAGTAGTTGTGGTGCTCCACCTCAGCAAAAACAATCTCCCTGGTTAGCTGTAGTGAAAAGGGGACAGACTCCATTGCTATCTGGCTGATACCAACAATAGGCCACTTTACTTTTTTTTATTACATTAAAACTTAAATACTTGTGCCCTGTGGAGGGCGCATATTGCTTCTAGTATAATTAATCTGTAAACACAAATTTCTTTCAGGTTTGCCATAAGATCCTAAAGTCTGGTCAGCAAACAGCTCATAGACAACACAGCAAATGTCCCTTAATGTACGAATGGCATGATAAGAATTATTTTGGAGCTGCCCATGGCCTTTGTGGAATATTTTACATTCTTATGAAGGTAAAAAGTTAATTATTTTTTATAAACATGTATTTCATGTTGTAAGGAGACAATAATGAATGTCTCCCTTGGAGAATGGGCATGTCCATTTGGAGGCTCATGGGCTGTCACATGACAATCCAAGAAGCCTGTGCATGTTATTTTTTGCCTCTATTTTATGAATAGTAAAGACATTCTTCTGGCCTTTATACAGTGAAGCCAGCATGGCTATAAACAGTTTGTTGCCCATCTATTTCAAGTAAGTCTTTTTCTGTTTTTGTCACATACACTTTTTTGTATTCTTTTCAATATTTGTATGTATATTATGTATATATTAAATGTTTCTGTATGTGTAATGAGCTTATCTTCGTCTTTCCTTCCGTTTATTCAGCAGCTGTCAGCTGGGGGTTTAGAATACACCAACTGCACCTCTGCAGAGGGATAAGAACCCCCTAATGGGGCCACCTGTTAACCATGAGTGGCTACCCATGATGCTTAGGACAAAATCCTGGTAGATGAATAGTCCATAACATGCAACACTCCACTTGGACCCTTATTTAGGCTAGACGAACGGTCCCCTCTGATCAATCGGCTGGTCAGGTCAAGCCCTAGCACATATGATTTTCCCAACCCTATTGCCCTTATGGAAAACCCCAACCCTTTTTATCATATAGGTGCTAGAAGGTGGTGGCTGAGGGTCTTCATGTCCTGGGAATGACGTTAAATTTTATCTGATGGTGAGGTTCCAGTTCTGGAGGTTTGGGAAATGTAGGGCAGCCGTTCATCACCATTGCTCCCTGGTGCACTCTGACCCGAAGTGGTAATACCTGTTAGGGTCCTATCTATAGGTTAAATAGAAAATGTGTTTATAAAAAAAATTGAGTATCCATTAAGAATTAATTTATTTCAAAATTTTATTGGCATCAAATAACTCACTGAGGTTGATATGCAGTAAAACAAACCAAACCAAACCAAAAAAAAATTATAATATATTAATATTTTGAAGGCCAATACAATGCGTATGAAAAATAAAAACAAAAAGATGTTATTTTTGTCTTATCGATTTTGAAGCATGAGCTTCATCATCAGAGTTTATTTTCAGAAATGGACGTGCTTATGTTTTTATTTGTGTGGTTATAATTTCTCTTCTTATTTCCTTTTCCTCTCCTTTTTTTTTTCTCTTTCTTCTTCTCCTCTTTTATGAATGAAATGGGCGAATAACTGTAATTTCTTATTTCTCTCTTTTTTTTTTTTTTTTTTGTTCGTTGAGAATAAATGTTCCTAATATTGTCTGTCATCTGGTCAAATGTTTCAAGTATGTTGCCATGTCAAAATTCAAAATAAAAAAAAAATGTCAAAATTCAAAATAAAATAAAAAATTATTCAGTCATAGTGTATCACAGGTATAAAAAAATTATTCAGTCATAGTGTATCACAGGTATAAAAAAAAATTATTCAGTCATAGTGTATCACAGGTATAAAAAAAATTATTCAGTCATAGTGTATCACAGGTATAAAAAAATTATTCAGTCATAGTGTATCACAGGTATACTAATACTAATATTGGTCGTTGCCAAGTGAGTCGACTATTGAATACCACAAAGTAACCAAATACATTTGTGTCTGAATAGTTTCATGATAGTTTTTATCTTAAGATCACTGGGTCAAGGGACTCACATAGTAAAAGTAAACAAGAAAATCTCATAAAAATACATGTAGTAACCTGTATAAAAAAAAAAAGACTAGCAGGACCTGTGGATATACCACAGTATGAAAATTTGATTATTACAATGTTTGATATGTTTACTTAAGAGCTAATGCCAAATTATTCAATATGTAAAAAGTATGATAATCTTAATTTAACTCTCTCATTTTTTTTTCTTTCTTTCCTTCTTTTCATTATGTTGAAACAGATTAGCATTATTGCTTTCATGCTCTCACCCCTCTATCTTTCCTCTATTCTCTTTCTTTCTTTCTTATTATATTTTTTCTGTTTAGCATGTCCTTTTTCTTTACTTTCTTTCTTTATAATAAAAACGGAATGGTCCAATATTTAGCTGAGGTGATGACACTCATAAAAATAAGAATTTGGCAGATGAGTTACACCAGATAATCAGGATTTACATTTTTGCATTTCATCTTGGATGATTTGGACGGTCTGATTTTTAACCAGAGGGTGTTGCAAGATGATAACGGCCAGAAGATTAAGAACAAGAATATTAATATATAGATATTTATTTAATGGCTTGTATACAAATCCCACTTTAGGCAGTAAGATTTACACAATCAATATCATGGGGTGTGTGGACCCCACACGGTAAGTATTTTTTGGGGTGGGGTGGGGGGTGCAATACTCTAATTTTATTACTTGTGTTCTTCATTCAACTTTCTTATACATGTATTTGTAGCATTTAAAGGTGTGTTACATTTAAGGAAGGGGTCAACCAATTTAGCTACCACACTGGGTGGCCAAAACGCCCACTATGCTACTGATCAGGGGGTATGACTTCATCAAATTACAGACTTTTAGTTTGTGTTAACTCACACAAACTAAATATACAGTATTAGACAAAAAAAAAAAACAGTTAAAAAAAAATTTAACCATTTTTTATTATTGACACAAATCTTAATAAAACATCAATAGCTTAGACACACATAGGAAGTGATTATTTTCCTTGATTAAACTGGGGAACAATTTTGGACATAATTTCTGTTAAGTGTGATTTTTCATTTGATTTAGACTAAAATTAGTATGCTGATTTCAAAACTACAGTCAGTTTTCCTCTATCACATCAAGTTTTTTCTCTACAGCTTACTCTCCAAATAAGTGTGATTGTCGTGAGCAAGATACGCGACATCATGCACGAAAGCGTCTGCGATTTGCATGCGCGTGTTGTGGAGCAGTTTGGAAGCGAGGTGCGCTGATGCAAATCTGAAGCTCTGTAGATTGCCCAATTGGTCGCCTCGCCGTGGCCTATATAATGAGTGTGTCGGAGGCTTGGGCGGTCGTTCGTAAACCTTGCAAGAAGTGTTTGCTGCCAGGTCTGTGCGAAGGTTGTGAAGTCGGTTCGAGAAGCGGTTACTGCAACGGTTATCAGTATTGGAGAATTGGAGCGAGATACAGTTGGAAGTAGTTGGACTATCGATTGGAGCCTTGAGTCAGACTTGACCGTGACCCCTCCCTCCTCTGATTAATTGTATTGTTTGCCTGTAAGTAATAGGACTAGACAACTGCTTGCATTGATTGTTTCATTGAAAATGAAAGAGAATTATTCAGATCTGGTGACTAGGTTGATTCCCAGTCAAAAAACAAACATCAGTGCATTTGTTTCAAAAGTTGCTCATACTTGACCAAAGGTTTTTCAGACAGAATTCTAGATTATGTGGACCATATGACCTTAAGGCACCCCTTTTTATCTCGATTAAGAAAGGACATGTTTTTCATTTACACCGTCAATATCCGGTTGTTTGTTAGGGGTTAGTTTTATAATTTAAAAAAAAAAAATCTAAAAATTGTCTGTTAAAACAACCAGATATTGACCAGATATGTCCTTTTTTTAATCGAGATAAAAAAAAGGGGTGCCTTAAGGTCATATGGTCCGATTATGCAAATAAGGAATAAAATATTAGTTTCCCAGTCAGCTTTTCTTACTGATACTGATCCCTATTTAAAAGTGTCTTTTTTTTTTTCTTTTTTTTTTTTTTACATACATACATTCAACAGAAAATGTTAATTAGAGTTCCTTTTATTTCAGGTTGATGCGCCATCTTTGAATTCCCAAATTGAGGATCTTGTACGTCCTTCCATTGATTACATGATGAATCTGCAGTTTCCTTCTGGCAATTGTCCGTCTTCTTATGGTAGCACAACGGATAAACTGATACATTGGTGCCATGGAGCACCTGGATGGATCCACATGTTTACTTTAGCTTATCAGGTAAATGGAATGCTTTTTGTTTTTGCTGTTTTGTTTTTCTCGTACAAACAGTAAGTCTCAGTTATTTTTAATTGTGTAGAAGAATGTTGATGAAATGTTGTTTTCTTTCAAGAATAAATATAAAAACAATTATGTTCAATTAACAATGACATATTCTATTGCCTAAGCAAAGTTTGATGGGAATGAAAATGTCCCAAAGACGTCCTTATCGTATGTGTATGTGAAGTTCTAAGATAAATGAAAGTTTGTTTTGTTTTACGGCATATCAACCTTGGTGGGTCATTTAATGCCAACAAAGTTTTTAAATAAATTCATTCTTGATGAGGAGTAAGTTTTTTTATAAACACATTCGTTTCTATTTAATCCATAGATGGGGCCCTAACAGGTACTACCACTCTGGGTCAGAGTGGACCTGAGAGCTCTAGAATCGGAACTTCACCATCAGATAGAGTTGCTCCCAGGTCCACTCTGACCTGGAGTGGTAGTACCCGTTAGGGTTAAATAGAAAAAAATGAATTTGCAAAAATGTGTTTAAAAAAAAATTTGAGTTCCCATGAAGAATGAATAAAACAAACATCTTTGGCATAAAATAACCCAACAGGAGTTGACATACCAACCAACCAACAGTGTTCACCCTGGGTTGGTTGAGCTGTCTCTAACCAATAAATTCATCTGTGGTTAATTCATGGTAGGAGTAACCAGGGAATATGAAATTCACAAGCGGTTCCCAAACCCCACATGCATATCCTGGTCTGGGAAAGGAGATGCCCTTGTTTGCTGCAGATTTTCCACAGACGCAGTTGATGCCTGACGATAATGGATGCACCCTTTGCATTTTCGCCAGAGCCCCTTTGGCCAGGTTGTAGCCGCAATATCACTGGGTGCCAGACCTGTCCATCTTGGGTGTGACCCTACCAGGAACTTAAGTTCCCGATAGCATGGCTCTGACTACCAAGTTTACACAGCCCTGCCATGATGAGGAAGTGTTGGATTTTAGAAATAATGGGCTAGATGGCTGTTGAGCAAAGAGCTTCCTCCGCTCTTTAACAGGTCTTGTTTTTCATTTTGCAGTGTGTCTAGCCACCATCCTCACAAGAAAAAGTCTTTGGGGTTACCGGTTTTAGTCGCTGATGATCCAACTATAAAACAAGTAGTACTGGGTTAAATAGTACCAGTAGTATATTGAGTGACCTGGCATATAATTTACATATGAAACAATATAGAAATTTTGTTTAATAGGAATAAAAATGTGAAGTGTTTAAGAAAAGAAAATAAGAAATAAACAGGGAAGGATAAAAGTCTAGTGGGGTGGGGGGGACAGAACAGCAAGAGTTTGGTAAATGCTAATGATCCCCAAAAAGGTGGATGACAGACAAGAAATTCCACTAAACCAAGCTCCCCAGGGGAGTAAATTTCACTTTCACATTTCACTTTTATGATTTAAGAAAAAAAATAAATAAAAAAGGAGTAAGTATTGCCAATGACTATAATTAAAGACACTTTAAAAAGAAAAAAAAATTAGTTTTGATTTTTCTTTTCCTTTTCTTTTCCTTCAGATATTATCAAATTATTTGCATCTCTAAAATCAATAGTTTTTATGCTATCTTCTTCCTTGATAAAAAAAATCAAGTCACTCCTTTTAAAAAAGATAAAAAGAAGAATGGAATATAGGAATCTGGAATTCTTTGTAATACTATCCTATAAATGTTCTTTTAACTACTCCAGTATCTATTAATAATGGAGATTAGGTTTCAATTTATCTGTAACCGAAACTACATCACTGCTTATGTCACATTACCCAAAATCATCAATACATAGAATAAGGACAACCTTGTTTGAATTAATTTGAATTTAACTGTAAGAAACTTGATTTTATTAGAAAGAAAAAATTTATTTAAATTTTGACAAGAAAACTATTTTTTATGTCTATTATTAAAAAATATAAGATTTCAAAGATATGTTTACATTTTTTTTTTTACGAAAGAGTGTGGCAAAAATCCTTTATACGTACTTTTGGACGTCGATAAAATCGAGATAATTTTTTTTTTTAAATATTAAGATATTTGTTTAATTTTAATAAAATTTTGTAGAATTAAGTATGAATGTATTCTTAAAAAAAAATCGTTGTCTATCATAAAACAAAACAAACACTCACCCTCTTAGGCAATATCTTTTAAAAATTAATTTTTACACCACCTGGAGTGTGCTTTTTTTTTTTTTGCTAGTGTAGTTAATTAATTCTAGTTAGTTTGGAAAGAGCTAAAATTCTATTATTTCTTTTTGTATTTTCAGAAATTTAAAGAAGATAAATACCTGAATGCTGCCAAACAATGTGCTGAGGTGATATGGCAACGAGGATTGCTGCAGAAAGGTTATGGCATCTGCCATGGTACAGCAGGCAATGCTTATGCCTTCCTTCTTATGTTTAATGTGACTGGAGAGAAACATTATTTGTATAAAGCAATGAAGGTAAATCCCTCAGATTAATATGAATGAAGAGCTTTATTCAATTGACTGATAGCAGCCAGTATGACACAAGGCCACTAGAATGGTGCATTTGTTGAATTATTTTAGGGTATAGTTATTTATTAAGCTTAGCTGTGGCACAAGGCCAAAATTAGGGAGCGCCCAGTGAGAATCGAATTCACTAACAATGGTTTGCAAATCTAGCTTGCTAACCATTACACCATCTTTTGGGGTATAAGTTGTGCGAATAATCACTACTTATATTTAGAGACTGTTCTAAGTGGCAGTGACTGAATTGACCAATTAAAAACGCCAGACATTTAATTTACTATTTAACGGTGTTGATAAATTGTCCTAAAATGACTTGCTTGATGGACTGCTTCAAGGAAAAACCAACAGGATCAACAGACAAGGATTAAAACGGATACATCTTTCGGTTATTTCCTATAAGTCTAATATGATCAAAGGGGAACCACTCTTGACTGATAAATTATTTATTTATTTATTGATCTACTAGGAAAAAAGAAGACAGGGTTAGGGTTAGTTTAATGGGAAAATAAATAAATAATTTATCAGTCAAGAGTGGTTCCCCTTTGTTTATGTTGGAGTTATAGGAAATAACCCATCTTTCTATGATGGGAAGGATCAAACTTTATGTCACAAATAATATCCACTGTGAAACTGCATTCAACTGCAGACCTACTCAACTGCATGACAACTCGAATCGTAACAGCACCCAATAAGAATTGGGCTCTGTCAGCTGGGGCTGTAGAATACACTGACAGCACCTCAGCTCTGTCGGCTGGGGCTTTAGAATACATCGACTGCACCTTTGCAGAGGGGTACCCCTCCTCCCCCAATGGGGCCATCTGTTAGCCATGGGTGGCGACCTGTGATGTTTAAGGATGGAACCCTGGGTAGTTGAGTAGTCCATGACATGCAACACTCCACTTATTTTATCGGAGTTCTTTCTTGGGGACAAAGTCCATTTCTCATAGTGGCGAAAATTCTTATTTCAGAAATTTCAGTGGTTCTTCCCTATGGCTCTCTCCAGTTTGACTGACTTTTTAACAATTTAGAGCGTCTTTTATATAAAAAAAAAATTGTAGCTATTCTATAATCATGACAAGATTAACCAGTGCTATCAGTCAGCCCCCAAAATAAGTCAACTCTTCATTTCTGACAGCTTTGATAAACATATCACCTTAATGGCTGCAGTGACCTTTGCTTGTATCTGTAAACACAATAAGTAAAATCAAAATTGATACAATATTTTAATTTTTACAAAACCATTTCCTTTAACTTACAAAAATAACTTTTGCACTTTTCATTAAAAATTAGTTGATACCAACAAAAAGAACTTGTCCTGTTACAATTGTTTTATTTCTAATATTTTATTTTCATCATTTCTGTATTTATTTTATTTTGTTTTCCTAGTTTGCAGAATGGTGTTTTGATTATGGGAAACATAATTGCCGAACTCCAGATCGTCCTTTTTCTCTGTTTGAAGGTAATTCTGTTTTTTGTATTATTTGTAGACAAACTGAAATACACTTGATAATTTTGAGAACAGTCATTAGCATTATTTTAAAAAATCCTAATAATAGTGTTTATTCCACTATTCTCAGAGATGCTAAGAGAATAGGGTTTGTTTTTGAGAAGGAAGTTTAATTTACATCAAACATAAAAATCAGTAATGTAGAAGCAATATTCCAATTACCGTCAAATTTGCTGACAAGGCAACCATGACTTAATACAGACCCTGCATTGTCGCAACACTAGTGCAGAATGGTAGATTATTTATCTGGCACCATAACACCACTGAGACCAAGCAGCCAATTAAGGATTCAAAGAATGGAATCACCCAAATGCATGCAATGGAATATTCCTGAGTGCATTAAATACCAACTGCTTTGTGCACCAATTCAGTTGTGCTTAGTTAGTTGTTGTTGTTGTTCAAACCAACAGTGCACTTATTTTAGTCATTTGAAAAACATTTATTCAAAGATTTGTTGCTACAAAAATATCTTTGATGTCTACTGTCAAAATAATCTATTACTTTCTAATCTTTGTAGAAATCTGGTCAATAGCCAAAGTCAAAAAAAATGATTTTTGGGGTTTTTGAAGGTTAAAGGGAGATAATTTGGTTGTTATTCACTAAGTTTTGTAGCCCTGTTGGTGGAGCTTTAGAATACACTGACTGCACCGCTGCAGAGGGGTAAAACCACCCCCTCCAATGGGGCCACCCGTTGACAACCCAAGATGCTTAAGTATGGAACACAGGTGGCTGAGCAATCCATGACATGCAACACTCCTCTTTGGCCCTTACTTAGGCTAGATGGGTGGTCGGAGAAGCCCCTACAATCAATCAGCTGGTCATATCAAATCCTAGCACCTATATGATTGTCCCAATCCTATTGTCCTTATAACTATCCCCAACCCCTTTTTATCATATATGTGCTAGAAGGCGGTGGCTGAAGGTCTTCATGTCCTGGGAATGACATTAAACTCTATCTGATGGTGAGGTTCCAGTTCTGGAGAATGTGGAGCATCCCTTGATCACCATTGCTCCTAGGTTCACTCTGACCCGGAGGGGTAGTACCTGTTAGGGTCCCATCTATGGGTTAAATAGAAAAATGTGTTTATTAAAAAAATTAAGTATCCATTAAAAATGAATTTATTTCAAAATTTTGTCGGCATTTAATGACCCACTGAAGTTGATATGCCGTAAAACAAAACAAATAAACAAAGTTTTGTTTAATCTCGGACACAGGTCATTTACAGTACCAACTGTTACTAAGTAGTCACCCACTTAAGTACTGAACATGCTCATTGCTGCTTAACTTTGATGATCTGGTTGGAACTGGTACTTTCACCAATGGATGATCAATCAGGCTTCCCTAAAATTGAATTTTTTGCATATCGGTTGATGAATTTCTTTTATAGAGCATGAAAGTTTTACAAATACCCTCCCTCAGGCACCTACCATAGTCTGAACATCTTGCTGCCCTGGGAATGGATTCTTTGAAACTCCAACATCTGGCAACTGACTTTGTAAACACACATAAGTTTATTAACTAACCATCTTACCAGCAGCAACCTTGAGCACCTTTTTGATTTCCATGTTTCTAACACACGTGGGCATGCCTATAAAGTCAGAAAATAGCATAGCTCACATGACTATCGGAAATATTTTTTCACAATCATAGTTGCTGAGGCATGGAATAAACTGCCTGCATTAGTTGTAAGCAGCCGCAACACAGCATCTTTCAAAATCTCCATGCTTCCTGTAATTCGACAACACTATACCTGATTATCTCCCTTCCATACACATACGCATGATCATGCTGTGATCAACTGTGCCTTTCACACAACAAAAATATTTTTTTGTTGCTTCTATGCCTTTATGGCTGAGTTTGAACTTAAAAAGCATATGAACTTTCTTAATCAGACAATGTCACAAGTCCAACAGTGTGGCTTTCAAATCACATACGCATACTCTTACCACAGCTTGAAACTGCTTTGGTTATGTGATATACATATTGCAAACTAGCACGTACCAAAACATTGTAAAACTTTTGACTGACCCTAGTATTTTCTTAAATTTAATTTTATTCTACTACTTGATCTTTTCTTATTTTCAGGTATGGCTGGTACAATTTATTTTTTGGCTGATTTAATGGATCCTTCCAATGCAAAGTTTCCAGCTTTTGATTTATAGATTTATCTGCTGTACAAAATGGAATTCCTTAATATATATATATATATATATATATATATATTATATATATATATATATATATATTGAGCACACTAATAATACTGAAAAAAAAATACCACTAACTCACCAAATGGGTTAGTGATAACCACATACTGTTACATATATATATATATATATATATATAATATATATATATATATAATGTGTTTTCTTAATTTTCAGCTACACTAATAATGGACATAATTATTTAAAAAATAGGGCTCCTTTTTACAATTTCAATGCTGTAAAAAAAATTTTTTTAAATAAATAAATGCACCCATTTTAATTTTTATTCTCAAATCTCTGCTAAAAAAACATTTGTTAAATATCCTATGTACAAATTCCTAAAATGGTAAATAAAATGTCTAAGAATAATCTGAAATGTCTTGCTATGCTTTATTGGAACTTGATTCCTTAATCTTTTTTTCTCTTAAACTGTTTTTATGAATGATGCAATCATGGTTTTCTTTAGAAAGCCTGCTCATTGTGCAAATAAAATTACTACCTGGAGGCCAAAAATTTACTTCCCGTTTAAGATTTCACTACTTTGCTTGTGTAGCTACAGTTTAAGAAAATATTTCTTTTACACTTGAAATAATTTTGGACCCGAAAAACCAGACCTGTCAACTAGGGCTTTAGAATACACAGACTGCACCTTTGCAAAGGGGTAACCCCACTCACAATGGGGCCATCTGTTGGTCATGGGTGGCGACCCATGATGCTTAAGGATGGAAACCTGGTGGCTGAGCAGTCTATGACATTCAACACTCCACTTTGGCCCTTACTTGGGATAGATATGCAGTCAATTGGCTGGTCTCATCAAGTTTCTATGAAAATCTGAGTTAGATTTGCCTCAAAACAGTCCATTTTATTAGTGCATTTAAAATCCTGTAATGTGTCTTATATATCACTAAGAAATAAAGGTTTATATAATATGGTGTGGTTAATTTGCAAACTGGATTTAATAAATAATTACTTGGTGTTATTTATTTCTAATATTACTGTTTTATTCTCCAACATATTAAAATCAATCCAATGAATGATTTTATATAGAAACCAATTAAAATTAAAGTAATTTTTGTGTGTTCTTATTAAATTCATTAGTCATTCTATAAAATATATTTCCTTACATCAAATGCTTATGCTCAGAGGGCACATATTCTTGCTAGTTTTAAAACTAGTTTCATCCTGAACAAAATGTTTTATAACATTTTTTTCAGGATGAACTTAAAATTTGAATCATTTATTTTTCGCATTATGATTTTGGTTTTTACTTATTCTAAAAATAGATTGATTTACAAAATGTGTAACATAACAGAGAAAGAAAGAGAATGGAAAAAGCTAAGAATGCAAGAGTTTACTTGTAGGTAACATGGAAAGTTTTTTGGGTGAGTCAGCACAATGTCACATATCCATTTCTTACTGGTCAAGAGATGTCATGTGGACGAAGAGTGGTAGTGAGAGGAGAAAATGTAAGGTCAGTTTGGAATAATGCAGAGGCTGGGTCAGACCTAAGTCTGTCCCCCCAAAGCATTTTGACTTGGGGATTAAAATAAAATTACTCATGAGAAGAAAATAAGAACGAAAATAAGAACGCTATTATTAAAAACTATAAATGGCACAAGGTAAGATATCCTCCAGCAAACCCAAGTTCCAGACTCAAACAGCAAAGAATGCCAGCCAACTCAACATCAACCCAACAACCAGATTCCAGCCTCTCAGAGTAAAACAGGATTAGAGATAAGTATTGCACAATTATTATTTCCACCACGTTACAAATGTTTCATAAATGACAACCCTCATGAGGATAAGAGGGTAGATTTATCACATAAAAAAACATTACGATTGTTATGTTCAGACACTTTTTACGGAATTGTTTTTTTTTTTTTTTAAATTCAATTATTACAGTTTTTAATTCCAAATCATCACAAATCATGGTTTTATTACAAGTTTATTTGAATTAATTATCAGCTTTAGTTATTAAAAACATTTTAAATTTAAGACAATTTTGTAGATATCTTAATCAACCACCCTGTATATAAGATTAGTATAAGTATACAGGGGGTGAAAGTGATAGAAACAATGGTTAGTAAGGGATTGGTCAGTTTTTGACTTAATTGCCAATTACTGCTAATTAAAAGGATGTGCATATAAATCTTATGCTACAATATTAGTCAAACTGCAAAACTATATTCAGAGATGACAGAATTTAAAATGTTTGCATCCTGTGCTAGCTTCATTTGAGCTTCCATTCCTTTCTGTTGTCAACGAATGTCCAACAAGTCAACAATATTGAGCTTGGTTGATAAATGTAATAGAGACTGGGAGTGTACAGGATCAAAAACTATCATTGCAGATTGGGCTGTCTATAACTGCTGTTTTCAGGGTTACAAAGTTAAAATACAAGTCATTAAAGACAGTTGCATCTTTGTTTAAATAGTGTTTATAATGTAAGGTGCTACTCTAAAATTTTGATAATTTAGCCCCTTCTCTGAAGGAGATGGTGAAAATCAGGCCTTAACTCTTTATCTACCAGTCATCTGCAATAGCCATGTCCTAAATGGTTGACAAGTTAGTATTGTTGATCCTTTACTACTTAATAGAAATGTATTCATTTAATTCATTTCTCTTTTTTAACTCTAAACTATTTTCTAAGAGCTGACAATCTCAGGTGTTTTTGGGCGTTCCTGTATTTTGATCATCAAGTGATAGATAAAGGGTTAAGATAAGGAAATTTCAAGTAACACACACAAGTTGATCTATGTTTACAACCTGATGCATTATTAGTTGGATATTTATCTGAAATTTTCATTGGAGGTAGATATTTAGTCAACACGTTCGCCACAGGTAGGTTGTGACACAAAGTTGCAAGTATGGGGCATCCAGCAAGAACCAAACTCACTATTCAGTTGTAATCAATCTGTGAGATTATCTTGCTAATCATTACACAAGTGTATTTTTAAAGGAAGAGATCATGTTGATAAATATTTCCTATCTAAATTTCATAGTCCAGGTTAAGAGCATGGTAAGGGTAAGCAAAAAAAAACTTTTTTTAGCCCTTATTTTTCCAATGCAAGTATAATTGAGGGGGAGGGACAAGAAAAGTTTTGGTAAATGAGTCAAAGCCTGGCCTGTTTTTCGTTCCCCAATGATACTTGCATAGGAAAAATAAGGTTAAAAAAAAAAAAATTTAAGTTAGTCTTGGGCTTACCTTTTCTGTGCTTTTAACCTGGTTGGATTTTATGGCATGTCAACCCCTGTTGGGTCATTTTATGCTGAAGATGTTTTTCTTTTATTCATTCTTGATGGATACTCAATTTTTTTCAAAAAATTTATTTTTATTAACCACCACTCTGGGTCAGAGTGAACCTGGGAGAAATGGTGATGAAGGGGTGCTCCACATTCTTCAGAGTTCCAGAACTGGAACTTCACCATCAGATAGAGTTTAATGCCATTCCCAGGACATGAAGACCCTCAGCCACCACCTTCTAGCACATATAAAAAGGTTTGGGTTCTTTCCATAAGGGCAATAGTGTTGGGACAATGATATAGGTGCTAGGGATTGAAGTGACCAGCCAATTGATCGGAGGGGGTCTAACCTAAGGACCAAAATAGACTGTTGCATGTGCTTTTAACTTTGACAATAGGTCATGAGAACTTATTGATTTATATCCACATTGTATTTAAATTTTAATCAAAGTCAGAAAAATTAACACATGAGATTCAAAGTTTATTTGTATTAAATTCTGGATGCAATTTTAGATTAAAAATATGTGAAAGATTAAATAAAATTTGTGTTGAAGAGAAAACATTTAACATTCATTTAAAAAAAAATTTTTCTTCTTCAGAATTGGAATAACTTTAAATCAAATTATGGAAGCAAATATACACCACAATGCTTTTATTGGCTTTAAAATCAACTATAATAAAAAATAATATAAATTTCATCTTATTAGAATCCATTAAAGGTCTGTCCACCATTTTTGTGTTAATTTCAACTAAATTTTCGTTGATTTGTAATAATGCAAATAAATTTTCAAAATATGCATTTTTTTCTGCATAGTTTTAAAAAAAAAAAAAGTAAAGTTGTGGAATGGCCTATTGTCAGTATCAGCTGGACAGTGAGGGAGTCTATCTCCTTTCACTAGCACTAGACCAAGGAGATTGATTTTTCTGAGGTTGAGTGTAACACCTACTTTACCGCACAGATTGGATTACTCAATCAGTGTTACTCAATCTGATGAGTTGGGGGACCGGTATTCGACACGGAACCTTGATTCCTAGGTGGGTGCTCTACCAACTGAGCTAAACTGGCCCCTTCTGCACAGTTAGACTTCCATAATTTGAACTAAAATTGAATACAGTATAAAAAAAGCCAATTTGGAGGCTTAAAAACTTCAACTTTGCTTAAAAAAATAAAAAAATTTTAAAAAAAGTTATTTTTCTAATTTAGTTTGAAATATACAAAAAATTTTTTTTCAAAATCATAATTAAAAAGAAAAACCTGCAAACAAGCCTGTTCTTTTATCACCTCACGGACAGTCAAACATATTCTTGACAATGGAATCAAAAAAAATTTGAAGCAAAAATTAAAAAGTGAAATTTTGTTTATGCTTTTTTTTTTTTTTTTAATCTCAAAATTTTGTGTACAAGAAATTGTTTTTTTTGTTGTTGTTCCAATGGTTTTAGAAAATTTAAATATGACAATGAGTTATTTACTGGCACCTCCCATGCCAGTTGAACACAAGGACAATTAACATGGGGACTACACACAAACCGAAGCTCATGCAGGGCCAGTAAATAAATTGTGGATCCTTTTGGCATTCATCTATTGAGATTCCTCAAGCACTGGACAATAAACCCAGCCATGACCCTTTAAATCAAGGGAGCAGGGGTTGCTCGGAGGGATGTCTCCCTGGGATCATGATATTAATATCTTACAGGTTCAATGGTCGAAGCCACTGAACACAAGACATAGGGCCCGAGAACTCTACATCAGGTAAGTATATTTAATATAACAATGCTGATGATTTGGGCTCTTCTTGAAATACAACCTCTATCCCATAATTGAATGTTATCATGTTTCTGTCATTAACTTTGGGTTACATTTAAACCTGTCAAAAAAGGCAAAGAAAAGGAGTGAAAAACGAGAGGAAAGAAGCCGCTACAGCAAAGAGAGCCAGAAGGAAGGCGAGACAACAACCCCAGCAAGCATCACTGTTTGTATGCAGTCACTTTACCTGAGATTTCCATTAAAAAATTGGCATGTTCAGCCACTTATGCAGATGCAGTTAAGGAAAAAACAAACAAAAAAAAACAATTTGGACACTACGCCATCGTCTTTAGAAGGATGCCAACATTTAAACCTGACACATCGTTTTTTTAAATAATGGAAGGAAAAAATTTAATTTTTGAAAATTTCAACTGCTGCATTTACTTTAGCAGATATCATTAATGGGGGATGAAAAATGAAAAAGCTGAAAGAGAAAACACAGAATAAGAATTGAGATGACTTGAAATGCACTGAAAGATTTATCACAATTTATGCAAGACCTGCAGTAAATTTAAAAGAATTCAAAGTGTATCACATCAAAAATGTTTCTAAAAATTAAAAGGTTCCAAGCAAGAAATTAAGAAAATATTTCATTTTCAATGAGATTATCTCTTTAAAATTTATAATAGAGATAATATTTTAGCTGTAAAATAATATTTCTCTGAATTTTTGAGATGAGGCTTGATAATTGGTATTATTCAGACTATTGTCCTCATTTTTATTGTTATCTACACAACATTTTGGCCGATGTACCCTCCTGCAGATGTTTCTTATTGAACTTGGGAACCTTGTTAAACCGAACTTGTTATCCAATCCATAGACGTAGACAGTTCTCATGAATGAGAACTGTCTACCCCTGTGGATTGAATAAAGGATTCGGTTCGAAGTTCCATGAAGGCTCCTGAGTTTGACAAGAAGGTTCTTGAGTTTGAAAAGAAACACCTGAAGAAGGCCTGAGGGCACATCGGCCGAAACATTGTGTAGATAACAATAAAGATGAGGACAATAGTCCGAATAATCCAAATAATGTAAAACAATGGTTTGGTTGGTTGTATTGTTCTATGGCATATCAACCCTTTTTGGGTCATTTAATACCGAATCAAATCATTTTTGATAAACAAAGGTTGCTTTCAGTACCTACTGTTGATTAAGTTGTCACCCAATTATATATTGAATAGACTCATCAATGCTTAACTTCAGTGATCTAGCAAGAACTGGTGCTTTCAGCATAACTTGACCATAATGTAAAATAATGAATGAGAATAATTAGTTTAGTTTATTTGTTTAATGGAATATCAACACCTTTATGGGTTATTTAATACCAAATATCATGATCATAATTATATTTTTAATGTCCCATTGCCTCCCACCATTGCTTTTTAAAATTACACTTTTATTAATCAATAATCATTTGTTTTCATTTAGTTTAATGGTTTCAAGTATTCCTATCTAATGCTAATAATCTGAAGACAATTATAAAGTTCATCTAATAAAAATAATTTGCACAGTTCTATGGTTTCAAGTATTCTATCTAATACAAATAATTTGCACAGTTCTATGGTTTCAAGTATTCCTATCTCATAAAATAATTTCAGTTCTATGGTTTCAAGTATTCCTATCTAATAAAAATAATTTGCACAGTTCTATGGTTTCAAGTATTCCTATCTAATAAAAATAATTTGCACAGTTCTATGGTTTCAAGTATTCCTATCTAATAAAAAATAATTTGCACAGTTCTATGGTTTCAAGTATTCCTATCTAATAAAAATAATTTGCACAGTTCTATGGTTTCAAGTATTCCTATCTAATACAAATAATTTGCACAGTTCTATGGTTTCAAGCAAATAATTTGCACAGTTCTATGGTTTCAAGTATTCTATCTAATAAAAATAATTTGCACAGTTCTATGGTTTCAAGTATTCCTATCTAATACAAATAATTTGCACAAGTTCTATGGTTTCAAGTATTCTATCTAATAAAAATAATTTGCACAGTTCTATGGTTTCAAGTATTCCTATCTAATAAAAATAATTTTCAAAATGGATCTATTTAGCCCATAGATGAGACCCTAACAAGTACCACCACTTCAAGTCAGAGTGGACCTGGGAGTAATGGCGATGGAAGGGGGTGACACCAGATTTCCCGAAAGAATAAATAGTGAATTACATACACAATACATATTCTATATAATTTATTCCTCATACATCATCAAAATGAAAATTGTAAACAAGGTGTAAACATTCCTTAATGAGATATTTTTCATAAGTTTATTTATAGTGTCATTTTTGTTTGTGTTTCACCGTTTTTGGTTTTCTCGTCTCTTTAAGAAAATTGTTTATAAAGAATGAAAAAATTGCCGTTCTTTAAAAACAATGTTCGACCTGAGAGAAAAAAAAAAAAAAAAAAAAAAAAGATTTTAATAGAATAACAATTTATGAGACAAGCATATTTACAAGATGTCATTTGTCGTCTTCTAAATACACACATTCTGTCAAGAGACATATTTTAAGATTTTAGGATTTTGGCTCTTGATGCTCTCAGGTCCATAAATGGTGTAAGCTCGTTTTAAGAAAGATTTCACCATTTGTTTAACGACTTCGTCAAAAAAGAGTGTTGCAAATTGTGAGTGGAGGGCAGACCGGAACTCAAAAGCAACCTGCAGAAAAAAAAAAAAAAACAAGTTATGACACAGAGATAAAAAGAAAAAACAAAAATAAATCTTAGATAATTTTTAAAAAAATTGAATCTCAATGAATTCATACATTCATGGTTTGTTTGTTAATGATTATTGTTAAACACTTCCTCGTGGAATGTGAAGTTTACGCTCCTACCAGAAAAAGATTTTTCAATGCAAAAAACAAGAAAGATTTGATTTAAAATGTTAATATAGATATCATTTTGTTCTTCTTGTGAGAAATAAACTAAACAAGAGTGAAACGGGGAGCAATGGTGATGAAGGGGTGCTCCACATTCCCCAGACCTCCAAAACTGGAACCTCATGATCAGATAGAGTTTAATGACATTCCCAAGACAATAAGACCCTCAGCCACCACCTTCTAGCACATATATGATAATAAAGGTTGGGGCTTGCCGTAAGGGCAATAGGCTTGGAACAATCATATAGGTGCTAGGGCTTGACATGACCAGCTGATTGATTAGAGGATGCCTCTCATCGTCATCCATGTAAATAAAATCAACAAGTTATACTGAAACTTGATATCTCAGTCTCATTTCAAAAATGTAAAATGATACTTTGTAGAATGAGTGTTGTGTTTGTTGGACCAAAGATAAAAATTGTCACCAATTGTTTTGTATTTTTAAATGTCAATTTCGTTTTAAAAATGTTAAGATTACTTACTGAGAAGTCAAGCATGCAAGTATTTTCATTGTTCGGCAATCCTGGTCGAAAACACCAAGTTGTTAAAAGTAAATTAAACATCCTTCCATTTGTACATTCGGACTGTAAAAGAAGAGCAAGGAACGTTTTAACAAAAATTAAAAAAAAAAAATTGAAACTCATTTTCTGTTGTTGTTCATAACAAACATCAAAATAGTGAAAAAATAAGGAGGTGGGGGAGTGGGGGACATATAGATTACATCTAATGGAAACTACCTAACAGCGATTACACACACACACAAAGAACAATAGCTAGTCCTAGAAGCAATTGTTAGTAGTTCAGTCTCACTATGTGAACAACAAATTTTTAGGGGGAGGTGCAATTCTAAACTGGATTAAACTTAGTAATATCACGGTAGTAAAAAAAAAAAAAAAAGGAATTTAGTCCAGTTTCTCAGAATTTTTGAGATGAAGCTTGATAATTTATATTATTCAGACTATTGTCCTCATCTTTATTGTCATTTGCACAATGTTTTGAAGAAGGCCAGAGGGTACATTGGTTGAAACATTGTGCAGATAACAAGAAAGATGAGGACAATAGTCTGAATAATCCAGATAATACAATTTAGTCCAGGTTAAGTAGATAAAAATAATTGGCAGAGATGCCTATAGTCAGTATCAACTAGACAGAGAGGTAGTCTATCCCCGTTTTCGCTAGCACTAGACCAGGGAGATTATTTTTACTGAGGTGGAGCATCACACCTGCCGTCAGCTCCCCACTTTACCACACAGATCAGATTACTCAATTTGTGCTTCTTATGCACTGAGTTGGTGGGAATCAGTATCGAACCTTGAACCTTGCAATTCCTAGGCGGATGCTCTACCAACTGACCTATACCAACCCCAGGTTAAAAGTGCAGTAAACAAGCCAAGGCCAAACTTTTTTTTTTAGACCTTATAAAAGACCAGTGATAAATAGGAGTATTTTTACCAGGTGAAAACATGATGGGAGTGACGAAAAAAAAAAAAAAAAGAAAATTAAAAACTTTTTTAAATTAAAGAAAAAAAAATTAAAAGGAAAAAAAATTTTTTAAATAAAAAAAGTCAAAAAACATTTAAAAATAAATAAAAAATTTAAAAAGTAAATAAAAAGAAAAAATAAATTTTTAATTTAAAAAAAGATAAGAAATAAAAATAAATAAAAATTTTTTTTTTAAATAAAAAATTAAATTAAAAAATAAAAATAAAATTTTTTTTTACAAAATGAAAAAAAAAAAAGGAGGTTGGCTACGGGTTACCCTTACCGCATATTTTAACTGGACTATTACATGAACATCTTTTATTTTCCCTTTAAATTTAAAAAAAAAATCTGATCTTTATCATTCATTTTGACTATTCTTCTAATTCTTTTTTTATTTGAATTGGAAAACATACATGGGTCATCAATCAATATCAGTTTATTTAATAAAAAAAAAAGACTTACTTTTACAAGATGTGGCTTTGCTAATGTTACAACCGAAGTATAACTCTCTAAAAGAGGAGGAAATCCTATTTCTAATCGCGCTTTAAAATGGTTTTGTCGTTTGTGAAAGATCCTTGAACTTTTACACCAAGGTACAAATTCTGGGTAATGTTCCACACCCGAAACTACAGTGAACATCTGCTCCATGGAATAACTAGAGAAAAAAAGAAATAAAATAAAATAAAATATACACTTTTTGCATAAAAAATGTTCAAGCAAAACACAAAACTTTATTAGGTTATGATTATACAAGCAGGACCTGTGGATATACCAAAGTATGATAATTTAATTATTACAACGTTTGATATGTTTACTTAAGAGCTATTGTAGTATAGTTCAATATGTAAAAAGTATAATAATCTTCATTTAACTCTCTTTTATAAATTTTTTCATCTTTTCATTATGTTCAATTGAAACAGATTAGCATTATCCTTTCTGAATACTCACTCTATCTTTCCTCTACTCTCTTTCTTTCTTTCTTTCTTTCTTATTATATTTTTTCTGAGTAGCATGTCCTTTACTTCCCTTTCTTTATAATAAAAATAGAAAGGTCCATTATTTAGCCGAGGTGACGACACTCGTAAAAAATAAGAATTTAGCGGATAAGCAACACTAGATAATCAAGATTTATATTTTTTTTCCTTTCATCTTGGATTATTTGGACGGTCTAATTTTTAACCAGAGGATGTTGCAAAATGATAACGTCATACAATTTAGGAACACGAGTATTAATATATAGACTATTAGGACCTGTGGATATACAATATTAGATATGTTTATTTAAGAGCTATTGCAAATACTTCAATATGTAAAAAGTATAATAAACTTGAAACTGTTTCACTCTTTTTTTTCCTTAACTTTTTTTCATCTTTTATGTTCGATTGAAACAGATTAGGGTTGTCGCTTCTGCATGCTCACCTCCTCTCTATATATTTCCCCTACTCTTTCTTTCTTATATCTTTTCTGTGTCACATGTCCTTCATCTCTTTCTTTCTTTATAATAAAAATGGAATGGTCCATTATTTAGCTGAGGTGATGACATCCAGAAGAAATAAGATTTCAGCATATAAGCAACAGCAAATAATCAGGATTAAGATTTTTGCATTTCATCGAAGACAATTTGGATGGTCTCATTTTTAACCATAGGGTGTTGCAAGATGATATTGGTTGTACAAGCTAGGAACATGAATATTAATATATAGATAGTATTTATTTTGTAAAAGAAATTAAAAACTTTAAACTTTTTAATGACTTTTTTTTTTTTCACGAAAGCATTAGTATATCATATTCTAAAGTTGAAATGAAAGATTTTAATTGATCTTTCAACAAGGCCATAGAAGGCTGTACTTTCCCCCATCCCCCGGGCTAGTAGGATTAAAAGATAATCTTAAATCAACTTGTATCTAATTTGTAGTTCTGTAATGAGTATGATGTAAGTGTGACCTTTTTGTTCACTTAATGTACTGGTCTTTAAAAACATGTGTAATGAAAAGGCACTTTTTTTATTGAAGAAAAAGAAAGAAAAAAAAGAGAAAAAAAAAGTGACTTATTAAGAGTTCATCAAATGAGATAGAAGCAAAAATAACGTTAGTTGGTTGGTGCAGTCAGTAGAACGGGCAATAATAAGGAAAAGAGAAAATAAAGAGAAAAAGCATTTGAAAAATCAGTTATTATTGATGTGAAATGATTTGAATAAAACGTTATACAAACCCTAACAATCTCCGTTCGGAATATTCTTTTCTTTTGTTGGAAAATGGTGTTAAATTAGGAAGTGTAAAAAATGTCCGTCTATCACAAGAAAAGTTTGATGAAAGTAAAACAACCGAAGGATCGTTGATCGTATCTTGTTTCCATGGCTGACTATAATACCTGAAATAAAAGGAAGAAAAAAAGAAAAAAAGGGTGAGAAACACAAAGTATTTAACTGTCATGGAGGTTGAAAAAGAAAAAGAAAATCTAATTTCTTTGGTTTCTTTGTTTAATGGCATATCAACCTTTATGGGTTATTTAATGCCAAAGCTATCCTTACAGAAGAACAGTTGTTTTGGTTTGGTTTCTTTGTCTATTTTGTTATCCCACATGCAAATTCCCAGTTATGTCAATTTTTAAAAATTGTTGGATTTCGTAATTAATTTCGATTATTCCCAAATTTATTTCCAAGTTATAAAAATTATTATCATGCAAAAAAAAAAAAAAAAAAAAAAAAGAGACAAAAACAATTGCAAAAATTAAAACTTGGGAATCCAATATTTCCGGATTGTGAGCCCAGAATGTTTTTAATTTGCTCAAGGAGTCAGTCTGATTCCAAAATGGTATGATATGTTAGGCTACGGCCTCTAGGAGTAAAAATGAAAAAATGTGACATACTGACAAGATTAAAGAAAGTAAGAATCCCCCAAATATTGAATGATAAAAACTCATTGGAAAATTTCAAAAAGGAAATAAAATTAAAAATTTCCAATTTCATTAAATTTTCTTCTTACCTTGTCCCAACGAGTTCACTTCGACAAGGCCTTGTGTATAATAAACATCGAACTAAACTACAAGGTCGTGAGATGGTGCGTGTGTGTGCCATATTAAAATGTTTTCTTAAGGCAAAATCTTACTATGCCATATCCTGAAAGAGAGAAAAAAAAAAATAATGTTGACATTAGTCAGGGATTTTACCTTCAAGTTTATAATAATGGACATTTAGTATAAACAAGTTTTTCAATATTAAGTGTGGCAAAAAGTTTCCAGTGAAGAAACCAGTTTTTAATGGTGGAGTTAAAAAATAAAAAAAAATAAAATAAAGATTACTAGAAACTTTTATACACCTATTTTAGATATACAGTGGCACCTTGTCTTACGAGTTTTTAATGGTGGGTCCAGTGGAGTTTAAAAAAAAATAAATAAAATAAAGATTACTAGAAACTTTTATACACCTATTTTAGATATACAGTGGCACCTTGTCTTACGAGTTTTTAATGTGGGTCCAGTGGAGTTTAAAAAATTAAAAATATAAAAAGATTACTAGAAACTTTTATACACCTATTTTAAATATACAGTGGTACCTTGTCTAACAAGTTTAATTCGTTCCACTCCTAACTCAATTTCCTCATATATCAAATCAATTCTTTCCACTGGAATAAACTGAAATGCTATTAATCTGTTCCAACCCCACCACAAAACACACCCTAATTTTTTTAGTATCTTTAAATAAGAAAAATAGCAATGTGTTGTATAAAAATATAACAAAATAGAATGTAATGAATTATGAGCTGTAATATGTTTTAATGTTTATTTTTTTAAATGAATATTTTTCTTTAGCATAATAAATTTGGGAACTTAACTGTTTTTTGTGAACCTATTAACATAAGCTTATCTAAAGTTAGCCCATACCTCAAATTTCAACTCTCAACACAAAAAAAAAAAAAAAAAAAAAAAAAAAAAAAAACAACCGAGTGACAGCTCGTAATTCAGAAAACTCACAAGTTGGGGCACTCGTATGTTAACATGCCACTGTATTGAGTTAATAAAAAAAACAAGAAAAAAAACAGCACCATATTTAGAATAATGTTAGGGAAATCTTTGAAATGTTTGAAGTTTATTCAGCCAATGATTTTTTACAGGATCAAACAACTGTAGTTTATTATTTACAAGAGTTAAGAAAAAAAATTGGAGTTAGAAAAATAAGTGTCATATAATTAAGGGGCTTGGAAGTAATTAGTGGTTGCAAAACAATTAATTTTAGTAAAAGTAAATTACGTGTGAAGAAGAGAGCAAGAAATATTTTAGAAAAATGTTTTAAAAGGAAAAATCTGGTTGGAATGCATTTTGATTGTTTTTGAATTCCAACCAGAAAAAAATTGAAAATGTTGAAAAATGTAGGAAAATAAACAATGACGTCAAAAAAAAAAAAAGAAAAGAAAAAAGAATCAAGTGATTAACGATAATCATAAAATAGAGGACCCTGTGTTTAAGGGAGAGTCAGGGTCTGTCAGTCAGAGAAGAAAGTCAGGTGAAGGGGCACAACATAAATATTGGGATTGGACAAAATTTGCAGAAAGTTCGCAGCCGATTGAAAAAATCCCTCACCTCCTCTTTCTCTGTTGTTTACTACAATCGAACAACAAAATAAAATTCTTGAAAAAGAAACAATTTAACTTGCGCCCAGATTTGTTTTTAAAATCCAAAACAGGGTTAGCGGGATCTTAATTTTAGGGACGTTTACGCATGCACACGCACACACACACACACACACAAAGAAATGAGCTCATTTATGATAAACTAAGACCCAGTACATTACCTAAGTTTGGTTTCTTTGTTTTAATGGCATATTAACCTTTATGGGTTATTTAATGCCAAAGCCATCATTGTAGAAAAACAGTAGTGGTACTACTTAAAACCAGAGCTAATGTTGATGAGGGGGTTTATACCTTTCCCAAGGGTATTAGTCCAAAAGTGAATGTAATAGCATGAAAGGAGTTCAAACTCGCTAACTATGATGTTACAGTCCAGCACATGAGCCATTATGCCATGGGCACTCCCAATTGTGAATTTTGACAGTTAGACATTTTCTTTTATTCATTCTTGTTGGGTATTCATTTTTTTTTAGAATTGCAACTTCATCACTAGATGCAGTTTAACATCCTACCCAAGACACCAAGACCCTCAACCACCACCTTCTAGCACATATATGATAAAAACTAAGGGTTAGGGCTTGCCATAAGGGTAATAGGGTTGGGACAACCATATAATATTAAAAATAATTATTTAATTAATAATTAATAGATACGTGCAACATTTTATTTGAGGGGGACAGAACTAAGTTTCATTTCAATTTTTTTAATTTTATATTCATATAATAAATTAGATGATTTTACTTATGATAAAAACCCTCCGACATTGAATTTTTTAACTCCAACCCACTCGGGCAATATCTTTCAAAAATTAATTTTTACACTGCCCAGAAGGTATTTTTTGTTAGTAGACATAATCCTATCTAACCTATTATGTTATTAAAAAATATAACAATCATTGGGAATATATTTAGTGATGTCTGTACAGCGCCAGTGTGAAACTGCCATCACTAGTCAGTGCCCACTCAGTGGATGGGATATGTACATGATTGATTCATGTATTAAGTGATACTTTAAACCAATTATTGAAAAATATGTACTATGATATTTACCACATAAACTACGATGGAAATTAAATGAGAAAAGTATGGTATATATTTTTTTTGCACAGGGGTTCCTTGAGACATGTAATTTATTTTTATGGGTTACACAAGAGTAAAAAGGTTGAGAAACGCTGGTCTGGTGGGTGAAGGGAAACACAAACACAACTCGACCCAAATGTAAGACCATCTGTTTTATTCCATTTGTTCAGTTACTGAGACCGTGGAAATATATGGAAACACCTAACAGACACAATGTGTGGGGTGGATTCACAGGTCTTTTGTTGTTCTAGTAGGAACCAGCTCTTCTTATCTTTAGATGTTTTTTTTCATTCTCCATCCAAATTACAGCTTGTCTCACTCCTGTCCCAAGTCACAAAAGAGACCAGCTTCTATTATTGGGTCGTTGGTTGGTTGGATTTTATGGCATATCAATCATTCATGGGTTATTTTATGCCAAAGACATAGTTTTATTCATTATTTTTTTAAAAAGTATAGGATCAGCAAAAAAAAACAAAAAAAAAACACTATATCATTAATAGAAGATGATCTCAGAATTATTTTCATTATATGTGAAATACTAATGATGCTGTACCATCAAGGTTTTTCCATCAAACTTTTAATTTTGTGGAAAAAAAAAAAAAAAACTTAAAATTACGAGAAACGTAAACAAAACTCAACACACACCAGACCAGCGTTGTTTAGAAACATATGTAAAGAGGTATTCTATGTTTTGTATATAATTCAACATAGGTATATGTATTTTTAAGTTCAAAGTGGTGTTATTTATTTAAATTAATATTATATATGTGTATACATGCAGTATTAAAATGAAAATGTTAAATAATCCTGTGGTAAACTTTAAAAAAAAAAAAAAAACTTGGTATATGTACCTCTTATTCTCTAAATAATGGGTTATAGCATAAAGATGCATACAATTTGAGTGCAGAATCAGAAATAACATACAATTTTACATAAGAATGCACAGTTTTATCAAAATTACTCCAAAAATAAAGAAATGGTAAAGAAATTACTGAATTTCTTGTTTTGAAATGGTCAGTCATTTGACATATTTTTTGAACAAAATCATGTCCACATTTTTACCCCCAATTTTGGGGCTTTAAATTCTCATAACCACTAGAGATATTTGCATAATTCAAACAGTTTTGAATTCCATTTACAGAACTCTATATCACTAATATGATTAAATAGCAATAACCTCAAATAAATCAATAGGGAATGCTACATAGATGGGACCCTAACAGGTACTACTATTTCGGGTATGAGAAAATATTGTAATTATTCAATGAATCATTTAGAGAAATATCCTCATCTTTGTTGTTTCAATCACAGAAATTTGATAGGAAAGCTCTTTAGCTTTTCTCTTCACTGATCCAAATGACAAAAGAATCACTTGAAATTTTATGGACATGTAAACCCATCAAGGGTTATTTTATACTTAGGTTAGGGAATTGTATTCATTGTACATCTATATTTACATTTTTAGTATAGTTACTTCTTAAGAGATTTTTGCACAGTTATATAATATCAACTATTCCTACCTAATACAAATAATTTGTTTGTACACAGTGACATGGTTTCAAGCAACTAATGATAATCCTTTGTAAACAATTATAGCTACAACTAACTATTCTTAACACAAATAATAGTTATACTAGCAGGACCTGTGGATATATCACATTATGATAATTTAATTATCACAACGTTTGATATGATTACTTAAGAGCTATTGCTAAATAGTTCAATATATAAAAAGTATAATAATCTTAAAAAGGGGGTTGTAAAATATTTACATTGATTAGCCAATAAAAATGGGGGGGGGGCGTTTAAAACATCTACATTAATTTGCTGACAAAAAATTGACAAAAACATGACTCGGAAAATATCTAAGTTGAGCCGGACATTCGCCTGACGCTGGGTTGCTAAAACATAGCGTAAATTAAGGCAGGAGTCCGGAACAATATAAATTCAAAATTACAAAAATATATTCTGTAATTCATAATTTCAATATTTCAAATAAAGCAAACATGTAACTTTTTTTTTCAATTCATTTTAATTTTATATTGGGTATTTAAGCAACACAAGAACATTTGAAATGTTCCATTTTAAAAATTGGGTGAAATAAAATGGGACAAATAAGAAATCAGTGGTTAAGCGACACCAGATAATCTGGATTTCCATTTTTGCATTGCACCTTGAACAATTTGGACAGTCATTTTTAACCAGAGGGTTTTGCAGGATGATAACAGATGGAAGATTTAGGAACACGCGTATTAATATATAGATATGGCATTGAATACAAATACTTTTTAAATAGATCTATTTGAGCCATAGATGGGACCCTAACAGGTATTACCACTCTGGATCAGACTGGAATTTGAAGTAATGGCAATAAAAGGGTACTCCACACTCCCTAAGTCTCCAGTACTGGAGCCTCACCATCAGATGCAGTTTCGTGTCATACCTAAATAATTTTTAAACAGATTTAACCCATAGATTGAACCCTAACAGAAACTACCACTCTGCATCAGTGAACATGGAGTAATGGTAATGAAGGGGTACTCCACATTTTCTCCAGAACTGGAGCCTCACCATCAGATGCAGTTGAGTTTTAAACCCAAGACACCCCTTGGGGGGGGGGACCATCTAAATCCTCTTCAAATGATACAGTCAGCATATCTAAGCCCCACCAACAACTGAATTTATCAAAACAAAATGAAGATATTCATCAAAATTACTAATTCAATTAAAATATATACCAGTAGCAGTTTTTTTGCCTTGGTCCATTGCAGGATTAAGCCTTTCTGCAAGGTCTGTAAAACAAAAGGAGTAATGGGTCTTACCCTCCAGACTGGCCCATGACATTAATAAGTTGTTTGAATTCAGAATTGTATTTCCCCTAGACTGGTTGCCCAAACAAGACCAGAGAACTCAGTCTGCCCTACTATTTTACCCATAGCTGGAGGGGGGGGTTCATACCTTTACTAAGAGCAGGGTGAAATGAATAATGCAGTCATTTTTTTATGAGAACTATGTTGCTTAAAGAAAAAAAAAGAAAAAGAAATGAAAAAAAAAGAGAAACAAACAAATTTATATCTCAGTGTTGGGTACAGCTACACTTAAAAATTAAAATGACCTATTTATTGACATGAACATTTATTAAGTATTAGTCAGCGTCAGATTTACATTTGGGTTAGTATAGGCCCCAGCCCAGGGAGCCCAAAACCAGGGAGCCCTTCAGGGGGCTCCTCTGGTCATGAGCCTCGGTTAAAAAAAGATATAAGAACAGAGGAGATTTGTTTATATTCTGATTTAATGGGATTCCTTAGAACTAATTTTAACACAAGAATTTCAGTGTAATACACAGGCCGTTCATTTGATACCCATTTCTACAGAATGTAAACTTTGGATTTAAACAAATCATGGAGTTGTTAATTAAATAAAGTAACCAGAATATGCAAACTCTGGGCATAAGAATTCAGGTTTTAATGTAATGAAATATATTAAATTACAAAGACTAATGAAATTAAATAAGAACGCATAGAAAAAAGATTACTTATTTTAATCATACATTAAATGGATTCTATATAAAATCATAAAATTCTACATAAAATCATATATAACATTGATTTTAATACGTAGGAAAATAAAATAATAATATTAGTCTAATATTATTAGAGATCAATAAAACCAAGTAATTATTTATTAAACCCGGTTTTGTTAAAAACAGTATGCAAATTAATCACACCATATATTATGTAAACCTTTATTTCTTAGTGATATATAAGACACATTGCAGGGTTTTAAACGCACTAATAACATGGGCTGTTTTTAGGTAAATCTAACACATATTCATCGTTAATAAATAAGATTTATTCTATGTATTAAGGATTTTGACTATAAATTAAATACTCATTGATAAATTTACGCAATTCCTTAGGGTATTTTGACGTAGTTTTAGTTACAGACAGACACCAAATATCCATTATAAGTTCCAAAATCAAAAATTATAGTTGAAGTGTTTCATGTTTCACACACACACACACAAAAGCATTATCTAAGTGTATAAGTATTTTTTATAGCCAGAGGTGGGGAATATAAATAATGAAGCGGCCCCAAATTCTAAACCCGGCCCAAATTTGAATTTTTTTCGTTGTTTTTGTTTTGATGGTTTAAATATTTTAAATAAATATTTGTAATTTTGAATACACGTAAATGAGGTTAAAAAATACTTTTTTTTTTTGACAATTATTTCAAACGTAACAAAAATTGGTAAAGCTTTTTCCCTGTAATTTGGAATCTCAAGAAGATTACATCAAGGTCGTTGATCCTTGAAGACATTCGATTGAAAAGAAGAAGAAAATAATTAAAGACAAAGTATATTTTGATAACCTGTTTTTTTTCTCCTTGAAGAAATGTCCGTGGCTTTAAGGACAATCCAATAATACATTACAAATAACGAAAATAAGAAAGAATAAAAAAGATAACCTTATTAAACCCAACTGACCTTCCGATAAATGAACACTAAATTATATGTGTATCATATTATATTATATTATAAAACCTTACGGGTGACATCAAAGAATTAGCGAAATATTTAATTTTTGAGACAATGACAATTATTTCAAATGTTGAAAACGAATATTTACGTAACTGTTCTTCATTTTCAGATAACTTTTATAATGTGAAGTCAATAAAAATCCGATGAGTTTGTTTATCTAACTAAACAGTTTTATAATTATCTATGATAATTGCGATTAAATAATAAATAGACAAAAGTACGTTGGCAAAATACGTACGAAAAAAATAAATAAAAGAATCGGTTTTACGACTTTCTTCTTCCAGACATTCTTCGTAGAAAGAAGCAAATTCCAAAATGGTAAACAGTAAAATGATATAAGTTTTTCTGGTTTTGTATATAAACTAAATACTAAATTTTAAAAAAGATACCGGCTACTGTCCAATATTTCTTTGGTCAAAAGAAGACATTTTTTTAAATGATAATTTTTTTAGTAAAATCAAAGACAAAAAAAAAAAAACCGTAAGCAAAAATCGTTAATTTAATCATTAAAAAGAGAAAAAAAATCATCCAATAAAGAAAAAAGAATAAAAAACTAAATTCAACCAAAAAAGCTCAAAAGTTTAAATGTGATTGGGGGGGAAGGGTATTTTACTATATATCTATCAAATCATGATTAAATGTGACTATTAAGAGTTACACTTTTCAAACTTCAATCTATTACAATTTAATTGACATTAATGAAAGATACTTTACTTTTTTTAACCTTTCTTTTTTGCAGCAGTCGAGTTTGGCGACCAAATAGAAGAAACACTTGTTTCGTCTTGTTCGTTGGCACATCGCCTAGAAAATTAAATTAAAACAAAAAAACAACATAATTTCTAAAAAAAAGTCACCCAAAAATCGAATCATCGAACTATTAAAGACTTAGAATCAAATGATAACATCACAAAATAAGAGCAGAAAACACTTTCATAAAGTTAAAATGAAAACAAAAAGAAACTTACCAATCCGAACAAGAGAGAAACACTCGCCGCCTTTGAGGAACTCTTTAGTTTTTTGGTCTATCAATTATCTACCTTTAATTTACCAACACTTTCTGCCGCGACGTCGCATAATAAATCGGCTCTCTTAATAAATTCATTGTTTTCTTACGCAGAACCCCCCCCCCCCAAAAAAAAACAATTTTAATTTTGTAACTCAGTCAATACCTACACATTTCACTAAGAGAAGTAATCATACCAAGCTTACCTTAATTTAGCGAGAAATAGGGCACCCAGTGAGAATTGAACTCACTTAATGGTTTGCTTATCTGAGCTTGCTAACCATTACGCCACGCGAGGTGTCCATTGCACTAATAGAAGTGGGGTCAGTATATACCCGGATGTCTTCCGCGAGGCCCGAAAAAAAACAAGGATTTGGAACAAGATTTATATAACAACCGTTGTGTGAAATAAATGTTGAATCCTAAATACTAGATTCTCTCCCTTACATTTGTTTACACTATCTTATGACAACACCCGTGTTAACCACATTCCTCGGTTGTTTGCCGTATTAGGGGGGAGGGAGATAGACATTCAAATGATGGGTAAGATTAGGAATAACCTAGGATTACCTACCCCTGACTACAGTGATGTTCAAATCAATAGACAAACTGACGCAATGCTATATCGTTGTTATTCGTCAATCCATTGACGTACCTGTGAAATCTGTGATACTTAGTAAGGGTAGATTGTGAATTCAGGGGCGAACATTTTTACTATAATCTACCGGACAGATATTAGTGAAATATGAAATGAAGCCCAAAGTATATATTTTTAATTTCTCAATTGGGATTGCAATAAACTTTAAGGACGTTAATTCTAGGTACAGCCAATTACATAATAGACGTATTTTACAAAATAAATTGAAATTATCCGATTTTAATAAAATTTTCAGTGTTGATTTATCAATGAATTCATTTTATAATGCATTAGTTATTTTATTTAAATACTGTCTGATTTTTTTTTCAGGTCACTTAATTTTGACTTCCCTACTTCCTTATTTTTGGGGCGCAAAATATCGGTGGGGTTATATAATTTTGAAACTAATTACTGTATGAATAAAAAGACAAAAGACTGAAGATGTGAATAGAAGGAAAACATTTTTTAAAGGAGAGCCTCTGGTAGAAAATAAGTACCAAAATTCGGAAAATTTAATGTAAAAAAAAAAATTGGTGATTTTTTTCTCCTCTGTTGTTTATCTATATAATTGTCTTTTTAGATTATCAGTGAAAAATTATACATCGATATTTGTTCTGTTTAACTTTTCAATTGAGTTTTCTCCAAACATTATTAGATAACAATACTAAAGTAGGCTTGTTATTAAATAAATATTTGTTTTTAAAATCTAAAAATATGAAGTTTAAAACTTAAAACTAGGCGTTTCATATTTTAAATGAATTTCATCTATAAACTAGATCTATATCTATAGATTGTTAGTCTCAAGGTGCATATGGGTGGTGCGAACGGTAATATTTATTTTAAAGAATTTCGATTTATTTCCATTGAATCAGTTAGATTGCAACTATTCAGTAATTTAAAAGAAAGAATTAGTTGATTAATAAGTCAACACTAAAAGTGTTGTTAAGATCAGATTAATCCCTGATTTTTGGTAATTCTTTGTTTATCAATCTGGGTTAGTGAATTGTCACTTATAAGCCACCGTAGACGCAGGCATATCACGCTAAACTTATTTCCTCTACAGATGAACAAGTTTTGCGGACTGCGTGTTTGGAATGAAAAAAAAATTTTACATTTAAATAAATATCAACAAGTTAGTAATTTTCTGTACATAGTGTATTTAACTTTTTGTTGTTGATTTCTAACAGGAATTTTAAAAAAGTATTAAGTGCATCTTCACTTAGCCATTTTTTGCACGAATCTAATTGTTTAAAATGTATTCAAAATAAATTACATATGTAATATCATTTTGCCTTTTTTTTCTTTCTTTTTTTTTTTTTTTTACTGATGCTCATTATGTTACTACTTTTCAACTTAATGGATAAACTTATGTATTTGAATAAAAAGAAAGACGCGCCAACCATAACTATCCAAATTCAAAAATTTCAACAATTTGGGACAATCAAGATTAAAAAATAATTAAGCAATCTCTAGAATCTGATTGGATGAGGCGAGTCATGTGGGGTGCCTACAAATACCACCGCGCGTTGAATTTCCAGGAGGGTTGTAAATCATAACCGCCAAAAAGAAAAACACCAAATCGGAGTTGGTAGTCACATATATAAACGGACTGCGAATTAACCATTACCCACGCGGGTGAGTAGGGACTCGACCGACCACTCGGCATGTAAACAGAAGCGTACCCACAACCACGGTGGAACCTTTTCCCCGGCGTGTGGGATGAACTTTTGATGAACCGCAGCTACCAAAACCAGACTGACGCGAGAGTCGCTGATAAGATCAAAGGTACACGACTTAACTTCCGGCGAGCAAAGCGGGTTATCGCTACTAAGAAGCCACGACAGGTAAACGCCAGAAATTCTAACATCTAGAAACGCGACAACTTTCCAGCCATTCGACCAAATCTGCTGAAGTTACAACCTTCTACCGACTACTATCCGGCTATTCTACCCGACCGGCCATTTCGACTAACGAATGAGCCGTTCATCTTAGGGTTGTGAGTAATTAATACCTTTCCTGATTTATTAAGTCTTTTGCCGACGAACGATTACGGAATAAATTTATTTGTTTTTTGTCATCTATATACAACGTGTTTGTTGTTCCTCCATTTTCTGTTTGACTTGCGTCTTTTCATTTATTGTCATTTTAAATATTGTTATTGTGGTCGGAATCGCTTTCACCGGCCCCCTTCAGACTAAAACAAACATTTGACCTCAAATAATCAATTTAATTAATTGAAATTCGTTTTTAAGTTTGAACATTAAAAAAATACTTTCCACAGGAGGATGTCGCTTATGAGTTCGCCCTTGTTTCTCCAGCAGTGTCCAGCATGTCTTGTCACTCGGATGGTTTGTGTATCAAGAATTCTGGGGTATGGGGTTATCGTCCTTTGTCTGCGAGCCTCTGTTTCAAACCAACCAATCATAAGCTAACATACTTTGGCGGCAAAGCCGAATAAGCAAACTCATGCCTCTTCTGACCCAGCAACGCAAGGGAACAGGCCGAACAAAAGGTCACTCCTACTATACTTCAACAGACAACCAGAATCGGAGTCGGACGCAAGCAGAAGTCCATCATATCCGAACTTAACAGAAGGCCGTAGCAAAGGGCTCTGATAATACCCTATCCCAGGATAAACCAGCTAAGTGACAAATATATTATTTGTGCAAACGAAACTAAAGCTTGCAATTCTTTATATGTAATACAGTCTTTTTATTCATACTTCTGTCGTTCGTTTTACTTCTTTAACTCTCAACCTGTCTGCCACATTCGCGGTTAACTCCACACACAAACCTTGGAGTACTGCCGCTAGTTTTCTTTTCTTTATATGCGTGATAGGGGGCAAGCGACCGTACAGCTGCTTTCTTGTGGAGTTTTGTTTCCACAATTTGTTCAATATCGCACGCAGCTCTCATCTAGCTTATTCTCTATGCACTTCGTTACTGTCCAAGTAGTGCAGCTATACAATAGCACTGATACAACTACGGCTTAGAAGAAGCAGACCATGCCTTCGCGCCAGTAGGATATAACATTCTAAAAATACCATTAGTTTTCAGTTTTGCCGAGTTGAATCATAAATATTTACAATTGTAACACTATCTTTTTTTTAAAGTGTGTAGGTGTCTACAGGATGTTAATAGTTCAAAAGCTAAAAGTTCTTCCGATGGAAGTTCGTTTATGCACTTGAGCTAGACGCACCCTTTCTGGTTGAATTTCGTGAATCAATTATATTATCTAACCAACTAGGATGATATTTGTGTGAATTTTTTAGATGAGGCTTGGTAATTTGTATTATTTAGATTTTTCGGACAGTTGTCCTCATTTTTATTGTTATTTACACAACCTTCGGTGGGTGTGCTCTCTGGCCTTCTTTGGGTGTCTTTTGTCGAACTCGAGAAACTTCTTGTTAAACTTGGGAGCCTTCGAACCGAAACCTTTATTCAATCCATTGGACAGATGGCGTAACGGATATAAGTGTTGAGTTAATACAGTTCTAAGTGACAATCATTGGAGGTTGTAGGTTCAATACAAGCTACAAGCGAAAATACTTAACAAAGCTTAACACTTGTATCTGGTCATAGTTAACAGAATAAGAACGATCTACTCCAATGGATTGGATAAAGGGTTCGGTTCAAAGTTCAATGAATACTCCCTATTATAACATGAAGGCTCCATATTTCGACAAGAAGGTTCCCGAATTCGATAAGAAACATCTGAAAAAGGTCGGAGCTCACATCGACTGAAAGTTGTGTATATAACAATAAAGATGAGGACAACAGTCCGAAAAATCTAATCTAGATAAACGTTGTGTATATACTATTAAAATTAGGAAAACCTTCCAAGAAATCTAAATAATACCAACCAGAATGATTCCTACTAAAACTAAACGACTTTCGATTTGGATCCACTTTTGCCCAAATCAAGGGTATGAATTAAGCCAAAACCTGTTTCACCGCCACCAGAGCCACATGGGGTCATGCCTTCAAAATATCGGATACCCTAGCTCACCCGCATACTAAATTTTTTTTTTTTTTTTTTTTTTTTTTTTTTTGTGTTGACCAAAAACTCACTTTATAAGCAGACAACTTGAAGACAACTTTCAACAGCTTTATCCGATGAGTTTATATTTCTTATGAGTGTCGCCACTATTCCGTTTTTAATATAAAGAAAGAAAGGGAAGAAAAATGATATGCTACACAGAAAAATATAATGAAAAGAAAGAAAGAGATTTGAGAAAAGATAGAGAGAGGGAGTTTGCGTGCGGAAGCGATAACACTGATCTGTTTCAATCAAAATGTAAATATAAAAAGAAGGAAAGAAAAGAAAAACACACAGAGAGAGAGAGAGAGAGAGAGAGAGAGAGAGAGAGAGAGAGAGAGAGAGAGAGAGAGAGAGAGAGTTAAATGAATATTATTATACTTTTTACATATTGAAGTATTATATGATAGCTCTTAACTAAACATATCGAACATTGAAATAATTAAATTATCATACTGTGGTATATCCACAGGTCCTTATAATTTGAGAGAGAAATTTATTATTTAATCTACAAATAATTAACTTTCATATTCATTCTATGAAAACGGCCAGAGTATTTCTTTTGCACAAAAAGGGGAATTATTCATTTACTAGGTAAATATACTTACCTTGTGGCAGCCTACAGGAAGTAAACGGCTAAAAAGACCCCCCACGAAACTTCATTTGTGTGCAAGAGTCTCAACGCACCCTTTCCGGTTGAGATTGGTAAATTAATTGTATTATCTATAACCAACCCGAATTATACCCGAAAAAATTTTTTTTAATAAATTTTTAAAAATGAATTAAAAAATTCCGTGCCCACTTTTGCCAACGTCAAGGGTATAAATAAAGCCAAATCTGCTTATCAAACACACCCGGCTTCAACTTCCCACCAGAGTCACAAGAGATCACGTCGTCCAAACAGTTGATACACTAGCTCACCACTGTTATGACCTGTTTAGGGTGCAATAAATAAATACTCAACACGGAGATAGAAGTAAAGAACAGATGTATTCAACACATATCAAAGTACAAAATGAGGAGGGTTTCATTGGTACAACGTACACGAAGACATACACTTGCTACTTCCCACTTGAGCAGCTTTGCTCTGCTATATATACCCTTTGGGTAAGTCCATTGTTCTGGTCATAGGTGAGTCACCTACAACACCCACATACCAAACCTTCCTCTTCTGTGCCGGTCAAAATTCACTCTTTGAAAACAGACAACTTGGAGCCAACTTTCAACTGTAAGAACTCTGATCTTTTCTCCCACATAAACTACTATAATAAGCAGACACATGTAAGATTCAAAGGTTATGACAAAGTCATAACTCGTTGCAACGCAAACAAACTCCGACAAAGGTTCAGGGACAAAACATTTAATAGGTATACAGCACATGGATATGACGAGATATATAAAGTACATAGATACATATACAAGAGTAGAGATAATGACACATTCATGAATGGTAAAATACAATATATTTAGGTATCAAAGAGATACCTAAATGTACATAAAAACGTAGTTACGGATACGTGACTAAAGGATAGCCATATATCGTATAAGAGACTTACTAGCAGTGAGTGGCCAGTGTTAAGGGCCCCAACGAAAAAGGGGTAGACCGTGTCTAACCCATGTGGTCTCGTAGCGAGCAGTAGGCAAAGAGAGGAAGAGAAGTTCAAACCAGCCGCTTAAATACACCAGCCCCTAGCGGGAACCAGCGACACTAAACGGGCAGACAACTCCCCAGGCAAATACGAAAATAACCCCACACACATATGTAAGGACATTTTTGAGATTTTCTTTTTTACTTAAAATATGTGTTGAAAGCAGTTCAATATTTAATTTAATCTTTAGAGGTGGCGTTGCTTTGAGGAAAAAATACGTGTTTATTTTTTGTAAGAATTTATCGGAAAAATTATAGTTAAATTATCTGTCCCTGCCACCAGAGGGCGAATCGCCAATATACGATATTGGCGCTGAAATTGAATTCTATGACGAAAGTCACTTATTGGGTTGGGCAGTCAACCAACAAGACGTGATTTTCAAGCGCTCCCTTCACCCTTACCCTCTTTCACCCTCAGCAAGATAAGTCTGGCTACAAACGCCACCAGTTTTGCAACCTTTTTGTACCTTTTGAATATATGTTTCTTTATCTTCAATTGTTGTTCTCGTCTTCTTTCATTCGATATTACTTGCCGATTGGGAATTATAAGAGTTCCCGGAAATACCTATTATTGAATTGGCTATTCGGATGCTAGAAATCAAATTTAAACATTAATTGCACAACTATACCGAAATTTCTATATATTCAACATACAAAATTTACCTAAAATTCACCTTCAAAAAAAAAAATTCTCTAAAAGAATTTACACGTGCTTCATGCATAGCAAGAACATATTTCTTTGACAGAAAAAAATCGTATTTACCACTCAACAAAAAAAAAAAAAAAAAAAAAAAAACAGAAAAAAGCGTATTCAAGCAAGTCAATAAAAAATATTTCAGATCGTATTTTTTAGCGACCCCATGTTAAAATTTTTAAAAAAGAAAGAAAAAAAAGCCCTGTGACACCCTATCAGTACATCAACTAGTATACATACGTAAAATCGTAGGTCAATTCGGTTTGAGGAATAGACTTCAAAGTGCGTGGGCGAGCAAACGAGAAAGTTAAGAGTCTGTCCGGTTCTTTTTTATATTTTCCTTCTGTGCAAAGGAATGTTGACATTCCGACTACTACCTGTATGAACTGAAGACAAGTGTATTGCCAACCCCCCTTCTTTGAGGTGGCTTCGCGACCACAAGAGTGCAGGCGACACCGGGCCCATCACCATGGCAACGACCGAGGTACACCCCCCTGGGTGCCTATTTTTTGTTTCGCGCCAAGAATTCGCGCATGTCCAAAAGAAGAGACACAACTCAGTAAACCTGACCAGCGATACGGCGTGTAATTCCTCGCTCCGAGAGAAAACTACTTATTTGAGTACAAGGATGGACGATAAAGAAAATTACTGACGAATCAGAATCTAGTCTGTTACAGAGAGGAAGAAGAAACTACGGATGACAAAAGAGTGAATAAAAAGAAAAGAAAAGAGATTGAATTATTGTTGTTTTGACAGGAACTTTTGATTGACTCTGAAATTTTGTGGAGAAGGATTTTAACAGACTCTAATCTTTTGTGGAAAAAGAACATTTCTTTCGACGGACCTTGCGGCAATCGTTAGTTGAAAGCAAAATGTATTCATGTTATGTTGTATTCTGTAAACTCTATTGAGAATTCTGGGGTATGGGAGTTATCGTCTTTTGTCTGCAAGCCTCTGTTTCGAACCAACCAATCACGAGCCAGCATACTTTGGCGGCAAAGCCGAATAAGCAAACTCATGCCTCTTCTGATCCAACCCTTAACGGAGACGGACCTAAAAAAAGTACATGGAGTACTGTCGTTTGTGTCTAATTTTCTTTATATTTTGCAAACTTTAGGGTTAAGTCTAATATACACTGAATATAAGACTTTAGAGTTGAAAAAAAAAATAAGCGAAAACCGGATAGACGACTTCACCGCTGAGTTATCTTGTCAACTTCGTAAAAAACGAAAACTACTTTCTCGTAAAGAGGGTGCGAACGTGAGGCCTAAAAACTTCAGACCCACAGAGAAAGAACTTCATTCTTAGCAAGGTGAAAAATTAGGAAAATCAAACAAACATTTCCTAACTTGTGGAATGTACTACAATTATTAAAAATGAAAATACTCATTCTTAGCAAGTACAGAACTGGAGAAAAATGCGTTACTTGTGGAATGTAATACAATTATCTAAAAAAAACAATACTCATTCTTAACATTCGTAGCAAGAGTAAATATTTGGAAAAGAAAAAACGAAAAATTCCTCACTTGTTGAATGAACTAGAACTTTTAAGAAAAAATTCTTACACATAAGAAACATTCACAGCAAATGTAAAAATTTGGAAAAGAAAAAACGAAAAATTCGTTACTTGTTGAATGTACTACAATTTTAAAAAGAAATTTCAGGCCTGAGAAAAAAAAAAAAACCAACAAAAAAGACGTCAATTTCAAAGTGAAGAAGGGGTCACCGCGTGCGTCCCTCCACGCAAGGACTAAGCATTTCACCTCCCTGACCTCTTTTAACCATTTATGACCACGGCTTACTACTAAATTGTAGCCGACATCCAAGCGTCAGAGGAAGGAAGGAAAGAATAAATAAATAAATGAATAAAAGGACGAATTTAAGAAGATGGCTCACTTCACAGAATTAGCAGGAATCGCTTCTTTGATAGAAATTAGAAATTCGTTAAAGCAAGACATTTCTTTTAACATGGAAATGTTAGAGCGGACTTGGGAAGAAGCGTGTTTTCGAAGAGGAAGAAAACCTCATAAAACGAAAATAAAAAGAAGTGAATTTCTTGAATGACAGAATCAAGGATATCTGTACTAAGGCGAAGCTAGGTTTGGAGGGTTGTGGATTCCTAACCGAACTAAAAAACGAATTCTATTTTAGGATGGGCATTTACGACGCTCTCGCTAACCTGGAAGAGACCCTTATAAACACAACAGATTTTGAGGGCTGTCATTCAGGACCAGTGACATTTATTTCTACACCCAAGCCAGCAGACCCAGAAATATTTCCAGACACGTTAAATTTACCCACGGTCGAAGGAAATTCTGAGAAGGTACAAGCAGACCCAGAAATATTTCCAGACGGAGAATTACAAGTCATAGGAAATACAGAGAAAGTTGTCGACCCAGTAAAATTTCCAGACATAGAATTACAAGCCGAAGGAAATACAGAAAAAGCAGTGGACACAGAAATATTTCCAGACGGAGAATTACAAGTCGAAGGAAATACAGAAAAAGCAGTGGACACAGAAATATTTCCAGACGGAGAATTACAAGTCGAAGGAAATACAGAAAAAGCTGTGGACACAGAAATATTTCCAGACACGTTAAATTTACTCACGGTCGAAGGAAATTCTGAGAAGGTAGCAGCAGACCCAGAAATATTTCCAGACGGAGAATTACAAGTCAAAGGAAATACAGAAAAAGCTGTGGACCCAGAAAAATTTCCAGACAGAGTAAAAGTCGAAGGAATTTCTGAGATGGTCGCAGTAGAACCAACTGCTTTCTCCGTTGAGGAAGACCTCAAAAACGATTATGGGGTGAAACTTCCTTGGAGTGAAGACAATATCATGTCTGTTCCCTCCAATTACTTTGTAGCTCCAGAATTATTTGATAGAACGATGCTATCCAAAAAGAAACCTAACAAGGAGTCACTACTTAAAGTAAAAAGGAAAAAGAACAAGCAAAGCAACAAGATAAAAACAAGAAAAGATTTAATTGCAGTTCTCCACAAACAAACAAAATTGGAAAAGAAAGAAGAAAGAAATTTGGACTTCCAATTTACTACAAAAAGCTACATCCCTTAAATGCAGGACCAGATAATAAACGGCAACCTCCAACATGGATGAAATAATCTGTCCTAGGTATGACGTTAAACTGCGACCACTAAATACTAACATAATGATAAAACCCCAAAACGACCCCTGACATTGAACTTACTACAAGACTTAGATTTTCCTCTTTGAAAAGGAGAGAGGGTTGAACATTATGAGAAAGAATAGCCAGTCCTGGATTACATTCACACAAAACAAACTTGTGTCAGAGATAACAAAATCTCAAAAATTATACAGGATCATTATTAACAAAAAATAATTACTCCTGGACTACATTCACACAAAACAACATTTGTGTCAGAGATAACAAAATCTCAAAAATTACACAGGAACATTATTAAAAAATGATTAGTCCCTGACTACACTCACACAAAACAAGTTGTGTCGGAGATAACAAAATCTCTAAAATTTAAACGGTTACATACAGGGTTGAACATTATTTTAAAAAATTAGTCCCTGACTACACTTACACAAAACAAGTTGTGTCATGGAGATAGCAAAATCTCAAAAGATACACCATTTCTACATTTACCTACCCCAAAATAAATGGGAAACAATTATAAAAATAATCATTAGTATGGCTATAATAATGCCGAAATATCAGAGTCTCGAGCTCGAATATTTTTCTTTAAACAAATTACAAAATAAATGAAACAATCAGTAGTATGGCTATAATAATGCCGAAATATCAGGGCAGTCGAGCCCGAAAATATTTCTTAAACAAAATTACACATGTATACAAACTATAGAACAGTTTTAATGAAAACCTACAATAATTTCATCATTGCATGTTTCTCTATCGTCGGGAGAATATTGAGAATTCTGGGGTATGGGGGTTATCGTCCTTTGTCTGCGAGCCTCTGTTTCGAACCAACCAATCACGAGCCAGCATACTTTGGCGGCAAAGCCGAATAAGCAAACTCATGCCTCTTCTGATCCAGCCCTTAACGGAGACGGACCTAAAAAAGGGTCGCTCCATCTCTTCCTCAACAACCAGAATCGAAGTCGGACATCAAACAGAACGTCTATCATATCCGAACTATCAGAAGGCCGTAGCAAGGGCTCCGATAATACCCTATCTCAGGACTCAGATAAGTTTATTACAAATTATATTTGTGCAGACGAACTAAAGTTTGCAACCTTATTGTTATATGTAATACACGTCTTTTATTCATATTTCTAGTTGTTTGGTTATTTCTTTAACTCTCAACCTGTCTGCCACACTCGTGGTTAACTCCATACTTCAAACCTTGGAGTACTCTCGTTTGTGTCTTATTTCTTTATAACTCTTCTTAATTGTGTCATTATTGTTTATATGCCAGTATTTGTATTTTGCTCGATTGGTCGCCCAAGTATTTTGGTATAAGAATTATCTAGTGATTTCACTCACCCCGTCAATACACAGGCTTGAGTATTGTACTTTTACCCACCCCCCTTCTTGTGTATAAAAGTTGTAATTTAGTGTAAATAAACCTTTATATGTTTATTTAAAGTTTTGGTTGGCTTGTCGTAATTCAGTGTTGTTGTGTTGCTTTCATTCGGTTTCCACTCCCTCCTTTCACGGGAGCAGAGAGAGAGAGAGAGAGAGAGAGAGAGAGAGAGAGAGAGAGAGAGAGAGAGAGAGAGAGAGAGAGAGAGGTGTTTGAAATCCCATCTCCCTTTTATATGATACTGTTTGTTTTATAACTGGGACCTATCTCGCACATTTTTTTATTATTGCTTGTTGCGCGCGCACGCTGGTCGATCCCAACGAGTGTGTGGGCGTAACAACCCTAAAAATTGCTGAATTGAAACAAAAAAACTAATTCATTTTACGACACCACAAGGGACATAAAGAAGTCACACGCGGTTTCATCCTGTTAACAAGTCAAGAAAAAAAAACATTTTCAACACCCACACTCACAAAAAAGAAGAAAACAAATTTGTTTTCGTACTTGACAGAAAAAAAAACTGTTCTACTCACGAAAAAAACAACGTATTGTTCATTGTTTTCTATTCTGTTTTACTATTGATATTTGCATGCATATCTGTTTGTTTCTTTGTTGTATTATCGTGCCTTTAATATTATTTGCGTAGGAAGCAGGATTAGCATTATACAGAAAAAGGGATAGGTTAATTTCACCATTTAAGTAAGAATGACTAATCACAGGGAAGTAAAAAGCGCCAAGGCGCGAATAAAAAAAAACAAAAATATAATTGTGAGAAACCAATTTAAGGATGTACAAGATATGAATGATCGCATTCAGAATGATCCTAAAAGGGGATAAAATTTAAATACATACCCTCATCTGAAAACCCAGCTGACAAGATTTCCCGGGGAGTTGACATCAACCTGTTTGTAAATAGATTGGAGTTCTGGCACCATGGCCCATCGTGGCTAACAAAAAACATTAGCTTTTGGCCTAGCAGTAATCTGGAGCGTTTGAGTTCAGAGGCTAAAGACGCTGTGGGGTCAGAATTATATTTTACCACATCAGACAGAGTGAACACAACCCCAATAATAGATGTTCAGAGATTCTCCACCTTCACCAAATTATGTAATTCAACAACATTAGTGTTTGAATTTATGCATAGGTGCAAGAGGCGAACAGAATGCAGAGACTTCAAATTGGAATCAAAGCTGTATGTGATAAAGTCCATGCAGAAGGAGGCGTTTGAGAAGGAGTTAAAATATTTAGAAGATCCCCATAAAAATGAAATTCCCAAATTGGTCGAGAACTTGAATATCTTCTTGGATAAAGATGGAATTCTTCGAATGGACGGTAAGATAGATAAGGTAGCCAAATTTGAACTGGAAGTGAATACCCCATTTTGCTAGGAAAAGGTCACCACTTGACAAAATTGATCATCAGAGATGCTCATTGACAATGTAAACTCTTGGGGGTTGGTGCAACCATCACAAAGGTGAGACTATTGGGATACTGGATCACCCGAGCTAGACAAGCAGTCAAGTCAATGTTGTCTGAATGTTATATCTGTAAGCGTTATGATAGTTTGGCTCAACAACCTACCAAAACACCGAGTGAACTTGGTAAACCCATTTCAACACACTGGTATCGACTGTACCGGCCACATATGGGTTGGAAAGGAAAAGAAAACCACAAAAATCTACCTACTTATCTTCACCTGCTTAAGTATAAGAGCTGTGCACATTGAAATTATGCCAGACATGGGCACTACGTCCCATGTCCAAGCACTAACACGCTTCACTAATATTTATGGCACCCCAAGCCACATATACAGCGATAACGCTAAGTCCTTCAATGCTGCACTGGGCAAAAACATTGTGGATGTTCACTTGAGCAGCAAATTGTACAATGACACATTTTAAGAGTAATACGGTTTTCGAAGGAGCTCTTATTTTTCCGTGGTTGTAGGCAAATTGTCGGACAAAGAAGGAACAAACACGAAAGTAAATGCAGACACTTGTATTGACAAAAATTACATAAAATTGTTGCAAATTTTAATGGTATTTGCTACAACTTATCTGAGTTGGTAATTTTTCTGGGGTAATAGTGATAATAGGGTATTCTTTTCGTCGGTAGGAAATGTTGATAAGACGCTTCGTCTCGGTAGTTTCTCATCCTTCAGTAAGTGTGCTATTGTACCGCCTTTTAATCGTATGCTGATACAATGCCTTAGAAGTGAGCTGGTTGTAGAGTTCTGTGATAAGTGGTCCCTGTTTGGGCTTGGTAATGAGAGCTTGGTGTTTTTACGTCTCTCCTCCAGTACTGTTTTTCGATAAGTGAAGTTTTTGGCGCCAACATACGATGTTGGTGACCCGCCCCCTAGCGGCAGAGGGAGATAATTGGTTATGGAATTTCCAGTGCATGATCAAGACAATAAAAATTAGCCACTTTAAGGCAATCGGGAGATCCAAAATTGAATATGATGAACTGCTAACCCTGTTATCAGAAATACAGGGTTCAATCAATTCAAGGCCCCTCAGCTATCGGGCTCATACTCTTAACACCAAATTCATTCATACATCCAAATATTAATGGGGAAATATCAGTGCGTCAGGACATGCCAGCCAACTACACCGAGCCAACAAGAAACCAATTGTTGGAATCTCTGAGGAATAGAGAAGAGCTGTTGGAAAAAATTCAAGGACAATTGGTATAATGAGTATCTCCTCAACCTAAGAGAAGCTTGTAAAGAGTTGCATGAGATCGACTACTATAACAGAATCCATGTTGACGAGGTAGTATTGATCAAGAACCCGGCTAAGCCCAGGCCGTTTTTGGCAGCTGGGCCGGGTTGTTGAATTACATTCGGGAGGTGATGGAAAGGTTCGCTCAGCTGGCAGTAGGAAAGGAGACGGGTCAGTTGAACTACATAGCATCAAACCTGCTAGAATTATCCCTGACTCAAAGTCATGACGCAAGAGAACCTCCGGCTGACACAGCAAGACCTAAAAAAAAAAAAAAAAAAAAAAAAAAAGACCCAAGTAAGGCCTAAAATAAGAAAAAAGAATAATCAAGATAAAGACTTTTTGTATTATAAATAAATATTGATAGAAGTAAAATGGCTAGAATAATGCCAGGTGAAACCGAGGGCAATCTTCCCGTAAAGTTCCCCAATCTTTTTTTGTTACTTGCCTTTCTTATCGCTGAGAATTTAATTAAATTGACCTTATGTACATTCATATTAAAGTAGAATTTAACCAGCTAACATGCACTGATGCTCATTGCATGCTTTCTTCTTTGTTGGGAAAATATTGGAAAAATTATAGTTAAATTATCTGCCCCTGCCACCAGAGGGCGAATCGCCAATATACGATATTGGCGCCGAAATTGAATTCTATGACGAAAGTCACTTATTGAGTTGGGCAGTTAACCAGCGAGACGTGATTATCAAGCGCTCTCTTCACCTTTACCCTCTTTCACTCTTAGCAAGATAAGTCTGGCTGCAAACGCCACAAGTTTTGCAATCTTTTTGCACCTTTTGAATATACGTTTCTTTACCTTCAATTGTTGTTCTTGTCTTCTTTCGTCCGAATTTGCTTGTCTACTGGAAATTATACGAATTCCTGCAAATACCTCTTAAATTCTGTTGTTTTTTTTCTTCTCGGTCGTTAGCTATTATTGTAAACTAAAAGCGGCTACCAGCGTTACCTGGGCAGAGGGTGGGAGGGATAAAAAAAAGTTAGTCACTGATTGTTTTGGTCTTCCATAATTGATTTATGTTTTAATCACGAATGTCACTAATGACTTTCCCTTCTCTTACTATTCAAACCCTAATTTTTAAATATCTCCCCAGATATAAATAAAATCTTCATTATTTTTACAGAAAGAGCAAGCTCTGGTGATAGTGAATATATATATATATATATATATATATATATATATATATATATATATAAAATATTTTATATTTTTGCTTGAAGGCAATTATAATGCGAATATCGCATAAATTCGATAATTATAGAAGATAACAATGACAAGTGAATTTCGCAAAGAATTACTCGGTGTGTAGAATATCGTACAGACTGTTTCAACTTTATTAGTATATATCGCTGATGAGACTTAATAAAGTTGAAACAGTCTGTACGATATTCTATACACCGAGTAATTCTTTGCGAAATTCACTTGTCATTGTTATCTTCTATAATTATCGAATTTATGCGATATTCGCATTGTAATTGCCTTCAAGCAAAAATATAAAATATTTAATATATATACTTTATTCAGCAATGCTTCTAATAAATAAACAAACATAAAAAAAATCTTATATATATATATATATATATATTATATATATATATATATATATATATATATATACTTTGTCATTAATTGTTTTATTTTCATAGTTGCATACACACCAACTGTTCTTTATATATGTATAGATTTTAATTTTTGTATGTAAAACTATTTTTTTAAAAGGCCTTGCACCATTTTGGTAATTGTTGGTTGATTGGCATCCTTCTGTCAACGAGAGACGATGGAGTAGTGTCAAAGTTTTTTTTTCTTTCTTTGAACTACATAGCTTGGGTGGGTTCGCGTGGAGGATAAGCCGTTGCCCATGCAACAAATCCCCCCCTCTCCACACTGCCGCTGTGATCTAAAGGAAATGTAAGGTACCAATGCAGTTTGGCAACGGTAGTGTCGCAGGAGTTGATGGGTAGCACTGGAGTTCAGTATCACACCACTTTTAGTTGAGTTGGTAATTGTAGCATAAAGACTATTATGCAAATGTCACACTTTTTTTATTTTGTATTTTAATAAATTCTTTGAATTTATAATTTTCTCTAGCTTCATTCTCTTTGTTTTTCTTATAGTTATTTTGATATATTTGCAATTTTTTACCATTTTTCAACAGAACGGTAAAAGACGGGCGCATTTCTTTTAAAACTTTTTACCCTTTTTTTAAATAAATTATTAAAAAAATTTACGAAAAGAATTTAAACCCCTAAGGAATGGAGTGGAATAAAATACAATCACTGGTGGTAGCAGAGAGAAGATGAACGAATGGCACAAAAGAAAGGCTACAACAACCAATTTACTACTAAAAGGCATTTAATTGCAAGCAAAAATGTACAAAATAGACATGTAAACGAACATATGATTGTCACAAGTATCAAAATGCGAAAATTAATATTTGCAAAAGTTCAAACAGTTCCATTTAGGTCGGACAAGAACAATACCGGAAACAGTAAAGTTAGCAAGTTAGATTCGCAAACCATTGTTAATGAGTTCGATTGGGTGCTCTATACTTATGGCCTTGTGCCACATCTACGCTAAGCTTATTAAATAACTATAACATCAAGGGACGAATACAGGTCCTCTTTTAGACACGAAGCACTCAGCTCGATGTCTGAATCCAAAAGGAGGTTTGTGCGGATTAAAATAAAATTTTAAAATAATTACAATCTCCCATGAGCCTTCAGACCGGAAGACCCCCCCCCCTCCAAGCATGTGTAGAAAAAAGGACGCACTTGCTACCACGAAGATAATCTCTCTACCATTCAGACCAGGGTCTTAACTATAAAGAAGAGTAACACCAGCGGCAATACTCCTAGATTGAATGGAGTTAATCGCGAATGTGGCAGATAGGTTAAGAGTCAAAGAAGTAAAACGAACGACAAGATGTGAATAAAAGACTTGTATTAGATATAAAACTTGCAAACTTTAGTCTCGTTTGCGCAAATAAATATATTTGTCACTTAGCTGTTTATCCTGGGATATGGGGTATTAACGGAGCCCCTTGCTACGGCCTTCTGATATAGTTCGGATATAGATGGACTTCTGTTTGCGTCCGACTCCGGTTCTGTTGAAGAAAAGTGGGAGCGACCTTTCGTTCGGTCCGTTCCCTTTCGTTGCTGATGCAGAAGAGAGTGAGTCTCACACTTTTGGGTTTGGCGCCAAAGTATGCTGGCTCATGATTGGTTGGTTTGAAATAGAGGCTCGCAGACAAGGGACGATAACCCCATACCCCAGAATTCTTAATATAACTGGGACCAGACACTATTACTGGACAGGAAGAAATTTCCTCTCCACGTGGTGGCTATGACCCGTGAATAAAGCCTGAATCCTAAAACCGCATTTTGTCTTTGTTTCTTCCTTTTCCTTTTTTAATTCCTTTTCAGCGCAGCCACCAAATATGATGGGGTTCAAAGGAAACCCCGTGAACACCCACCAGAAATAACCCCCGATTTGAAACCAAAACATTTAAATACTTATTGATATAAGAAACGATAACTTTTTTTTTTTTTGACATAGCCAGAATATGGTCGAAGAAATCGTCAAATGACCCAACTCGTAGATTGACAAGGGTTATATTTTGAAGTAATCTTCCTTTATGGGAACTCTGCATGGAGATGGCCACGCACGTGGCCTCAGTTACGAAGTAAGTGACAACCTTTTAATGGATATAGCTCAACCTTCTTCAAGGACTCTTTTCCCTTGGGACTTTTTTATGTACCCACTTCATATCGGGTATATAATTGAGGAGAGTGTACAGGATAGGGACTCTTATTTGTTCTTACTTCGTTGGTGGCCATCTTCCTTTGGGATGACTTCTTCCTTTTTCTGAGCTGGGTTATCTGTGCTTATTTCTTATTTGTAATAAATAAGTAAGACTTTGTTGTTTTTTAAGACGTCTATTCTTTATTCAAAACCGACACCCCAAAAAGGGTTTTCTACCGCGGTGAGAAGCAGGCATTTTAGGAGCAACGATCCTTACGTCTGCTTCCCTCAGCTAACGGCCAGGATCTGCTAACTCTAATTTCTGTTCTCACGCCTCCCCATTGGCGGAAGTCAGGGGTATAAAGTAAAAGTCATTACCTGTCAATGATATAACCCCCTCCGATTTTGAATCTTCAACGAACTTCAATTCAAAATCTAACTACACTTACATACATAATTTTTAGGCTACCCACGAATTATGTAAAACTTTCGCCTATCTTGTTTCGTATTGTTTCTGTTTCTGTCGGACTTTGCTCAGACAATAAAGTCCGTTTTGTTATAACTATTTGTTGGAATATTGTTTTATATAAATATGTAAATGTCCTACATTTGGTGACCTTCTGAGGTCACCCAGCGTATTATGAGAAATTGGTACTAGCGCAGAAGTTAACACCACCCTAATTCTTATAAGAGTAACAATTTTGAAAAAACTTAAAACAGTTCACTTTTGCAGTTCTGAGTTTTAAAAAGTGTATAACTGAATCACTACGCAACAATTTTAAATCTATATAATATGTGGGGATTAATAATAATGAAATTAAACCAAATAAAAATAAATAAAACAAAATTAAATTAAGTATTAAAAAAATAGATAAAAAGACACAAAAAGTAACAATGTCCCAGAAGGCCTCATACCGGAAGAGCCCTCGGGGCATGTGCAGAACAATCACCGAAATTTTTGGCGCCAAAAAAAAATGAATCTCTCTCTCTCTCTCTCTCTCTCTCTCTCTCTCTCTCTCTCTCTCTCTTCCATGAAATAGTGTGAATCATCGAATAAACGTATTACCATAAAGTCATCCTTATCTTTGTTCCTTTCGCTTCTTTTCCTAAATTCCCTTTCAGCTTACCAGTCCACGAGAAAGAAGAACCAGCTATATATTGGGGTTTAGACACGACTACGAGCGAGCTTTAAAACACATAAAACTGACAACCAACGAATCTCCATAAACATCAATTAATGCTGTCGTTAAAAAAATTAAAAAAAAACAAAACTTATAAATGAATTAACGCATTAAGTTATGTTTTCCTTAGATTTTTATTAAAAGTATTAATCCCAGTTGAGAAATTGAAAATATGTACATTGGACTTAATTTCATATTCCACTAACATCTGTCCGGTAGATTATGGTAAAAATGTACACCCCTGAATTCACAGTCTACCCGGTTTCTTTTGTTTTTTGGCTCCAAGTAATTTATTGTCTCATGTAAATGGGCTTTTACGCTTAGTTGTTATCATCATTATTATTTCATTCCTTTTGAGTTTTTCACACCAGCGTTGGTTGATGGTCTTTCACTGGAGTCTGATTAACAACAAGTCTCCTCAGGTCTCCAAGACTCTTCTAAGTATTCTAGCCGATGGCAGCAATGCAGTAGTCTGGATGGTCTTAATTCTTCCTCTGATTTCCAGTCTTTTTTCCAAGTTTTTTTTGGGGACCATTCTAATTTGCATCGAGTTTTGACGTCCCCAAAATTTCGAACTGGCTGAATCCTATCATTGTATGCAAACCTAACAAGTACTTCCACTCCGGGTTAGAGTGGACCTGGAAGTAATGGCAATGAAGGGGTAATCCACACATCCCAGAGCTCCAGAACAGGGTCCTCACAATCAGATCCAGTTTCGTGTCATACGCAGAACACATTTTTTTTTTTAGAGGAGAGGATATCCTTTTGTAGGCGATACTGTCAGCGAATTCTAAGCCCTGTCGACAAGGCAACATGAGTGTGTGTATATAGAAATAAAAACAGTTTTATAATATGAAATCTAAAGAAGGGAAATAATTTTAACTCATATCGATTCACTGTTCGTCTGCTTGGCTAGCGAGAGAACAGTTTACGGCATGATGCAAAAAGAAATTGTTTCCATTAGCGATAATATAATAATCCTTTTTATTTTTACCAATTATGAATTTAAAAAATTCAAAAGAAAATTATTTGTTTGACTTTTTAATTTTGCTTTATTTTTTATCTAATTTATAATTTTTTTTAAATTATTACTACACGACATTCGTTCCCCTTCACGTTTACTTGTGGTCGTGTTTTGTTAGTGATACACATTTTTAGAAAGTGAAGATGATGGTGATTCAACGACGTTTTTTGTTGTTGTGCAATGTTCATTATTTCGTGAACAATCGTCAGTTTTAATATTATTTATGAAAAGTAAAACAAAACAAAAACAGTCATGTTCTATCGTGAACAAAACTGCACAACAAGAGTAAAAATGGATATAGCAGTTAACATTTTAATATAATTTGTGTTGTTTTGTTTGTGGACCTACGATTTTGTCACTTAAAAAAGGAATGATAAAGAATTAAAAAAGCAAGTTGTAAGTATTTTATTTATTAAAAAAAATCTAGCAAATGTTATTCTTTGTTGGTTATTCCTTTTTAAAGCAAAAGTCACCTATTTATGAAATAAAGTGCTATAAACCCACGTCTTTTTAATCAATTCCATAGAAAAAAAAGGGGGGACTGGATTCAAATATATGCTAAGTTTTAAAAGTATAGGGTTAGATTTTTTTTTAAGTTTGGTAAATTTTTATTATTTATCTTTTATTTTCTTCAGGTCAGTGTATTGCATTTATTTTCAAATAATTTCTACCTTATTTTTGTTATGAAAATTAAAGATATTGTATATTTGAAAAGTTAATGTAATAATGAAAAACTTACACAATGATGATAATGTTGCTTTTATCCCTACATCGATTTAAAATTAATGTTTAAAGGTTTTTTGGTTTGTTTATTTTTTATTGAAGTAAAAATGAAAAATAATGTTTGTAGATTATTTTTATGTCACGATTTGTCGGTCCAATACACAATGGAATGCTTATTTTGTTTGATGAACGATGACGTGACATCAAGTGGTTTTTCCCTGTTTAATAAAAGGTGCAGTAAAGCGTGGGAATTACATTTTTTTTTAAAAAAAAAGACTCGTCCTTAAAATTACGTAAGAAAAACATTTTAAAAAATAAATAAGAATGAAAAACCCAATGAAAAAATACTTTTACGTGCAGTTCATTTTCATTTTACTTTTCTACGTCATTTCTTATTTTCAATATTGAACTGAAGGAAAAAGGTAAGGTGTTCTTTCTTCCTTGTTGTTTCAACATTTGATTTATATATCGTTTTTAATATTCATCGATTCTTATTTACATCTTTTTTAAGAATCTATCTCAGTTTGATCATTATCTGTCTGTCTATCTATCTTAGTTTGATCATTATCAGTATGTCTGTCTATCTATCTTAGTTTGATCATTATCAGTCTGTCTGTCTATCTACTGAGTTTGATCATTATCAGTCTGTCTGTTAATCCATCTTAGTTTGATCATTGTCTATCTATCTATCTATTTATCTATCTATCTATCTATCTATCTTAGTTTGATCATTATCTGTCTCTGTCTGTCTGTCAGCTATCTATCTATCTATCTGTGATGTCTTTTTAGCTGGAATTTCTATCTGTTCTTATCGATATCATTATTTGTTTTCTATTCTTCTCTCTATTCATTCATGTATTCTTCATCAAACACAATATTAATGCCCATCCAATATCAGTCATCTCACCATTATTACACAACACGCATAGATTTTCTTCTCCGTCAATCTCGATCTGTCTCGCTTATCTTAAAAATTGTATCGATCTCCAAATAATCTTCATCTTCGTATAATCTAGATTTTCATTTATTTAATATTTCTACGAAGAAAGAAAATCTATTTACAATTTGCTCAGTAATCTACTTAAAAACTAAATAGCATTTTTTGTCGGTAAATTTAAGACCGATAAAAAAATAAACATTGCTTTATTTACGATCGGAAAACTACTAACAACAAATACCCCCCCCCCTGTCTTAAGTACGACTTACGATAAAGTGATCAGATGATTCTCACTTTCCTTGTCGGGGGATATCCCCCCCCCAGCAATACCTGCCCCCTTGATTAAAAGGGCAGGGCTGGGTTTATTATCCAGTGCCTGAGCCCCCCTCCTCCTGAGGGGGGAATGCCGACGGGTCTACGCATTTTGCACCCACCAACCCATGAATTTCGGCTTGTGGGTGGTCCCACATAAGTCGGTTCTTGTGTCCAACCCACATACGTGGGATGCGCGGTAAATACCATTTCCTTCCTTGTGAAACAGAATAATGGGTTTGATTTTTATTGCCGATAGCAAATATTTTTTTCTTTTTAATTCTTTTTTTTTCCATTGAGAAAATACCGAAAGAAAAATAAATAAATAGATAAAACAACAAAAAAAAAGAAAAAAAAAAGATAAACAAGTTTATTTGTAAATAATAGGTATACCCAAACATTCGGCTGCTTACGAATTTTAAAAACGAATTAAAATTAATTAAATCGATTATTTAAGGTCAAATTTGTCCAAGTCGAAAAGTAGTAACATCAGTTAAAAAAAAAAAAAAAAAAGAAGCAAAATAATATTACACATGTAATTCATTTTTAATACATTTAAAACGATTTTTCGGAAATTTCAAACAAAATGGCCTTTTTTCTTTTTCTTTTTTTTTTTGCTTAAAATCCGTGTTTACAAAATAGATTGTAACATTCGCGATTGCAAAAAAAATTACCAAAAATCAGGGAATTATCCGATTTTAATGAAATTCTAGTATTGATTTTATCAATTAATGAATTTTATAATGTATCAGTTATTTATTTCAAAACTTTAAGTATTTCTTCTATGATAAATTAATATATAAAATTCATTTAAAATATGAGTAGCAAATTTTAAGTTAAAAAATATTTTTTTTAATAACTTTAGTATCAATCACCCATATTTTTTTGGTCGAAATTGTATTGGAAATTTTAGCGCCCCCCTCTTTTAAACGGAACAAATATTGATGTATAATTTGTTTTTATAGAATAATAGCCAATTAAATAATTATCGAAATGAGTAAAAAAAAATCTCCAAATATTATTTTTTAGTTTTTTTTTCCTTTTATTTCTGATTTTCGGTACTTATTTACTACCCGAGTACATTCTTAAAAAATGTTTCTTCTTCTATTCACACCTCCAGTCTTTTGTCTTTTATTTATGCAGAAAATAGTATCGATCACATATATACCCCACCAATATTTTGCGGGTGGGGGGGACAAAGTTAAGTGACTTGAAAAAAATCAGAAAGTTTTGAAATAAAATAACTGATGCATTTTAAAATTCATTTATTGATAAATCAACACTGAAAATTTCATTAAAATTGGATTATTCCCTGGTAAATTTTTTTCAAAAAGAGGGGTCAAAATTGTGTTGAAAAACACGGATTTTTCGACGAATTGGGTATACCTAAGTTTTATCTTTTTAATTTCTTTTTTCAATTGAGAAATATCGAAAGAAAAATAAATAAATAAATAGATAAAAAAAAAAAGAAGATAAACAGAAGTTTATTTGTAAATAGCTACATAAATGAATATGAGCCATAATAGGATCAGCCAATTTTGACTTCATAGACATATTTTACAAAAATAAATTTAACCCCCTCCCCATTGGAAAAAAATTACTAAAAATCAGGGAATTATTATCCAATTCTAATGTAATATTCAGTGTTGATTTATCAATGAATGAATTTTATAATGTTGTTCGTCTGCTTGGCTAGCGAGAGAACAGTTTACGGCATGATGCAAAAAGAAATTGTTTCCATTAGCGATAATATAATAATCCTTTTTATTTTTACCAATTATGAATTTAAAAAATTCAAAAGAAAATTATTTGTTTGACTTTTTAATTTTGCTTTATTTTTATCTAATTTATAATTTTTTTTTAATTATTACTACACGACATTCGTTCCCCTTCACGTTTACTTGTGGTCCGTGTTTGTTAGTGATACACATTTTTAGAAAGTGAAGATGATGGTGATTCAACGACGTTTTTTGTTGTTGTGCAATGTTCATTATTTCGTGAACAATCGTCAGTTTTAATATTATTTATGAAAAGTAAAACAAAACAAAAACAGTCATGTTCTATCGTGAACAAAAACTGCACAACAAGAGTAAAATGGATATAGCAGTTAACATTTTAATATAATTTGTGTTGTTTGTTTGTGGACCTACGATTTTGTCACTTAAAAAAGGAATGATAAAGAATTAAAAAAGCAAGTTGTAAGTATTTTATTTATTAAAAAAAATCTAGCAAATGTTTTCTTTGTTGGTTATTCCTTTTTAAAGCAAAAGTCACCTATTTATGAAATAAAGTGCTATAAACCCACGTCTTTTTAATCAATTCCATAGAAAAAAAAGGGGGACTGGATTCAAATATATGCTAAGTTTTAAAAGTATAGGGTTAGATTTTTTTTAAGTTTGGTAAATTTTTATTATTTATCTTTTATTTTCTTCAGGTCAGTGTATTGCATTTATTTTCAAATAATTTCTACCTTATTTTTGTTATGAAAATTAAAGATATTGTATATTTGAAAAGTTAATGTAATAATGAAAAACTTACACAATGATGATAATGTTGCTTTTATCCCTACATCGATTTAAAATTAATGTTTAAAGGTTTTTTGGTTTGTTTATTTTTTATTGAAGTAAAAATGAAAAATAATGTTTGTAGATTATTTTTATGTCACGATTTGTCGGTCCAATACACAATGGAATGCTTATTTTGTTTGATGAACGATGACGTGACATCAAGTGGTTTTTCCCTGTTTAATAAAAGGTGCAGTAAAGCGTGGGAATTACATTTTTTTTAAAAAAAGACTCGTCCTTAAAATTACGTAAGAAAAACATTTTAAAAAATAAATAAGAATGAAAAAACCCAATGAAAAAATACTTTTACGTGCAGTTCATTTTCATTTTACTTTTCTACGTCATTTCTTATTTTCAATATTGAACTGAAGGAAAAAGGTAAGGTGTTCTTTCTTCCTTGTTGTTTCAACATTTGATTTATATATCGTTTTAATATTCATCGATTCTTATTTACATCTTTATTTAAGAATCTATCTCAGTTTGATCATTATCTGTCTGTCTATCTATCTTAGTTTGATCATTATCAGTATGTCTGTCTATCTATCTTAGTTTGATCATTATCAGTCTGTCTGTCTATCTACTGAGTTTGATCATTATCAGTCTGTCTGTTAATCCATCTTAGTTTGATCATTGTCTATCTATCTATCTATTTATCTATCTATCTATCTATCTATCTTAGTTTGATCATTATCTGTCTCTGTCTGTCTGTCAGCTATCTATCTATCTATCTGTGATGTCTTTTTAGCTGGAATTTCTATCTGTTCTTATCGATATCATTATTTGTTTTCTATTCTTCTCTCTATTCATTCATGTATTCTTCATCAAACACAATATTAATGCCCATCCAATATCAGTCATCTCACCATTATTACACAACACGCATAGATTTTCTTCTCCGTCAATCTCGATCTGTCTCGCTTATCTTAAAAATTGTATCGATCTCCAAATAATCTTCATCTTCGTATAATCTAGATTTTCATTTATTTAATATTTCTACGAAGAAAGAAAATCTATTTACAATTTGCTCAGTAATCTACTTAAAAACTAAATAGCATTTTTTGTCGGTAAATTTAAGACCGAAAAAAAATAAACATTGCTTTATTTACGATCGGAAAACTACTAACAACAAATACCCCCCCCCCTGTCTTAAGTACGACTTACGATAAAGTGATCAGATGATTCTCACTTTCCTTGTCGGGGGATATCCCCCCCCCCAGCAATACCTGCCCCCTTGATTAAAAGGGCAGGGCTGGGTTTATTATCCAGTGCCTGAGCCCCCCTCCTCCTGAGGGGGGAATGCCGACGGGGTCTACGCATTTTTGCACCCACCAACCCATGAATTTCGGCTTGTGGGTGGTCCCACATAAGTCGGTTCTTGTGTCCAACCCACATACGTGGGATGCGCGGTAAATACCATTTCCTTCCTTGTGAAACAGAATAATGGGTTTGATTTTTATTGCCGATAGCAAATATTTTTTTTCTTTTTAATTTCTTTTTTTTTTCCATTGAGAAATACCGAAAGAAAAATAAATAAATAGATAAAACAACAAAAAAAAAAAAAAAAAAAAAGATAAACAAGTTTATTTGTAAATAATAGGTATACCCAAACATTCGGCTGCTACGAATTTTTAAAAACGAATTAAAATTAATTAAATCGATTATTTAAGGTCAAATTTTTGTCCAAGTCGAAAAGTAGTAACATCAGTTAAAAAAAAAAAAAAGAAGCAAAATAATATTACACATGTAATTCATTTTTAATACATTTAAAACGATTTTTTCGGAAATTTCAAACAAAATGGCCTTTTTTCTTTTTCTTTTTTTTTTGCTTAAAATCCGTGTTTACAAAATAGATTGTAACATTCGCGATTGCAAAAAAATTACCAAAAATCAGGGAATTATCCGATTTTAATGAAATTCTAGTATTGATTTATCAATTAATGAATTTTATAATGTATCAGTTATTTTATTTCAAAACTTTAAGTATTTCTTCTATGATAAATTAATATATAAAATTCATTTAAAATATGAGTAGCAAAATTTTAAGTTTAAAAAAATATTTTTTTAATAACTTTAGTATCAATCACCCATATTTTTTTGGTCGAAATTGTATTGGAAATTTAGCGCCCCCCTCTTTTAAACGGAACAAATATTGATGTATAATTTGTTTTTATAGAATAATAGCCAATTAAATAATTATCGAAATGAGTAAAAAAAAATCTCCAAATATTATTTTTTTAGTTTTTATTTTCCTTTTATTTTCTGATTTTCGGTACTTATTTACTACCCGAGTACATTCTTAAAAAATGTTTTTCTTCTTCTATTCACACCTCCAGTCTTTTGTCTTTTTATTTATGCAGAAAATAGTATCGATCACATATATACCCCACCAATATTTTGCGGGTGGGGGGGACAAAGTTAAGTGACTTGAAAAAAATCAGAAAGTTTTGAAATAAAATAACTGATGCATTTTAAAATTCATTTATTGATAAATCAACACTGAAAATTTCATTAAAATTGGATTATTCCCTGGTAAATTTTTTTCAAAAAGAGGGGTCAAAATTGTGTTGAAAAACACGGATTTTTCGACGAATTGGGTATACCTAAGTTTTATCTTTTTAATTTCTTTTTTCAATTGAGAAATATCGAAAGAAAAATAAATAAATAAATAGATAAAAAAAAAAAGAAGATAAACAGAAGTTTATTTGTAAATAGCTACATAAATGAATATGAGCCATAATAGGATCAGCCAATTTTGACTTCATAGACATATTTTACAAAATAAATTTAACCCCCCCTCCCCATTGGAAAAAAATTACTAAAAATCAGGGAATTATTATCCAATTCTAATGTAATATTCAGTGTTGATTTATCAATGAATGAATTTTATAATGCATTAGCTATTTTATTTAAAAACTTTTTGATTTTTTTCAGGTCACTTAATTTTGACCCCCCCCCCACACACACACACACCTTTATTTTGGTCGCACAAAATATCGGTGGGGTTATATACTTTTCAAAGTAATTACAGTATGAATAAAAAGATAAAAGACCGGAGGTGTGAATAGAAGAAAAAAAAAAAAAAAATTAAAGGAGTGACTCTGGTAGAAAATAAGTACTGAAAATCTGAAAATTAAATGTAAAAAAAAAGTTTTTACTCTGTTGTTCATGTATGTAATTGGCTTTTAAATTATCAGTAAAATAAATTATACATCAATATTTGTTCTGTTTAAAAGGGTGGGGGCCTAACTTTTTCAATGATATTTTTTTTAAATAACTTTTTTTTAATGATTTTATGTGATTTTAAGGTCTTTGGTCATTTCTTGTGTGTGTATATTCAATGGTTTTCTTTTTAACCCCATTATATTTGGTGGTTCTTGATAAAGCTGAAAAAGAATTAAAGGAAGGGACAAAGCCAAACGTAGTTTTAGGATTCAAACTTTGGTTAAATCGAACTTAACCGACCTAAATTCCACCATCATATGTAACATACGTAGGCGTAACAGAGATTCTAAAAGACACATGGTTCAAAGTTAACTGACCTGAAAAAGTGTAAATGTTTTTGTTGAGGATTTATCAACGATAAAACTAAATTTATCAGTTGGGACCCCAATTTTGCGCCTGAAAATCAGCACATTGTCGGGAGTCATTGGATCTACGATTTGAAATTTAATGAAAATAGCACCTGCAAATATAAAGCTAGGTTTGTCGCAAAAGGATTTTCACAGATTTATGGTGAAGATTACCTTGATACGTTTTCTCCAACGACTAACCTGACTTCCATACAAGTTTAAATTCAGTTGGCAGTCCAATATAACTTGCGAATACACCATCTAGATGTCAAAAGTGCTTATTTAAATGCTCCATTAGATTCTGATATATACATATATCCCCCAGAAGGTTTTGAAAATGAAAATAAAAATTGTGTATGGAAACTTAAAAAGGCCCTATATGGTTTGAAACAAAGTGGGAGTTCCTGGAATAACACTTTTCATAATTACTTGGTTGACCAGGATTTTAAACCCTCTATTATAGATCCTTGTTTGTATACCAAGGAAATTAACAAAGAAATAGCAGTAATTTTATTAGTATGGGTAGATGATATTCTAATGGCTTCAAAAACGGAAGCTGATTTAATAAAAATTAAAAATAGTTTAAGTTTAAAATTTAAAATGACAGACCTGGGAAGGCTGTCTTGGTTTTTAGGGATACAATTTGAACATAGTGAAAATACTATTAGAATGAATCAATCTAGATATATTGAAAGATTGTTGGTCAAATTTAATATGACCGATTGTAAGACCCGAAATACTCCATGCAAAATGGATATTAATAAAAGTTTTGATAATGAAAATGAATTAATTGATAATAAGCTCTACCGTGAAATTGTTGGTTCCTTAATTTATATTATGATGGCTACTCGACCAGATATATCGTATATAGTTTCAAAATTATCTCAGTATTTGGATAAACCAGCATCAATCCATTTAACAGGAGCGAAGCACGTTTTGCGATATCTGAAAGGCTCAATAAGTCAGTCGCTAGTATTTAAAAAATCATCTGAACCCTTGAAATTACGGGGATTTTGTGATGCCGACTGGGCAGGTTCAAGTGACCGAAAAAGTATATCAGGATACTGTTTTAAATTATTGGACAAAAGCTCGATTATTTCTTGGAAATCTAAAAAACAACCAGTTGTCTCTTTGTCAACATGTAAGGCCGAATTTGTTAGTCTCGCCTTAACTGGGCAAAAAGCCCTTTATTTACGGACATTACTGAAAAGTGTCGTGGAACCAGGGGTCGTTAATAACCCTGTAACTATTTATTGTGATAATCAGTCGAGCATACTACTGGCAAAAAACACCTCATACACCAGAGATCAAAACATATTGATATAAAATATCAATTTATAAGGGATGAAATTAAAAAGGGGTCTATACTCTTACAGTATATAGAATCGGAAAAGAACATTTCAGATCTGTTCACAAAACCATTGAACAGGATAAAACTTAATACTTTTAAAAAAGATATCATGGGGGGCCAAAATTAAACTTAAGATTTCGCCATGTCGGCTTGGGCTGTAGAATAGACCGGCTGTATCTATGCAAAGGGGTAAGACCCACCCCGAAAATGAATGTCCTGGACATGACATTAAACTTGTCCAACCAAATACTAACTCACTAACTGTATTGCATTGTATTGTATTGTATTTTTCTAATTAACACAAAAAGAAAAGAAAAAATTTTTAAATAAAAAAAAAATAAAATAAAAAAAACCCACAAAAACAAAAAAAAAGGGAAAAAAGGGACAATACTAATTTTGACAGTAATGTTGGCAGTAATAAGGTTAAGAATTAGATTAGGAATAGCAAAATAATAACAATAATTAATATTTGTTTTTAACAAAATGGGATTAGTAAAATTAGGTTTAGAAGTAATAGAACAAAAATACTATTACTATAAATTTTAAAATTTCTTAATGAAATGATTGTAAATTGTAACTTTATATTCCTGAATGAAATGATTTAATATTTATGAATGGAATCACCCACCTTATATAAAAATAGGTGTGTTGAGGATTTTTGATATATAAATGGCCACTTGTACTTATAGACTCGCCGACAACCATGTGACCAACTTCTTGTCCAATCACTGGCAGTGCTCTGCTGCTGATATTATTACTTATACTGGCTGTTCTGGTCATAGCTACACACATTGCTTTGAACCTTTGTGGACGACAGAACATAGGATTATATCACTAGACCTTTGACACTATGTAGGATTCCAAAACTTAGGACTTATTCACTTACCAAAGGATTCTATAGTTCAGGACTTACTTACTTTAAGTCCTTTTTAACTGGCAAAGGATGGTGGTCAGAAACTTAACAGTTTTAAAATAAAATAACTGGTAAATTATATATTTTATTCATTAATATATCAACACTGAAAATTTCATTAAATTCGGTTTATTCCCTGATTTTTGGTATTTTTTTCTTTCAGCAGGGTGACATACAATGGTGAAATTTAGGTCCGTTAAGTTCAATTTAGCCAGAACTTTATTCCTAGATCATTGCTATCTCATGGAGAGGTAATAGCATCTGACCCCACTTAAGGCCTGAATCCTGAATCGCCGAGGGATTTTCTTGGTGGTAGGAACTGGTCCTTTTTCTTTCACATGCCCAGAGGGTTCTTCCTGTCTGAAGGCTCATATGAGATTCTTATTTTTTCATTTTATTTTATTTTATTTTCATTTTAATCCCCACACATTTTATCCTTCTGAAGGGATGGAGAAATATCTTTTTGTTTTATATTTTTCCATCTCGATTTAGATTTAAAAAACTAAAAAACATCCTTTGTTAAAACTGGATTCTTCAGGTGAAATTTTATAACTGTAAAATCTTTTTTATCTAACTTTTATAAATGTAAGATATCACTTATTTAATTTCTAGAACTGTAATATATCATTTATTTAATTTCTAGAACTGTAAGATATCATTTATTTAATTTCTAGAACTGAAAGAATCATTTATTTAATTTATAAAACTGTAAGATACCACTTATTTAATTTCTAGAACTGTAATATATCATTTATTTAATTTCTAGAACTGTAAGATATCACTTATTTAATTTCTAGAATTGAAAGAATCATTTATTTAATTTATAAATTACTAAGAAATAAAGGTTTACATAATATATGGTATGGTTAATTTGCATACTGGTTTTAACAAAACTGGGTTTAATAAATAATTACTTGGTGTTATTGATCTCTAATATTATTGTTTTATTATCCAATGTATTAGAATGAATCCTATGAATGATTTTATATAGAAACCAATTAAAATATAATCAAAATAAGTTCTTATTTAATTTTGTTAGTCTTTCTAATTTAATATATTTTATTACATTAAAACTTAAATACTTACGCCCGGAAGGTGCATATTCTTGCTAGTAATTATAATCAAAATTTGAATTTATTTCAATCTTTATTTTTAATTTTATTCATTTTTCTTCTTCCATTTTTTTTTTTTTTTGCAGGTTAAAATGGTTCTTGCGTGGAAGTGGCAAGATTTGTGCGGTAAAGGCAAGAATTTTACAGAATGGCGGGCAGGTGATTTTGGCTTCTGCTTTGAGCAATTGGCCATCATCTGCCCAACCCATCTGATTTTAGCAGTATGTAGTGTTTATTTTGCTGCTGCAGCCCAAGGAAGTAACCGTAATTTAGGAGAGCTTTTGTCCCCACCATGGTTTTTATTACTACGAGTCATGTGTGCTTTACTGCTAATGCTGATCCCTGTAACAGGGGTCAGTCTATCAACGCTGCTCAACTATCAGAAACTCAGTATCATGGACGGAGTGACCGAGTGTATCATTGCTTTTACCTGGCTAACCAATTTGGTCTTCCTTTGGTATCTGCGAGACGTCTACTGGCTCAGTCTACGTGGTCCTATAACTATGAACCTTGCTGTGCTTCTTACGCTAGCCTCTCGTGTCATCCAGACCCGGAGTGTTGCCCTTCATCACCTCACTAGACCAAACCTGAATAACCCGATTGAGGAATACACTGTATACATATCACTGTTTTTTCACTGTCTATACCTCGTTTCTATCTTGCCATCAAGGCGTCGGGAGGATGTTCCTGGTCAATCGTTTCTTATCAATTATGATCCATCAGAAACCGAACCCCTTATTTCTGAACATGTGCAAACTTATGGCGGCGTTCAGGTTGACCATACTCAAGTTGAAATTGCTGAAGATGGCTCTAGTTGCCTGTCGAAGCTTTCATTTTATTGGGCTCAACCTATGATGAGTCGAGGTACCAAGGGAAAGATTGATTCAGTGTTGGATCTTCATTTTCTACCTCGGAGACTTCGAACGTGTACAATCGACCAAACCTTCAACAACACCCTAACAGAATGTGTACTGAGCCGTCAAAGGTCTCAAGGATTGACCGATCCGTTTTGGGCCAACAGTGAAGAATCCTTCTCAAATCCTGAAGCCGTTCCACCAGTCGGTATACGAGATAGGTCTACCCAGTCTTTCTCTAAGAATGCTTTACTGAAATCTCTCTTTAAAGAATACGGTAAGGAGTATTTACTTACTGGACTGATAAAAGTGACTGCAGATGTCTTTGGTTTTGCTGGACCGGTTTTATTAAACTATGTCATCTCTTATATGGAAAACAGTAAAGCCAAGGAAACGGACGGTATATTTTATGCTTTCTTGCTCTTTTTAACCACCTTACTTGGTACGTTCTGTTCATCCCAATTTAATTATCATATAGCGGTTGTAGGCTACAAGATCCGAGCAGCTATTATCACGACCGTCTATAAGAAACTGTTGTCTGTGAGCCATGTATCCTTGTCAAAGTTTAGTGCTGGTGAGATAATAAATTTTATGAGTACAGATACAAATCGAATCGTTAACTTTTGTCCCAGTTTCCACAATTTCTGGAGTTTGCCATTCCAAGTTGCTATTGCCTTATTCCTACTTAATCAGCAAGTGGGTCTCTCGTGTCTAGCAGGAGTAGCCTTTACTTTACTCCTCATTCCCATTAACCGGTGGTTAGCGCTTAAGATATGTGATCTCAGCAAACTGAACATGTCTCAAAAAGACGTTCGTGTTAAGGTGAGTCTTAAATTTCATATTTTACTTCTTTTTTTTTTTTTTTTTTTTTTTGACATTCCAATGATATCATTGTCCCTTGAGGAATGCGTACAATTGTCAATGCTTGTATCTCTTGTTGGTTTGTTAGTTGTTTACTTAAATGGTGTTAGATTTCTTCAGCGTTAAATGTAACATCACACATTAAAGCGTGGAAGATCTGGCCTTCAACAGACAGCGTTGGCGAGACACCTGACGCACAGGAGCTAAGCAGCTCAATAATGAGATAAACAGGACTGCAGAGCGGCGACATCATGAACAACCAAATGTAGATGGGAAATATCCCCTGCAATGTGTGTGACTGCATCTGCAAGTACAGAATTGGACTAATGAGCCGCCATAGGGTCCACAAATGAAGACATGGAGTGACGTCATCATCGTCTGTGACGGACTTCAAAAAGAAAAGAAAGAACTTAAATGGTGTATCAACCCTTGTGGGTGTAGAATGAACATTATATTTACTAGCAAATATATGCACCCTCCGGGTGCAAGTATTTAAGTTTTAATATGATAAAATATCATATTAAATTAGAAAGGCTAATGAAACTGAATAAAAATGCAGATAAAATGATTTTGAACAGAGGGGGTATGATTGAAAAATAGAACAATTTTGAAACTAACTCTTCCATCATTTTCCATTACTCCCGTTTTTCATTGGTAAATTTTCCTAATTTAACTATTTAGTTAAAATAGGAAGTAAAGAATAATATTGCAGTTATTTCTTCTTTTTAATGATTTATTGAAGAGAGTTTTGCTCATATTCAATAAGATAAAACCAAATCAATAATACTAAGCATATATTTATTAAAATAAAATTTCTAATATCAATATGCAAATTAGCCTTCCCGTTCACACTGTAAACCGCTATTTTGTTGTATATATAAATACAACTGCATGTTATTAGCATGTAGATATGGTCAACAGTCTTGTTGTATAACGATTTTGTTAATAATTGAGGTTTAAATAAAAATAAAATCACGGAAAATGTGATGTAAATAACAAAGGGAAATTGTGACTTGTATAGTAATATAGTTTCGGTTACAGACAGACAAACCCACAATCTCCATTATAATAAGATTTTCACAGAAACAAAAAAAAAAACCCCAGTTTGACTGGACACTAGTCACAGCCTTCCTGTGAAGGTGAGTATGATGTTGATTCTACATCAAATAGATACAGACTCAAACTGATGATCCTTTTGTCTGGATTTTTGAAAACTATAAAAACAAAATCAGTTTCATTTAAATCAGGCGTGTCAAACTGAGTAGCCCCCTAGTATATGTATGTCATGAGTGCCATATGGATTACATATGTATGTCCTGAGGGTCGCACGTGACAACTAACTTTATAAATCCTTCTATATTAACAGAACAAAGTGATGATTGCTATCATTAATTTCTTTATTATCAATTAAAAGCCAATCATTTTTGATAAAAAGAAAGGAAAAAAGAATATTATTGACTGAGTTCAAATAATAAAACGTACTTAGTGTCACTGTCACTTTGAATAGCTATATTTTGATTGAAAACAGAAGAAGGCAAGAGGAAAGACTCTCTCCCTTTCATTGACTGAGTTAGCCTCCTCCTTCCCCAACTCAAAGGAAGGGGTGAGAGACAATGCATTGTTAACAAACTCTTTCTTAACAGCACATTACCCTAATGAAAATAAATTACCATTTTCACCCAGGAATTTTTTTTTTAGGGACACAGGATGTGTACCTATCAGCATCTCTGTATATATATATATATATCAATTTCCTTTGTTCTTTATTTTATTTGTTTCTTCTTTCTTTCTTTTTTTCTTTCACAGATGATGAATGAAATTTTGTATGGTGTGAGAGTTGTGAAATTTTATGCCTGGGAAAGTTATTTTCATAGTAAAATTAACCATTTACGAGATGAAGAACTTAGCAGTTTAAAAGTTCGAAAGTATCTTGATGCTGCCTGTGCCTATTTTTGGGCTACAACACCTGTTCTTATTGCCTTTTTCACCTTTATTACATATACAATGCTTGGGAATCAACTGACAGCTGGAAAAGTAAGTCAATTTTTTACTATTCAATTACTTAATTATAAGATATATATATATATATATACGTATATGATAATTACTTAATTATAAGATATATATATATATAGAGAGAAAGTTTTTACTGGTCTTATAAAAGAGAAAGAAAAGAAAAATCTTCTCTATTCTAGTTTGTTTTCTCAGTCATTATGTAATAGGCTATCTGATGAGACTAAGCTCAAATTGAGTTCTGGTTGAAATAAATTTATAATAGCCAAATGACGGTTTGTTAAGTTTACAGTATTGCTCTGTATATAATTGATTTATTAGTTATCATACATTGAGCTCTCTTAGGGATTTGTAAAAATCCTTGTATAAATCTATAAGATCCCAAATAGAATTACCCCTTACATACCAGTCAGAATACTTTTACCTATATATATGCATATATATGTATATATATGAAGGAAGGGTGGATGGGTTTAGGATCCGACGATATGCTGTAGATAGAAGGAAAGTGGTCAAGAAATGATCAACTCAAAACAAGTCACAGGGTGGTACGTTTCGTCTGTATGCACAGACTTTCTCAGCCGATCTGAGACTTTATTGAAGCAAAGCATACTTTTAAATACATGTGGTGGTGGCGGTGTCGGGGAGGTCAAGGGGGTGAGTGTGTAGTGATGTGAGCTAAGGAGGAGCGGGGAGTTGTGGGTAGGATCAGTTGAATTGGAGGGGTAGAGGATGTTTGTTAGAAGTGCTGGGGCGGTGGCAGTGGTTGAAGGGTCAATTAGTGTGGGTGTATATTGATTTATGTGAGTAAAGGGGAGGTCAAGGGGGTGAGTGTGTAGTGATGTGAGATAAGGAGGAGTGGGGAATTTTGGTGTGGGCTAAGGAGGAGTGGGGAATTTTGGGTAGGATGGGGTCGCTGGGTCAGTTGAATTTTGGTGTGAGCTAAGGGGGAGTAGGGAAATTTTTGGTGTGAGCTAAGGAGGAGTGGGGAATTTAGGGTAGGACGGGGTCGCTGGGTCAGTTGAGTAGAGGGGTAGAGGATGTTTGTTTGAGGTGCTGGAGAGGTGACAGTGGTTTATGGGTCAATTTGGTGTAAGTGAATGTTTGTGTGTAGCCGAATGTGTTAGAGGGGGAGAAACGTTCATAACTTAGCCACACATGAACGTTTCTCCCCCTCTAACACATTCGGCTACACACAAACATTCACTTACACCAAATTGACCCACCAGCACTTCTAACAAACATCCTCTACCCCTCCAATTCAACTGATCCTACCCACAACTCCCCGCTCCTCCTTAGCTCACATCACTACACACTCACCCCCTTGACCTCCCCGACACCGCCACCACCACATGTATTTAAAAGTATGCTTTGCTTCAATAAAGTCTCAGATCGGCTGAGAAAGTCTGTGCATACAGACGAAACGTACCACCCTGTGACTTGTTTTGAGTTGATCATTTCTTGACCACTTTCCTTCTATCTACAGCATATATATATATATATATATATATATATGTGGAGAAAGGTAGACAAGCATGCAATGTTATGGAAACTGGTTGTTTATTGTCGACGATGCAACGTTTCGGTCTCTTATTAGACCATCTTCAGGACCTGGATACAGATGAAGATGGTCTAATAAGAGACTGAAATGTTGCATCGTCGACAATAAACATTCAGTTTCCATAACATCCCGTGCTTGTCTACCTTTCTCCACATACTGTTGGATTAATCTCCTCACATTTCTCCCATATATATATATATATATATATATGTGTGTATTTTTATTTTTATTTTTTTTTGAGTTGTAAGGGTTTTATGTATGCTTCGAATATTTGTGTTATAAAAAAAATAAAAATGCTGTTTTTTGGGGGGAGCATGAATAGATGGTGAATGTGTTCAAATGGATTAATATTTAACAAATACTGTTGACTTAGCAATTGTGTCCAAATTGATAGTTTAGAACTACACTATGCTTCAAAAACACCCAGTATTTTTTTTTATAACATATATATATATATATATATATATATATATATATATATATAAGATTACTTAATAATAAGACTGAAACTCTTTGAGCTTAATATGCCAACCAGTCCAGGAGAAGGAAAACTTGGAATTCAAATCTATCAAACTTAAAAAATTATAAAAATTGATCTTGATTTAATATATTTTCTCCAAAAGTTTGAAAATTCAAATGCTGTATAATTAGCTATGTATTGCAGCAACATAGCTTTCAATTTATTGTTGTTTATTATGAGAAATCTTCTTCTCTTTTTCCACAAGGGACACTTTGTTTTGATATTAGAATCTTCCCCCAGATCCAATAAGTATACAAAGCAAATTTTGATAAGTCTACATTAAATTTTACCAATCTAAAGAGAACAGACAGACAAACTCTTCCTTATTATTGATATAGATTATTAATATTCATTAACAATGATTTATAGGAATTTTTTAATTTAGCAAATTTCTGTTTGTAAACAGACTCTGCATTTATTCTTAACTAGAAGTGACTTTCCCAGTGTCACCTGGGTAGAGGGTAGAGGCAAAAAATACCTAGTATATATATATATATATATATATTTACTTTATCGTTAATTATTGTATTTTTGTAGTTTCATACATACATACATACATACACACCAACTGCACTTTATATATGTACTAGAAGTGGCTACCCAGTGTTGCCTTGGTAGAGAGAGGGATAAAAAAAAGTTAGTCTCGCAGATACATTGATTGTTTTGGTCATGTTTTAATCACAACCACCACCAGTGACTTTCCCTTCTCTTACTCTTCAAATTCTAATTTTTAAATATCTTCATGAATATGAATAAAATCTTCATTATTTTTGCACAAAAAGCAAGCTCTGGTGATAGTGAATGTGTATATATATTTACTTTTTCGTTAATTGTTTTATTTTTGTAGTTTCATCTTGACATACATACATACACCAACTGCTTGTTATATATGTACAGATGATTTGAAAATTTGTCCTTTGTGATTTTAAAAAATTGATAGAGTTTATTTATTTCTTTCTTTAGGTTTTTACATCATTGTCACTATTTGTAATGCTTATTGCTCCCCTGAATGCCTTTCCATGGGTGGTAAATGGAGTAATGGAAGCCTGGGTCTCATTGAAAAGGGTACAACAATTCATCTATCTTGGCAATATTGATTATGATCAATATTATTTAACCTACAAATCAGGTAAATTCTTCTTTTTTTTTTTCTTGAATTATACGCATTCACCATTCATAAAAATCATCCAAACAATTTCATTAGTTTTTTTACATTTAAATCTTTCAGTCTAAAACCCCAATGCTGTCTTCACCTGAACATTTCCCCTTGGAGGCTAATCTTCAACTCAGTATCTATTGTCAGATCAAGTATCTAATAAGCACTCCAGCTAAGACCACTAGGCAAAAGGACAGTTTTTTGCTTTTCACCACAAACTTCCATTTGTTTGTTTACAAAAGCAACAGACGATTTTTTTTTCCATTAGAATTTCACTGTAAGATTTTTTTAAAGTTAGTTCAATTAACAAACCAAAGACACGTTTTTATATTAAAATAGTTTTTGATTTTGATTTAAAAAATTTAGTGATTTTATGTTGTTGTTGTTGTTAATTCAGTAGCAAAATATTTTTTTAAAGTTATAAAACTTTAAATGAAGGACATGTTTTTATATTAAAGACAGAGTTTTATATTAAAAAAATATTTCAATATCTCTCAATTGTTTGTATGTGCATATTATTTTCTCTTTTAACAAAAACACAGGAATGGTTAACAATAGTCTGATGGGAAAATCCCAAATCAAACTTAATCACTCTGGCACCCAAGCATTACTTTAATAAATCAGAACTTTTACTTATTAATCAAAAGTTGATGAATATTTTTCAACATTTAGAATATTTGTTTTTAAATTATAAAAACCTTGCACAAACAATTGAGACCTATTGAAATAAATTTTATAAATATAAAAATATATAAAAACATGTCTTTGATTTCATTTAAAGTTTTATGATTTTTTTAAAAAAATGTTGCTATTGAATTAAAAAAAAACTTTAAAAAAATCTTACAGTGAAATTCTAATGTCAAAAAATCATCTGTTGCTTTGTTTACAAACAACCAGAAGTTTTCGGTGAAAAGCAAAAACTGTTCTTTCACCTACTGGTCTCAGCCGGGGTGCTTATTAGATACTTGATCCCTATTGTCTAATTCCCTAAGTCTATCTAGCTGCTATATACCTTGGCCAACAATTCTGAGTCAACTGTCCTGTATGATTGTCCCAGACCAATTCACTTAACTTTTTTCTTCTCACTTCCCAGAATTCCAAGTGAGCCCAAATCCATTGATCCCCTTCCCCCTCTACTTCTGACAGACCAGCCAATGATTCTTTTAACCCTTAGTTCCTGAGTTTTATGGCTTCTGACTTTCTCTTGAAAATGTGGTCATTAAAGTTTTTCCTGGACAGTCTGTTTCCAAACGAGAGAACATTATTTTTTTCCTCTTTTAAATCTCAGCAATTCCTACTTAATAGTTTTTATTGAACCTTTAACTAAGTCATACACATACTTATACATATATATATATTCACATGTACACACATACACAATTACACTCTTCTAGTGTTTCCCTCTTAATACCCAGCTCTCACACACATTCACATCTGGTCTTTATGATTCCTCAAACCTCCTGATCCTTTTTCTTAATTTGAGATATATACACACACGATTTAGGGGCCAGTTTAGCTTAGTCAGTAGAGCATCTGCCAAGGAATTGCAAGGTTCCTGGTTCAATACTGGTCCCTGCCAACTCAGTGCATGAGTAGCATAGATGGGGCAATCTGATCTGTGCAGTAAAGTGGGGAGCTGACAGTAGGTGTGGCACTCCAACTCAGCCCAAACAATTTCTCTGATCTAGCGATAGCTAAAAGGAGATAGACTCCCTTGCTGTCTGGCTGATACCGACAAGAGGCCACTCCACAACTTTTTTTTTTTTTTTTTTTTTACTTTACATACTCATATGCACTCATATATGCATATACATATACACGCACACTAGAGTTGGTCGATTTTTCACTTTTTTAAAATATCAAAGTACATGAAATACCAAAAGTTGTGTATTGGTCTATTAATTACTGATACCAAAAATTAGATCTTCAACTTGTACCAATTTTTGAGAAAATGGCATCAAAGATCATGGACAAAAATACACTGAAAAATCCTTGGTTTTGCAATAATTGGGGGGCATATTTTTAATTTAAACTTTAGTTATAATTTTGTTATTTAATTTCATTTTGATAAAATAAAAAGAAAACATTCCCAGGTTTAAATACTGAAATTGTTAGATTTTCTGATCAATTTTTTGGCCAAATGTTGCAAAACCAAGGATATTTCAGTGTATTTTTGTCTACGATCTTTGATGCCATTTCTTCAGAGATTGTTACATGTGAAACCTAATCTCAGGTATCAGAACTTAATCGACCAATACACAACTTTCAGTGTTTCATATAATTTAATATTTTAAAAAAGTGAAAAATCGACCAACTCTAGTGTGCATGTATATGTATATGCATGTATGTGTGTAAAGTAAAAAAAAAAAGAAGTAAAGTTGCAGGGTGGCCTCTTGTCAGTGTCAGCTGGACAGGAAGGGAGTCTATCCCCTTTTCACTAGTGCTAGAACAGGGACATTGGGGTTTTTGCTGAGTACAAGCACCACACCTACTGTCAGCTCCCCACTTTACCGCATAGATCAGATTACCCCATCTATGCTACTCGTGCGCTGAGTTGGCGGGGACTGGTATCGAACCAGGAACCTTGCAATTCCTTAGCAGATGCTCTACCAACTGAGCTAAACCGGCTCCCATAACACACATATGCATTGTAATATTACGCCCATTCATATTTAAGCTACCAAGAATTTAAAAAAAAAAATCACACATCATCAGATTGTTATACGTCTTGGACATTTTGATTAGGATTATTTGGATTATTGTCCTCATCTTTATTGTTATCTGCACACCATTTTGGCCGATGTGCCCTCTGGCCTTCTTCAGATATTTCTTGTTGGGCTCTGGAACCTTCATGAAATTGGGAACCCCCTCCTCGAACTCGGGAACCTTCTTGTCGTAATTGGGAGCCTTCACGGAACTTTGAACCTAATTCAAACCTGACCAGAAATACCTGAAGAAGCTCGGAGGGCACATTGACTGAAACATTGTGCAGATAACAATAAATATGAGAACAATACTCCAAATAACCCAAATAATACAAATTGTCAAGCCTCATCAAAAATTCAGAGAAATTTTGGTTTGTGTTTTTCGCAGAGGAACCAAACTCTGAAGATTGTATCAGTATCAGCCAAGGAACGTTTACTTGGAACAACTTTACAACGCGAGATGAAAATTCCGATGCTGATGCTGACGTTGAAGAATCGGAAGTTCCCAGGACAATGAAACTTACCGATATCAATTTGCACATTAAAAAGGTAAGATAACATTATGTTTGTAAATTAGAAAAAGAAGAAAGAAAAATCCACAAGATATATGGTCACAGGGTGGAAATAGATAAGTTATAAAAAGAGCCTACAACCGGATGACTTACAGTTAAGTCACATTGAAAGCACCAGTTCTTACTAGATTACCGATGGGTGACCATTTAAGCAATAGCAAGTAATGTAAGAAACCAAATATCAAAATGACTTGATTCGGCATTAAATGACTCAAAAAGGGATGATATGCCGTAAAAAAAAAAACAACCAACCAACCAAACTGCTGCTGGAACAGAGATGAATTGACAAAGTTCAAAATCTTATCCAGTATGCTAGGTGTAACAAGATATGTTTCAGCTAGCACCCCAGACTGTAAATAGGAGTTAACCAGTACTTGCTAAGGCCACCAAAATTGGCCATTTCAAAAACATATCAGAATACTATTAGATTCTTTGGATATTATTGAAATCAGTCAGTCAGTCAGTCTACTATTGGTTTGAACAACAGCAACTGGCCAAGCACAACTGAACCAGTGTCAAGACAACTGGTACTTATGGGAATTCAGAATAGTCCACTCATGCATTTAGGTGATTCCATTCCTTGAGTCCTGATTGGCTGCTTGGTTTCCATGATGTTCTGAGGTTTCATAAATAACCTGCCATTTTGCAGTAGTCTTTGCAGCAAACCAGGTTCGTATTAAGTTATGACTGCTTACTGCCTTGTCTTACCAATTTGACAGTAATTGGAACTAGTATGATTATTCTACAGATATCAAAAAATTAAAATGAGTTGATGTTTACATGTCTTATTATAACATAGTTTCTGTGTCTGTCTGTAACCGGAACTACATCACTGTTTACATCACAATGCCCTCAAGAATTGCATGAGCTTATCAATGAGTATTTAATTTATAGTCAAAATCAGTAATACATGAAATATATCTTATTCATTAACAATGTCTCTATGAAAATCTGAGTTAGATTTGCCTCAGAACAGCCCATCTTATTAGTGCGTTTAAAATCCTGCAATGTGTCTTATATATCACTAAGAAATAAAGGTTTACATAATATATGGTATGGTTAATTTGCATATTGGTTTTAACAAAACTGGGTTTAATAGATAATTACTTGGTGTTATTGATCTCTAATATTATTGTTTTATTCTTCAATATATTAAAATCAATCCTTTGCTTTCATATTAATTAGATAATTAAGTGTAATCTTTTTATATGCATTCTTATTTAATTTTTTTAGTCTTTTTCTAATTTAGTATATTTTATTACATTAAAACTTAAATACTTACGCCCAGCAGAGCACACATATTCTTACTCGTGTAGATAATATTTGATACATTCTATTTTACTAAACATTTTTGGCTGTGATTTTTTATTTATTTATTTATTTATTTATTTCAGGGTATGTTTGTTGGTGTAATTGGAAAAGTGGGATCTGGCAAAAGCTCGTTGCTGTCAGCCATTCTTGGAGAAATGTCCAAAAGCCAAGGAAATATCCAAGTGACCAGCAGTTTGTGCAATAATGGCTTTGCCCTTGCCCCTCAGAACCCCTGGATTCAGCATGATACAATCATGGCTAACATCATGTTTGGTCAACCATTTAATCTGAAAAAGTATGAAATGGTCATCCTTGCTTGTGCATTGGACGTTGACTTTAAGGTAAACCAATTTCACAAGAGATAAGAAAATCTATTGTTATCTATCTATATATTAATACTAGTCTTCCTTAATCTGCCGATCGTTATCATCTTGCAACACCCTCTGGTTAAAAATGAGACCGTCCAAATCATCCAAGATAAAATGCAAAATTGTAAATCCTGATTATCTGGTGTCACTTATATGCTGAATTTTTATTTCACCCATTTTAAAACGAATCGTTCCAAATAAAAGAAAAAAATGCAAACAAGAAAAAATAATAAAAATAAACAACTTAAAATCAAGAATATATAAAGAACAAAATATAATAAAACCAATATATAGAAAAATAATTTTTTTATTAATCTATATATAAATATCAATAAGAGATTTATATTTTTAACTTTTTATATCCCGAGCAACACCAGGTAGCTCTGCTAGTATGATTAACTTTTAACTTTCTGTAATGAATTTCAATCAATGCTGTCCAAGTTGAAGACAATCTTTACCAATTGAGTCTTTGAGTAATTCTTCATTTGAATATTAATGACTTTATTTTTTTTTTTTTCAAGATTCTTCCATTTGGTGATAAAACAGAAGTAGGAGAAAATGGAGTCACATTGAGTGGAGGACAGAAAGCAAGAATTTCTCTTGCCAGAGCACTCTATCAGGTATTTTCTTTGATTTTTATCAGAACTATCCACTTATCAGCTCTCTCTTTCTCTTCGCTCACACATACAGACTGTTGGGAGACAATAGAATTGTTTCCTTTTTTTTACATTGATGGTTTTTGGTCACATGACAAGGTGAACCCCAAACTCTCCCTCTTTTACCAACACCATGTATATATATATATATATATATATATATATAAAAGGGTTTTCATTTACCTAAAAAATGCCAGCAAGACGACAACTACTTCAGTTCCAGTATTCTTCTTCTGAAGAGATTTTATCTCGAAATATTAATATTAAGAATAAATCAAAGGTTAACAAACAACACCATTGTTACCTTATTTTTTCTTTACACTTGCATTGTGATAGCCTTCAAAACCAACCTCCAAACCAATATATATTATATATATATATATATATATATAGAAAGAGAGAGAGAGAGAGTGTGTGTGTGTTTGGGGAGCAGATTTTATTAAAGGTGACAATAAAAAAACTCAACTGTAAATCCTTGTCTGTCATCTTTAATATATATATTTATATTGATGATATATTTTCCTATATCTATAAATAAACAGTGCTCAATGTGTATATACTTTACAGTCACCAGAGAGATCAAATCTGTAAAAAGATGATCATTGCTGGCAGTGAAAGTTTATTAAAGTCACTCCTAAAGAGCTCTACCGGGTTACAGGAGCATATAAGTCATCCACAGACACTGTTTTTCGACATTTCACGTCTCATTAGTGTGGCTAGACACAATATATATATATATATATATATATATGTGTGTGTGTGCGTGTGAGGATGGGCTGAAAAAGTTCATAGGCTCACATCATATCTGCTGTTGATGACTTTTTTGATCAATGGGATCCAAGCACTGCAACATTGATGGAAGAGGTGTATGAATCACAAGAGTGGTTATGTTATGAAATAATGTTCGTTTGGTCAGTCACAGTGTATCTTAGTCAGCCTATTAATTTTTCAACTGCCAAGCCCCCACCCCACCCGGTATAGTAAATGAGATAAAATCCTGATGATAATGATATTTTACAAATTCAAATTTTTAATTCAATGTTTTTTTTAAAAAATGCATTTGACATGTTGACAATAAAAAAAAAAATTTGATTGTAAAATTATTTTTTATTTTTTTAGGAAAAAGACATCTACCTACTCGACGATCCTTTATCAGCTGTTGATGCACATGTTGCTCAACATCTATACAAGCAGTGCATTATGGGACTGCTTTCTGAAAAGACAAGAATTCTGTGCACACATCATATTAAATATTTACAAGAGGCAGACATGATTGTTGTCATGCATGAAGGAAGGATAATTCAATCTGGTGAGTAAAATATTTTTTTTTAAATAAATATTATCAACAAGGTGTTTATTTCTGTAGAAGCCCAATTACCATTTTGAAATCCAACGGGTTATTCCCATAGAACTGTAGAATGAAAATCATACTCACCTTCACAGGAAGGCTGTGACTAGCATCTAGTCACCAGACAAAAAAAGACAAGAGTGTAACAGAATACACTCTGAAGCAACTGATAGGACATGGTCTTGTGTTCAGTATATATGGATAAAAATATACACACTAAAACCACCAGCCATTCAAAATCCTGGAAATAGACTTGACCATGCCACATAGTAGAATAGCCCAACCTGTTATTTAAACCACTTACCAAGTCTGGATTCTCAGGAGCAGATTCAACTTGCAACACAGTTGAATACTGATCTATCTATACAAATCTCTACAATGACAAGCCTGACCTTTAAGAATGTCAACCACTTCATAGAGCCCTGCACCCGGAGGAGGGAGATGGGAGATGTAGAAATCCATTTTGAAATCCAATGGGTTATTTGCCCATAGCAAGCCGGGCCTTAAAGAACATCAACCGCCTCATAGAGCCATGCCTGTATGCAGGGGAGGAAGAGGGTAGATGAAGAAGCCCAATTACCATCGAATTGGCAGACAAAGGTAGCAAGCAAGTCGTAACTCAAATACGGTTCCTACATTGCCACAAGCACAGTACATAATGGTGGTTTATTTATCTAAGCAAAATAGCCCCAATAAAGTCAGCAGCCAATCAGGACTCAGGAAATGGTATCACCCATATGCAAATATGGAATATTCCTGAGTGCCATATATACCAGCTGCTTCATGTCAAATTCACTTAGACTTAGCTGGATGTTATTGATCACTTCAACAGCATATAAAATATACACAAAATCACCATTTATATTTATGGACTTTCCCAAAATCAGCAGCAGGCATTGACCAATGAAAATATAGAATGCATTTAAAGTCATTGGTAATTATCCTGAAATCAGTTGCTAACTGGATTTAATACACAAAGGAACACTGCAGGCAAGGAGGTCTACTCAAACTACACCCTTTTCTACCAAGGATTTCAAGGAATATTTCAAACTTTATGCCACAAGGAATATCCACTGAAAGTACACTCAATACCGACTTGCATTTACCAATAGCAGATCTAAACGCCTAAAATGGCGACCATGATTATAACTAATGTCTCATGTAAATAATAGAAGAACAACGTAACTATTTCAGATGTATTTAATTACAAAACAAAATTAGATACATTAAAAAAAAGAAATAGATATAAAGATTATCACTTATCACGTTCTTGCTAATAAAAATATGGGCCAATCTATGATTGTTGGTCATTCGTCTAAGCGGCATGGTACCTCTATATCAAATAGAGATGTTATATACCCCTTGTGTCTGCTTTATATATATATATATATATGGTGAGAGTTCATTCTATTAGGATTATGAGAGTATCCGTGGTTATGCCCTCATGAATCTTTTACTTCCTTGTTGGGAGTAGCAGGCTGGTACCTTACTTCTTTTGTAGTAACTCTCAGTCAAAAATGAAAATTTGTGATGTTACAACAAATTTAGAGAGACAATGATGTGTTATATATCTGCTTCTTCTGCTGGGTATGGCGAGAGTTCTTCTATTAAGATTATGAGAGCATCCGTGGTTATGCCCTCATAAATCTTTTACTTACTTTCTTGCTGGAGTAGCTTTCTTATCTTCTGCTGGGTATGGCGAGAGTTCTTCTATTAAGATTATGAGAGCATCCGTGGTTATGCCCTCATAAATCTTTTACTTACTTTCTTGCTGGTGTAGCTTTCTTATCTTCGATTTTTGTGTTTTGTTTCTTGTGTAGCTGGGACATTTCTTCTAACTTCTGTTTCAGATATGTTTTGTTGAGATGTGTGGCAGATAATTATTTTTTTTTTACAAAGATTTTAAAATTATAAGAGTTTAACTAAAATTTTGTTCTGTTTTAGGTCCTCCAACCGAAGTTCTCCCATCGATTAATCACAGCTTTCTTGGTTTAGCTCCCAAAAAGAATAATCAGGAGAGTGAATCCTGTCCTCCCAATACAGAAGAAACTGTTGCAAGTAACTCTCTAGTTGATGAAGAACACAAAGAGTCTGGAGCTGTTAAGTCGGCCCTTTACAAAGCTTACTGGTCAGCTGTTGGCACTTTGCTCTCCTTGTCAGTCTTGTTAGCACTTTTTCTTATGCAAGGTAAAAAAAACAAAAACATTTCACATTTAAAATTTCTTGAATAAATTTAAATTTCTTTCTTTTTATTTCTCTGAATTTTTTAGATAAGGCTTGATAATTTGTATTATTCAGACTATTGTCCTCATCTTTATTGTTATCTGCACGACGTGTATCTAATTGGACACATGGCATACGGGATATAGGTGTTGAGTTAATACAGTTCTAAGTGAGTTATCTCTAGGCTGCAAGTTCAATCCTGGTCAAGGGCGACAGTAACATAGAATAATTAATACAGCTTAACACTTGTACCCGGTCATGGTTAACGGATTGAGAACAGTCTACCCCTGTGGATTGAATAAAGGGTTGGGTTCAAAGTTCCATGAAGGCTCCTGATTACGAGTTTGAAGAAAAGGTTCCCAAGTTCGAGGAGGGGGTTCCGGAGTTCAACAAGAAATACCTGCAGAAGACCGGAGGGCACATCGGTCAAAATGGTGTGCAGATAACAATAATGATGAGGACAATAGTCCGAATAATTAGAAGTAAATTCCTCATGTAAAATGTCTTTGGTAATTTTTTTCTAGCCTCAAGAAATGCCAATGATTGGTGGTTATCTTACTGGGTCAGCCATTCACATTATCCATCGGACACAATTGAATCGTCACATATATTACACAGTAATTCATCTGATTCCACTAACAGGTAAAGGTTATTTAATTATTCTGCTTTCTTTTTCTCTACCTTTTTTTTTCATATAATATTTCTTTCTTGTATTTGTATCGTCAAGGTGAAATGATACACAGAAGAAATTGAGTGTTTAATATATTTATTCAGCACCAGTATCCATGCTAATGGATACATACAAAAAAAACAGAACAATAAGTTACAAAACAATTAACAAGACAATTTACAAGAAATAGAGGAGGGTTAGATGTGGTATAGCCAAACAAAGTAAGATCAGTCTGAATATTAATCATCCTATTAATCCACTGTTGAAGTCCTTAATTGTAGACTATTTAAGGCTATGAGCCAGGACATCTGATAAAGTGCTGAAGGGGTGCTAGCTACTCTACAACAGTATTTTTTTAAAGGAGATGTAGATATAACCATGAAGAGGATGTGACACAGTCAATTTCTAAGTTTGTTTTGAGTTTTCCTTCTCTTTCTCCTAGATTGGTTGCCTAATAAAAACTAAAGATCCCAATCTACCCTACTATTTTACCCATGGCTGGAGGAAGAACAGATGAATTCATGCTTTTCCTGAGGGCAGTAGCACAGTGAAAGTCAAATAGATTCATCCAGGGTTTGAACTCTGATTGCCGATTCCATTTGCTACAACGATGTTATTTGAAGCATGCCTCTGATAGAACAATTGTTATTGGCAAACTGAAGTCACTTTGCACTCATTCTCTCATGAAAGGCATGAACTCATTTCTCCCCACCACTCAAGTATATTTAAATATTAGGGAAAACTGGACTGAGCCAGTCTAGGAGAAGGACAACTATGAATTCAAAACAATGAGTTGGGGTTCCTAAGACAGTCCAATGCTGTCTTCAAATTCCAGCAATGGCATTAGTGCCAAACTTTATTGGACAACATGAATCTCATGAAGGGAAGACCTGCTGCATAGGCAACTGCTGCTATTTCATACAACTTTGCTTAGCCCTGTTCATTTTGTAACAAGTGTTTAGATTTTTTCTAGTTTTTCAGATTTATTTTCAATCCTTGATGAAGTAGAATGACTAATTTTGTCTAACTGATGTTTTTAAAACTTTCTTTCAGATGGTTCCAGTCAGACAATAATAACAGCATTCCTCTAAGCAATATTACAGATGGACAAGATAATATGAATTTCTATCTTGGCATTTATGGTGGATTAGCTGCTATCAACTCTGTGTTTGCTTTTTTCCGTGCATTTTTATTTGCTTATGGAGGTTTAAAAGCTGCAAAAGTGATTCATAATGATCTACTGAAAACCATGCTTAAGGTTTGAACATTTTCTTTCATTTGTAGAAAATTTTGATTTTACATAATTGTTGATAATGTCTTTCTTTTGCTCTTTAGGAAAAAATCATAAAATAAGAGAAAATTTATGAGAAAATTTAAGAATCATGTTAAAACCATTTCAAATCAATTTCTATATATTAATACGCTTTTTCCTAAATCTTCCGTCTGTTATCATCCTGCAACACCCTCTTGTTAAAAATGAGACTGTCCTAATTGTCCAAGATGCAATGCAAAAATTGTAAATCCAGTGTCATTTGATCGCAGATTACTTAATTGACCCATTTTATTCCACCCAATTTTAAAAATGAAATATTCCAAATGGTCTTGTGTCGCTTAAATGCCAACATAAAATTAAAATGAATTTGAACTTGTGTCATTGTGTCCATTTAATACAATGATAACCATTACACCGTGAGCACCTCCACACTACACACGCACACATACACGCACACATACATGCACTGTACACACACATACACACACACTGTACATGCACATACACATACACAAACTGTACACACACTTCCACTTTACATGCACACACACTCACACACATACACACACATTGTACACACACTGTACATACACACACACCTCGACACACTGTACATGTACACACACTCACTAACAAATTGTACACACACACACATATTGTTATTGAAAAATGAGAAATAAGCCTGTATAAAAATGTGTTAACTTGTTATTGTTTATTTTGATAGGCTCCAATCAATTTCTTTGATACGACACCTATTGGACGAATTATGAATCGATTCTCATCTGACATTTTTACAATTGATGACAGTCTGCCTTTCCAGCTGAATTTATTATTGGCCAATTTGTACAGCCTGCTTGGCACTCTCGTTATTATCTGCTATGGTTCACCCTGGTTTTGTGTGCTGCTTGTCCCCCTTGGTTTTTTATATCACTTCATTCAGGTAAGTAAAAGAACTTTGAAGAACTTTTATGAAAAGCAACAAAACTCTTCTCACCTAACAAAGGTTACTAAATGAGAAATAACCAAAACAGAGATTGGAAATGGAATTTTTAACAAAATACAATACTCGCCAGCGATGTAAAGAAGGTAAACCATTTCTAGTAGTATAAGACTACTCAGTCAGCATAATACTCCTGTATTTATGAGGATTGGGTCATACCCATTAATGTTCATAGGTAGGGTATATGAGGACTGGGACATGCCCATTAATGTTCATTGTTCTGTGTACAAGCAGTATATAAAAAGTGGTACCCAAAATGGTAAAAAGTCTTACTTTTCTTATATTTCAATGCTGAGATGAGACAAAGTCTCCTAATCATGAACAGAGATGAAAAGGCTTGTCTTAATATTTCAAAGAATAGAGACAAGAAAAACCATGTCTTTACTATCTGAAGAATAGGGGACAAAAAGGGGCCAATTTTGATTTATGGGATTGACATGTGATCCAAAGACATGTCCTTCCCCAATCCAAAGGAAGACATTTATTTATTGTCTCCCTAAAATAGCATCTCTCAAGGCAAAGTGGGTTATAAGGAGGTATTCATCTCCTCTCTAAATAACATTCAACAAATTGCACTGTGTCACATATAAATAGTATTTCAATGTATTTACCTTACCCCTCCACTACAAGCAAGATGGGACACAAGGTCAATTTTTTTAAACAGTGTACAGCTGGTTTGAATTCAAAGTTTTCCTACTCATAGACTGGTTTGCTAAAAAAAAACAGTCTACCCTACTATTTAGCTTGGGGAAGAAGAAATGGAGTCATACCTTTTCAAGGGGCATTAGCACAAAATGAAATACAAACAGTCTTGTCCAGAAATTGAACTCGGATCGTTGGGTCCATTTCATATGATGATAATTGTTCTGCCATATTTCAATGTATAAATTCTTTTAATATTTCATTTATTTATCTTATTTTATTTTTTTAAGGCTATTGCAATGTAAAAGTAATTGTCAAAGGTCTTCATATTGAAAACATCTCTGAAGATGAAGATACTTTGAAATTAATAAGACTTTTGACAATCACTTTTGCATTACAATAGCATTCAAAAAAAAATTTTTTTAAATGAAATAAATAAATAAAATATAATAACATAATTTATGCAATGCTTCAAGCAAATACTTTTAAAAAAATTTTTTTATCTTCTGTATTTTTTAATGCTATTTTTTTTTTCTCTTGTTGTTTTCTAGCAATATTACCGACACACATCTCGTGAAATCAAACGTATTTCAAGCGTAACCCAATCCCATATTTATGCACATTTCTCAGAGACACTGACCGGTTTATCTACCATCAGGGCATTCCGAGAAGGATTCAGGTGGGTCAAATCAAATATCAATTTAAAGTCTCTCTATTTTTATTATTATTATTATTTGCAGGACCTGTATGATAATTTAATCATTACAACATTTGATATGTTTACTTAAGAGCTATTGCTAAATAGTTCAATATGTAAAAAGTATAATAATCTTGATTTAACTCTCCCTCTCACTTTTCCTTTTTTTCTGTCTTTTCATCTTTTCATTATGTTTGATTGAAACAGATTAGTGTTGTTGCTTCTGCTCGCTCACACCCTCTCACTATCTTTCCCCACACTTTTTCTTTCTTTCTTTTTTTTCTTTCTTTTCTTTCTTATATTTTTTCTGCGTAGCATGTCATTTTTCTTTCCTTTCTTTTTTATAATAAAAACAGAATGGTCCATTATTTAGCTGTTATTTAACATAAGAAATAAGAATTCGTCGGATAAGAGACACCAAATAATCAGGATTTACATTTTTGCCTTTCATCTTGGATGATTTGGACGGTCTCATTTTTAATCAAGGGGTGTTGCAGGATGATAACGGTCAGAAGATTAAGGAACAAGCAAATTATTATTAATATCATTATTATTATTATTACTCGTGTTCCTTAAAAGTACAACTGTTATCATCTTGCAACATCCTCTAGTTAAAAATGAGATCATCCAAATTATCCAAGATGAAATGCAAAAATGTAAATCCTCATGATCTGTTGTTGCTTATCCACCGAATTCTTATTTCTTATGAGTGTTGTCACCTCAGCTAAATAATTGACCATTGTAAAATGATACGCTACACAGAAAAAATATAATAAGAAAGAAAGTTGAGGAAAGATAGAGAGGGGGTGAGTGCACAAAACTGCAAAAAAATTGTACAAAAATGCAAGAAGTTGATTATTTAATAATCACTTTTCTTTTTTCACTTACAATTTTAAAAATTTTTTATTACAATTTTTTTTTTTTGCTTACAATTTTTTATTACAAATTTTTTGCTTACGATTTATTTTTTTGCTTACATTTTTTTTTGCTTAAATATTTAAAAAAAATTTATTACAAATTTTTTTGCTTACAATTTTTTAAATTTTTTTATTACAATTTTTTTGCTTACAATTTTTTTATTATTAGTTTTAGATCTTTTTTTATAAAAAAAACAAACTAATCCCAATTAAAAGAAATTATACAAAAATGCAAAGAAGTTTATTGTTTAATCATCATTTTTCTTTTTTTTTTCTTTTTTCTTACCCCACACCCCGTTTCCTAATTTAGATTCCAAGAAGAAAATCTTTGCAAATTGGATGACAATCAACGTGCCATGTTTGCTGGCCTAACTGCATCCTGTTGGTTGGATTTTCGATTACAGATCATTGGTGTGGCTATGGTTTCAGGTGTGGCCATTATTGCTGTCCTTGAACACCATTTCCAGACCGCAAATGCAGGTAAGTTGTTTATCTCAAAATATTATATAAACACTCTTTAACCCTTTATCTACCAGAGCGTCACAAACCACCCAATGATCAAAATGCCGGACCCCTCCCCCCAACCCAACCCCCAAAAATGCCAAAGATTGTCAGCTCTTAGAAAATGGTTTAGAGTTAAAAAAGACAAATGAATTGAATGAATACATTTTTATTCAGTAGTAAAAGATCAGCTATATAATACTAGCTTATCAACCATTTCATCACGCTATTGCAGATGGCAGTGGTAGATAAAGAGTTAATAATTTTGAATTATATGCATCATCAATTTATTTGAAACTTGTCAAGAATGTCACGTTATTCCACTGCAGAGAAAAAGTCTGTAATATTACAAACATTTTTTAACAGCACCATTTGATGACATTATTTAACAGTGCCATTTAATGGCACATACATTCTAAGTATTATTTAATGATACACATATTCTAACAACACTATTTAATGACAGTCATGTTCTAACAACATTATCTAATGACACGCTAATGTTCTAACAGTGCTATTTAATGACAAATGTTTTAAGTCTTATTTAATGACAAACATGTTCTAACAGTGCCATTTGATGTGGCATACACACACATTCTAACAGTACTATTTAATGACACACACACACATTCTAACAGTGGTATTTGATGAGGTATACACACACCCACACATTCTAATAGTACTATTTAATGACATACACACACGCATTCTAACAGTGGTATTTGATGACATACATACACAGACGTTCTAACAGCATATTGATTTTTTATTCCTACAAGACAATATCAGTTATCAATTTTCATCAAGAACAGTGCATAAAGATATCAGAAAATTATTTTAAAAATCAAATTTTTAAAATTTGTAATGTTGTCTAAAGTTAAAGAAAAATCTGAAATTGAAAATAAGTCTTATTAATGTATAAGATTTAAATAATTGTTAGTATAAAATCCACCTGTTATTACAACAAATTCATTACAATTGCACACTCAAATGCCCAAAGGTGCTTTAATAATGTATATTCATCCTAAAAAACAAATTTGCTTTTTTAACCCTTTATCTATCAGCGTGCTCTAAACCACACAAAGATCAAAATGTCAGAATCCCCTGAAAACGCCCGAAATCAATAAATAAAAGTATTAAAACATCTTTGTAAATTATCATCCTACCTTATTAAAAAAATCTACTTCAAGGGAGGCAACTTTTAATTAATTATATTAGTTACTTTCCTTGATTTTGTAGAAAATTCAATGGTTATTGCAGATGTCAGGGGTAGATAAAGGGTTAAAGATCTATTGTATGTCATTCACGGTCAAACCTTTTTACTTTTTTGTGTTATTACTATTCAAATTTGTAATATTGATTTATTTGAAATTGTGATAATAATTTGATAAATGTTTCTATTCTTTTCAGTTTTGGTTGGATTGGCACTGACCTATGCATTGTCAATCACAAAACTCCTCAATGGAGTTGTTATTTTCTTCGCAGAAACTGAGAAAATGATGGTCAGTGTTGAAAGAGCCTATCAATATATTGATCGGGTTCCTCGTGAACGTGAAATAGGCCTTAATATGGTAAGTAAGCCTTTTGGTAATTGTCACATACAGGTTCCTGCTTTTCAATATTCTTATTTGGTAAATAAGTTATCACCCCAAGAAGCAAAGAGGTCCAGGAGAAAGTGGTGGCAACAAAGCACCAGCCCATCAACATCTTCAGGGACAGCCTTCACATGCGACATTGTGGTCGAGAATGTTTTTTGAACATTGGACTTCACAGTCACAGGAGGCGCTGTAACTTCAGGAGCACAAAAACTATATTATAGTCTTCCAAGACTGCAATGCCAATGAAGTTGACAGAGTATTGCCATAAATACCAACTGCTTTGTGTAGCAATTCAGTTGTGTTTAGTTAGTTGTTGTTGTTCAAACCAACAGTATACTTACACTCTTCAACAATACTGAAATCAATGTCAACATATGCATAGGTAAGGCATGGTCGGCTATTGACAGGTTTACCAATCATATGGAAATCTGGGTGACTTAATGGAGAATATAAAATATCAAGTTAGTCACAGCTTTGACCGTCAATAAAGTAATTAACCAAATGAGTCGGAGTTATAAAGAATATAAGAGCGCTCAATATGTTTGTAGAGCTGATTTAGTAAAATTGTATAGTCAGATAACCTAAAGTTTCACCATGAGGATCATCAGGGTTAACTGCAGTGAATTAAATTAATTAAGAACAAAAGTGGGAGTATATATATATATATCATCCACATACAGTACTGTTTCAATGTATTACATTCAAGTGTGGCTAAAAATATGCAGATATATGTCAGGATAGTTTGGTAACTGTCAGTTCCTCACCTATGCAATCGTCTGACTATATATATATATATATATATGAATAAAGGAAACTACATTATAGCAGCTTTATATATAAATAATCCTAGCAGGGTAATTTTGTCAACTCATCCAGGCCATGTCACCTACACCCTTCAATTTTTCTGAAATTTTGTCCAAGTGTGGATTATGATAAAGTTAGCCTCTCCCCAAAATTTGAGCTTCCAATTACAAAAATTGGAAGAGTTATGCTGGGAATATTGATCTTGCTAGGAAAAAATCAGAAATCATCAATAACTTTAAAACTTTTGGATAGCATTTTTGGATTTCATGGGCAAAAATGCTTTTATTAACCAATTTTTAGTAGTAGGGAAGCTCTAGAACTCATTTTACAGACAAAAATAGATTACAAAAAGTCGCCATTTTTCGCCAACCCCACCAAATTTGGAGAGCTAAATATCGACATAACTCTGCTAATTTTTTGAATTGAAAGCTCAAATTTTGGGGATTGTCTAATGTTAACATAGTCCACACCTTGAAAAAAATTCAGAAAAATTGAAGAGGGTGGGTGACAATTTTACTTTTTTTTTTTGGATGATTTGACATGGAATTACCCAGCAGTTAATGATAAATTGAATGTGTAGATTTCTTTATGCAACATTTTGAAAAAAGTTTGATACTAAATTGATTTTATTCTTATTTTGTTTCTGTTTAGCCGGCTTCTTCTTGGCCACAACAAGGCTGTATCACTTTCCGACGTGTTCACTTGCAATACCGACCTGGCCATCCAAACGCCCTCAACGACGTCTCCTTTGAAACTCGAGCTGCAGAAAAAATTGGAATTGTTGGACGGACTGGATCTGGGAAATCCTCCCTTTTTCTCGCCATTTTCCAAATGACCGAATTGAAAAAGGGAGAAATCCTTATTGATGGAATCAACGTGGCAAGTGTTGATTTAAACATTCTAAGGTGGGTACAAAACAATGAATTGATTTTAACAATATCTCAATCTGCCCAGAGTTATTTTATGCCTAAGGGTTAGGGAATTGCATTCATTGTACATTTATGTCTACATTTTGTGTAGTTGTATTTTCAGAGTTTTTTTGCACATATATCAAGTATTCCTATCTAATACTAATAATTTGTGCATAGTTGTATGGCTTCAAGTATTCCTATCTAATAGTAATTATTTGCACATAGTTGTATTGCTTCAAGTATTCCTATCTAATACTAATAATTTGTGCATAGTTGTATGGCTTCAAGTATTCCTATCTAATACTAATAATTTGTGCATAGTTGTATGGCTTCAAGTATTCCTATCTAATAATAATGATTTGCATAGTTGTATGGCTTCAAGTATTCCTATCTAATACTAATAATTTGTGCATAGTTGTATGGCTTCAAGTATTCCTCTCTAATAGTAATAATTTGCACATAGTTGTATGCTTCAAGTATTTCTATCTAATACTAATAATTTGCGCATAGTTGTATGGCTTCAAGTATTCCTATCTAATACTAATAATTTGCACATAGTTGTATGTCTTCAAGTATTCCTATCTAATACTAATGATTATATGGTTTCAAGTTATTATTTATATTTAATATTCATTTGTTTGCACACAATTTTATGGCTTCCTGTAACTAATAAACCTTAGTAAATAATTATATCTTCAAGTAACTATTATTAATATAAATAATATACAGTTATATGGCATCTCGTCTTCCTATCTAATAATTTTCAAACAGATTTATTTCACCCATAGTAGTACCCTAACAGGTACTACCACTCTGACCTAATGTAAACCTGAGAGTGATGGTAATGAAGGGGTACTAGTCAACATATTCTAAGCCCCTTTTTGCAGAGATCTTACCCCCTCTGCAGGGGATACAGTAAGCATATTCTAAGCCTCTCTGATTGGACAGAAACAGTGAATTTGATCTGCATGTGCACTTTTTTCAAATAGATTTGATTTGATTTGATTTGTTCTTGTTTTATGGCATATCAACCTCAATGGGTCACTTAATGCCGACTACGTTTTTGAAATGAATTGGTGATAATGTTTAATTTTCTAAAGGTTTTTTTTTTTTGACATATTTTCTTTTGTGAATGAAACTTTTAGATGTTTTTGTTAACATATATTTTTGTGTTTTCATTTTTTTGGAAGATTTTTAGATTTTGTTGTAGATGTATGCTTCTTTTATGTATCCAAGTAGTTTTTTCAAATAGAGGAATGAAACTCGATTTTTCTATCAGGCAGCCTTTTACTAATTCGCCATGTAAAAGATCTTTCAGGATGCGGCCATTTTCCATTAAATTACAATTATGACAAACATCTTTTCTTTTTTATTTGTTTCAGGTCACGGTTAGCTATAATTCCTCAAGATCCATTCCTATTTAGTGGATCAGTACGTGAAAATCTGGATCCATGTGGTATGTGTGATCAAGATCATGAACTCTGGTTGGCATTGGAACGTTGTCATTTACAAGATGTAATTGAGAAACTTGGAGGTCTTGATGCTCAAGTTTTGGAACAAGGAAGAAATTTTTCTGTTGGTCAACGACAATTGATGTGTTTAGCGAGGGCTTTATTAACAAAAGCCAAGGTAAGTTGATAGATTATTCTCTGGGTGTAAGAATAGCCAACACTTATATTTATAGACTATTCCAAGTAGCAGAAGCTGGATTGGCCAATGAAAAAACACCAAACATGTATTTAATGTCATTGATAGATTGTCCTAAAATTACTTGCGTAATGGACTGCCTGACAAAGGACCAACGGATCAACAGACAAGGATTAAAACTGATACTACATCTCTCTATGACCTCTTGAGTGAGTGAACACGTGGAAGCGATTATCTGTTTCAATTGAACATAATAAAAAGATGAAAAGAAGGAAAGAAAAAAAAAAAGAGTGAGAGAGAGTTAAATCAAGATTATTATACTTTTTACAGTTAGTGTCAGCCTGACAGCGAGGGCATCTATCCCCTTTTCACTAGCGCTAGACCAAGGAGATTGTTTTTTTTTAGCATCTGAGGTGGAGCGTCACACATCAGCTCATCACTTTACCGCACAGATCCCTGTGCTACTCATATGCTGAGTTGGCGAGCGCTGGTATCAAAGTAGGAATCTTGTGGTTCCTAGTTGGATACTCTACTGACTGAACTAAATCGGCCAAAGATATGTTATGGCAGATTTTTTTAAAACATTTTTTCAAGTAAAAAAAAATTTTAAAAAAAGATACTTGTTTTGTAGAAAATCGTTTTTGTTGGCTGGTTTTTATTTATGTTGGAATCGTGTAGTGTAATGGCTAGAGACATAGGAAGTGGACTCATCGACCCAAGTTCAAATCCTGGATGAAGCTACAGTTCACATTGCACTAATACCCTTGGGAAAGGTATGAATTCAACTATTCTCCCTTCAGCTATGGGTAAAATAGTAGGGCAGACTAGGCTCTTTAACCTTGGTTAGTGTTGTACCGGCCGTTCTTACAGTGGAGAATATACACCGGTTCTCACTATAAATAGTGAGACACCGAGTGAAAAGGTTGTACTGTTACCGTTTAACGGCAAGCTAGCCGTTCCTGTACCATTATTGTAAATACACTTGTCTTATTTTACCCTACCTCGACTTGACTTCTTTTTACTGTTGGATTAACATCACAACAGTTAGGCAACCAGTCTAGGAGAATGAAAACTCTGAATTCAAACCTGTTAAACTCTGTTTGGGGTGGTCATTACTAGAATAGGCTCAGTCTTAATTAGTGATCGATTTCACTAATTTTTAAGCATTGTCTGATTTCTGTGATTTGAAATGCAACATAAACAGAAAATAATTAAACTTTTTGTCTTTTGTTTTCTAGATTTTGTGTATTGATGAAGCGACTGCAAGTATAGATCATCAAACAGACCAACTCATACAGCAAACGATTCGGACAGAATTTGCAAACAGCACCGTGATGACCATTGCGCACAGGATAAACACAATAATGGACAGTGACAGCATTCTGGTAATGGACAAAGGTCAAATTGCTGAATTTGCACCTCCAAACACTCTCCTTAAAGATCCGGAATCTCTCTTTTACAAACTTGTTTATTCAGATCGGTAAATCATTTTTTTTTTTTTTTTACCAGAAGAATAATTAAGAGAAAATCAGAGATTCAACAATGCAAGAAATATTTTGAAAAAAAAAAAAAATTAAAAAAAAAAAAAAAAGAAACCAGTTTTCTTCACTGCAGAAAAAGTAAAAGCTTATAAAAAAATTAAAAAAAGACAAAAAAAAAAACTAAAAGAAAAAGTAAAACCAGGAAAAAAAATCAAAAATAAGATAAAAAAAAACTAATAATAATAAAAAAAAACAAAAGAACTAAAAACTCTAAGTGTAAGCGCCACTGTGTTGATTTGCAAAGTGGAATTTTTTTTTTTTTTGGTTCCTCTCTTCTGACCTCCAAGAGACGTTGGTCTCGCTTGATGAACTGGCTGAAGGATTCAGGCCACTACTTGCACGTATCTGTGATTTTTAAAATGAAAAAGAATTGTGATAGCCCCAAAGAGACTAGCATTGAAATTAGACTTTCTTCATAAATGCTGAACTAATAAGAGTGGTAGTGGTGGTGGTGATGATGATGATCTCATTCTATTTCTCTTTACATCTCAATATCCCTCCAGTTTTATTTTTTAACAAGATTCTCTCTCTCTCTCTCTTTCAAACTCTATCTCTTTCTCTTTTCTCTCTCTCTCTCTCTTTCTCACTTTCTCTTTTTCAAACTATCGCTTTCTCAAGCTTTCTCTCACTCTCTCTCTCTCACTCTCTCTCTCTCATTCAAACTCTCTGCGATGAGCCTGTTCAATACTTAGAAGGGTGACCATTTAAGCAACATGATATTAAAATGACTTGATATGTCGTAAAACAAACAACCAACCAACAATCAAACCTTCTCTCTCTCTTTTCCCCTCTCTCTCCCCCCTCTCTGTCTTTCTCCCTCTTTTCTCCTCTCTCTCTCTTTCTCTCTTCTCCCTCTCTCTTCCCCCTCTCTCTCTTTCCCCCTCTCTCTCTCTCTTTCCCCCCTCTCTCTCTCTCTTTCCCCTCTCTCTCTTTTCCTCCTCTCTCTCTCTTTTCCCCTCTCTCTACCCCTCTCTCTCTCTTTCCCCCCCTCTCTCTTTTCCCCCTCTCTCTTCCCCACTCTCTCTCTCTTTTCCCCCTCTCTCTTTCCCCCTCTTTGCTACTAACTTTCATCTCTTCTTTAGAATTTCTCTCCTTTTTTTAATTTATTTCATTTTCTCTTCTCTGCTTTTCCCCTCTCTCTCTCTCTCTTTTCCCTCTCTCTCTCTCTCTCTCTCTCTTTCACCCCCTCTCTCTCTTTCCCCCTCTTTGCTACTAACTTTCATCTCTTCTTTTAGAATTTGTCTTTCTCTTTTTTTTAATTTTATTTCATTTTCTCTTCTCTGCTTTTCCAACTCTCTCTCTCTCTCTCTCTCTCATCATTTGACAGTGAGCATTTCAGTGTCTTTCTGAGATTTTTTTCTGTAGATAATATTGATCTGGAGTGTGTGTGTGTGTGTGGGGGGGGTCGGCCTAGCTGGCAAAGTAGGAGAAGTCAAGGCTACCCAAAAAACTTTCTCCTTCTCCTCAGCAAGTATTGGATAGCATTGGTGAGATTTCACTTAGCCTCCAAGATCTTCAATTCCTCCAAGGAAATCTTTCTCGGGCTGAGAAATGCTTAGCAGAATTCAAAAACAACGTGACTGGAACTCATAGATGATTAATACTTCTGTGTCTGCGTATGCATATATATATATATATATATGTATATATGTGTGCGTATATATATGTGTGTGTGTGTGTACATGTATGAGTATGAGTATATATATATATATATATATATAATATATAACAATATAGATATAAATTTCTCTCTCTTTCTGTAAATTTATTTTGCATTTCTCAATCCATCTCTCTCTCTTGAGATAGTGTGTGTGTGTGTGTGTTTGTTTGTGTGGTGTGTGTGTGTGTGTGTGTGTGTGCATAGGAAAAATAGAAAATACATTATTCCTTTTTTTTTTCTTTTTTTTTTTTTTCATGTTTTGGGCATTTTGGGAATCTTTTTGTTTATAGTTTATTATTGTTCATTTTCTGGTTACCTCATTTCAATTTTTCAGGGATGACTTCTCTTAAGGTCTATGACCCACGTAGCATTAATATAAACGAATTGGAATTGGATGATTAAAAAAAAATATCTAAAAACAAAAAAGAAAAGAAAAAAAAAAGGTTAGTGATAAGTGGAATTTTATTTACCAGCCTTACTGAAAAAAGGAAAAAAAATTTCCAAAATTTTAAATATTCACTATGATCATCAACAACATTAATTCAGGAAATTGTTTTTTTATATTTTTTTATTTTTTATTATTTACATACTAACCCTTTCACAAACAAGTTTTGGATATGCCAAATTTTGTTTTGTGTCCAACATTTTAACGGTTAAAATGAAATTCGACTTAGATACTGTTGGGTTCACTGTGAATTCAGAGGCATAAATTTTTACTATAGTCTACCGGACAGATGTTAGTAGAATATGTAATGTCAATTGTCCAATGTATATATTTTTTAATTTCTCAACTGGGATTAATACTTTTAAGAAAAATCAAGGAAATTATAATTTAAAAAAAAAAAAAAATGAAGCATTAATTGATGTTGTATAACTGAATCACTATGCAACAACTTTAACTCTATACAACATCCATTAATGCTGTCCTTTAATGTTTTTTAAAAAACTTATAAATGAATTAACGTAATAAATTATGTTTTTGCTTAGAGTTTCTTTTTTATTAAAAGTATTAATCCCAGTTTAGAAATTAAAAATATATGCATTAGACTTGATTTCCATATTCCACTAACATCTGTCCGGTAGACTGTTAAAAAATCTATGCCCTTGAATTCACAGTCTACTCACCATTATGTCCTAATGGGGGTGAAAGGGTTAAATGTTGTATGAAAGAAAAGAAGATTTTATCTTCCCTATTTTCATTCACCTCCATTTTTTTCTATTTAATTTTTCCCTTTTTGTTTCTGTTTTGTTTTAAATTTTTGATTATCTAACATCAAATTTTATTTCATCTGTTGCTTAGTGACATTAAACATTACCTATGATTGTATAAGAGGTTCGTATTTAATGTTTAGTAAAATTTGTGGCTGCTTTCAAGCTATTTCAGAATTGCGTGATAAAAGTCGACTACGAAGCAAAACGTGTTCAAATTATTGTCTATTATTGTGGCATGCATTTTTGAGAATGAAGCAATTGTTGAAATATAGTAATATTTAATGTTGATTTGAAACAGCAGTTGCAAATGTGTGTGTGTGTGTGTGTGTGTGTATGTCAGGAGGTAACAGATTTGTTTTGAATCAACCCTTTTTTTTTACCACCTTTAGCATCACATGATGCAAAGATGTAAGCTTGAAAAAAGATGTCTACTTCATAAGTATTGAATAAAAGATAGAAGAAAAACCTTGGGAGTCAACATTTAAATGGATTTAACAGTATTCAACAAAACACAAAAGTAAGCATCTTCGATTTGGTGTTGAATTTCTTTGTGTCAGAGTAATTAATTTTATCTAGTGTTGACTTTACCACACCACTGACTTGTACTCTAATCTAAGTCGCTTGTACGATTCTAGACTCAATTGTTTTGTTTTTAAGTATCTAATCGGATATCGCCAATCAGTCCATAACACTACAGTGTTATATTTCCTCCCTTACTTTTCCTGTCCTTTACCTTTCGTAGGTAAATGACAAATTTAAAGGATGCATTATTTTATACATCTTCAATTTGGTGTTGTCAAACTGAGTAGCCCTTTAGGGCCGCATGGATTACATATGTCTGTCATGAGGACGCACATAACAACTAAGTCTTTAAATCCTTCTTCTACATTAACAGAACAAAGTGATGATTGCTTTCGTTAATTTCTTTATTGTCAACTAAAAGCCAATGAATACATAGCTAAAAAAAAAAAAAATTTTGCTAAAAAGAAAGGAAAAAAGACTATTACTGACTGAGTATATATACATATACATACACACATATATATGTGTGTGTGTGTAAGTATATATATATGTTTGTGTAGATATGGGTATGCATTGTAAGTATTTGCAGGACAGAATGGTCCTAAATAGAAACCTTCTCACCACCAACTCATCTAGGTTATTGGATAGTCATATATATATATATATATATATATATATACACACACACACACAGAATAGCTCTATCACTGATATTGAGCACTCCACTAATAATGCCATAAAAACATGGACCACCACTAACTAGTGAGATAGTGATAACCATATACTATTGCTATATATATATATATATATATGTGTGTGTGTGTGCTTAATTGGAGTCGTACCTAATTTTGAAAATTAATTAATTAATAATGAATTAGGCAGGAATGCCTATTTAAATGTATGGCTAAACAAATCGAGAAAAATCAATCTCTGTATGTACATTTCGACCTATTAGGCCTCATCAGCAGAGCTATAGATAGGAAGGCCGCCCTGTGCGTGATTTGAAACCGGACTTCCAAGCTGACAGGCCGATAACATAACCCCTACACCAAACGGACTTCTTAGATTTTACGATTTGTTTAGAGTAGGTTAATATTCCTCTTCTAGTGACTTCTCCCGCCTAATTCATTATTAATTAATTAATTTTCAAAATTAGGTACGACTCCAATTAAGCACATATTCTCCTAAAATTGTCTGCAAAAAAAAGCATTCCAAACATACCTTGTTTACATATATATATATATATATAGTTTATTCTAGTATTGGAGAATTGAAAATAAAGTGCTAGTTTACAGGTGTAAAAGCTGTATTTATTCATTATAGTGTACGATACCCTTAAGGTGTGATTGTTACTATTGGTTTCAAATCAGCATGTTAGCCACTTTTCATCAAGACAATGGGCATGTTGTCTTGACAATAAGTAGCTAGCATGTAGCTTTGAAACCAATGGTAACAATCACACCTTAAATGTATTGTACACTATAATGAATAAATATATATATAGGTCCAATAGACTCTATGCTAGTTCAAGAGATTCTAAGATTTTTCAACTAGAAATATTTACTTCCTTCATAAATCATTTCAAAATAAACTTAATTCAATTTTAATCTCAATGAAAATTTCTGAATTGACTTTGTATCTATGCAAAAAAAAAATGATAGCATTTGTAAAAATGAACATTTTATTAATTATCAGTTTTTTTTTTTTACCCTTTTTTACATGTGAGTCTTTAAATATATTTTTGACAATTATTGATGAGATTTTATTGTATATAATTCTTCAAGTTTATTGTGACCCAAGTGTATGACAGCCAGTGAGAATCTAATTCACTACCAGTAGTGGTTGGTTAAAACTAAATAGTTATTAAATCACTACTCCACAGTAAACTAACTTGAATTTAACTTGGTCTTTTCAAGGGAAGTAACTCTGTAATAGCATTTTATAATCGTCGAAAATCATAAACAATTTAAGTTAAATTATTATGATATTTCAGACTGTTGTCCTCATCTTTATTGTGTATAAAACACAACGTTCAGGCCACTGTAACCTCGGTCTCTGTTTTAAGTGGTTATTACCTATTTTAATTACCTTAAAATAAGTCATCTTCAGACGATTACCCATGAATTCAAACCCAGGTTAATCGTAACTGCTCATTCAAGGGGGCTCCAAGCAGCATAAATGCCACCAGACTTATTGACAAAATTGTGATTAGATATAGAAAAATCAAAATTGAATTCACAATAAAGATGAGGACAACAGTCCGAAATATCATAATTATTCATATTAAAATATACATAAAAAATATGTAAAATTTAACATTTGAAAATCTAAAAATTATTTTAATTCTTTATTTATTTGGTGTTTGTGTATCTGACGATTTGGTCAAAAATTAACAAAATATTTCAGATATTCGGTGCATATAGATGGAAAAAAAAAAGATGGTGTTTCATGCTAAACTAAAAAAGAAACAAACAGTTGGAGGTGCATGGTCTAATGGTTAGAGTCATAGGAAATGGACTTGTCGACCCAAGTTTAAATCTTGAATGAACCTACAGTTCACATAGAGTTAATACACTTGGGAAAGGTATGAATCCAACTACTCTCCCTCCAGCTATGGGTAAAATAGTAGGGCAGACTGGGCTCTTTAACCTTGGTTAGGTAACCAGTCTAGAAGGAAAACTTTGAATTCAACCCTGTTAAGCTCTGCTTGGGGTGGTCACTACTAGAATAGGTTCAGTCATAATTAGTGATATATTTTTCACACACTAATTTAAAAAAAAACAAAACCAGAAACCTAGAATAATTAAAACTGCATATCAGAAAATGTTTGGACAATTGAATCGATTCTTTGTATTCATGATGTTTGAGGATCAATTTTGGTTGATCCATTCTTCGGCCTTCTTCAGATGTATAATCCATGTAAGGAAAAAAAAAAAAGCCTCTTCTTCCTTTTTAAAAAAACAAAAATACCTGTTGTATACCCTTTTCTTACTTCTGGTCGTATTTTCTTCTGGCCGGCTTTGCTATTCTGATCGTCTATCTTGGTCTGGTCTCTTCTAAGGTCTGGACTTTCTTGGGGACTTCGGTCTGGTTTCTGTTAGGGATTTCTCCTTATCAGAAGCCCTGTGTCATTGTTAGTTTGTAGGTAATAAACACAAGACTTCGATTTACTTGGATGTTACTTTATTTTAAAATCCCCAAACCAGACATCTGCACAAATGAGACTTACTTACATCCTACAAGCTCGGCTCCTACCCTCTAACTGAGACTTACTTACTATCCTTAAACCAGAAGACAGGGTCTTCTATGCCTTCCGGTTCTCACAATTTATCCCCGGAAGGCAAGGTGAGAGTGAGGTCAAGCCTTGTCACTCATCCTTCAAAGCCATGGGCTGTAGCTTATAACGGCCCTTTTGATTTCTACACTATTGCCATGAATATTAGATATCTAATAATTATGTAACATAGCAACTAACATACCAATTGTACTAGCTTGATCAGACCGAATGCATCAGTTCCTATAAGATCAGTGAAGTTAAGCATCAATGTATCTATTCAATTCTGAAATGGGTGACAGAAATTATTGTAAGAAACCTTAGACCTGCGAACTATGCTAAGGAAAGTACCAGTCGGTGCAATCTGTACAAACAATATTAGATATGCCGAGTACCAGTTGGACCAATTCATACAATGCTAGATGCTCATATATGTGCTAGAAGGCGGTGGCTGAGGGTCTTCATGTCCTGGGTACGACGTTAAACTCTATCTGATGGTGAGGTTCCAGTTCTGGAGGTCTGGGAAATGTGGAGCACCCCTTCATCACCATTGTCCCCAGGTCCATTCTTACTCGTGTGGTAATACCTGTTAGGGTCCCATGTATGGGTTGAAAAAACAATTTTTTTCTTTTTAAGTGTTTAAAACAAATTGCGTAACCATCAAGAATGATTGAAACAAAAATGTCTTTGGCATAAAATGACCCAAGGGGTTGACATACTGTAAAACCCAACCAACCATTTTTATTTTGGAACAAATACAAAACTGCAGCCTTGGGCCAGAGTTTTGTGTTGGGGGGTGGGGGGTGAATATGAAAGATGCAATGAAACATGCATTCATTTATATTCCAACATTGCTAACATATTGGTTTTAACTCTTTGTCTACTTTAAGCTGCTCAGTGGCTCTCCCACTACTGCAAACCTACTTAGTATTTTTCGCAAATATTAAGTTATAGCATTTTTCAAAATCTCACTGTGAGATTCTAATGTCGAAAAATCGTTTGTTGGTTTGTTTACAAATAAGCAGTAGCAGAAGCTTCTGGTGCCAAGCAAAACTGTCTTTTTGATTATTGGTCTGATTTGGGGTGCTTATTGGAGACTTGATCCCAAAATTCTCTCTACAATTTGCTGATAAAGGAATTTGTCATCATTTGTGTAATAGGCAATACATCAAACTTTAAATAAAAAAAGAGTACTAAGGTATTGACTAAACTTAGTATAGTCTGATACAAGGCTATAAGTGTAGAACACTCAGGTTTAGCTCAGTCAGTAAAGCATCTGCCCAGGAAACACAAGGATCTAGGTTTGATACTGACCATCATCAACTCAGCACAGCTTGGATCTATGTATTAAACAGGAGAGCTCATGGTTTGTGTATTGCTCCACCTCAAATGCAAAAACAATCTTCCTAGTCTAGTGCTAATGAAAAGGGCATAGGCTCCCTCACTGTCCAGTCAATACCAACAATAGGCCACTCCGTCAACTTTTCCTTTTTTACATTTGCAAGAAGTCGTCTAGCACTAGTGAAAAGGGGATAGGCTCCCTCACTGTCCAGTTAATACCAACAATAGGCCACTCCATTGACTTTTCCTTTTTGACAGTTGCAAGAAGTCTTCTAGCACTAGTGAAAAGGGGATAGGCTCCCTCACTGTCCAGTTAATACCAACAATAGGCCACTCCATTGACTTTTCCTTTTTGACAGTTGCAAGAAGTCGTCTAGCACTAGTGAAAAGGGGATAGGCTCCATCACTGTCCGGCTAATACCAACAATAGGCCACTCCATTGACTTTTCCTTTTTTACAGTTGCAAGATGCAGTCTAACTTGCTAACCACTGTGCCATGGTGAGGCACCCAAATATTACCTTAGCAGTGGGATACCCAGTGAGAAACAACCTCACTGTTGCTAGCAGATGCTTTACACAATAAATTTGCCAATTATGGGCACTTGGAGAAGAAATAGTTTGCTATAGTAACTAGTTTGTTAATCAAGAGAGCAAATTTGCTTTAAAATATTTATTTCATTTATTTATTAAGCAACTGCTTCTAGAATCCTGCCTAGCCATGTCAGTGCTACTATACAGCTGCACCACTTGCTCTCTAACGAAACACTTAGAGAAAAACGTTATTTAGTAGCTACACAAGCATGCTGCATACTGTCTTGAACAAATCTTGGAAGCAGCATCCCACAAGAAAGTAGTTGTATGGCCACTTACCCTCATCACACAAACTATTCGAGTAAGGCAAACAAGACATGCTGGACAAGCAAAGGTGAATTCATCAGTGACATTCACCTGTGGACATTTAAACATAGGCACACCAGTGTAAGCCGATTGGCAAAAAATCTACACCAGTCAGCTCTGTGCGGATTCTGGATGCTGTGTGGAGGACCTCTTAGGGACGATAACCAAAAGGGTGGTTTGAAAAACAAACTCAAACTTAATCTTCATTAATTTCCTGTGTGTACAAAATTTGACAAACACTCTGTGCAACATGTGGAATATTGGACAGCTGTTTCGACCTTGTTGGGTCTCCTCAGCTGTGCATACTATGATCCCCGCCACTAGAGATTGAACCAGTGACCACAGAATGCAGAGCCGAGACTCCACCTCTGGGCTGCCAGCCCATGCCATACATTGGGATCACCAAATCATCAAATTGTAATCATGTGCAGCCACCTAACTTTAAATTGTCTTGGAGCCCATCATGTAGCATACCAGAGGACAAGGTCACCTCTAGGGCCACATCTTCCCAAGTTGGTAATCTACATCCACATGACCAGTCCTCATGTTTGGTATCTTGTCATATAATTTAAATTGACATAAAATTGAATAAATGATTCATTAGTGAAATTTTCTACACTGACTTTGCACATGAATTTACTGGAAATTCCATTTCTAATTCAGTGTACTGACATGTCATCTAATCATAATTGAATTAATGCTTTGTTTTTCGAAAGTTGTGAATATAACAAAAGATTATATGAAGAGGCTTGATTTGACATCCCCACAAAGTGATGGAAGTGTAATATCTGTTCCCATGGAAATCTAATTAAATCTAAAAAAAAAAGAAAAAAAAAAAAGATACAACCAATTTCTTGTTTTAACTTCTTTGTAGCCTTGAAAATAGTAGTTTTAGACAGTCCAATCTGCAATAATAGCATTCAAATATATTTTCTGAGTAGATACATCATTGAGAATTTGGGCACTAAACTAAGATGGCTAGGTGTGGCCCTTTTAAATCCTGTACACTCCCAGTCTCACAAAATGTATCAACTAAATGCCACATTGTTGACTTTCGAGTGAAGTGTAGATAGGGGAAATTCCACGTTTGTAATATATGTATATATATATATATATATATATATATATATATAAATATAAATAAATAAATAAATGGAGAATAACATATATGAAAAGTGTTTGCATATGAAAGTGCTCAATGCTAAATTAGCAAAGCAGATTTAAAAAGTATATATATATATATATATATATATATATGGTAGAAATGTGAGGAGGTTAATCCGACAGTATGTGGAGAAAAGTAGACAAACACAAACATCAAGTTTCCACAACATCCCGTGTTTGTCTACTTTTCTCCATATATATATATATATATATATATATTTTTTAAATCTGCTTTGCTAAATTAGCATTGAGCACTTTCATATGCAAACACTTTTCATATATGTTATTCTCCATTTATTTATATAATATATATATATATATAATATATATATATATAAAATAAAAGCTTAAACAATATTGTATTTTATTAAATGCTGATCAGCTAATTAAATGAAATGTTTGAAAAGAGGCGAAAGAAAATGGAGAACTTAAGGGCCCTTTCAACTGGTGCATTTTCAAGTTTTACAACCGGTAGGTCTCCATCTTAAGTTCTCCATTTTCTTTTGCCTCTTTTTAAACATTTCATTTAATTAGCTGATCAATATTTAATGAAGTATGATATTGTTTAAGCTATTGTATAAATTAAGTTGTACCAAATATTTGTTTATATATTATATATATTATATATATATATACATATATATATATATATATATATATAAAGATTTGCGCTTAGATATGAAAGTATGAATCATTTATTTTTTAGAATTCCCAAACAAACAAGTTTCCTTCCCCAATCCAAAAAGCCTGGTGGTATATCATATACTGCTTGGGGCACCTTGGGTAGTGGTAATAATTCTAAGGGCACAAAACCATGTTCAACCTCATGGTCATTATCTGATGAAGGCTCTATTGGAACAAATCCTAAATAAAACACAACTTAATATACTATTTCTAATTGTTTAAAAAGTTAAGGTAAAAACAATTGAAACGAGATATCCCCCCTATCAACCTGCTACCCCCTACTGTACAAATTACATACTAATACCTAACCCCCCTCAATACCCTACATACAAAAATCAAAAATTCAATTTACCTATGACTCCACAATTAAAAAATTATCCAATTTACCTTTAGTTAAAATATTAAATCCCTCAGTAATCCTCCTTAGTAAATACTTTTCTAAATATTTTTTAACACATAAACCACCTTCCAATAAAAATCCATTTACTAAAAAAAAAAAAAATTACATCTGCCTTAACCGGCAATATAACAAATACTATAAATCTCCCAGGTTCAAGATCAATTCTAATATGACTGGTAAGTCATTTATATTTTTTATGTCTTTTAAACATTAGTCTAGTTTAAACACCTACACTCAGAGTTATTCATGCTTCAAAAACCCAGGATTTTTATTTTTTAAAATCTTTATTTGTATAACAAACATGTGAAGCATACGCAAAAACACAATTTTAAATATATATGATATATATATATATATATTTCAAATGCTACCACATTTTCACTGTAGTAGCATTAGTAGTTAATCCAAAAAGCGTTCAGTATATTTTTAGTAAAGTATAGAGCATTTATAGTTGTAGAAAAAAGTTTTTCTCTCTACCACGCTGACAAGTATATATAAAATGCAGCAACCTAAAAATTTTTTTACTTCTTCTGAAGGTGAGCTTTGAACACCAAAACTGGGGTAGAGAGAAGAAAAAAAATTTCTACAACTATATATATATATATATATGTGTGTGTGTGTGTGTGTGTGTGTGTGTGTGTGTGTGTGTGTGTGTGTGTAATACAAACAGTAAAGATGACAAAATATAAAGGATGCTCAATTGAGGCTAGAGTATGATGCAATCATTTCAATTGCTAAATGTTGTTGTCTCTGACTACAGTGTTGCCATCTCAATAATATTATAGCATAAAATAAGTCTCAACAATGGAAAACAACATAGCTAATAAAACACAAAGGAATGGATGCTCAAATGAGGCTAGTGCATGATGTATTCATTTCAACTGCTAAATATTGTTGTCTCTGAATAGAGTTTTGCAATATGACTTGTAGCATAAAACTTATATGCTCGTCAATACACCCGCTCCCTTAAGGATTGTATATTTTATGAAACATGTATATGTGATATATATATATATATATATATGATTAGAATCCAATGTTTAATTTATGTTATGCAAAGTAAGTTATGATTTTCAAGCTGGTTTCAAATGACTCATGTCTAAAAACTATGGAAAAAAAAAGCAAAAAAAAAAAAGCTTATCAAATTGATATTTAAAAAAACTTAGTCTGATAGAAGTTATAATATAAGGGTTTATAGAGTTCTTTTTTGAAGAAATCTGAAAATTTCCTAATTTTGTTTTGATATCTTAGCATGGAAATTCCTGCCAAATTCTATTGTTATTTCAAAATTCAAATGAAAAAAAAAAAAAAAAAAAAATATATACTCATTCCAATTATTTGCTCATAAATTGGCCTGCGATGTTTTCAAGGTCGAATATATAATAGCTGATTTTAAGGCAGTTTTTTTTTTTTTTTTTTTTTTTTTTTTTTTTTTTACACTGAATCCAAAAATCATACTCATTTTTTTGAATCAGATAAAATTTTTAAGATATAAGCTCTTGAAATGTATAGAACAGTATTATAGCTGTGGCAAGTCGAGTCCATGGGCTTTTGAATTAGTGTTATTATTATGAACAATTTATTCAAGCACATCTTAAAAACCAGACCTGACTAAACACAATGAATGATATTTTTGAATTCAGCATAAAATGGTGATCATATATCACTTGATAAACCTTTAACATTTGGAAAAAATTTTAACGCAGATCAGTGTTATCAAAATTAGTTTGCCATCTTTTTTTCTTTTTATTGTTGATATTCTTTTTTTTCCCCTTTTTTTTATTTGAAATTTTTCATTTTAAAATAAAAGCAGATTTAATGAAATATTAAAATTCATTTTTCTCTCTCTCTGATTGGTTTTATGAAAAAATAGTTTTCATGCCTTTCAAATTTACAGTTGAGTTTGTATTATTTAGATTTTTCAGACTGTTGTTTTATTGTTATATACGCAACAGATATAAGGGTTGAGTCAATACAGTTCAAAGTAACAATCATTTGTAGGTTGCAGGTTCAATCCTGACCACGGGTGGTGATAACATAGAATGCTTAACACAAGTCATGCTTAATGGAATGAGAACAATCTACCCCAATGGATTAAATAAAGGGTTTGGTTCGAAGTTCCATGAAGGCTACTGATTATGATATGAAGAAACACCTGAAGAAGGCCGGAGGCCACATTAGCCAAAACATGGTGTATATAACAATAAAGATGAGGATAATAGTCTGAAGAGTATGCTACCCCCAAAATATAGAAAGAAAAAAGAGAGTAGAGGAAAGATAAAGAGAGGGATGATAATGCTAATGTGTTTCAATCAAACATAATGGAAAGAAAGAAAGAAAAAAGAGTGAGAGTTAAATCAAGATTATACTTTTTACATATTGAAGTATTTTTGCAATAGCTAAACATATCAAATGTTGTAATAATTAAATAATCATACTGTGGTATATCCACAGGTCTTGCTAGTATTAGGATTAAGATGAAACATTGTCAAGTATTATTAGTTTCTGTGTCCTAACCAGTTGATGTTCTTCCTTCTAACCTACATTTGTTTATGTATAATGTCACTGCAAGTAAACCTGTCACCAATGGGCTGGGTAAAGACATACCAATATGATATGTAGACTATGACAGAAGTTTAGAAAAAAAAAAAACAGAAACATTGGCAACTATTCCAAATCTATTAACCCTTTATCTACCACTGCCATCCGCTAAAGCATGGTGTAATGGTTGACAAGCTAGTATCATATAGCTGATCCTTTACTACTGAATAGAAATGTATTCATTTAATTCATTTCTCTTTTTTAACTCTAAACTATTTTCTAAGAGCTGACGTTTTTGGGCAGTCCAGCATTTTAATCATTGGCTGGTCTGGCATTTGGTTTGGTTTGTTTTACGGCATATCAACCTCAGTGGGTCATTTAATGCCGATAAAGTTTTGAAATAAATCAATTCTTAATGGATAATACAATTTTTTTTTATAAATATATTTTTCTATTTAACCCATAGATGGGACCCTAACAGGTACAACAACTCCGTCCGGCATTTTGATCGTCGGTCAGTAGATAAAGGGTTAAGATAAGGAAATTTCAAATAACACACACAAGTTGATTGATGTCTGCAAACGGTTGCAGATTTATCCAAAAATTTTTTGGGGGGGGCATCCAGCATTTGAATCATCAGGTGGTTTGGGGCGCTCTGGTAAATAAAGGGTTAAAATAAAGAACAAAGAGATTAATGTATGAATATAAAACATAATTCATTTTTATTGATTGTCTTTCTAATGATATAAATAAAGGAAATAATTTGCAAAAAATTAATAAGGTGAAAGGTTGTTTGTCAAATAAAGCAAGGCTGTTTGTGTCTCATTGGATTGGATTAATGGTGACGAATTGTATCGTTAGTCTGATCGTAAGTGACATCAAGCGAGGAACTGCCATGACCTCTTGGACTAAAGCTTGTTGCTCTTGACACGTCGCTGCTGTAATGTTAGCCAAATTTTGAACCGTCACTTGTCGAATGTTGGTTGCAGTTTCACTTGGAACCATCTGCTGCAGTTCGCAATGCATCTCCTGTGTATTGTGCGTGGTTTGTGTCTGCCGCAGTGCATAGCTCGTGTTAAACCGTTTATCACATTGTGCAATTATACGAACGAGGATATAACGTGGATCGTCTGGATGTGTTTTCTGCTGCACAGAACGCGTTTTGAACGAGGCACCACAAAGTGACACAAATGAGTGCGAACGCTGGAGGCATTGTCATGTGTTCATTAAGATGTGCCTGCAAAAAACAAAGAAGAAAAAAGTTTAATTCTATTTAAGAGAAGCATATGTACAAGGTGTGTCAAAAAAGTATTGAGATTTTTTGTACTTTTTGACACACCTTATATTCTGAAAAAAAATTAACATTCCATTCATTGTTCATTTCTATCTCGGTAAATACAGCTTCAATCTCGATATTTTTATGATACACCTGTATTATGAAAAAAAATTAACGTTCCATTCATTGTTCATTCTATCTTGGTAAATACAGCTTCAATCTCGATATTTTATGATACACTGTATTATGAAAAAAATCCAAAAAATCTAAATAATACAAATTATGAATAATTTTTATATTTCAGACTGTTGTCCTCATCTTATTGTGTATAAATATATAAATTATTTATTGCACTAGCTTTGAAGATTTGCCTTAATCTTTTTATTATGGATGTATGCAAAGGATATAGCACTGTTGAGTATATTAATAATATGAGACAAATATGACCCATTGGGCCACCCATTCAGCTTCGGATAGACAATTGAGATTAGGGAAAAGCGAGTTAGCAAAGTGAATAAGACTTTAAAAAAAGAATACGGACGAAACAAACATTTTGTAAGCTTTCTAAGAAAGGGAATGTTTGACCTAATTCAGGTTATGGGTTGCTGCTAGCAAAATTAAACATAGAAATAGATTTCAAATTCTCCCCATCTCTCTCTTACTCTCCAGAGAAACTAAAAATATATAACAAGGAGATAATCAAGAGATACACAGAGGGGAAGAAAGTGATAAGCAGAAAGTAAAGTAAGAGATTGGTCAGTTTTTGACTTAATTGCAAATTATGACCAATTAAAACAAATTTTTTTTCTAACATAAATCAATCCTAAAAGCAAGGAATAATTTTAATATAATTTTTGTGTCATTAAACTAAACAGTAAAAAAGCTTTTAGGTGACAAAAGTGGATTCACTCAGATTTAGTATAATAATAGATATAATACAAATTATCTAAAAAAATCCAGATATTACTTTGCCAAACAGTTTGTATATAAATAAAATAAAGAAATTATAGTTTGTATATAAATAAAATAAAGAAATTAATACCAACCTGTGATCGGAATGCTTTTGCACACAGAGTACACGTAAAGGGTAATACGCGAGCTGACTTGTCCATGTGGGTGTACTTGTGTTGAGCAAGTGCATCAGGTCGTTTGAAAGCTTTGCCACATAAATCACAAAGATACGGCCTACGATTGCAGTGGACGTTATTCTGATGCCGCACATAATGTTCCTTACGTTGGGTTTTATAAGCACACAAATCGCACTGGTATGTCTTATTCAGTTTGGAAATGCTATTGCCAATCATCTCGGCATCGATCATCACCTGATTGTGGCTTATACGCAAGTGGCTGTTATACAAATGACGTCGCAGAGTCTTGTACTGGCATTTTGCACATGTGTAAATCACTGTCTGTTGTTTCTGCTGCGTGCTGTGTTTGTTTTTACGTGACGGGCGAGTAATTTACTGCTGTCCGTGTTGTATTGCATTGTTGACAACGCAGAAGTGTTTGGCTGTGTAAGACTTCATGCCGTCGGAGGTGGCTCAGGCGGATACTAGTGAAGTCACATCGTTTACACTGGAATAAGTTACTGGCTTTTTCGGTAGTTTGATATGTTTAGCAAAATGACTTTCACGTTTCGATTTAAAAGAGCATTCCTTTGCAGAAGAATTTGAAAGAGCAAGAGCTTTCATAATCCTTTTTTAGATTCCGTCGCCCATTCAATCCAGTAAAATCACCACCAGATGGAAAATAATTTTATCTGTCAACCTGGAAAAAAAAAAAAAAAAAAAAAAAGAAAGAGATTTGAGATATTATTCACAAATTTTAGTCCCACAAGGCAATTTAAAAGGGGTTAAAAAAAGTGTGTCGTGTCAAACATTTAAATGAGAACAAGCAGGCTTGCCTTGAAAACATCATTCAAGATCCTTGTTCGAGTACTAACTACTAAGGTGGCCGATTTTGGAACTGTAACATCTCCCATGTGGCGAAAGTTGCAAATTAACAAAGAATTACCCACACAAAATATTTTTTCTTCAAAACTTTGCCTTGTGTTTGAGGAAAATAAGATTTTGATCTTTTAAAAGGTTGTCGCCAACTCAGCGTTATGAGTAGCACAGGGATCTGTGCGGTAAAGGAGCTGATGGTAGGTGTGGCGCTCCACCTCAGATGCAAAAACATCTCCTTGGTCTAGCCTAATGAAAAGGGATAGACCCCTCGAAGATTGGCTGATACTGACATTAGGCCGTCCGACGACTTACAGCTTAATTATTAGGTAAAAAGCATCATATCGAAGGTGAGGGACATATTTTCAATTTGAATTCTAGTCATAATATTTTATTCATTTCGTTAAAATGACAAGCTTTTCTGTTTAAATATTAATTCTCTCAAACAGCGAAAGTTTGTGTTGGTATAATAATACTAATACCAAAACTAATCTCGTACTTGCATCATTGTTTGTGGAAATAGCATCAAAGATCATCTGCTAAAATGTACCAAAAATCCTCTTTTCGCAACATTTAGCTAAAACTTGGTTAGAAAATTAGCAATTTCAATATTTAAAACAGAAAAGCTTGTCATTTTAAACGAAATGAATAAAATATTATGACTAGAATTCAAATTGAAAATATGTCCCCATCACCTTCGATATGATGCTTTTTACCTAATAATTAAGCTGTAAGTCGTCGGGACGGCCTAATGTCAGTATCAGCCAATCTTCGAGGGAGTCTATCCCCTTTTCATTAGCGCTAGACCAAGGAGATTGTTTTTGCATCTGAGGTGGAGCGCCACACCTACCATCAGCTCCTTTACCGCACAGATCCCTGTGCTACTCATAACGCTGAGTTGGCGACAACCTTTTAAAAGATCAAAATCTATTTCCTCAAACAAAGGCAAAGTTTTGAAGAAAAATATTTTGTGTGGTAATTCTTTGTTAATTTGCAACTTTCGCCACATGGGAGATGTTACAGTTCCAAAATCGGCCTACCTTAGTAGTTAGTACTCGAACAAGGATCTTGAATGATGTTTTTCAAGGCAAGCCTGCTGTTCTCATTTAAATGTTTGACACGACACACTTTTTTTAACCCCTTTTAAATTGCCCTTGTGATGGACTAAAATTTGTGAATAATATCTCAAATCTCTTTCTTTTTTTTTTTTTTTTTTTTTTTTTCCAGGTTTGACAGATAAAAGTTATTTTCCATCTGTGGTATTTTACTGGATTGAATGGGCGACGGAATCTAAAAAAGGATTATGAAGCTCTTGCTCCTTTCAAATTCTTCTGCAAGGAATGCTCTTTTAAATCGAAACGTGAAAGTCATTTTGCTAAACATATCAAACTACACGAAAAAGCCAGTAACTTATTCCAGTGTAAACGATGTGACTTCACTAGTATCCGCCTGAGCCACCTCGACGGCATGAAGTCTTACACAGCCAAACACTTCTGCGTTGTCAACAATGCAAATACAACACGGACAGCAGTAAATTACTCGCCCGTCACGTAAAAACAAACACAGCACGCAGCAGAAACAACAGACAGTGATTTACACATGTGCAAAATGCCAGTACAAGACTCTGCGACGTCATTTGTATAACAGCCACTGCGTATAAGCCACAATCAGGTGATGATCGATGCCGAGATGATTGGCAATAGCATTTCCAAACTGAATAAGACATACCAGTGCGATTTGTGTGCTTATAAAACCCAACGTAAGGAACATTATGTGCGGCATCAGAAACGTCCACTGCAATCGTAGGCCGTATCTTTGTGATTTATGTGGCAAAGCTTTCAAACGACCTGATGCACTTGCTCAACACAAGTACACCCACATGGACAAGTCAGCTCGCGTATTACCCTTTACGTGTACTCTGTGTGCAAAAGCATTCCGATCACAGGTTGGTATTAATTTCTTTATTTTATTTATATACAAACTATAATTTCTTTATTTTATTTATATACAAACTGTTTGGCAAAGTAATATCTGGATTTTTTTAGATAATTTGTATTATATCTATTATACTAAATCTGAGTGAATCCACTTTTGTCACCTAAAAGCTTTTTTACTGTTTAGTTTAATGACACAAAAATTATATTAAATTATTCCTTGCTTTTAGGATTGATTTATGTTAGAAAAAAAATTTGTTTTAATTGGTCATAATTTGCAATTAAGTCAAAAACTGACCAATCTCTTACTTTACTTTCTGCTTATCACTTTCTTCCCCTCTGTGTATCTCTTGATTATCTCCTTGTTATATATTTTAGTTTCTCTGGGAGAGTAGAGAGAGAGATGGGAGAATTTGAAATCTATTTCTATGTTTAATTTTGCTAGCAGCAACCCATAACCTGAATTAGGTCAAACATTCCCTTTCTAGAAAGCTTACAAAATGTTTTGTTCGTCCGTATTTCTTTTTTTAAAGTCTTATTCACTTTGCTAACTCGCTTTTCCCTAATCTCAATTGTCTATCCGAAGCTGAATGGGTGGCCCAATGGGTCATATTTTGTCTCATATTATTATATACTCAACAGTGCTATATCCTTTGCATACATCCATAAAAAAGATTAAGGCAAATCTTCAAAGCTAGTGCAATAAATAATATTTATATATTTATACACAATAAAGATGAGGACAACAGTCTGAAATATAAAAATTATTCATAATTTGTATTATTTAGATTTTTTGGATTTTTTTTCATAATACAGGTGTATCATAAAAATATCGAGATTGAAGCTGTATTTACCAAGATAGAAATGAACAATGAATGGAACGTTAATTTTTTTTCATAATACAGGTGTATCATAAAAATATCGAGATTGAAGCTGTATTTACCGAGATAGAAATGAACAATGAATGGAATGTTAATTTTTTTTCAGAATATAAGGTGTGTCAAAAAGTACAAAAAATCTCAATACTTTTTTGACACACCTTGTACATATGCTTCTCTTAAATAGAATTAAACTTTTTTCTTCTTTGTTTTTTGCAGGCACATCTTAATGAACACATGACAATGCACTCCAGCGTTCGCACTCATTTGTGTCACTTTTGTGGTGCCTCGTTCAAAACGCGTTCTGTGCAGCAGAAACACATCCAGACGATCCACGTTAATCCTCGTTCGTATAATTGCACACAATGTGATAAACGGTTTAACACGAGCTATGCACTGCGCAGACACAAACACACGCACAATACACAGGAGATGCATTGCGAACTGCAGCAGATGGTTCCAAGTGAAACTGCAACCAACATTCGACAAGTGACGGTTCCAAATTTGGCTAACATTACAGCAGCGACGTGTCAAGAGCAACAAGCTTTAGTCCAAGAGGTCATGGCAGTTTCCTCGCTTGATGTCACTTACGATCAGACTAACGATACAATCGTCAGCCATTAATCCAATCCAATGAGACAACACAGCCTTGCTTTATTTGACAAACAACCTTTCACCTTATTAATTTTTGCAAATTATTTCCTTTATTTATATCATTAGAAAGACAATCAATAAAAATGAATTATGTTTTATATTCATACATTAATCTCTTTGTTCTTTATTTTAACCCTTTATTTACCAGAGCGCCCAAACCACCTGATGATTCAAATGCTGGATGCCCCCCCCCAAAAAAATTTTGGATAAATCTGCAACCGTTTGCAGACATCAATCAACTTGTGTGTGTTATTTGAAATTTCTTATCTTAACCTTTATCTACTGACGACGATCAAATGCGGACGGAGTTGTTGTACCTGTTAGGGTCCCATCTATGGGTTTAATAGAAAATATATTTATAAAAAAAAATTGTATTATCCATTAAGAATTGATTTATTTCAAACTTTATCGGCATTAAATGACCCACTGAGGTTGATATGCCGTAAAACAAACCAAACCAAAATGCCAGACCAGCCAATGATTAAAATGCTGGACTGCCCAAAAACGTCAGCTCTTAGAAAATAGTTTAGAGTTAAAAAAGAGAAATGAATTAAATGAATACATTTCTATTCAGTAGTAAAGGATCAGCTATATGATACTAGCTTGTCAACCATTACACCATGCTTTAGCGGATGGCAGTGGTAGATAAAGGTTAATAGATTTGGAATAGTTGCCAATGTTTCTGTTTTTTTTTTTTCTAAACTTCTGTCATAGTCTACATATCATATTGGTATGTCTTTACCCAGCCCATTGGTGACAGGTTTACTTGCAGTGACATTATACATAAACAAAATGTAGGTTAGAAGGAAGAACATCAACTGGTTAGGACACAGAAACTAATAATACTTGACAATGTTTCATCTTAATCCTAATACTAGCAAGACCTGTGGATATACCACAGTATGATTATTTAATTATTACAACATTTGATATGTTTAGCTATTGCAAAAATACTTCAATATGTAAAAAGTATAATCTTGATTTAACTCTCACTCTTTTTTCTTTCTTTCCATTATGTTTGATTGAAACACATTAGCATTATCATCCCCTCTCTTTATCTTTCCTCTACTCTCTTTTTTTCTTTCTATATTTTTGGGGGTAGCATACTCTTCAGACTATTATCCTCATCTTTATTGTTATATACACCATGTTTTGGCTAATGTGGCCTCCGGCCTTCTTCAGGTGTTTCTTCATATCATAATCAGTAGCCTTCATGGAACTTCGAACCAAACCCTTTATTTAATCCATTGGGGTAGATTTTCTCATTCCATTAAGCATGACTTGTGTTAAGCATTCTATGTTATCACCACCCGTGGTCAGGATTGAACCTGCAACCTACAAATGATTGTTACTTTGAACTGTATTGACTCAACCCTTATATCTGTTGCGTATATAACAATAAAACAACAGTCTGAAAATCTAAATAATACAAACTCAACTGTAAATTTGAAAGCATGAAAACTATTTTTTCATAAAACCAATCAGAGAGAGAGAAAAATGAATTTTAATATTTCATTAAATCTGCTTTTATTTTAAATGAAAATTTCAAATAAAAAAAGGGGAAAAAAAAGAATATCAACAATAAAAAGAAAAGATGGCAAACTAATTTTGATAACACTGATCTGCGTTAAAATTTTTCCAAATGTTAAAGGTTTATCAAGTGATATATGATCACCATTTTATGCTGAATTCAAAAATATCATTCATTGTGTTTAGTCAGGTCTGGTTTTAAGATGTGCTTGAATAAATTGTTCATAATAATAACACTAATTCAAAAGCCCATGGACTCGACTTGCCACAGCTATAATACTGTTCTATACATTTCAAGAGCTATATCTTAAAAATTTATCTGATTCAAAAAAATGAGTATGATTTTTGGATTCAGTGTAAAAAAAAAAAAAAAAAAAAAAAAAAAAAAAAACTGCCTTAAATCAGCTATTATATATTCGACCTTGAAAACATCGCAGGCCAATTTATGAGCAAATAATTGGAATGAGTATATTTTTTTTTTTTTTTTTTTTTCATTTGAATTTTGAAAATACAATAGAATTTGGCAGGAATTCCATGCTAAGATATCAAACAAAATTAGGAAATTTTCAGATTTCTCAAAAAGAACTCTATAAACCCTTATATTATAACTTCTATCAGACTAAGTTTTTTTAAATATCAATTTGATAAGCTTTTTTTTTTTTTGCTTTTTTTTTCCATAGTTTTTAGACATGAGTCATTTAAACCAGCTTGAAAATCATAATTACTTTGCATAACATAAATTAACATTGGATTCTAAATATCATATATATATATATATATATCACATATACATGTTTCATAAAATATACAATCCTTAAGGGAGCGGGTGTATTGACGAGCATATAAGTTTTATGCTACAAGTCATATTGCAAAAACTCTATTCAGAGACAACAATATTTAGCAGTTGAAATGAATACATCATGCACTAGCCTCATTTGAGCATCCATTCCTTTGTTTTATTAGCTATGTTGTTTTCCATTGTTGAGACTTATTTTATGCTATAATATTATTGAGATGGCAACACTGTAGTCAGAGACAACAACATTTAGCAATTGAAATGATTGCATCATACTCTAGCCTCAATTGAGCATCCTTTATATTTTGTCATCTTTACTGTTTGTATTACAACACACACACACACACACACACACACCACACACACACACACACACCATATATATATATATATATAGTTGTAGTAGAAATTTTTTTCTTCTCTCTACCCCAGTTTTGGTGTTCAAAGCTCACCTTCAGAAGAAGTAAAAAAATTTTTAGGTTGCTGCATTTTATATATACTTGTCAGCGTGTAGAGAGAAAACTTTTTTCTACAACTATAAATGCTCTATACTTTACTAAAAATATACTGAAACGCTTTTTGGATTAACTACTAATGCTACTACAGTGAAAATGTGTAGCATTTGAAATATATATATATATATATCATATATATTTAAAATTGTGTTTTTGCGTATGCTTCAATGTTTGTTATACAAATAAAGATTTTAAAAAATAAAAATCCTGGGTTTTTTTAAGCATGAATAACTCTGAGTGTAGGTGTTTAAACTAGACTAATGTTTAAAGACATAAAAAATATAATGACTTACCAGTCATATTAGAATTGATCTTGAACCTGGGAGATTTATGTATTGTTATATTGCGGTTAAGGCAGATGTAATTTTTTTTTTTTTAGTAAATGGATTTTTATTGGAAGGTGGTTTATGTGTTAAAAAATATTTAGAAAAGTATTTACTAAGGAGGATACTGAGGATTTAATATTTTAACTAAAGGTAAATTGGATAATTTTTTAATTGTGGAGTCATAGGTAAATTGAATTTTTGATTTTTGTATGTAGGGTATTGAGGGGGGTTAGGTATTAGTATGTAATTTGTACAGTAGGGGGTAGCAGGTTGATAGGGGGATATCTCGTTTCAATGTTTTACCTTAACTTTTTAAACAATTAGAAATAGTATATTAAGTTGTGTTTTTATTTAGGATTTGTTCCAATAGAGCCTTCATCAGATAATGACCATGAGGTTGAACATGGTTTTGTGCCCTTAGAATTATTACCACTACCCAAGGTGCCCAAGCAGTATATGATATACCACCAGGCTTTTTGGATTGGGAAGGAACTTGTTTGTTTGGGAATTCTAAAAAATAAATGATTCATACTTTCATATCTAAGCGCAAATCTTATATATATATATATATATATATATGTATATATATATTATATATATATATTATATAAACAAATATTTGGTACAACTTAATTTATACAATAGCTTAAACAATATCATACTTCATTAAATATTGATCAGCTAATTAAATGAAATGTTTAAAAGAGGCAAAAGAAAATGGAGAACTTAAGATGGAGACCTACCGGTTGTAAAACTTGAAAATGCACCAGTTGAAAGGGCCCTTAAGTTCTCCATTTTCTTTCGCCTCTTTTCAACATTTCATTTAATTAGCTGATCAGCATTTAATAAAATACAATATTGTTTAAGCTTTTATTATATATATAATATATATATATATATATATATATATATAATAAATGGAGAATAACATATATGAAAAGTGTTTGCATATGAAAGTGCTCAATGCTAATTTAGCAAAGCAGATTTAAAAATTATATATATATATAATATTATATATATGGAGAAAAGTAGACAAACACGGGATGTTGTGGAACTTGATGTTTGTGTTTGTCTACTTTTTCTCCACATACTGTCGGATTAACCTCCTCACATTTCTACCATATATATATATATATATATATATATATACTTTTTAATCTGCTTTGCTAATTTAGCATTGAGCACTTTCATATGCAAACACTTTCATATATGTTATTCTCCATTTATTTATTATTTATATTATATATATATATATATATATATATATATATACATATATTACAAACGTGGAATTTCCCCTATCTACACTTCATCGAAAGTCAAACAATGTGGCATTTAGTTGATACATTTTGTGAGACTGGGAGTGTACAGGATTTAAAAGGGCACACCTAGCCATCTTAGTTTAGTGCCCAAATTCTCAATGATGTATCTACTCAGAAAATATATTTGAATGCTATTATTGCAGATTGGACTGTCTAAAACTACTATTTTCAAGGCTACAAAGAAGTTAAAACAAGAAATTGGTTGTATTTTTTTTTTTTTTTTTTTTTTAGATTTAATTAGATTTCCATGGGAACAGATATTACACTTCATCACTTTGTGGGATGTCAAATCAAGCCTCTTCATATAATCTTTTGTTATATTCACAACTTTCGAAAAACAAAGCATTAATTCAATTATGATTAGATGACATGTCAGTACACTGAATTAGAAATGGAATTTCCAGTAAATTCATGTGCAAAGTCAGTGTAGAAAATTTCATAATGAATCATTTATTCAATTTTATGTCAATTTAAATTATATGACAAGATACCAAACATGAGGACTGGTCATGTGGATGTAGATTACCAACTTTGGGAAGATGTGGCCTAGAGGTGACCTTGTCCTCTGGTATGCTACATGATGGGCTCCAAGACAATTTAAAGTTAGGTGGCTGCACATGATTACAATTTGATGATTTGGTGATCCCAATGTATGGCATGGGCTGGCAGCCCAGAGGTGGAGTCTCGGCTCTGCATTCTGTGGTCACTGGTTCAATCTCTAGTGGCGGGGATCATAGTATGCACAGCTGAGGAGACCCAACAAGGTCGAAACAGCTGTCCAATATTCACATGTTGCACAGAGTGTTTGTCAAATTTTGTACACACAGGAAATTAATGAAGATTAAGTTTGAGTTTGTTTTTCAAACCACCCTTTTGGTTATCGTCCTAAGAGTCTCCACACAGCATCCAGAATCCGCACAGAGCTGACTGGTGTAGATTTTTTGCCAATCGGCTTACACTGGTGTGCCTATGTTTTAAATGTCCACAGGTGAATGTCACTGATGAATTCACCTTTGCTTGTCCAGCATGTCTTGTTTGCCTTACTCGAATAGTTTGTGTGATGAGGGTAAGTGGCCATACAACTACTTTCTTGTGGGATGCTGCTTCCAAGATTTGTTCAAGACGTATGCAGATGCTTGTGTAGCTACTAAATAACGTTTTTCTCTAAGTGTTTCGTTAGAGAGCAAGTGGTGCAGCTGTATAGTAGCACTGACATGGCTAGGCAGGATTCTAGAAGCAGTTGCTTAATAAATAAATGAAATAAATATTTTAAAGCAAATTTGCTCTCTTGATTAAAAAACTAGTTACTATAGCAAACTATTTCTTCTCCAAGTGCCATAATTGGCAAATTATTGTGTAAAGCATCTGCTAGCAACAGTGAGGTTGTTTCTCACTGGGTATCCACTGCTAAGGTAATATTTGGGTGCTCACCATGCACAGTGGTTAGCAAGTTAGACTGCATCTTGCAACTGTAAAAAAGAAAAGTCAATGGAGTGGCCTATTGTTGGTATTAGCCGGACAGTGATGAGCCTATCCCCTTTTCACTAGTGCTAACGACTTCTTGCAACTGTCAAAAAGGAAAAGTCAATGGAGTGGCCTATTGTTGGTATTTAACTGACAGTGAGGGAGCCTATCCCTTTTCACTAGTGCTAGAAGACTTCTTGCAACTGTCAAAAAGGAAAAGTCAATGGAGTGGCCTATTGTTGGTATTAACTGACAGTGAGGGAGCTATCCCCTTTTCACTAGTGCTAGACGACTTCTTGCAAATGTAAAAAAGGAAAAGTTGACGGAGTGGCCTATTGTGGTATTGACTGGACAGTGAGGGAGCCTATGCCCTTTTCATAGCACTAGACTAGGAAGATTGTTTTTGCATTTGAGGTGGAGCAATACACAAACCATGAGCTCTCCTGTTTAATACATAGATCCAAGCTGTGCTGAGTTGATGATGGTCAGTATCAAACCTAGATCCTTGTGTTTCCTGGGCAGATGCTTTACTGACTGAGCTAAACCTGAGTGTTCTACACTTATAGCCTTGTATCAGACTATACTAAGTTTAGTCAATACCTTTAGTACTCTTTTTTATTTAAAGTTTGATGTATTGCCTATTACACAAATGATGACAAATTCCTTTATCAGCAAATTGTAGAGAGAATTTTGGGATCAAGTCTCCAATAAGCACCCCAAATCAGACCAATAATCAAAAAGACAGTTTTGCTTGGCACCAGAAGCTTCTGCTACTGCTTATTTGTAAACAAACCAACAAACGATTTTTCGACATTAGAATCTCACAGTGAGATTTTGAAAAAATGCTATAACTTAATATTTGCGAAAAATACTAAGTAGGTTTGCAGTAGTGGGAGAGCCACTGAGCAGCTTAAAGTAGACAAAGAGTTAAAACCAATATGTTAGCAATGTTGGAATATAAATGAATGCATGTTTCATTGCATCTTTCATATTCACCCCCCACCCCCCAACACAAAACTCTGGCCAAGGCTGCAGTTTTGTATTTGTTCCAAATAAAATGGTTGGTTGGGTTTTACAGTATGTCAACCCCTTGGGTCATTTTATGCCAAAGACATTTTTGTTTCAATCATTCTTGATGGTTACGCAATTTGTTTTAAACACTTAAAAAGAAAAAATTGTTTTTTCAACCCATACATGGGACCTAACAGGTATTACCACACGAGTAAGAATGGACCTGGGGACAATGGTGATGAAGGGGTGCTCCACATTTCCCAGACCTCCAGAACTGGAACCTCACCATCAGATAGAGAGTTTAACGTCGTACCCGGACATGAAGACCCTCAGCCACCGCCTTCAGCACTATATGAGCATCTAGCATTGTATGAATTGGTCCAACTGGTACTCGGCATATCAATATTGTTTGTACAGATTGCACCGACTGGTACTTCCTTAGCATAGTTCGCAGGTCTAAGGTTTCTTACAATAATTTCTGTCACCCATTTCAGAATTGAATAGATACATTGATGCTTAACTTCACTGATCTTATAGGAACTGATGCATTCGGTCTGATCAAGCTAGTACAATTGGTATGTTAGTTGCTATGTTACATAATTATTAGATATCTAATATTCATGGCAATAGTGTAGAAATCAAAAGGGCCGTTATAAGCTACAGCCCATGGCTTTGAAGGATGAGTGACAAGGCTTGACCTCACTCTCACCTTGCCTTCCGGGGATAAATTGTGAGAACCGGAGGCATAGAAGACCCTGTCTTCTGGTTTAAGGATAGTAAGTAAGTCTCAGTTAGAGGGTAGGAGCCGAGCTTGTAGGATGTAAGTAAGTCTCATTTGTGCAGATGTCTGGTTTGGGGATTTTTAAAATAAAGTAACATCCAAGTAAATCGAAGTCTTGTGTTTATTACCTAAAACTAACAATGACCAGGGCTTCTGATAAGGAGAAATCTAACAGAAACCAGAACGAAGTCCCAGAAAGTCCAGACCTTAGAAGAGACCAGACCAAGATAGACGATCAGAATAGCAAAGCCGGCCAGAAGAAAATACGACCAGAAGTAAGAAAAGGGTATACAACAGGTATTTTTGTTTTTTAAAAGGAAGAAGAGGCTTTTTTTTTTTTTCCTTACATGGATTATACATCTGAAGAAGGCGAAGAATGGATCAACCAAAATTGTCCTCAAACATCATGATACAAAGAATCGATTCAATTGTCCAAACATTTTCTGATATGCAGTTTTAATTTTCTAGGTTTCTGGTTTTGTTTTTTTTTAAATTAGTGTGTGAAAAAATATATCACTAATTATGACTGAACCTATTCTAGTAGTGACACCCAAGCAGAGCTTAACAGGGTTGAATTCAAAGTTTCCTTCTAGACTGGTTACCTAACCAAGGTTAAGAGCCCAGTCTGCCCTACTATTTACCCATAGCTGGAGGGAGAGTTTGGATTCATACCCTTCCAAGTGTATTAACTCTATGTGAACTGTAGGTTCATTCAAGATTAAAACTTGGGTCGACAAGTCATTTCCTATGACTCTAACCATTGACCATGCACCTCCAACTGTTTGTTTCTTTTTAGTTTGCATGAAACACCATCTTTTTTTTTTTCCATCTATATGCACCGAATATCTGAATATTTTGTTAATTTTTGACACAAATCGTCAGATTACACAAAACACCCAAATAAATAAAGAATTAAATAATGTTTTAGATTTCAAATGTTAAATTTAACATATTTTTTTTGTATATTTTAATATGAATAATATATATTTCGGACTGTTGTCCTCATCTTTATTTGAATTCATTTTGATTTTTCTATATTAATCACAATTTTGTCAATAAGTTCTGGTGGCATTTATGCTGCTTGGAAGCCCCCTTGAATGAGCAGTTACATAACCTGGGTTTGAAATTCATGGGTAATCTTGAAGATGACTTATTTTAGGTAATTAAAATAGGTTAATAACCATAAAACAGAGACCGAGGTTACTGGCTGAACGTTGTGTTTTAACACAATAAAGATTGAGGACAACAGTCTGAAATATCATAATAATTTAATAAATTGTTTATGATTTTCGACGATTAAAAAGCTATTACAGAGTTAATCCTTGAAAAGACCAAGTTTCAAGTTAGTTTACTGTGGAGTAGTGATTTAATAACTATTTAGTTTTAACAACCACTACTGGTAGTGAATTAGATTCTCACTGGCTGTCATACACTTGGGTCACAATAAACTGAAGAATTATATACAATAAATCTCATCAATAATTGTCAAAAATATATTTAAAGACTCACATGTAAAAAAGGGTAAAAAAAAAACTGAATTAATAAAATGTTCATTTTACAAATGCTGTCATTTTTTTTTTTTTTTTTTGCATAGATACAAGTCAATTCAGAAATTTTCATTGAGATTAAAATTAATTAAGTTTATTTCGAAATGATTTATGAAGGAAGTAAAATTTCTAGTTTGAAAAATCTTAGAATCTCTTGAACTAGCATAGAGTCTATTGGCCTATATATATATTTATTCATTATAGTGTACAATACATTTAAGGTGTGATTGTTACCATTGTTCAAAGCTACATGCTAGTACTTATTGTCAAGACAACATGCCCATTGTCTTGATGAAAAGTGGCTAACATGCTGATTTGAAACCAATAGTAACAATCACACCTTAAGGGTATCGTACACTATATGAATAAATACAAGCTTTTACACCTGTAAACTAGCACTTTATTTTCAATCTCCAATACTAGAATAAACTATATATATTATATATATGTAAACAAGGTATGTTTGGAATGGCTTTTTTGCAGACAATTTTAGGAGAATATGTGCTTAATTGGAGTCGTACCTATTTTGAAATTTAATTAATTAATAATGAATTAGGCGGGAGAAGTCACTAGAAGAGGAATATTAACCTACTCTAAACAAATCGTAAAATCTAAGAAGTCCGTTTGGTTGTGGGTTATGTTATCGGCCTGTCAGCTTGGACAGTCCGGTTTCAAATCACGCACAGGCGGCTTCCTATCTATAGCTTGCTGATGAGGCCTAATAGGTCGAAATGTACATACAGAGATTATTTTTCTCGATTTGTTTTGCCATACATTTAAATAGGCATTCCCGCCTAATTCATTATTAATTAATTAATTTTCAAAATTAGGTCGACTCCAATTAGCACACACACACACATATATATTATATATATATAGCAATAGTATATGGTTATCACTATCTCACTAGTTAGTGGTGGTCCATGTTTATTTGGCATTATTAGTGACGTGCTCAATATCAGTGATAGAGCTATTCTGTGTGTGTGTGCTGTTATATATATATTATATATATATATATATATATGACTATCCAATAACCTAGTGAGTTGGTGGTGAGAAGGTTTCTATTTAGGACCATTCTGTCCTGCAAATACTTACAATGCATACCCATATCTACACAACAATATATATACTTACACACACACACAATATATGTGTGTATGTATATGTATATACTCAGTCAGTAATAGTCTTTTTTCTCTATTAGCAAAATTTTTTTTTCTTTTTAGCTATGTATTCATTGGCTTTTAGTTGACAATAAAGAAATTAACGAAGCAATCATCACTTTGTTCTGTTAATTAGAAGAAGGATTTAAAGATTAGTGTTATGTGTGGTCTCATGACAGACATATGTAATCCATGCGGCCCTAAAGGGCTACTCAGTTTGACACACCAAATGAGATGATTAAAAATAATGCATCCTTTAAATTTGTCATTTACCTACGAAAGGTAAAGGACAGGAAAAGTAAGGGAGGAAATATAACACTGTAGTGTTATGGACTGATTGGCGATATCCCGATTAGATACTTAAAAACAAAACAATTGAGTCTAGGAATCGTAAAGCGACTTAGATTAGAGTACAAGTCAGTGGTTGGTAAAGTCAACACTAGATAAAATTAAAATTACTCTGACACAAAGAATTCAACACCAAATCGAAGATGCTTACTTTTGTGTTTTGTTGAATCTGTAAATCCATTTAAATGTTGACTCCCAAGGTTTTTCTTCTATCTTTTATTCAATACTTATGAAGTAGACATTTTTTCAAGCTTACATCTTTGCATCATGTGATGCTAAAGGTGGTAAAAAAAAAAGGTTGATTCAACAAAACAATCTGTTACCTCCTGACATACACACACACACACACACACACACATTGCACTGCTGTTTCAAATCAACATTAAAATATTACTATATTTCAACAATTGCTTCATTCTCAAAATGCATGCCACAATAATAGACAATAATTTGAACACGTTTTGCTTCGTAGTCGACTTTTATCACGCAATTCTGAAATAGCTTGAAAGCAGCCACAAATTTTACTAAACATTAAATACGAACCTCTTATACAATCATAGGTAATGTTTTAATGTCACTAAGAACAGATGAATAAAATTTGATGTTAGATAATCAAAAATTTAAAACAAAACAGAAACAAAAAGGGAAAAAATAAATAGAAAAAAATGGAGGTGAATGAAAATAGGAGAGATAAAATCTTCTTTTCTTCATACAACATTTAACCCTTTCACCCCCATTAGGACATAATGGTGAGTAGACTGTGAATTCAAGGGCAATGATTTTTTAACAGTCTACCGGACAGATGTTAGTGGAATATGGAAATCAAGTCTAATGCATATATTTTTAATTTCTAACTGGGATTAATACTTTAATAAAAAGAACTTAAGCAAAAACTTAATTTATTACGTTAATTCATATTTATAAGTTTTTTTAAAAACATTAAAGGACAGCATTAATGGATGTTGTAGAGAGTTAAGTTGTTGATAGTGATCAGTTTACACAATCAATTAAATGCTTCATTTTTTTTTTTTTAAATTATAATTTCCTTGATTTTTCTTAAAAGTATTAATCCCAGATTGAGAAATTAAAAATATATACATTGGACAATTGACATTACATATTCTACTAACATCGTGCCGTAGACTATAGTAAAAATTTATGCCTCTGAATTCACAGTGAACCCAACAGTATCTAAGTCGAATTCATTTTTAACGTTAAAATGTTGGACCAAAACAAATTTGGCATATCCAAAACTTGTTTGTAAAGGGTTAGTATGTAAATAATAAAAAAAAAAAAATATAAAAAAAACAATTTCCTGAATTAATGTTGTGATGATCATAGTGAATATTTAAAAATTTGGAAATTTTTTTTTCCTTTTTCAGTAAGGCTGGTAAATAAATTCCATATCACTAACTTTTTTTTCTTTTCTTTTTTGTTTTTAGATATTTTTTTTATCATTCATTCCAATTTCGTTTATACTAATGCTACGTGGGTCATAGGACCTTAAGAGAAGTCATCCTGAAAATTGAATGAGGTAAACAGAAATGAACAATAATAAACTATAAACAAAAAGATTCCAAAATGCCCAAAACATGGAAAAAAAAAAAAAGAAAAAAAAAAAAGGAATAATGTATTTTATTTTCCTATGCACACACACACACACACAAACAACACACACACAAACAACACCACACACACACACACTATCTCAGAGAGAGAGAGAGATGGATGAGAAATGCAAAATAAATTTACAGAAAGGAGAGAAATTTATATCTATATTGTTATATATATTATATATATATATATATATTACTCTACTCATACATGTACACACACACACACATATATATACGCACACTATATACATATATATATAATATATATATGCATACGCAGACACAGAAGTATTAATCATCTATGAGTTCCAGTCACTTGTTTTGATTCTGCCTAAGCATTCTCAGCCGAGAAAGATTTCCTTGGAGGAATTGAAGATCTTGGAGGCTAAGTGAAATCTCACCATGCTATCCAATACTTGCTGAGGAGAAGGAGAAAGTTTTTGGGTAGCCTGACTTCTCCTACTTTGCCAGCTAGGCCGACCCCCCACCACCCACACACACACTCCAGATCAATATTATCTACAGAAAAAAATCTCAGAAAGACACTGAAATGCTCACTGTCAAATGATGAGAGAGAGAGGAGAGAGAGAGTTGGAAAAGCAGAGAAGAGAAAATGAAATAAAATTAAAAAAAAGAGAAAAGACAAATTCTAAAAGAAGAGATGAAGTTAGTAGCAAGAGGGGGAAAGAGAGAGAGGGGGTGAAAGAGGAGAGGAGGAGAGAGCGGAAAAGAGAGAGAGAGAGGGGGGAAAAGCAGAGAAGAGAAAATGAAAAAAAATAAAAAAAGGAGAGAATTCTAAAGAAAGAGATGAAAGTTAGAGCAAAGAGGGGGAAGGAGAGGAGGGGAAAGAGAGAGAGAGTGGGGGAAAGAGAAGAGGGGAAAGAGAGGGGGGAAAGAGAGATGAGAGGGGTTAGAGAGAGGGGAAAAGAGAGAGAAGGAGAAAATGAGAGAGAGGGGAAAGAGAGAGAGAAGGGGAAAGAGAGAGAGAGAGGGGGAAAGGAGAGAGAGGGGGAGAGATTGAGAGGAGGAGAGAGAGGGGAAAAGAGAGAGAGAGGGAGAAAAGAGGGAGAGACAGAGAGGGGGAGAGAGAGAGAGGGAAAAGAAGAGAGAAGGTTGATTTTGGTTGGTTGTTTGTTTACGAATATCAAGTCATTTTAATCATGTTGCTTAAATGGTCACCTTCTAAGTATTGAACAGGCTTCATCGCAGAGAGTTTGAATGAGAGAGAGAGAGGTGAGAGAGAGAGAGTGAGAGAAAGCTTGAGAAGCGATAGTTTGAAAAGAGAAAGTGAGAAGAGAGAGCGAGAGAGGAAGAGAAAGAGATAGAGTTTGAAAGAGAAGGAGAGAGAAATCTTGTTTAAAAAAATAAAACTGGGGGATAATTGAGATGTAAAGAGAAATAGAATGAGATCATCTATCATCCACCACCACTACCCTCTTTGTTAGTTCAGCTTTATGAAGAAAGTCTAATTTCAATGCTAGTCTCTTTGGGGCTAGATCACATTTTTTTATTTTAAAATCACAGTACGTGCAAGTAGTGCCTGAATCCTTCAGCCAGTTCTCAGCGAGACAACGTCTCTTGGAGGAAATCTTCTCGG
>CM042152.1:29425459-29532959 GCA_023376005.1 Doryteuthis pealeii
AAAACAGTTGGAGTGCATGGGTCTTAAATGTTAGAGTATAGGAATGGGACTTGTCGATCCCCAAGTATTAAAATCTTGAATGAACCTACAGTTCACATAGAGTTAAACACTTGGGAAAGGTATGAATCCAAATCACTCTCCCTCCAGCTATGGGTAAAATAGTAGGGCAGACTGGGCTCTTTAACCTTGGTTAGGTAACCAGTCTAGAAGGAAAACTTTGAATTCAACCCTGTTAAAGCTCTGCTTGGGGTGGTCACTACTAGAATAGATTCAGTCATAATTAGTGATATATTTTTCACACACTAATTTAAAAAAAAACAAAACCAGAAACCTAGAATAATTAAAACTGCATATCAGAAAATGTTTGGACAATGAATCGATTCTTTGTATTCATGATGTTTGAGGACCAATTTTGGTTGATCCATTCTTCGGCCTTCTTCAGATGTAAATCCATGTAAGAAAAAAAAAAAGCCTCTTCTTCCTTTTAAAAAAACAAAAATAGCTGTTGTATACCCTTTCTTACTTCTGGTCGTATTTCTTCTGGCCGGCTTGCTATTCTGATCGTCTATCTTGTCTGGTCTCTTCTAAGGTCTGGACTTTCTTGGGGACTTCAGGTCTGGTTTCTGTTAGGGATTTCTCCTTATCAGAAGCCCTGTGTCATTGTTAGTTTTAGGTAATAAACACAAGACTTCGATTTACTTGGATGTTACTTTATTTTAAAATCCCAAACCAGACATCTGCGCAAATGAGACTTTACATCCTACAAGCTCGGCTCCTACCCTCTAACTGAGACTACTTACTATCCTTAAACCAGAAGACAGGGTCTTCTATGCCTTTCCGGTTCTCACAATTTATCCCCGGAAGGCAAGGTGAGAGTGAGGTCAAGCCTTGTCACTCATCCTTCAAAGCCATGGGCCTGTACTTATAACGGCCCTTTTGATTTCTACACTATTGCCATGAATATTAGTATCTAATAATTATGTAACATAGCAACTAACATACCAATTGTACTAGCTTGATCAGACCGAATGCATCAGTTCCTATAAGATCAGTGAAGTTAAGCATCAATGTATCTATTCAATTCTGAAATGGGTGACAGAAATTTATTGTAAGAAACCTTAGACCTGCGAACTATGCTAAGGAAAGTACAGTCGGTGCAATCTGTACAAACAATATTAGATATGCCGAGTACCAGTTGGACCAATTCATACAATGCTAGATGCTCATATATGTGCTAGAAGGCGGTGGCTGAGGGTCTTCATGTCCTGGGTACGACGTTAAACTCTATCTGATGGTGAGGTTCCAGTTCTGGAGGTCTGGGAAATTGGAGCACCCCTTCATCACCATTGTCCCCAGGTCCATTCTTACTCGTGTGGTAATACCTGTTAGGGTCCCATGTATGGTTGAAAAAACAATTTTTTCTTTTTAAGTGTTTAAAACAATTGCGTAACCATCAAGAATGATTGAAACAAAAATGTCTTTGGCATAAAATGACCCAAGGGTTGACATACTGTAAAACCCAACCAACCATTTTTATTTTGGAACAAATACAAAACTGCAGCCTTGGGCCAGAGTTTGTGTTGGGGGGGTGAATATGAAAGATGCAATGAAAGATGCATTCATTTATATTCCAACATTGCTAACATATTGGTTTTAACTCTTTGTCTACTTTAAGCTGCTCAGTGGCTCTCCCACTACTGCAAACCTACTTAGTATTTTTCGCAAATATTAAGTTATAGCATTTTTCAAAATCTCACTGTGAGATTCTAATGTCGAAAAATCGTTTGTTGGTTTGTTTACAAATAAGCAGTAGCAGAAGCTTCTGGTGCCAAGCAAAAACTGTCTTTTTGATTATTGGTCTGATTTGGGGTGCTTATTGGAGACTTGATCCCAAAATTCTCTCTACAATTTGCTGATAAAGGAATTTGTCATCATTTGTGTAATAGGCAATACATCAAACTTTAAATAAAAAAAAGAGTACTAAGGTATTGACTAAACTTAGTATAGTCTGATACAAGGCTATAAGTGTAGAACACTCAGGTTTAGCTCAGTCAGTAAAGCATCTGCCCAGGAAACACAAGGATCTAGGTTTGATACTGACCATCATCAACTCAGCACAGCTTGGATCTATGTATTAAACAGGGAGCTCATGGTTTGTGTATTGCTCCACCTCAAATGCAAAAACAATCTTCCTAGTCTAGTGCTAATGAAAAGGGCATAGGCTCCCTCACTGTCCAGTCAATACCAACAATAGGCCACTCCGTCAACTTTTCCTTTTTACATTTGCAAGAAGTCGTCTAGCACTAGTGAAAAGGGGATAGCTCCCTCACTGTCCAGTTAATACCAACAATAGGCCACTCCATTGACTTTTCCTTTTGACAGTTGCAAGAAGTCGTCTAGCACTAGTGAAAAGGGGATAGGCTCCATCACTGTCCGGCTAATACCAACAATAGGCCACTCCATTGACTTTTCCTTTTTTACAGTTGCAAGATGCAGTCTAACTTGCTAACCACTGTGCCATGGTGAGGCACCCAAATATTACCTTAGCAGTGGGATACCCAGTGAGAAACAACCTCACTGTTGCTAGCAGATGCTTTACACAATAAATTTGCCAATTATGGGCACTTGGAGAAGAAATAGTTTGCTATAGTAACTAGTTTGTTAATCAAGAGAGCAAATTTGCTTTAAAATATTTATTTCATTTATTTATTAAGCAACTGCTTCTAGAATCCTGCCTAGCCATGTCAGTGCTACTATACAGCTGCACCACTTGCTCTCTAACGAAACACTTAGAGAAAAACGTTATTTAGTAGCTACACAAGCATGCTGCATACGTCTTGAACAAATCTTGGAAGCAGCATCCCACAAGAAAGTAGTTGTATGGCCACTTACCCCTCACACACAAACTATTCGAGTAAGGCAAACAAGACATGCTGGAACAAGCAAAGGTGAATTCATCAGTGACATTCACCTGTGACATTTAAACATAGGCACACCAGTGTAAGCCGATTGGCAAAAAATCTACACCAGTCAGCTCTGTGCGGATTCTGGATGCTGTGTGGAGGACCTCTTAGGGACGATAACCAAAAGGGTGGTTTGAAAAACAAACTCAAACTTAATCTTCATTAATTTCCTGTGTGTACAAAATTTGACAAACACTCTGTGCAACATGTGGAAATTGGACAGCTGTTCGACCTTGTTGGGTCTCCTCAGCTGTGCATACTATGATCCCCGCCACTAGAGATTGAACCAGTGACCACAGAATGCAGAGCCGAGACTCCACCTCTGGGCTGCCAGCCCATGCCATACATTGGGATCACCAAATCATCAAATTGTAATCATGTGCAGCCACCTAACTTTAAATTGTCTTGGAGCCCATCATGTAGCATGCCAGAGGACAAGGTCACCTCTAGGGCCACGTCTTCCCAAGTTGGTAATCTACATCCACATGACCAAACCTCATGTTTGGTATCTTGTCATATAATTTAAATTGACATAAAATTGAATAAATGATTCATTATTGAAATTTTCTACAGTGACTTTGCACGTGAGTTTCATGGAAATTCCATTTCTAATTCAGTGTACTGACATGTCATCTAATCATAATTGAATTAATGCTTTGTTTTTCGAAAGTTGTGAATATAACAAAAGATTAATATGAAGAGGCTTGATTTGACATCCCCACAAAGTGATGGAAGTGTAATATTTGTTCCCATGGAAATCTAATTAAATCTAAAAAAAAAAAAAAAAAAAAAAAAAGATACAACCAATTTCTTGTTTTAACTTCTTTGTAGCCTTGAAAACAGTAGTTTTAGACAGTCCAATCTGCAATAATAGCATTCAATATATTTTCTGAGTAGACACATCATTGAGAATTTGGGCACTAAACTAAGATGGCTAGGTGTGGCCCTTTTAAATCCTGTACACTCCTAGTGTCACAAAATTTATCAACTAAATGCCACATTGTTGACTTTCGAGTGAAGTGTAGATAGGGGAAATTCCACATTTGTATATATATATATATATATATATATATATATATATATAAATGGAGAATAACATATATGAAAAGTGTTTGCATATGAAAGTGCTCAATGCTAAATTAGCAAAGCAGATTTAAAAAGTATAATATATATATATATATATATATATTGGTAATATTGTAGGTTAATGTATTAGTCATTTCCACAACATATTATATATATATATATATATATTATATATATTATATTTTAAATCTCTTTGCTAAATTAGCATTAGCACTTTATATATATAACACTATTTCATATATGTTATTCTCCATATTATATATATATTATAATATATTATATATATATATATATATATATATATATATATAATATAAAAAGCTTAAACAATATTGTATTTTATTAAATGCTGATCAGCTAATTAAATGAAATTTGAAAAGAGGCAAAAGAAAATGGAGAACTTAAGGGCCCTTTCAACTGGTGCATTTTCAAGTTTTACAAACCGGTAGGTCTCCATCTTAAGTTCTCCGTTTTCTTTTGCCTCTTTTTAAACATTTCATTTAATTAGCTGATCAATATTTAATGAAGTATGATATTGTTTAAGCTTTTGTATAAATTAAGTTGTACCAATATTTGTTATATATATATATATATATATATATATATATATATATATATATATAAAGATTTGCGCTTAGATATGAAAGTATGAATCATTTATTTTTTAAATTCCCAAACAAACAAGTTTCCTTCCCCAATCCAAAAAGCCTGTGTATATCATATACTGTTTGGGGCACCTTGGGTAGTGGTAATAATTCTAAGGCACAAAACCATGTTCAACCTCATGGTCATTATCTGATGAAGGCTCTATTGGAACAAATCCTAAATAAAACACAACTTAATATACTATTTCTAATTGTTTAAAAAGTTAAGGTAAAAAACAATTGAAACGAGATATCCCCCCTATCAACCTGCTACCCCCTACTGTACAAATTACATACTAATACCTAACCCCCCTCAATACCCTACATACAAAAATCAAAATTCAATTTACCTATGACTCCACAATTAAAAAATTATCCAATTTACCTTTAGTTAAAATATTAAATCCTCAGTAATCCTCCTTAGTAAATACTTTTCTAAAATATTTTTTAACACATAAACCACCTTCCAATAAAAATCCATTTACTAAAAAAAAAAAATAATACATCTGCCTTAACCGGCAATATAACAAATACTATAAATCTCCCAGTTCAAGATCAATTCTAATATGACTGGTAAGTCATTTATATTTTTTATGTCTTTTTAAACATTAGTCTAGTTTAAACACCTACACTCAGAGTTATTCATGCTTCAAAAACCCCAGGATTTTATTTTTTAAAATCTTTATTTGTATAACAAACATGTGAAGCATACGCAAAAACACAATTTAAATATATATTATATATATATATATATATTCAAATGCTACCACATTTTCACTGTAGTAGCATTAGTAGTTAATCCAAAAAGCGTTCAGTATATTTTTAGTAAAGTATAGAGCATTTTTAATAAGGATTTTCTCTAGAGAAGTATATATAAAATGCAGCAACCTAAAATTTTTTTTACTTCTTCTGAAGGTGAGCTTTGAACACCAAAACTGGGGTAGAGAGAAGAAAAAAAATTTCTACAACTATATATATATATATATATATGTGTGTGTGTGTGTAATACAAACAGTAAAGATGACACAATATAAAGGATGCTCAATTGAGGCTAGAGTATGATGCAATCATTTCAATTGCTAAATGTTGTTGTCTCTGACTACAGTATTGCCATCTCAATAATATTATAGCATAAAATAAGTCTCAACAATGGAAAACAACATAGCTAATAAAATACAAAGGAATGTATGCTCAAATGAGGCTAGTGCATGATGTATTCATTTCAACTGCTAAATATTGTTGTCTCTGAATAGAGTTTTGCAATATGACTTGTAGCATAAAACTTATATGCTCATCAATACACCCGCTCCCTTAAGGATTGTATATTTTATGAAACATGTATATGTGATATATATATGTATATATATGATTTAGAATCCAATGTTTAATTTATGTTATGCAAAGTAAGTTATGATTTTCAAGCTGGTTTCAAATGACTCATGTCTAAAAACTATGGAAAAAAAAAAGCAAAAAAAAAAAAAAGCTTATCAAATTGATATTTAAAAAACTTAGTCTGATAGAAGTTATAATATAAGGGTTTATAGAGTTCTTTTTTGAAGAAATCTGAAAATTTCCTAATTTTGTTTTGATATCTTAGCATGGAAATTCCTGCCAAATTCTATTGTATTTTTCAAAATTCAAATGAAAAAAAAAAAAAAAAAAAAAAAAAAATACTCATTCCAATTATTTGCTCATAAATTGGCCTGCAATGTTTTCAAGGTCGAATATATAATAGCTGATTTTAAGGCAGTTTTTTTTTTTTACACTGAATCCAAAAATCATACTCATTTTTTTGAATCAGATCAAATTTTTAAGATATAAGCTCTTGAAATGTATAGAACAGTATTATAGCTGTGGCAAGTCGAGTCCATGGGCTTTTGAATTAGTGTTATTATTATGAACAACTTATTCAAGCACATCTTAAAAACCAGACCTGACTAAACACAATGAATGATATTTTTGAATTCAGCATAAAATGGTGATCATATATCACTTGATAAACCTTTAACATTTGGAAAAAATTTTTAACACAGATCAGTGTTATCAAAATTAGTTTGCCATCTTTTTTTCTTTTTATTGTTGATATTCTTTTTTTCCCCCCTTTTTTTTATTTGAAATTTTTCATTTTAAAATAAAAGCAGATTTAATGAAATATTGAAATTCATTTTTCTCTCTCTCTGATTGGTTTTATGAAAAAATAGTTTTCATGCCTTTCAAATTTACAGTTGAGTTTGTATTATTTAGATTTTTCAGACTGTTGTTTATTGTTATATACGCAACAGATATAAGGGTTGAGTCAATACAGTTCAAAGTAACAATCATTTGTAGGTTGCAGGTTCAATCCTGACCACGGGTGGTGATAACATAGAATGCTTAACACAAGTCATGCTTAATGGAATGAGAACAATCTACCCCAATGGATTAAATAAAGGGTTTGGTTCGAAGTTCCATGAAGGCTACTGATTATGATATGAAGAAACACCTGAAGAAGGACGGAGACCACATTAGCCAAAACATGGTGTATATAACAATAAAGATGAGGATAATAGTCTGAAGAGTATGCTACCCCCAAAAATATAGAAAGAAAAAAAGAGAGTAGAGGAAAGATAGAGAGAGGGGGCGATAACGCTAATGTGTTTCAATCAAACATAATGGAAAGAAAGAAAAAAGAGTGAGAGTTAAATCAAGATTATACTTTTTACATATTGAAGTATTTTTGCAATAGCTAAACATATCAAATGTTGTAATAATTAAATAATCATACTGTGGTATATCCACAGGTGCTGCTAGTATTAGGATTAAGATGAAACATTGTCAAGTATTAGTAGTTTCTGTGTCCTAATCAGTTGATGTTCTTCCTTCTAACCTACATTTTGTTTATGTATGTCACTGCAAGTAAACCTGTCACCAATGGGCATACCAATATATGTAGACTATGACAGAAGTTTAGAAAAAAAACCAGAAACATTGGCAACTATTCCAAATCTATTAACCCTTTATCTACCACTGCCATCTGCTAAAGCATGGTGTAATGGTTGACAAGCTAGTATCGTATAGCTGATCCTTTACTACTGAATAGAAATGTATTCATTTAATTAATTTCTCTTTTTTAACTCTAAACTATTTTCTAAGAGCTGACGTTTTTGGGCAGTCCAGCATTTTGATCATTGGCTGGTCTGGCATTTTGGTTTGGTTTGTTGTTTGCGGCATATCAACCTCAGTGGGTCATTTAATGCCGATAAAGTTTTGAAATAAATCAATTCTTAATGGATAATACAATTTTTTTTATAAATATATTTCTATTTAACCCATAGATGGGACCCTAACAGGTACAACAACTCCGTCCGGCATTTTGATCGTCGGTCAGTAGATAAAGGTTAAGATAAGGAAATTTCAAATAACACACACAAGTTGATTGATGTCTGCAAACGGTTGCAGATTTATCCAAAATTTTCGGGGGGGAGGGGGGTCATCCAGCATTTGAATCGTCAGGTGGTTTGGGGCGCTCTGGTAAATAAAGGGTTAAAATAAAGAACAAAGAGATTAATGTATGAATATAAAACATAATTCATTTTTATTGATTGTCTTTCTAATGATATAAATAAAGGAAATAATTTGCAAAAAATTAATAAGGTGAAAGGTTGTTTGTCAAATAAAGCAAGGCTGTTGTTGTCTCATTGGATTGGATTAATGGCTGACGAATTGTATCGTTAGTCTGATCGTAAGTGACATCAAGCGAGGAAACTGCCATGACCTCTTGGACTAAAGCTTGTTGCTCTTGACACGTCGCTGCTGTAATGTTAGCCAAATTTGGAACCGTCACTTGTCGAATGTTGGTTGCAGTTTCACTTGGAACCATCTGCTGCAGTTCGCAATGCATCTCCTGTGTATTGTGCGTGTGTTTGTGTCTGCGCAGTGCATAGCTCGTGTTAAACCGTTTATCACATTGTGTGCAATTATACGAACGAGGATTAACGTGGATCGTCTGGATGTGTTTCTGCTGCACAGAACGCGTTTTGAACGAGGCACCACAAAAGTGACACAAATGAGTGCGAACGCTGGAGTGCATTGTCATGTGTTCATTAAGATGTGCCTGCAAAAAACAAAGAAAAAAAAAGTTTAATTCTATTTAAGAGAAGCATATGTACAAGGTGTGTCAAAAAAGTATTGAGATTTTTTGTACTTTTTGACACACCTTATATTCTGAAAAAAAATTAACATTAATTTTTTTCCATTCATTGTTCATTTCTATCTTGGTAAATACAGCTTCAATCTCGATATTTTTATGATACACCTGTATTATGAAAAAAAATCCAAAAAATCTAAATAATACAAATTATGAATAATTTTTATATTTCAGACTGTTGTCCTCATCTTTATTGTGTATAAATATATAAATATTATTTATTGCACTAGCTTTGAAGATTTGCCTTAATCTTTTATTATGGATGTATGCAAAGGATATAGCACTGTTGAGTATATAATAATATGAGACAAAATATGACCCATTGGGCCACCCATTCAGCTTCGGATAGACAATTGAGATTAGGGAAAAGCGAGTTAGCAAAGTGAATAAGACTTTAAAAAAAGAAATACGGACGAACAAAACATTTTGTAAGCTTTCTAAGAAAGGGAATGTTTGACCTAATTCAGGCTATGGGTTGCTGCTAGCAAAATTAAACATAGAAATAGATTTCAAATTCTCCCATCTCTCTCTCTACTCTCCCAGAGAAACTAAAATATATAACAAGGAGATAATCAAGAGATACACAGAAGGGAAGAAAGTGATAAGCAGAAAGTAAAGTAAGAGATTGGTCAGTTTTTGACTTAATTGCAAATTATGACCAATTAAAACAAATTTTTTTTCTAACATAAATCAATCCTAAAAGCAAGGAATAATTTAATATAATTTTTGTGTCATTAAACTAAACAGTAAAAAAGCTTTTAGGTGACAAAAGTTGATTCACTCAGATTTAGTATAATAATAGATATAATACAAATTATCTAAAAAAATCCAGATATTACTTTGCCAAACAGTTTGTATATAAATAAAATAAAGAAATAAGAAAAATTAATATCAACCTGTGATCGGAATGCTTTTGCACACAGAGTACACGTAAAGGGTAATACGCGAGCTGACTTGTCCATGTGGGTGTACTTGTGTTGAGCAAGTGCATCAGGTCGTTTGAAAGCTTTGCCACATAAATCACAAAGATACGGCCTACGATTGCAGTGGACGTTATTCTGATGCCGCACATAATGTTCCTTACGTTGGGTTTTATAAGCACACAAATCGCACTGGTATGTCTTATTCAGTTTGGAAATGCTATTGCCAATCATCTCGGCATCGATCATCACCTGATTGTGGCTTATACGCAAGTGGCTGTTATACAAATGACGTCGCAGAGTCTTATACTGGCATTTTGCACATGTGTAAATCACTGTCTGTTGTTTCTGCTGCGTGCTGTGTTTGTTTTTTCACGTGACGGGCGAGTAATTTACTGCTGTCTGTGTTGTATTTGCATTGTTGACAACGCAGAAGCGTTTGGCTGTGTAAGACTTCATGCCGTCGGAGGTGGCTCAGGCGGATACTAGTGAAGTCACATCGTTTACACTGGAATAAGTTACTGGCTTTTTCGTGTAGTTTGATATGTTTAGCAAAATGACTTTCACGTTTCGATTTAAAAGAGCATTCCTTGCAGAAGAATTTGAAAGGAGCAAGAGCTTCATAATCCTTTTTTAGATTCCGTCGCCCATTCAATCCAGTAAAATCACCACCAGATGGATAATAACTTTTATCTGTCAAACCTGGAAAAAAAAAAAAAAAAAAAAAAAAAGAAAGAGATTTGAGATATTATTCACAAATTTTAGTCCATCACAAGTGCAATTTAAAAGGGGTTTTAAAAAAGTGTGCTGTGTCAAACATTTAAATGAGAACAGCAGGCTTGCCTTGAAAAACAGCATTCAAGATCCTGGTTCGAGTACTAACTACTGGCAGTGGGAAATAAGGTAGGCCGATTTTGGAACTGTAATGCCTCCCATGTGGCGAAAGTTGCAAATTAACAAAGAATTAGCACACAAAATATTTTTCTTCAAAACTTTGCCTTCATTTGAGGAAATAGATTTTGATCTTTTAAAAGATTATCACTGTTACAGCTTAATTATTGGGTAAAAAGCAGCATATCGGATGTGTCGGAGGTGATGGGGACATATTTTCAATTTGAATTCTAGTCATAATATTTTATTCATTTCGTTTAAAATGACAAGCTTTTCTGTTTTAAATATTGAAATTACTAATTTTCTAACCAAGTTTTAGGCTAAATGTTGCGAAAAGGAGGATTTTTGGTACATTTTAGCAGATGATCTTTGATGCTATTTCCACAAACAATGATGCAAGTACGAGATCTAGTTTTTGGTATTAGTATTCATTATACCAACACACAACTTTCGCTGTTTGAGAGAATTTAATATTTAAAGAAAGTGAAAAATCAACCTACTCTAGTGGGGAAATATACAAATCATCATGAGACAAGAAGTCAACTTAGTCTGACATAAGGTCATCACAATTGAAGAACAATCAGTAAGATTCTAACTCACTACAGCAATAACGGTCTATGAAATTAATTTGTTGATTCCTACTCCAGAGAAAAGTGACCACAGATTATATATACTAGTAAAATAAAAAACACACTCCGGGCAATGTAAAAATGAATTTTTGAAAAATATTGCCTAAGGGTGGTGTTAGTTAAAAATTCAATTTCAATAAACTAAATTTATTCAATTCAATTCTGTAGAAAAATAAATTCTTTAAAAATTATTTTCCATAAATAAAATTTACTTAAAAAATATTTGTACAATCAATGAATGAATGAATGCAATATATGTTGTTACACTCTTAATTCATTTTCTTAGAGATTTAATAAATTGCATATTTATTAAAGTAAGCATTAAATTAATTGAATAACTTTATGTATTCATTTTTTAAAGAACAAAATAAAATTTATACAAATTAAACTCAAAAAGCTATTTTAATAATCTAATATCGAATAAAATTAAACTTATTGATGTTTGATTGTTTAAACAATGAACAAAATACTACTACTAATTACTTTCACTACAGTTAATTTAAATAAATATATTGCAGATGAAAAATAACATCAGTAATAAAAAATGACAATGGTAAACAGTTTTTGCATTCAAAATAAATGTAAATAAAACTACATCCAGTTGAGTTTTCTGGTTAAGTTTACAGTTATTAAAATATAAGCGAGGACAAGTTTATATGACAATTTCTTGTTTGTAAATAATTTTCTTGTAAATATATATATATGCTAGATAACTTTAAATAGATATTAGAATAAGACAAACTATAAATATATATAAAAATCAATAATACCAAGCATGTATTTATTAAAACTTGTTTTAAAACACATGGTAGACCGTCAAATGTTGTGTATGTTTAGTTGGTTTTGCCGCATATTATTATTATCTATATATTAATACTCTTGTTCCTTAATCTTCTGACCATTAACATCTTGCAACACCCTCTGGTTAAAAATGAGACCATCTTATGAGTGTCATCACCTCAGCTAAATAATGGACCATTCTGTTTTCATTATAAAGAAATAAAGGGAAGAAAAATAACATGCAACACAGAAAAGAAAGAAAGAATAGGGGAAAGATAAAGAGAGGGGGTGAACATGTGGAAGCGATAACGCAAATCTGTTTCAATCAAACATAAAGGAAAAAAAGAAAGAAAGAGTGAGACAGAGTTAAATCAAAATTATTATACTTATTACATATTGAACTATTTTCATTAGCTCTTAAGTAAAAATATGTAACGTTCTAATAATTCAATTATCATACTGTGGTATATCCACAGATCTTGCTAGTTATTATTATTATTATTATTGCTAGATTATTTCAAGCTGGAGCCAGACCTTTTTTTTTTTACAAGAAAATGTACAGTTTTAAAAACACTATTCTTGATACAAATAATCTGAACACAGTTATATATACAAATAATTTTCAAACAGATCTATTTGACCCTTGAAAGGAATGGGACCTTAACAGGTACTACTACTCAAGGTGGACCTGGGAGTAATGTCAATGAAAGAGTATTATGCACTCCTCAAAGCCCCAAAACTGGAGTCTTACCATCATATCCAGCATATGATTGATTTTAATGGCATGTCAACATGTCTATGGTTATTTTATGCCTAGAGGTTAGTGAATTGCATTCATATTTATATTTTTTTGTGTAGTTGTTTAAGAGTTTTTAACTCTTTACCTACTTTAAGATGCTTACAGCTGCTCTCCCACCACTTGGATCCTACCATAAACCACTGCCAGTGGCTTTCACACAAAGGACTCAGATTACAATAATAATAATGATAAGAAGAAGAATTTATTTGAATAAAATGAGTTCTGAGGTGAATAGATAGTGAACTTGAAAATATCCATCATACAGGTAAAAAATCCAAGAAAATTTAGTACAGCCACGGGGGAAATTTGGTAGGCAAAGAGTTAAGAGGTCCAATCCTATCCTATCAAATACAAATAATTGTTATACAGATCTATAGATATGACTCTAACAGGTACTACCACTTCCAGTTAGAATGGACCTTGGAGTAATGTTAATGAAAGGGTAATCCACACTCCCCAGCTCTCAAGAAACTGGAGCCTCACCATCAGATCCAATTCAGTGTCATGCCCAGGACACCCCTTAGGGAAGGGTCTTACCTCTCTGCAGGGCTACAGCCAATGTATTCTTAGCCTTTTTATTCTAAGTTTTCCTTGAGAAGTGGCATCTTAATAAATTATAGAAATCTATGTTGCTGCAAAACAAAACTGATTATAAAATTTGAATATCCAAACTTTAAAAGAAAAAAAATTAAATTGTCTGAGTAAAATATTTATTCATATATAACAAAATATTACTTATTAAGTTTATACATATAAGTTCTTCAAACTCATGATGAAAAATAATTATATAACATTATGGCTTAGTTAAGACTAACAATTATATTATGTAAAATAATTATATAATATTATGGCTTAGTTAAGACTAACAATTATATTATGTAAAATAATTATATAATATTATGGCTTAGTTAAGACTAACAATTATATTATGTAAAATAATTATATAATATTATGGCTTAGTTAGGACTAACAATTATATTATGTAAAATAATTATATAATATTATGGCTTAGTTAGGACTAACAATTATATTATGTAAAATGATTATATAATATTATGGCTTAGTTAGGACTAACAACTATATTATGTAAAATAATTATATAAGACTAGAAGCAGCTACCCAGCATATAAGAGAGAGGAGAGAAACTCTGGTGTATTGATTTTCTTTTGAGATTTACAAATGGTGGACATTTTCAAGTAGAATTTCAATGCTATTTCTATGTATATTTTAATTTTTAAATATCTTTGAATATGAATCAAGTCTTTATACTTTTTGCACAAAAAGCAAGAGCCGGTGATATTTAATGTGTATATATATTTACTTTGTCGTTTATTGTTTGATTTTTGTAGTTTCATCTGGACATACATATACACACTCAACAATTACCCTTTATATATGTATAGAATAGATAGATTATTGCTTAGTTAGGACTAACAATCTGGACAAGAAATACAAATTCTTAAATTGATAAATCTCTTAAGTGTTACTCCATTAAATTTTAAGATATTTCTTTACAAAAGTCCAGGAATTTTTTCCCCCACTGAAGAATATTAACTTCATAAAATAATATATCATAATGGAAATTCAATGTCTGTCTGTAACCAAAACTACATCACTGCTTACATCACAATACCCTTTGTGCATGTTTATCAATGAGCATTTAATTCATAGTTAAAATCATTAATACATAGAATAGAATACATCTTATTTATTAACAATGTTTCTATGAAAATCTGAGTTAGATTTGCCACAAAACAGCCCATGTTATTAGTACGTTTAAATTCCTGCAATGTGTCTTATATATCACTAAGAAATAAAGGTTTACATAATATATGGTGTGGTTAATTTGCATACTGATTTTAACAAAACCGGATTTAATAAATAATTACTTGGTGTTATTCATCTTTAATATTATTGTTTTATTATCCAACATTAAAATCAATACTATAAATGATTTCATATAGAAACCAATTAAGATATAATTAAAATAAGTGTAATCTTTTTATATGCATTCTTATTTAATTTCGTTAGTCTTTCTAATTTAATATATTTCATTACATTAAAACATAAATAAGCATATTCTTGCTGGTAATAGAAAAAAATTAAAATCTCCTTTTCTGCGGATTTTTGTCTTTTAGAAATAATTTCTGTTTGAATCTTTTCTGTGTCAATTTTAATCGACAACAAAAATTGTCAACGAAAATGAAATAAGTAGAAAGGTGTTATTTGTCTGAATTTTGGGGATGAGGCTTGATAATTTGGATTTTTTTTACTGTTGTCCTCATTTTTATTGTTATATACACAACGTTTCATCCGATGTGCCCTGATCTGTAGGTTGCAGGTTCAATCCTGGCTATGGGCAAAAATAATACAGAATACTTAACATTAGGTTAACACTTGTACCCGGTCATGGTTAATGGAATTAGAACAATCTACCCCAATGAATTAAATAATGGGTTCGTTTTGAGCTTCCATGGAGGCTCCTAAGGCCGGAGGACACATTGGCTGAAACATCATATATATAATCAATAAAGATTAAGGCAGCAGTCCGAAAATTCTAAATAATACTCAGTAGAAAGGTTCTTTTTTATTTTTTAAAAATCTGTTAGTCTTTCCATTAATCAAATCTTAATCTCTTCTAACCCAGTGTAGACAAGTATTTCCACTAGTATATTGATATTTGATCTTACAAAAAACAAACAAATCAATAAGTTAATTAAGTTTTAAAATAATTACTTTTCTCTGGATATTTTTGGTCTTCGTCTTCTCTCTGTTGTTCCGTGGAAAAATCCGAATATAATTTTTCTTCCAGTTTTTGTTCGGAAATGTTGGAGGAATCCATCGGAAGATCCGGCAAAGAAACAACATTTTCAAAACTTTTTACAGCAACAACATTTCTGCAGTTATTCTTATCTTTTCCAGAGTTTTTCGTCCCAACCTTTTTTCGAGGTCGACCGACCCGTCTCTTTTTACAAGTTGTCTCCCCTTGTTCTTCCTCAAAGCTGAATAGAATGGACTCAAGTAATTTGCATATCGTGGATGTCGACGCACTTCTCGGCCATGAAAAGAAACTTGTGGCAGCAAAAGGTTGCATGTAATTCCTTTGTCGGCCATTTGGGGTCGAGCTAACGTCTCTTTGTGGATAGTCTGAAGCTGCGGATTGCTTTTGTTGAGAGAGTAGGGTGAAAACAAAGACGACGAAGAGCTTTTTCGAGATGCGTAAGTGCAGAGAACGAACCTGACACACTCGCTCCATTTGTGGTCATATTTACAGCTACATTATAATTAGTCTGTAGATTGTCAAGAAATGCTGCATTATTTTCAGGAATTGCCTCAATACCGATGCTGATAACATTCCTGTGAGATCAGTAAATACCTTTAAAAATAAACAAAAAAAATAAAATTAATTCAAACATTTAAATCTCTCTCTCTCTCTCTCTCTATATATATATATATATAATAAATCATCCACAGACACTGTTTGTTTCAGGCCTCTTCAGTGTGGCTAGACACAACAACTACCTATGGCCAGGATCGAAATCCGACTGACTTATTGTCCGCAAACTTCTTAACCTCTCGGCCATTTGGCAGCTGCCATAAAGGGGTGGTGTTTAAACTATTAAATACATACGTTTATATATTTTACGATCACCAAAGAGATCCAGTCTGTGTACAGATTACACATTGCTTTATATATATATATATATATATATATATATATATATATAAAATAATAATAAAATTTATTGCATACAGTGCTCAGGTGCACCACAACTCATCAAAGTCTCATGTATAGTACATAGAATAACGAGGAGGAGGTAGAAAAAATATTGTGATTACCTAATCCAGGGTAAGTACAATAATATTTTTTTACCCCCCTCCTTATTATGATATTCTTGCATTCTCTATTGTAGTTCTTTTTCCTGTGGTAATCCTCTGATGAGACTTAGGTGGAAATAGAAATTTTTGTGAAGAATAAATCCACTAAAATTTTGTACCCACAAAAAACTGTTTTTAAATACAAAGTTATAGATAGACAATTGAAAATTTATTTGGAGGAAATATAACAATTCCACCATAATGTAAAAAAAATAAATAAATGAGCATTATATATATATACATATATATTTATATATGTTTGTTTTGACCCAAGTCTCATCAGAGATTACCACAGGAAAAAGAACTACAATAAGAATGCAAGAATGTCATGAGGAGAAGGGGGTAAAAAAAAAATCATTGTGATTACCCTGCATTTTTTTTTTACCCCCCTCCTCATTATGACATTCTTGCATTCTCTATTGTAGTTCTTTTTCCTGTCGTAATCCTCTGATGAAACTCAGGTGAAAACAAAAATTATTTTAAAGATGAATCTGCTTATCATTGAAATTCAATTCTAAAGTACTTACTTCATCTTTGCCAATTTCTGGTGAATCTAATTTATTTTCAAGCGACCTCAGAGAAGCATCTTCCACATTTGCAGAATCAATGGTATTCATGTCACTTTCAATTGTTTGATTTTCAACCAACTCCGTCAGATCATTGTCGGCATTGGCCTGATTGAAAGGAATCAACGTTTCAATAACAACGCGTTGTGGAAGTTGATACTGTCCCAGGTTAGAGACAGTTTCCAAAGTGAGGCCAGTTGATGAGGCCATATTGGTGTCGGCGGTGGCAGTTGTCGATGTTGTCGTCCAAGCAATTTGATCGTCTTCATACGAATCCGGTTCAACTGAAACAATTGTGAAAGCATTGGCCTCTTCAAAGTCATTTCTACAAAGAAAAAGAAAAAAACGTTCAAAATTTGTAATCAAACATCCCATAAGCAATGAACATGTACATTAGTTTATGGTTGGTTGGTTGTTTAGCTTTTATGACATATTAACCCATTGGGTCATTTTATGCCGAAACGTTTCATTTTATTCATTCTTGATGGGTACTTAATTTTTTTTTTTAAACATTTTTTCAAACTCATGTTTTTCTATTTAACCCCAGGGCTCCAGAACTGGAACTTCACCATCAGATAGAGTTTAACGTCATACTTAGCACAATAAGATCCTCAGTCACTGCCTTCTAGCACATACATGATAAAAAGGGTTGGGGCTTGCAATAAGAGAGCCATAGAGTTGAGACAATCATATAGGTACTAGGGCTTGACATGACCAACCAATTGATTGGAGGGGTCCTCTCCGATGACCCATCTAGACTAAGTAAGGACCAAAGTGGAGTGCTGCAGGTCATTAACTGCTCAGCCACCCAGGTTCCATCCTTAAGCATCATGGGTCGCCACACACAGTAAAAAGGTGGCCCCTTTGGGGGAAATTTTACCCCTTTGAAGAGGTGTAGTCGATGTATTCTACAGCCCCAGCCGATTTCAACAGACAACTCCATAAAACTTATATGATTGAGTCCTAATGTTCACCCAGTCATTATGGAACTAATGGCATGATTCAACTAAACATTACCCTAATTTTATTAATTTTTATTATTTTTAAAGCAATCATTTCACATAGCACTAATACCATTGTATTTAACTACTCTCCCTCCAACTATGGGTAAATAGTAGAACAGACTGGGCTCTTTAACCGTGGCTAGGTAACCAGTCTAGGAGAAGGAAAACTGAATTCAAACCTGTTAAACTCCACTTAAGAATTGTAGGGATTATATCTGTTGTCTGCCTCCAGTTTTCAGTACTATATCTATCACTACAGTTATGAGGGAAGTTCCTGTTTTAAATTCAGTTCATTCCAAGCATTCAAATTAAATTGAAGTGAATAAAAAAAAAAATATATAAGACCCTATGAATATAAGATGCTTACCAAAGAATTTTACAAGACTTTCATTTTTAGTGAAGAATGCATTTCTGAAAGAGTGTAACCTCCTTAATACTTCCCAACATACATATGCCATTAATGCAATTCTATTGGGGCACCTCACATGCTGTAATGTTTAGCAAGTTAGATTAGCAAGCCATCATTAGTGAATTCGATTCTCACTGAGTGTTCCATTGTTCTGGCTTTGTGCCACAACTAAGCTTAGTATAGCTAGATTAGCAAAGCATTGTTAGTGAGTTTGATTCTCACTGGGTGCCCCATACTTTTGGCCTTGTGCCTCATCTAAGCTAAGCTTAGTAAATAACTATATACCCAACTCTGGGCACCTCAATGGTGTAATGGTTTGCAAGCTAGATTAGCAAACCATTGTTAGGGAATTCGATTCTCACTGAGTGCCCCATTCTTCTGGCCCTGTGCCACAACTAAGCTAAGTTTAGTAAATAACTAAATGTAGTTCTGTTATGGAAGGAAAAAAAGAAGCTTAACCAAAAAAATGAATTTTGATTGATTTTTAGGTGCCCATTTTAGAATGTCAAAACTCACGGTCAAAGGTCATCAGAAACCCTTTTCCATTGATACAGAGATAAAGGACGGGGGACGGGAGGGTTTGAATTGCAAGTTAGAATTGTGGGAAATTCTAAAATCAATATTTTACTTGGTTAGGGACATTCCACTAAGCACTACTACCAGACATTTTTTTTTTTGGTAATTTTAATATTTTCTCGTCCCAGATTCCAACCCCTAATATACGCCGTTTTTCTTTGCCAGTGTTAGGTGTAATTCAGGCCAAACGTAGATATCTTCAGAGTCGTGTTTCTCGCTTTTAATTGGCAAATTAATATAAATATTTTACAATGCTTTTTATTCACAAATCAATTTAGATATTTTACCCCCAACCTACCGTTTAAAATGTTTGGGTTTTTTCGATTGAATTTGTACAAATTTCAAATATTTCCATGCTGTGTTTCTTGCTTTTTATCGGCAAATATATATATTTACCAACCCCTCCGTCACAAACAGGATGCAACACATGGTCAATTTCTTAAGCAGAGTTTAACAGGTTTAAATTCAGAGTTTTCTTCTCCTAGACTGGTTACCTAGCCAAGGTTAAAGAGCCCAGTCTGCCCTATAATTTATCCATAGCTGGAGGGAGATTAGTCGGATGGTACCTTTCCCAAGGGTATAAGTGCTATGTGGAATGCAAACAACCTCATCCAGGATTTGAACTCGAGTGGACAAGGCCATTTCCTACGACTCTAACCATTACACTAAGCCTATTTCTCAGCAAATACATGTAGATATTTGAAAAGGGTAGACTGTGAATTAAGGGGCATACATTTTAACCATACTCCTCCGGACGGATGTTAGTGGAATATGAAATGAAGTCCAATGTATATATTTTTGATTTCTGAACTGAAGTTTTGCCGAGTATTTAACGATATTTCTACTCCAGAGTAACAATAAAAAATTTAAAAAATAAAACAGTCCACTTTTGAAATTCGGAGGTCAAAAAAGTGTATAAATAGGCAAAAACTTTAAATTTATTTTTCTGAATTTTTGAGATGAGGCTTGATAATTAGCATTATTTGGATAATTTAGACTATTGTCCTCATCTTAATTGTTGTCTGCACAATGTTTCGGCCAAGTTCGAGAAGGTTCCGAGTCTGACAAGAAATACCTGAAGAAGGCCCGGGCACATCGGCTGAAACATTGTACAGATAAAAATAAAGATGAGAACAATAGTCCGAATAATCTAAAAATCCAACTTTAAATCTATACATCAATTAATGCTGTCGTTTAATTTATTTTTCAAACTTATTGAAAATGTATCCATTGAATTTCATTTCATATTCCACAGCACCCCTTCATCATTATTGCCCCCTAGTCCACTCTGACCCGGAGTGGCAGTACCTGTTAGGGTCCTATCTATGGGTTAAATAGAAAATTTGTTTATAAAAAATTTGAGTATCCATTAAGAATTGGATTTATTTCAAAACTTTATTGGTATTAAATGACCCAGTGAGGTTGATACGCTGTAAAACAAAACAAACCAAACCATATTCCACAAACATCTATCCAGTAGACTATGGTCAAAATTTACGCCTCTGAATTCACAGCCTACCATTGTCTTTTTTTTTTTTTTACATATATACAAAATGTTAACAAACTTTAATATTTGAATTGACTTTTAACTGATTTTTAATTTAATAATTCTTTTTAACAAATAGGGGGTAAATCTGTAATAAAGTTTTACATTATACTAAATTTTAATTCTTTAAATCAATTTTGAAAGAGTGCACATTGCATTAGAAACAATTAAATATACGACTGCATATAAACTACAATTAAAATAAGAAATTAAAGAAAAAAAAGTTACCCGATTTAAGCAAATTATTATTTTAATTTTTTTTTTTTACTTAGTTTTTCTATTTTTTTTTTTTTTTTCATTCTTAAGTGGGGTAGAGTAAAATAATTTTTTTTTTTACCAAATTTGATTTGAAAATCTTTTTTAATTCTACGAAACATAATAAAAAAAAAACTTTTTTTATGATATTATCTAAATCTTGTATTTTTATGATAAATTATCATAAAAATACAAACTTTTTTCTATTCCAGTCCAGGTTTTGAGTTAGTATTAAAACTTGTATTAAGAAAATAAATTTGATTTTCATGTCCATAAAAAGAAAATGTTGAATTTAATTTTATTTCTAATGAAAAATGATTCAAAGAAAAAAAAAGAAATCTACATATTTTTGTAATGACCAGAAATTTCTCGATAAAAGTAAATTATTTCGTACATAATACGTTTACAAAGGCTACAAAAACAAAACAAAATAATAATTTAGTATCTTACACATAAACTTACTAGACCATCTTAATTCAAAACATTTTTTCAATCTCTGATTTTTATTTCTCTCGAATAATAAATAATAAAATTTCTTTTCAAAATAAATTTACCCAGAAAAACAGACACACGCTTTTTCTTCTTAAATTTGACATTTCCGTTGTTTGTTTTAAAAAAGAAAACGAATGTGACTTTTAAAAATGTTTTATATATAAATTACTTACTGCGTAATATTATCCTGTGTTGTGTTTTTTTCCATTCATAAAAGTTTTGTCCTGCAAATCACAAATACAAAACAAAAAATTGACAAAAATATCGACGACCGATAATAAAGTTTGTTGTTTTTCAAAAACTGACAAAAATGGCCTCGTTTCAAATTTGCTGTCGTAAATAAAGCTGACTGCTTTCCTTTTCACCTTTCTTATTAATATTAGGCAAAATTATCTTTTCCTTTGGCTTTAATAAATATTTAACAATATCAATATTCTATAGATAAACATAAGTCTACCTCAATATAATCAACCTATAAAAATAAACAATTTTTTATCCAATTTCATATTGCGAACGTAACCTTAGTTTCGGAATAAATACCCTTGTCTGGGTTTTTTTCTGCAAAAATATTCTTTGTTATTATTTTTAAGTAGCGGAGTTTGTTTTCTTAAATCGAAAAGTTTTTTTTTTCAGTTTACATTCGCAATGTATGTTCGTTACGTTCTAAAATGGACCCCGATTTGGACTACAATAATAGACTTTAACATTTCCTTAGCAAAGCACGACTCCTTCCCACGTGACTAAGCAGGCGCGCGAAATAAGAAATTAAAACAGTAGAATTTATTCTTTGATAATTCCATGCTCTCTTTTCATTTTCGATATTTATCTGACGTTGGTGCCGGATGGGTAAGGATTTAATAACAGCTTAGTGCAAGATGGATTCCCCACGCAGGCAGTATCTGCCTCCTAGTCTAAAATGAGTTTATTGCCTGGCGACTGAGGCGCCACTTAATGGGAATGCCGACGGAACTAATCAAGGAGTCTTCATTCCTGCAATTATGCGGTTACAAGAGGTTTTGTGTTTTAGGTTAAAAAGGTAGCATTCTTGGTGGTGTCTTTAGGGTTTACTTTTAACCCCATCTTATTTGGTGGTTGAGCTGAAAAGTAGGAATTCAAGGAACGAAAACGGAAGAGACAAAGACAAAAGGTGGTTTTTTATTATTTAGGTTTTATTCAACAGTCATAGCCACCACGTGGCAAGGAAATATCTCTCTGGCCAGTAGTAGTGACACAATTAAGGCCTAAACTCGAATAGCCGAGAGATTCTCTTTGGGGTCGGAAGTGGGTCCTTTTTCCTGCACATGCTCAGAGGGTTCTTCCGGTGAAGGCTCATGGGAGTTTGTTATTTTATTTTAATTTTTAATTTTAATTTTAATTTTATTGTAATCCCCACACAATGTATTTCCCACACTAAACTGGCCTTGTATCTCATTTTCGCTTCATGGGGAGCCAAATAAATCTCCTTTTTATTTTGAAAACAAGTTTAAAGATTAAAAATTTTTAAAAAGGAAAAAAAAAAATCACCCACTGGACTGTAAATTAAATCGAGTGGGATTTTTCAATCACAACAATCTTCCAAAAACTCTCTATACTCTTGACAATAAACAAAAAACAGCTGTATCCTTGCAACTGAGGCTTAAGAATATGCCAACTGCACCTCTGCAAAGGGGTAATACTCACCCCTCCCCAAAGAGGCCACCTGTTGGCTGTAGGTGGCGACCCGGGATGCTTAAGGATGGAACCCTGGTGGCTGAGCAGTCCATGGCATGCATCACTCCACTTTGGCCCTTACTTAGGCTAGACAAGTGGTTGAAAAGCCCCCTCTGATCAATTGGCTGGGCACATCAAGCCCTAGCACCTATATGATTGTCTCAACCCTATTGCCCTTATGGAAAATCCCCAACCCTTTTTATCATATATGTGTTAGAAGGTGGTGGCAGTGGGTCTTATTGTCCAGGGTATGACATTAAACTTTATCTGATGGTGAAGTTCCAGTTCTGGAGCCCTGGGGAATGTTCCATTACTCCCAGGTCCACTCTAACCCCGAGTGGTAATACCTGTTAGGGTCCCATCTATGGGTTAAATAGATTTAAAAAATGAGTATTAAAAGATGTTTAAAAACAAATTGAGTTTGAAAAAAAATTTGAATACCCATCAAGAATGAATAAAACAAAATGTCTTCGGCATAAAATAACCCAACAAGGTTTGACATGCTGTAAAACCAACCAACCAACCAACCAACCCACAATGACCATTAGAATCCAGTTTACATTCAATTTACATGGAGAGATGCACTTTGTTAAACAGTTATCATTGTAAAAAATGGAATTGGTGGCCTGAGTTCAAATCCTGGATGAGGTTGTTTGTGATTCATATCATTTCCTTCAGAAAAGCATGAACACTTCTTTTCTCCTCCCCACCCAGCTACAGGTAAATAGTAGGGCAGACTGGGTTCTTTTACCTAAATTAGGCAACTAGTCTAGGAAAAGAAAAACTCAGCTGTATTCTGCTTAAAAATTGACCTTGTGTCGCAACCTGTTTGTAGCGGAGGGGTTGGCTTCATACATACATTCAATTTACATTATATATATAATGAGAGTGAAACTGGGAGTAATAATAATAAAGGAGTACTCCAAATTCCCTAGAGTTCCAAGATTGAAACTTCACCATTAGATGCAGTTTAATGTTATACCCAGGATATGAAGACTATCAGCCACTGCCTTCTAGCATATATATGATAAAAAGGGGTTGGGGGTGTGGCGTTACTTTCGTATTTGCCTGGAGAGTTGTCTGCCCGTTTAGTTTGCTGGTTCCCGCTAGGGCCTTTGATATTTAAGCGGCTGATTTGAACGTCTCTTCCTCTTTTCCTGTTGCTCGACCCACGAGACACCACTATGGGTTAGACTCTGGTCTACCCCCTCTTGTTGGGGCTTTGGCCCCCCTTACATTACTGTAAGTGATTCATACAGCATGGACTATTCCTAGTCTCATGTCTGTTGCTTTTATGTTTTTTCATTCATGAATGTGTCATTATCTCTACTTTTGTATGTATGTTTATGTACACCTCTATGTATTATGTACCCTGTTTATCCATGTGCTGTACCATATTAAATGTTTTGTCTATCAACCCTTGTCGGAGTTTTATCTTCAAGTACTATCACTTCAAATCTTACAGGGGTTTGCCAATAGAGCAATAAAGTTAGGACAATCACTCATTGTGGGTTCAAATCACAGCAGATCTATAGCATAGTGCCTGGTAACACCTTTGTCTGTTTCATTTGCAATTCTCTGAATATTAAAAACATCTGAATTCTTGTATAATTTTAATTATTCAAACTGTTATCCTCATCTTTGTTGTGGTATGTAAAAACACAATGTTTCAGCCACTGTATCCTTTGGCCTTCTGGACGAAATGTTGTGTTTTTACATACCACAATAAAGATGAGGATAACAGTCTGAAAATTAAAATGACAAATATCAAGCCTCATCTGAAAAAATTCAGACAAATGATATCTGAATTGTTGTTTTTTATCTTATAGAAATACAAGTAAATAAAGCAAACAAGATATTAGGATTAATACATAGGTCAAATGAATACATGATAAGGAAATGTTGAAAAATTTATTTATTGCATTGGTGAGATTTCATTTGGAATTTGCCAATGAGTAATTCCATGTCAAATCATCCAGGCCATGTCACCCACCCGCTTTGTTAATGAACTAAAATATTTTCAACTATTCATGATCAAAAAGATTTTGACAAAATCCAAACTGATATTAACAATTTTTTAGATTAGTTGGATAAATGGCAGATCAGATTCAATACAACTAAATGTCAAGTATTTCACGTAGGAAGAAATAATTCAAAAAATTTCTCTGAGAGAGATTACTAGAAAATATAGAATTAGAAAAAACTCTTGGTGTGAATATGGACCCTGAACTCAAATTTTCAAAACATAGAGAAATTTAAGTAATAAAATAAACAAGATATTAGGATTAATACATAGGTCAAATGAATACATGGATAAGGAAATGTTGAAAAATTTATTTATTGCATTGGTGAGACTTCATTTGGAATTTGCCAATGTAGTTTGGAGTCCAAGATTAACTCTTAACATCCTATACCGCCTCATTCCACCCGGCTGGAAGTCACATTCATTTTCCTAATCTACCCCAAATGATAGCCTTTGTTTAAATGTAATATTAAACATATTTAGAAATCTTTGATTTATGGGAAATAACAGGTAACTTTAAATGGAAAGGCCATTTTTAGCTATTTTTTGATAAATCTTTACAGGAATGGGGCTCTGGATTTAAAATTCTTAACATGATGTTAAGAGTTAATCAAAGACATAAAACTCATCAAAGGAGAGTTACTAAGGTAATGAATGATTTTAAAAAAACTTTTGTAAGAAGAAAAACTTAGGAAGATTGAGTTACCAAGTTTGGCTTATTGATGAACCAGAGGAGATATGATTGAAGTTTATAAATATACTCATGGATTTTATTCAACAAATTTTAATCTATTGAATGTTGCTCAAAAAATCAATACCAGGGGTCATAAATTGAAACTCTTAAAAAAATTTTGCAAAACAAATGTAAGACAAAATTATTTTAATAACTTTGTAGTAGATTCATGGAATAAACTACCATCATCAATAGTGAATGCCCCATCTCTGAACTCTTTTAAGGCAAAGTTGGATGAATTGTGGAAAGAATATAAATATTCAGTGGAAATAAGATAAATGTTTTAAATATAAGGAACAACTGACAGGTCTCAGACCTAATATATCCAGCTGAAAAAAGATATTACTATTATATTCTCTTTTCAGAGACTCTAATCATCTGTCCTTGTAATAAAACCCAATGAAAATTAAAGTAATGTCAGTAATATTGATTTTCAGAAAATGTTATATCTAGATGAAAAAAAAAATTGAAGCAGTGATATATCTTTTAAAGCATTCTAATATTACAAAGCCCTGTCAGATGGGGCTTTAGAATACACCGACTGCACCAATGGGGCTACCTGTTGGCCGTGTGTGTTGACCAGCGATGCTTAAGGGCAGAATCCTGGTGGCTGAGCAGTTCATGACATGCAGCACACTACTTTAACTCTTACTTAGGTTAGACAGGCTGGCAATGTGAAGCCCTGGCAGCTTATGGCAAGCCTCAACACTTTTTATCATATGGGTGCCAGATGGCGGTGACTAAGAGTCTTATTGTCCTGGGTATGACGTTAAACTCTATCTGATGGGGAAGTTCCAATTTTGGAGGTCTGGAAAATGTGGAGCCCCCTCCACCCCATTTATCACCATTGCACCCAGGTTCACTCTGACCTGGAGTGGTACTACATGTTAGGGTCACATCTATGGGTTAAACAGAAAAATGTGTTTAAAACAAATTGAGTATACATCAAGAATGAATAAAACAAAAAAGTATTTGGCATAAAATGACCCAATGGGTTGATGTGTTGTAAAACCCAACCAACCAACCAACCAACTGTTATATACACAAAAATAGATATCTCCTGATTCACTAATTCAGCAATTCAATTCACGCACACACCGCAATAAAGAAATACACTCGCCAACAAAATAAAATATAAGTTGCTGACGCCAAACGGAAGTTTACTCAATGGTAGCCTAAAACGAAGTGACCAAAATAACATGTTTCTACGCATAGGCTCCAGCAGAACTCCTGGCCCGAAAACAAGAATTCCTAAACAATAAAGAAAATAATTTTGTAAATAAAATTCGCATTTTCATCCAATCCAAACGATTCGCGGGTGAAATGAAAAAGATCTCAGTTAATCCGATTTTGGGTCCCGACATCCTATATAAAGTCGGCTTTGAAAAGCCAACAAGTCAGAGATACCCGGGACAGCCGAATAGTCCACATCACAAAGGAAGCCGGCGGCACGAAATTCTACACCTTAGGTCGACCGACCTATATCTCTCACCTACCCCTAAGCTCATGACACTTACTGCCGACCGACTTTTAAAGGGGCAACTTCCTACAACAACAAGAATACACCAACTATGATACACGATACCAACCCGCTATTGACTTCAGAATACTAAAACACAAGACGCTGCCCACCTAACCAACACCTAACCACTACCACTGGTTCATCTGCCCACTTCACCACCTACACTACAACTGATTCTGCCACCAAACATTTCACTGACTTTATTATTCCCGTTACAACTATCACCAAAATATCCTTTAAATTCATTTCTATCTTTTCCTCGCTTTTCATGTTCCTTTTTCCAATACAATTGTTGAAACTTAAAATCTGTATTTGTTTTTCCTCGTCACCATACGCTTCATACTAACCCTGTTTATTACACAACCAACCAATATTATCATTATAATTATTCTTTCAAAGAAAGCGTGTGTGTGGGGGGGGAGACTTGTTTCCCAGAAAGATCATCTTTCTACAACTCTGTATGTTTGTCCCATACTTGTAACCCTGTGTCACATCCTACCTGTGGCAAATGGGTTAGATAAATACCAACAACTAAGCCTATTCTCTGTGAATAATTTTAAAATAATAAGAAAACAGAACAGAGACAGCAGCAACAGTAGTAGTTAATTGTAATAGTTACGATATTACCAATGAACATGCACACACACACATACAGTGGAGGAACATGATGTAATAGTTAGAGACGTGGGAAATGAACTCGGCAACGCGAGTTCAAATCCTGCACAAGGTTATTTGCATTTCACATAGTACTAATACACTTGAGAAAGGTATGTATCCACTTACTCTCCCTCCAGCTATGGACAAATAGTAGGGCAGACTGGACTCTTTAACCATGGTTAGGCAATCAGTCTAAGGGAAGGAAAACTCTGAATTCAAACCTGTCAAACTCCACTTAAGAGACTGACCATGTGTCACATCCTGCTCATGCAGAGGAGTTGGTAAATATATACACACACACACACACACAGCCTTGCACTCGTGGGGATTAAAATAAAATAAAATAGAATAAAAAAAAGATAACAATCTCCCATGAGCCCTCAGACAGGAAGAACTCTCTGGGCATGCGCAAGAAAAAGGACTCACTTCCTACCAACAAGAAAATACTTTGGCCATTTGGGACACAAGCCTTAAGTGAGGTTAGACACTATTACTGGACAGGAAGAAATTTCCTCTCCACAAGGTAGCTATGACCCACGAATAAAGCCTGAATCCTACAACTTTGTCTCTTCCTTTTCCTTCCTTTAATTCCCTTTCAGCCCGACCTCCACAAGAAGGAAGAACCACCAAATATAATAGGGTAAAAAATAGAATATTGAAAACAAAGATAAAAAAACGGTAATTTATGAGGAAGTGCGTCCCATTCTCCTGCCTCAGAAATTGCTACCTGTGACTATCAAAATAACGTCCCCAGCTATGTCGTCTCGGTGGTGTTACTTGAAAGAAAACAACCAACTTAGGGGTTAAATGTATTTTAGAGGGAGGGGGGGCTTCTCATTTTGTCGTAATTCTTATTTATTTGTCGTAATTTGTTTAGAAATTTATTTATAGAAATTTGTCGCAATTCTTGTTTATTTATAGAAATTTGTCGTAATTCTTGTTTAGATATGAAGATGGATATCTATCTATCTATCTATCTCAATTTGTTCATTTTTTACTTTGTTTATATATATCTATCCACCCATCTCCATTTGTTCATATAAAAAAAGAGAAGCCCCTCTAAAATACATTTAACACCCTAAGTTGGTTGTTTTCTTTCAAGTAACACGGCCGAGACGACATAGCCGGGGACGTTATTTTAATAGTCACCGAGTAGCAATTTCTGAGGCAGGAGACCGGGACGCACTTCCTCGTAAATTACCAAAAAAACTTCCAATATATTCAATTTTTTTTATTCTCAGTCTGAGTTAGTAATCTATTTGGACCAAACTGATATATCTCAGTTATTATAGATGTAATAAAATTAATACTAACAAATTTATGATATAGAATTAATATAAAAAAAATTCTAAACTGCAAAAAATGTTATAAATAATCACTAACAAGCTGATATTAAAAATTATAATATAAAAATCATAATATAATCTAACTGTAAACATCTAAAATAATTATAGCTCATCCCTGGTGGGATTCGAACCCACGGCCTCTGGATTAGAAGTCCAGCGCGCTATCCCCTGCGCTACAGGGACTTAACCGGTGAAATGAGGGTAAAAAATTGTATTTAATTTAAATAGTAGATTAAGATTTAAATGATATGTTATTAATGATTTAGTTTTATGTTACATTTATTTTTTTAATTACAGTTGATATATTTAATTCGCTAGAATAATTTATTCAAGACTTTTTTATTTATAAAACGTAGAAAATCAGCAAAGATTCATCATCAACATCAACCGAAATAGAAAATCGTTCGACGTTCGAAAACAAGAAAAAAAGCACTTCTCGTCGAAAATTAAATTCTTTCTTCTTATTATTTTCATTAATTATTATATTCATTCATCGTCAGATTTCTTTTTAATTTATTTCTTACCGTAAAACATCTTTATTTTCATTTTCTAAATACAAAAAAATAATATGTAGTTGGGACAATGTATATTTGAATTCGCCATCATCGTCTCGACTAAAAAATAAATACATTTTTTTTTTCAAACGTAAGTATTTAAAATTTTACTCTAAATTAAATGTATGTTTACTTAATTTTGTGTATTCATAAATCTTTATTAAATTTTAACGAGTAGAAGTTGATAAGTTAACAATAACATTTATAAAAAAAGTACATTTTCAAAATTTAAAGAGATAATAAACAAATATTTTCATCGTTTGAAACGAAAATTAAGTAAAAATGTCAATTTTTCTTTTCAAATTATTTTGATTTTACTTCTATAAAATAAAAATCTAAATTACGATGATAGTCGTCGATAAATTATAATGATAAATATAAAATAATTCTATTTTAATTTAAACTTATTCCTCGCTCCCCAAAAAATAGAGAGAGGGAAAAAAGAGAGAAAAAAAAATTGTCAATTAACTAACACGAAAAAAAAAAGTTGATTATTCTATTGACTTTAAAAAAATATTTGAATAAATTTTATTGAAATAATTATTTTAAAGTCAACTAATTTTTCTAAAAATATTCTTCATCTATTTAAGAAATAAATCAGGTCATTTTTTTTCTTAAAAATTCGATTATCTAATCTTAATCTGAATTAAATGATAAACAGTGAAATGCACTTAAAAAAACTTTTGTATCAATTATCGTCGCACTTGGCATCCGTGTTTTTGTGATATAAATATTAGGGCAGACTGAGAATTGAGGAGCGTAAATTTTTACAATAGTTTACCGGACAGATGTTAGTGGAATATGAAATGAACTCCAATGTAAATATTTTTAATTTCTCAACTGAATTGGGATTAATACTTTTAAGAAAATAAAACTAAGGAAAACATAACTTAATACGTTAATTTATTTATAAGTTTTAAAAAAAATTAAACGACAGTATTATTAATTGATGTTGAATAGATTTCAAGTTGTTGCGTAGTCATTCAGTTATACACTTTTTTCAACTCAGAACCGCCAAATGGACTGTTTTAAGTTTGTTTTTATGTTGTTTTTTTTTGTTGTTTTTTTTATACTTTAAAATAAAAAAATATCGTTAAATACTGGGCAAAATTACCCGCGAATAGTAATTTTTAGTTTATTTCAGTAGGACTTGATAAGTTTTATAATCTCAATTCCCTTAAATAACAACGCAGAGGTAAAAAAAAAAAAAAAAAAATGTATAACTGAATGACTACACAACAACTCTAAATCTATACAACCTCAATTAATGTTGTCGTTTAATTTTTTTTCAAGTTTTCTTTTTTAATTTAAATTAATTTTTAATTTTTTTTTAAAGTTTGAAACATATATATCACTTTTTCAACATAATTGTAATTTCGGTTGATGAATTTTTGAAGGAAACATTAAACTTCCTTGTCATTGTAAACTTCCTACACCTCAAGTGGACGTTTTTGACATCTATGCACGACTTGCCAGACACTTCCATTAATTGGTGATGAATTTGAATCAGTTTCATAACCATCTTAATGTCAAATTTGGCAGAGCAATCGAGAGCTCCATCAGAAATGTTTGCCAAGCCAAGATTCAGAGTAGCTGACAGGTGCATGCAGAGGGATATGCACAAGAAACAGAACAAGGTTGCCAATAGCCGCATGAACAGTTTCCCTGCATCACCAGAGCTTTGGAGACCTTACTTTTGGGATTACCCGCATGTGTGTGTGTAACCCGGCCAGAGATAGCTGTTACGGTATAGCCACACTGATGAAAGGTGAAACCTTGAAATACGTGTCTGTGGATTACTTATTTATTATATATATACTCCCAGTAATGGTTGAGTTCTCTGAATAGGGACTTAATTGCAGATTCGCTATTATGGCGTCTAGCTAACCCTCGCGTTTGTTTACAAACGTTTGAGGACTCTAGTGAATTTCATTTCTGCTTAGAAATGTAGTGATTAATTATTCTCCTATATTTGACAGCTGCCTCTGGCTGTAGAGTTAAAGGTTTGGTGAACGAAAGTTCATTTGGGTCTCGAACCCGGTCAGATTTTTCTTAATCAGTTATTTTTTTATATACATATATATAATATCTATAATAAATAAGTAATCCACAGACACTGTTACGGTATAGCCACACTGATGAAAGGTGAAACCTTGAAACACGTGTCTGTGGATTACTTATTTATTATAGATATTATATATATGTATATAAAAAAATAACTGATTAAGAAAAATCTGACAAAATGTGAAAAAATATACAGGAAATGTGAATAACAAACACAAACAATCCATTCGATTTAATATTTCATTCAGAAACTTCTTCAGAATGACTTGATTAATTTATACAGGTAACAGTTACCATGAACAAAATAACAGTTACAGGGATTTTTTTATTGACACTCCTTAACATTTTTTTTTTTACCACCTCTTCCTGTTTGTGAGTGTGAACCATGCGAAGGAGTTTTGAGATAATCAGTTTTTAGTTAGCTGTTGAAGAATGAGGATGCAGTAACGCCTCTCGTTCAGACCTAGATTCTCACATACGTGATCTGGACCCAAGAAAATATGACTTTAATAAAAATGTGAATTCACCTAAGAAATGTCTTGTGTTCTTAATCACAAACAAACATCACAAGACGTCTCAGCCCAGAATCTTAAGGAGATAGACAAAAACAGATCAGAAAAAGCTAAGAAGAAATACAAGATAAGAAGAAGCTATACTCAGCCCAAGCCAGAAATACAAAACTATGAGATTTTAAGAATGGTATACAGCCACAGGTATGCGTATGTTAAGATGAGTATACAACAAAAACATCTATTGCATAATTGATGGGGGTACTATCAATTTTGCACAGCTAATGTAGAAAAAGTATTTGAATTCAAATCTGGACATTAGATTTGATTGACATTTCGTAACCTTAGTCTGACCCCTGCTTCCGTTTGCCATTGCAAGTTGAGAGAATATAGTTAGATATTCAGTCTTTTGTGATTATTTACTCAGAGCTCAATAGGTGACCCAATGGGTCACGTTTTTTTTAGTACCATACAAGACTAATCCCTCAACATGGTCCCCAATGATGCTAACACATCATTAAAACTGTTTACAAAAGTGTAAATATAGATACACAACATATATTATTTCTATTTCTCTGAATGTTTGAGATGAGGCTTGAAGATTAGTATTATCTGCGTTATTCGGACTATTGTCCCTATCTTCATTGTTATTTGTACAACGTTTCAGCCGATATACCCTCCGGCCTTCTTCAGGTATTTCTTGTCGGACTCGGGAACCTTCTCGGACTCGGGAACCTTCTTTTCGAACTCGGGAACTTTCTTGTCGTATTCCTCTTGGCATAAAATAACCCCAGACGGTTTGATGTGCTGTTAAAATCCACCGACCAACCGTCACTTTGATATGTGAATTTCATAGAAAAAAAAAAAAATGACTGGAATATATTTTTGTGAGCAATCTTCATCAGTTGGTGGTGTTCATTGAAAGAAGATGAAGTTTAGTGTATGGTGGGATTGGAAGGGATGTATGTCTATCATAAGTTCTTTTTAGAGAATCAAATGATTGATTCAAACAAGTACTGCTACCGATTAGACTGACTGAAATACAGCAATTGACTAAATAAAAAGTCCATCCCAAAGTAGCCAACAGAAAGGGTACAATATTCAGTCAGGATAGAGATAGACTATTTCTTTGATAACCAGACAAAAATTGATAAAGAACCTTCAGATTACCATTTATTTTGGTCTTTATGGAATTGTCTTAAGGAAAAAAATGTTAATTCCCTGGAAGATTGCCAGAAGTAGTGAGAGTAGTTCTTCTTTGAGGAGAGAAAATTAAAAGTTCTGGGAAGTTGGTTAAAAGATGGTAAACAATAGCAGAACAAATTGGTGAATATCTATCTATCTATCTATCTAAATAAATAAATAAATAAATAAATGGATATATACCTTGTTTAAGACATGAATTTATTTTTTTTAAAAACAAACAAAAACAAACAAACATAGGACTGAAGTAACAATATGTCGAAATAAATTTATATCCTAAATAAGGTATATATCCATTTATTTATTTATTTATAATACTCCGTATATGTAAAAATATGTATGCAAACGTTTATATGTATGTTTGAGTTCTCAATTTTGGTTGAATCCTATCAAAGTAACACTTGATATCATCCACCTATATATATATATATAGTATTAAGGTGTATATAGAAATAACCTACTCAAGTTTCACCATAAAGTATCTTCAGTGTTAATTGCAATGAATTAATCAAGATATTGATTACAGGCAATTGCGGAAGTGAATAATGCAATTATGACATTGAAAACAGTTTTCCGTTTTCAATGGTCATAATTGCATTATTCACTTCCGCAATTGCCTGTAATCAATATCTTGATTAATTCATTGCAATTAACCCTGAAGATCCTTATTTCTATATACACCCTAATACTAAATCCACTCTACTAACATATTGAGCACTTTATATTCGTTATAACACAGACTTATTTGGTAAATACTTCATATATATATATATATATATATATATATATATATATATATATATATATTAAAGGGCAGTTGGTGTGTATGCATGTATGTATGGGTGTATATCCGGAGTGAACAATGAAAATAAAACAGTTAATGACAATGTAAATATATGAAAACATTGACTATCACCAGATCATGCTTTTTGAGCAAAAATAATAAAAGATTTGATTTATATTTGTGAAGATAATTAAAGAATAAAATTCAAATAGTAACAGAATGGATATTTTTGCATTTGATATTTTGAATAGGAGACATTAATTTTTCTTTTTAGAGTGTCTGTGTAATTTTTTTTCTGACATCCCACCAGACAACAACTCAAATTGGATTTATTTCCTGTTCAAAGAGACTTTCATTTTGATTTTATTTGCCAGGAGAAGGGATGAGGTTACTCCGAAATATCGCAAAAATCAACATTTATTTTTATCATGTTTCAATGGACTTCAATAATAAGTATAGACAGGTGGGTGGAGAGGCCCCCTCCGATCAATCGGCTGGTCATGTCAAGCCCTAGCACCTATATGATTGTCCTAACCCTATGTCCTTATTGCAAGCCCCAACCCTGTTTATCATATATGTGCTAAAAGGGTCATGTCCTGGGAATGATGTTAAACTCTATCTGATGGTGAGGTTCCAGTTCTGGAGGTCTGGGGAATGTGGAGTACCCCTTCATCACCACTGCTCCCTGGTCCACTTTAACCCGAAGTGGTAGTACCTGTAAAGGTACCATCTATGGCTTAAATATGAAATTCATTTATTAAAAAAAATTGAGTTTAAATAATTTTGTACCAAATCTTTCAAAATTTTGCCAGGATTAACTGACTCACCAAAGTTGATATGCCATAAAACAAAACAAACAAACAAGCAATAAGTACATTTAAATTCTTCAACATTTTTTATGTTAGTTATATATAGACGTCATACAACAGCCATGTATCTATCAAGTGGTACCTTGACTTACAAGTATGATTCATTAAGTGACTGAGCTTATAACTAAATTTCCTTGTATATCAAATCAATTTTCCCCTTTTGAAATTAACTGAAATACCATTAATCCGTTCGAGCCCACAACCCACAAAAACACCATGTTTCTTTTTGTTACTCAGTTTAACTCAGTTGGTAGAGTGTCTGGCCAGGAACCCCAGGGTTCTTGGTTTAATTCTGGCCCTCGCCAACTCAGCATATGAGTAGCACAGGGATCTGTGCAGTAAAGTAAGGAGCTGGTGGTAGGTGTGGCTTCAGACACTAAAAAATCTCCTTGGTCTGGCATTAGTGAAAAGGGGATAGACTCCTTCGCTGTCTGGCTGATACTGACTTTAGGCTATCCCGACGACTTTACTTACTTTTTACTTACATGTTTTGAAATAAGAAAAATCACACTGTATTGTATAAAAACTTAAAATAGAATGTAAAGAAATAAATTGTTTTTTTTCACCTCATTTTCTGCTTAACTTAATCACCTTCGCAGTTTGCTTTTTTTGGGGGGAGGGGGGCTTTTTTGGGGTTGAGGGGGGCTTTTTCATCATACTTTCGTCACTTTATATCTATATCTATATTGTAGTATCAACATATCATATTCACCTTCACAGGAAGGCTGTAACTAGCATCCAGTTACCAGACAAAGGAAACAGGCTGTAACCAAATACAGACCCTGTACTAACTCCCAGAACATAGCCATGTGTTGGGTATTTATGGACTAAAGTGTCTACACTAAAAACCAGCAGCCAATCAGAATCCAGGGGATAAGTTTGGTCAAAGTACATAGTAGAACAACCCAAACATGTATATAAACCATCTAGCAACACCCTGAAGCTCAGACCAGATTCAACTTGCAATACAACTGAATACTGATTGCCTAATACAAAATTCTCTCTCTCTCTCTCTCTCTCTCTCTCTCTCTCTCTATATATATATATATATATATATATATATATATATATATAAACACACAAATGATATAATGATACACATGAGCATAAATTAATTTTCTCAAAGAAATAAAAAAGATTGTTATGAAAAAAAATTTTATTTAAAGTTTTTGTATAATTTAGAAATTCACTAAGAAAAGTTTCAAAATATTAAACATTACTAAAGTTACCAAATAGTTGCTATCTGCAGTAGTCACAACCTGATGGCTGAGGTAGTTGCATATTTCCTACTGGTGTCAGTTAGTCAATGATTGACTTGAAAAGCTGATTTTCCAGGCCAGTAGATTTTTACTATAGAAGATTGTGTCATGGGAGGTAACTCTTGTGTTTAGTGACAAGCATATGTGCCCTCCGGTCATAAGTATTTAAGTTTTAATGTAATGAAATATATTAGATTAGAAAGACTAACAAAATTAAATAAGAATGCATATAAAAAGATATACATTTATTTTAATTATATTTTACTGTACTATTTCTCTGAATGTTTGAGATGAGGCTTGATGATTAGTATTATCTGCGTTATTCGGACTATTGTCCTCATCTTCATTATTATCTGTACAACTTTTCGGATGATGTGCCTTCGGCCTTCTTCAGGTATTTCTTGTCGGACTTGGAACCTTATTTTGGACTCGGGAACCTTCTTGTCGTAATCGAGAGCCATCACAGAACTTTGAACCTAACCCTTTATTCAGTCCACAGGGGTATCCTGTTCTCATTCCACTAACCATAGCTGGGGTAGAGGCGTTAAGCTGTGTTAATTATTATTCTATGTTACTGCTGCCCTCGACTAGGATTGAACCTGCAGTCCAGAAATAACTCACTTAGAACTGCCTTAATCTAACTCCTTTATCCACCAGGCCATGTGTCCAATTGGATTTTATTGGTTACTATATAAAATCATTCATAGGATTGATTTTAATATGTTGGAGAATAAAACAATAATATTGAAAATCAATAGCACCAAGTAAATATTTATTAACCCAGTTTTGTTAAAACCAGTATGCCAAATCATCTGAAATTTAAGTTTAGTTTGTTGGCTTAGTTTCTATGCTGGTAATTGCTATGTCGCCATCCAGACTGCCCCCTCCCAAATAATCCCCTCTCACCCTCTGCATGGTAAATAAAATCTCTTTTAATTATTAATTAAAAAGGATTTAAAATTAACATTTCCAAATCTTTTATGATTCAAAGTATAATTTTATTTTAAACATAAAAAGAGGCAGACATTTTAACGTAGACATTTTAATCCAGGGTCATTATGGCATTTTATGCTTTTGAAAGGGTTGAATTTGGTTAAATCCTGCTTTACTTACCTAACAAATATAACTCGGATTAACTTAGTTAAGTGAAATAAACAAAAAAGTGTGACTCACTCAATAAGGATAAAAACAGATTTAATGTTGCCCTGTAGGCATGGCATAGAATAGGCTGACTGTGTCCCCTGCAGAAGGATAAGAATCCCCTCCCCACCAAGAAAGTGGTGTTCTGGGTATGACACTAAACTGCATCTGATAGTAAGCGCAGTGGTGTACTGGTTAGAGTTGCAGGAAATGGACTCGTCAACCCGAGTTCAATTCCTGGATGAAGCCACAGTTTCCATAGTGCTAATACCCTTGGGCTCTTTAACCTTGGTTAGGCAAACAGTCTAGGAGAAGAAAAACTCTGAATTAAAACCTGGTCACTACTAGAATAAACTCAGGCCTACTTAGTGATCTATTTCAATTTTTAAAAAATGATTTAAGGCTCCGGTTCTGGAGATCTGGGTGGTGTAGAGTACCTCTTCGTTGACATTACCCCCAGGTCCACTCTGACTCGGTGTGGTAGTATCTGTTAGGGTCCCATCTATGTGTTAAATAGATCTATTTAAAAATCATTTGTATTCAACAAGACTGTATGCAAAAATAAAAACTACACAAAACAATGTAAATATGAATGTCCAATGAACACAATTCTTTGACATCTAAGCATAAAATAACCTTAGACAGGTTGACATGCCATTAAAATTAATCAATCAATACAGTAATATTTCTATTTCCAGATCTTTGTATTTACTCATTTTATTATACTTTTTGATTGATATGTTATTATCTGTTGGTAATGGAGTATCAATTAGAAAATAGAAATTATTATTATTATGCTCCTTGGGGGGTTTTCTCATCTGCCTTAGTTGGTCATTCAGGTCCAAGTATTTGTCTATCTTTTTTTTTTATTTTATTTTCACTCTGGGACAGCAAAATCCACAAGATTACTAATTTGGTCTCCTAGCCGTGATTAGGTGATCTGCCTGTATCTCAAAATCCCAGAGGATTTTATGCATCTCATTCTCTGTCATTATTATTATTATTATTATTATTATTATTGTTGTTGTGTGAACTTTCAAAATCTTTTATCTCATATTTATTGATAAAATTGTATTTGAGTTTTTTTTTTCAAACGCTTTTTTAAAAAATTCTTATCTATTTATTTATTTATTTATTATTTCTGTCCTCATGAATATTCACTAATAAAAGTCTACGATGTTAGTTCAAACTATTCATAGTGATGTTTGCTATTATGGGAATACTTTGATATAGTAGGGAAGATATTTAATCGAGTCTGCACCCACAAAGGAGCAATATTAGCATTAGTATATTTGTGATATACTAACACTGAACAAAACAGATGGAAAGACAAAACAAACTCATACAAGAAAATGTAACCTTTTACATACATAATATACACAAAGTGTGATTCATGGTAAAACTATACTCATTTTTATCTATGAACAAACAGTATATGGAAGGGGTACTAAAAGGCAAAAGAATTACTTGATGAGTGTAGATAATATAGCCATGAGATTTTACCATTCCCTGGCAGGGTCAGAGACAATGTCTCTATATTTCAAAGAACAGAAGCAAAAAGTGGCTGAGAATGGATTTCTGAGACTCCCATGTGACATCTTCTGAGGCTCTTAACAAATATGCCAATTCATTAATAAAGATAATTTCTTATTGTATCCCTAAACAATTTTTGTTAGATTGTGAAGGCAATGTAAAAAAAAAATAGTTGTCCTTTTATATCAGAACAAAGAATTTATTCTATTCTCTGAATTTTTGAGATAAGGCTTGATAATTTGTATTATTTGTATTGTTCAGACTATTGTTCTCATCTTTATTGTTATTTGCACATCGGAGGGCACATTGGCCGAAACGTTGTGCAGATAATAATAAAGATGAGGACATTAGTCCGAATAATACAAATAATACAAAGAATTTATTTATAAAAAGAAAAAAATGGAGATGCACTTATTATCATCATAAGAAATAAAATTAGCAACTAGAGTTCAAATCCTGGACAAGGCGGTTTGTGCTTCATTTTGTGATAATGAAATATGGCAAGATGTTTCTTTTTAAAATTCTAACAATGGTCATTAAAATCTAAAGGAATGATGATTTCTGCTATTTCATAAGAAGTTAATAAATATCACAGTTTAATTTCAAGAATATTACATCCTTATGATTTAATTATATTATTAGGAGGATTGAAAATGGCCACATACCGAAAAACCTTTTGTATGGCAAATTAGTATAAGGGTCCTGAACTGTAGGTAGACCACGCCTAGACTTAAAAGATGTCTGCAGAAGAGACATGAAGATATGCCACATTGACATAAACATGTGGGACATAGATGTAGAAATTCAAGCGGCCTGGTGCCTTAATGTTAAACACGAAGAGGAGTGAGGCGGAGAGGAGAGTAGCCTCCACAGCAAAGAGAGACAGAAAAATGAAGAGAAAACAGCAGCCCCAGCAAACATCACAGTTTGTGTGCAGTCAGTGCACCAAAGACTGTTACTCAGGGACAGGCCTTCACAGCCACTTACGCAGATACAGTTAATTATTTATTTATTTATTTATTTTTATTCATTTAATTTTTGGACACTACACCATCGTCTTGGATAGTTGTGTGTTAGTATACTGAATACTGATACAAAAAATTAGATCTTTTACTTGCACCATTGTTTGAGGAAATAGTATCAAAGATCGTCGGCTAAAATTCCCACAAAATCCTTGTTTTTACAACATTTGGCCGGGAAATTGGTTACAAAATTTACGATTTTCAATATTTAAATCAAGAAATATTATTTTATGAAAATGAAAATGAAACGAATTAAATATTATAAATAGAATTCAAATTGAAAATGGAAAATTTGATATTTTAAAAAAGTGAAAAATCGACCTACCCTACTGCTCAGCCACTTGGGTAGATAATTTTTTTGGGGGGACACTACGCCATCGTCCTTACAACAACAATAAATCCTTATGATAATATTGACTCCTTTAGTTCACCTAAATCACCTGGGTGGTCATGTAAAATGATCCCTCACCAGAATCGGGTAATTTTTTTTTGGTAATATAATTTGTTCTCAATTATCTGGCTTACCATATATGAGGAGGTTGGACAAAAAATGTCGCAGTGCAGCACTTTAATGATCACACAACAGGGAATCTCCAATGTTTCTTGTCTTCAATTCAAACAATAAAATTAATTGCATATCAACCTTCGTGGGTTATCTAATGCCAAAGCCATCCTTATAGAACAGTAGGAGTACTATTTAACCCATAGCTGGGGGATGAGGGGATTCATACCTTTCTCAAGAGTATTAGTCTGAAAGTGAAAGTAAAAGTAATAGTACAACTGGAATTTGAATTCACTTACTAAAATGTCATGGTGCCGCTCGTTAAACATTACGCCAGGGAGAATCACTGATGTTTCTTGTTTTCAATTCAAAAACTAAAACTAATGAACAACAATAAATTGATCAATTGTTTGATCCAAAAGAATTGAGATGATGGCCTTAGCATCCGAAAAAAGGTTTGTGTTTAGACATGTAGGGTTAGGGTTAACCCTAACTCAAACAAAATCAGCAGTAAAATATCTGCTGAAAAATGTCAGTGAGCCGAAGAGATGGCAGAAGAAATCAGTTGGGAGTCAGATAGAAGGACAGATGAAATGGGGACAGTTACAAGACTTAAGATCAGGAGAATCAATAGTAGTAAAGAAAATGAAAGAAGTGTGGACTGGAAGTTCATGATGGAACTGTGCAAATAATGCTAAAATTACATTAATGAAAAAATCCAAATATACAAAAATGGAGATCACTAAAAAGATGATTACAAATTAATTAAATTTAAGAATTAGATAACCCATAAGAAATTGATATGGCGTTAAATAAACCTAAACCTTTTCTATTTTTTGCTCACATCAGAAACCAGTTTTTTTAATGCAAATAATATGAGAGATCTACTTGAAAAAGTCAACATAGAAGACATTCTCTCCTTTTTGAGGGAAAATAAAATCATACCAAAAAATATGAACATAAACCTGGTCAATACCATACAAAACTAACCCCTTAACATGATCCCCAATGATGCTAACATATCGTTAAAACTGTTAACTACAAAACTGGCATGAAATAACCCCAGACAGGTTGATATGCCATTAAAATCCACCAACCAACCATTTCTATTGAATGCATATATTTTTTAATATTATAATTTGTTCTTGATTATCTGACTTGCCAGATATAGGGGAGGGGGATGGAATCATCCGATGTTTTCATCCTTTGTGCCAAGGATTATCCAGAAATCAAACATCCAATGGTGAAAGAAAAAAAAAACATCACACCTGATGTTATTAAACTCAGGTGTTTTTTTTTTTTCACCAGATATTCCGATTGATATACAACAATGGTAAGTGTCGGATCCAATTTCAAAAGACGGAAAATTATTGGAGCGTGGATGGTTGGAGCCTCATCCATGGAAATTGCCAAACTGATAAGCATGAAAAATAAATTGAAAAGAATTTTTTGCAGCTGGATTAGGGGGGGGGGGGTCCGACACAGAGAACATTGAAAACAAGTGGGGGGGGGAAGGAAAAATGGATTAACCCCCCCACACACACACACACACACCCACACTCACCCGATTGTAACATTATTAAAAAATCTGTAGAGCACCAGGCAAGGAACCACTTCTATCAACTGGCATCACAAAAAGAATTAGGTTTTGCTTCAAGAATGGCTCAAAATTCCTGTAGCTCATCTAACAGCTGTCCAAAATCAATTCCTTGATGCACTGAAGCTGTGACTGGTGATATAAAAGTAAAATAGGCAGTGGCCTATTGTTGGTATCAGCTGGACAGTGAGAGAGTCTATCTCCTTTTCACTCTCCAGAGATTGTTTTTGCATCCGAGGTAGAACACTACACCTACCATCAGCATCTCCACTTTGCCACAAAGAAGCTGAGCTGCTCATGTGCTGAGTTGGCGAAGGTCAGTATCAAACCGGAATCTTGTGGTTCCTACCCACTAAGCTAAACCAGACTTTTAGCCAAATCCATATTAAATAATAAAACCCGCTATTTAACAATGAATTTTGTTTATTTTTTTTACAATCTCTGTATTTTAGATTTTACAAATACAATTTTTTTTATTAGGGAAGAGGATCTTAGTTTAGGAATTTTACTTTTCCGCAGAGAATTATAGAAATGAAAAAAAAAAACCCTTCAATATGAAACCAGAAAAATAGTTTTACCTTACTAGGCATGTCAAACACTCAGGCAGTAGGCCACATGCGGCACTTAGCTAGCATAGGTGCGGCCCACATGCAGACTGCACTCTCATATGCTGCTTTTAGAATACCCCAGGGTTTTTTTTTTAAATTTCCAAAAATTCTTGCGTGAAAATGGTTGTTTATTTTCATTACAGCAATGTGTTGTTAAGAAACAATCTGTTATCGAGGCATTAACTCTCACCACTTCCTTTGAGTTGTGGAAAAAGGAGGCTAACTCAGTTAATGAAAGGGAGTGAGTCTTTCCTCTTGCCTTCTCCTGTTTTCAATCAACATATGGCTGTAATTGAAAATGATAGTGACACTTGTACATTTTATTATTTAAACTTGGTCAGTAATATTCTTTTTTCCTTTCTTTTTAATAAAAATGTTTTTTTTTAGGTATGTATTCATGGGCTTTTAGTTGATGATAAAGAAATTAATGAGAGCAATCATCACTTTGTTCTGTTAATGTAGAAGGATTTAAAGACTTAGTTGTCATGTGCGACCCTCATGACAAACATATGTAATCCATGCAGCCCTAAAGGGCTACTCAGTTTGATATGCCTGCAGTAAATCATGAGACATACAATGCGATGGTTTTGATTGGTTAGTTGGTAGGTTGTTTTGTTTTATGGCATATCAACCTCGGTGGGTCATTTAATGCCAATAAAGTTTTGAAATAAATTCATTCTTAATGGATAATCAGTTTTGTTTATGAACACGTTTCTATTTAACCCATAGATGGGACCCTAACAGGTACTATCACTCCAAGTCAGAGTGGACCTGGGAGCAATGGTGATGAAGAGGTGCTTCACATTCCCCATACCTCCAGAACTGGAACCTCACCATCAGATAGTTTAACATCATACCCAAGACGTGAAGACCCTCAACCACGGCCTTCTAGCACCCATATGATAAAAAGGGTTGGGGCTTGCCATAAGGGCAATAGGGTTGGGGGCAATCATATATGTGCTCGGGCTTGACATGGCCAGCTGATTGATCGGAGGGGGCCTCTCCGACCGCCCGTCTAGCCTAAGTATGGGTCTAAGTGGGGTGTTGCATGTCATGTACTATTCATCCCCCAGGATTCCATTCTTAAGCATCACGGGTCACCACTCACGGCCAACAGGTGGCCCCATTCGGGGAGTTTTACCCATCTGTATAACGTTTTGAGGTTTTGCTCAGATGTGTGAGTGTAGAAAGTATTAATCAAATATACATCATTGTATAAGTCAATTACTCAATGTATTCTGCCTTTACTTGGCTGAGAAGCTTTGACAGGTAGTTTTAACCAGACGGAATATGAGATCAATAAACAATTGAACAAAACAATCAAAACAAGGAAATCTGAAGACAATATTCAACAAAACGTAATATATAATGAAAAACATGTAACACAACAAACAATATTACAATGTGATAAAAAGGATTCAAAGTTCTCAACAGACTGTTACAAAAGGTAAAAAAAAGTATTGCATTCAGGAAAGATTTGGAGATACACCTGTCTGCTTTGGTGTTTGTAGAAAGAACTGAGAGTTTGTCAAAAGGTGCGGGAAAAGGTCCAAGTGCTCACGGGATCCTTTTCACGTAGGCCACGTATGGGAAGGTGTGCGTGGATCTGATCACATATCCAACCCAGATAATGCAGGGTTGCACAGAGTTCAAAGAGGAATAATTAGGTGAACAGCAGAATGGTGTCGGTGTAATGCGGTCAGAGTATCTGTGTGAATGCATGTATGTGAATGTAAGTACATATGTAGTATGAAGGTGCAGTGTAAGTGGCAGAACACAATGCATTTTAATTTTCTTGGCTTTTGTATGTTCCATACTTACTAATGGAGAAAAAATTCATTTGTTTATTCATTATAATTATGCATGCATATTTTAATCAGTTCTCATAAAACACATTAATTAAATTATACAGAATGGTTCAGTTTTGTGATCAAACTTTTGGAAAGTGGAGGTTCAATCTATATTCATTTGAATCATATGTAATATGAATTATAAATTATACAACGCTAATCCAAAAAATAAGGTCTCCAAATCACTGGGGGTGCAGGAAAACTGTTTATGTGGCCATTGGCAACACTGTTGCGTTTCTTGTGCATGCACCTGTGCCTGCCTCTGCATGTGCCTTGCTGCCACGCTAAGTCTTGGCTTGGCAGCCGTTTCTAGTACAGTACCGTCAAGTGTAAAGTTTGTGTAGTTATTCAGGTTTAGAATGCAAAAGTCATTAAACTGATTGAAATTTCTTGCCAATTAACGAAAGTTAATGGTGATTCGTGCATAGATATAAAAAATGTCTGTGGAATTTGCAATGATGATGAGGTTCAACACTTCCTCAGCAGAATGGCAGTGAACTGGTATGAATGGGTATACAAAAACTGCCATAGTCCTACAAAAATGCATCAACGGAAATGGCAATTATGTAGAAAAAATAGAAACATGTTCAAGTTTAAAATAATGTAAACATCATTAACAATAAACAATAAACGTTTCTGTGAAGTCTAAATATTTTGGAGACCTTACCTTTGGGTTTATTCTTGTAAAAATATGCTACATGTGACTTACCAGAGGGAAAACAAATCTTTTCACTAAGTTATCTTTGGTGTTACACACTAAGTAGAATCTTCATGACTCTTTCCACACAAGACTCTGGTTGACTGCTTACTCTACAGATGTAGTGATGGGTAGGTTACATGACCTCTTTCGGCCAACTGAAAGGCACCATAAGCAGTACCTCCAAAGCACAAAATACACCGAAATCCCCCTCACCCCCCTCTCTCTCTCTCCACTCAGCAGACTAGGATGGCAACAACTGCCGCTATATGTTATTCTTATATAGTATTTTTTTGTTTATAAAATTAACTATAACCATAGTATCCAATTTAGAGTAGTTTAATGGGTTTTATTAATCCCATTTTGTGCTGACCATTAGTTTCTGCAGTCGTGTGGTCCCTAACTGGAAAGAGTAAGGGGAACTCACATATGAACTCTTAGTTTACGCCACCGGCCGAGACAGGTGACACGGTAAGCTCCCATTTCTTTCAGGTTTTCGATTTCTTTGAAATGTATTTACTGTTATCCTTTTATTGAATGTTATTTGTTTTTCCTTGTACAGTTTCACGGATACTTTAAAAATATCCTAACGTACAGGTAAAAAATACTATGAAAATTTGGTACAGGTATTGGGGAAATTTGGTAGGAAAAAGAAGAGACTGCAGCCTGAGAGGGACACTCCCTGGGACCACACAATGTATTTTACCTCACTCAACGGTTCAGAAGCCGAGGCTCCAAACAACTTTTATTGTAAGCTCTTTCTAAAAAATAGGAAAAATTATATTTCTGTATTTAGAATGCACTTCATTTGTTAATTCTATTCTCTTTTTACCATTCCTCCCTCTCGCCCACTGCTATCGAGCAGGCAGTACAACATTCCTGTTTAGGCCAATCTCTCTTCTATCATCTTCTTTCTGATCTGTTCTTTTACTCACAGTTAAAGAATGATGAACAAAACTAAATATCTTCCTAGTTTTATATGTAAAGTTGAGAGCTAATATTTACCCAGACACTGTAAACTACCTAACTCCATAATATTTATTATCAAATATAAATAAGTGCTAGTCTGGTGTTTCAGGTAGATTTTATGAGAATCGATCAATCAATCAATATTTGAACTTGAATCAAAATGAATCAATCTATCATCAATGAAAGATTGATTTTAAAGTTATTGCTATCCAAATGAGATTGCAAATATTGCAAAGAACATGTTTAACAATGGATATGTGAGATTAGCTTGCTAACCATTACACCATGATGGAATATCTCTCCCAGGTATGGGTAAATAGTAAAACCGAATAATTTGCTGGCTTTGAAAGAATTTTTGCAGCTGGATTAGGGGGGGGGGGTCCGACACAGAGAACATTGAAAACAAGTGGGGGGGGGAGAAAAAATGGATTAACCCCCCCACACACACACACACACACCACACTCACCCGAATTGTAACATTATTAAAAAATCTGTAGAGCACCAGGCAAGGAACCACTTCTATCAACTGGCATCACAAAAAGAATTAGGTTTTGCTTCAAGAATGGCTCAAAATTCCTGTAGCTCATCTAACAGCTGTCCAAAATCAATTCCTTGATGCACTGAAGCTGTGACTGGTGATATAAAAGTAAAATAGGCAGTGGCCTATTGTTGGTATCAGCTGGACAGTGAGAGAGTCTATCTCCTTTTCACTCTCCAGAGATTGTTTTTGCATCCGAGGTAGAACACTACACCTACCATCAGCATCTCCACTTTGCCACAAAGAAGCTGAGCTGCTCATGCGCTGAGTTGGCGAAGGTCAGTATCAAACCGGAATCTTGTGGTTCCTACCACTAAGCTAAACCAGACTCTTAGCCAAATCCATATTAAATAATAAAACCGCGCTATTTAACAATGAATTTTGTTTATTTTTTTTACAATCTCTGTATTTAAGATTTTACAAATACAATTTTTTTTATTAGGGAAGAGGATCTTAGTTTAGGAATTTTACTTTTCCGCAGAGAATTATAGAAATGAAAAAAAAACCTCTTCAATATGAAACCAGAAAATAGTTTTACCTTACTAGGCATGTCAAACACTCAGGCAGTAGGCCACATGCGACACTTAGCTAGCATAGGTGCGGCCCACATGCAGACTGCACTCTCATATGCTGCTTTTAGAATACCCCAGGTTTTTTTTTTAAATTTCCAAAAATTCTTGGTGAAAATGGTTGTTTATTTTCATTATAGCAATGTGTTGTTAAGAAACAGTCTGTTATCGAGGCATTGAACTCTCACCACTTCCTTTGAGTTGTAGAAGGAGGAGGCTAACTCAGTTGATGAAAGGGGTGAGTCTTTCCTCTTGCCTTCTCCTGTTTTCAATCAACTGTAATTGAAAATGATAGTGACACTTGTACATTTTATTATTTAAACTTGGTCAGTAATATTCTTTTTTCCTTTCTTTTTAATAAAATGTTTTTTTTTAGGTATGTATTCATTGGCTTTTAGTTGATGATAAAGAAATTAATGAGAGCAATCATCACTTTGTTCTGTTAATGTAGCAGGATTTAGAGACTTAGTGTTATGTGCGACCCTCATGACAAACATATGTAATCCATGCGTCCCTAAAGGGCTACTCAGTTTGATATGCCTGCAGTAAATCATGAGACATACAATGCGATGGTTTTGATTGGTTAGTTGGTAGGTTGTTTGTTTTATGGCATATCAACCTCGGTGGGTCATTTAATGCCAATAAAGTTTTGAAATAATTCATTCTTAATGGATAATCAGTTTTGTTTATGAACACGTTTCTATTTAACCCATAGATGGGACCCTAACAGGTACTATCACTCCAAGTCAGAGTGGACCTGGGAGCAATGGTGATGAAAGAGGTGCTTCACATTCCCCATACCTCCAGAACTGGAACCTCACCATCAGATAGTTTAACATCATACCCAAGACGTGAAGACCCTCAACCACGGCCTTCTAGCACCAATATGATAAAAGGGTTGGGGCTTGCCATAAGGGCAATAGGGTTGGGGGCAATCATATATGTGCTAGGGCTTGACATGGCCAGCTGATTGATCGGAGGGGGCCTCTCCGACCGCTCGTCTAGCCTAAGTATGGGTCTAAGTGGGGTGTTGCATGTCATGTACTATCTCATCCCCCAGGATTCCATTCTTAAGCATCACGGGTCACCACTCACGGCCAACAGGTGGCCCCATTCGGGAGTTTTACCCATCTGTATAACGTTTTGAGGTTTTGCTCAGATGTGTGAGTGTAGAAAGTATTAATCAAAAATACATCATTGTATAAGTCAATTACTCAATGTATTCTGCCTTTACTTGGCTGAGAAGCTTTGACAGGTAGTTTTAACCAGACGGAATATGAGATCAATAAACAATTGAACAAAACAATCAAAACAAGGAAATCTGAAGACAATATTCAACAAAAACCGTACTAGTTCAAATCCTGGACAAGGCGGTTTTGTGCTTCATTTGTGATAATGAAATATGGCAAGATGTTTCTTTTAAAATTCTAACAATGGTCATTAAAATCTAAAGGAATGATGATTTCTGCTATTTCATAAGAAGTTAATAAATATCACAGTTTAATTTCTAGAATATTACATCCTTATGATTTAATTATATTATTAGGAGGATTGAAAATGGCCACATACCGAAAGACCTTTTGTATGGCAAATTAGTATAAGGGTCCTGAACTGTAGGTAGACCACGCCTAGACTTAAAAGATGTCTGCAGAAGAGACATGAAGATATGCCACATTGACATAAACATGTGGGACGTAGATGTAGAAATTCAAGCGGCCTGGTGCCTTAATGTTAAACACGAAGAGGAGTGAGGCGGAGAGGAGAGTAGCCTCCACAGCAAAGAGAGACAGAAAAAAGAAGAGAAAACAGCAGCCCCAGCAAACATCACAGTTTGTGTGCAGTCAGTGCACCAAAGACTGTTACTCAGGGACAGGCCTTCACAGCCACTTACGCAGATACAGTTAATTATTTATTTATTTATTTATTTTTATTCATTTAATTTTTGGACACTACACCATCGTCTTTAGTGTTAGTATACTGAATACTGATACAAAAATTAGATCTTTTACTTGCACCATTGTTTGAGGAAATAGTATCAAAGATCGTCGGCTAAAATTCCCACAAATCCTTGTTTTTACAACATTTGGCCGGGAAATTGGTTACAAAATTTACGATTTTCAATATTTAAATCAAGAAATATTATTTTATGAAAATGAAAATGAAACGAATTAAATATTATAAATAGAATTCAAATTGAAAATGGAAAAATTTGATATTTTAAAAAAGTGAAAAATCGACCTACCCTACTGCTCAGCCACTTGGGTAGATAATTTTTTTGGGGGGACACTACGCCATCGTCCTTACAACAACAATAAATCCTTATGAAATATTGACTCCTTTAGTTCACCTAAATCACCTGGGTGGTCATGTAAAATGATCCCTCACCAGAATCGGGTAATTTTTTTTTGGTAATATAATTTGTTCTCAATTATCTGGCTTACCATATATGAGGAGGTTGGACAAAAAATGTCGCAGTGCAGTACTTTAATGATCACACAACAGGGAATCTCCAATGTTTCTTGTCTTCAATTCAAACAATAAAATTAATTGCATATCAACCTTCGTGGGTTATCTAATGCCAAAGCCATCCTTATAGAACAGTAGGAGTACTATTTAACCCATAGCTGGGGGATGAGGGGATTCATACCTTTCTCAAGAGTATTAGTCTGAAAGTGAAAGTAAAAGTAATAGTACAACTGGAATTTGAATTCACTTACTAAAATGTCATGGTGCCGCTCGTTAAACATTACGCCAGGGAGAATCACTGATGTTTCTTGTTTTCAATTCAAAAACTAAAACTAATGAACAACAATAAATTGATCAATTGTTTGATCCAAAAGAATTGAGATGATGGCCTTAGCATCCGAAAAAAGGTTTGTGTTTAGACATGTAGGGTTAGGGTTAACCCTAACCCAGACAAAATCAGCAGTAAAATATCTGCTGAAAAATGTCAGTGAGCCGAAGAGATGGCAGAAGAAATCAGTTGGGAGTCAGATAGAAGGACAGATGAAATGGGGACAGTTACAAGACTTAAGATCAGGAGAATCAATAGTAGTAAAGAAAATGAAAGAAGTGTGGACTGGAAGTTCATGATGGAACTGTGCAAATAATGCTAAAATGACATTAATGAAAAAATCCAAATATACAAAAATGGAGATCACTAAAAAGATGATTACAAATTAATTAAATTTAAGAATTAGATAACCCATAAGAAATTGATATGGCGTTAAATAAACCTAAACCTTTTCTATTTTTTGCTCACATCAGAAACCAGTTTTTTTAATGCAAATAATATGAGAGATCTACTTGAAAAAGTCAACATAGAAGACATTCTCTCCTTTTTGAGGGAAAATAAAATCATACCAAAAAATATGAACATAAACCTGGTCAATACCATACAAAACTAACCCTTAACATGATCCCAATGATGCTAACATATCGTTAAAACTGTTAACTACAAAACTGGCATGAAATAACCCCAGACAGGTTGATATGCCATTAAAATCCACCCAACCAACCATTTCTATTGAATGCATATATTTTTTAATATTATAATTTGTTCTTGATTATCTGACTTGCCAGATATAGGGGAGGGGGATGGAATCATCCGATGTTTTCATCCTTTGTGCCAAGGATTATCCAGAAATCAAACATCCAATGGTGAAAGAAAAAAAAAACATCACACCTGATGTTATTAAACTCAGGTGTTTTTTTTTTTTCACCAGATATTCCGATTGATATACAACAATGTAAGTGTCGGATCCAATTTCAAAAGACGGAAAATTATTGGAGCGTGGATGGTTGGAGCCTCATCCATGGAAATTGCCAAACTGATAAGCATGAAAAATAAATTGAAAAGAATTTTTTGCAGCTGGATTAGGGGGGGGGGGGGGTCCGACACAGAGAACATTGAAAACAAGTTGGGGGGTGGGAGGAAAAATGGATTAACCCCCACACACACACACACACCACACTCACCCGATTGTAACATTATTAAAAAAATCTGTAGAGCACCAGGCAAGGAACCACTTCTATCAACTGGCATCACAAAAAGAATTAGGTTTTGCTTCAAGAATGGCTCAAAATTCCTGTAGCTCATCTAACAGCTGTCCAAAATCAATTCCTTGATGCACTGAAGCTGTGACTGGTGATATAAAAGTAAAATAGGCAGTGGCCTATTGTTGGTATCAGCTGGACAGTGAGAGAGTCTATCTCCTTTTCACTCTCCAGAGATTGTTTTTGCATCCGAGGTAGAACACTACACTACCATCAGCATCTCCACTTTGCCACAAAGAAGCTGAGCTGCTCATGTGCTGAGTTGGCGAAGGTCAGTATCAAACCGGAATCTTGTGGTTCCTACCCACTAAGCTAAACCAGACTTTAGCCAAATCCATATTAAATAATAAAACCCGCTATTTAACAATGAATTTTGTTTATTTTTTTTACAATCTCTGTATTTTAGATTTTACAAATACAATTTTTTTATTAGGGAAGAGGATCTTAGTTTAGGATTTTACTTTCCGCAGAGAATTATAGAAATGAAAAAAAAACCTCTTCAATATGAAACCAGAAAAATAGTTTTACCTTACTAGGCATGTCAAACACTCAGGCAGTAGGCCACATGCGACACTTAGCTAGCATAGGTGCGGCCCACATGCAGACTGCACTCTCATATGCTGCTTTTAGAATACCCCAGGTTTTTTTTTTAAATTTCCAAAAATTCTTGAGTGAAAATGGTTGTTTATTTTCATTATAGCAATGTGTTGTTAAGAAACAGTCTGTTATCGAGGCATTGACTCTCACCACTTCCTTTGAGTTGTAGAAGGAGGAGGCTAACTCAGTTGATGAAAGGGGGTGAGTCTTTCCTCTTGCCTTCTCCTGTTTTCAATCAACTGTAATTGAAAATGATAGTGACACTTGTACATTTTATTATTTAAACTTGGTCAGTAATATTCTTTTTTCCTTTCTTTTTAATAAAAATGTTTTTTTTTAGGTATGTATTCATTGGCTTTTAGTTGATGATAAAGAAATTAATGAGAGCAATCATCACTTTGTTCTGTTAATGTAGCAGGATTTAGAGACTTAGTTGTTATGTGCGACCCTCATGACAAACATATGTAATCCATGCGTCCCTAAAGGGCTACTCAGTTTGATATGCCTGCAGTAAATCATGAGACATACAATGCGATGGTTTTGATTGGTTAGTTGGTAGGTTGTTTTGTTTTATGGCATATCAACCTCGGTGGGTCATTTAATGCCAATAAAGTTTTGAAATAAATTCATTCTTAATGGATAATCAGTTTTGTTTATGAACACGTTTCTATTTAACCCATAGATGGGACCCTAACAGGTACTATCACTCCAAGTCAGAGTGGACCTGGGAGCAATGGTGATGAAGAGGTGCTTCACATTCCCCATACCTCCAGAACTGGAACCTCACCATCAGATAGTTTAACATCATACCCAAGACGTGAAGACCCTCAACCACGGCCTTCTAGCACCCATATGATAAAAAGGGTTGGGGCTTGCCATAAGGGCAATAGGGTTGGGGGCAATCATATATGTGCTAGGGCTTGACATGGCCAGCTGATTGATCGGAGGGGGCCTCTCCGACCGCTCGTCTAGCCTAAGTATGGGTCTAAGTGGGGTGTTGCATGTCATGTACTATTCATCCCCCAGGATTCCATTCTTAAGCATCACGGGTCACCACTCACGGCCAACAGGTGGCCCCATTCGGGGAGTTTTACCCATCTGTATAACGTTTTGAGGTTTTGCTCAGATGTGTGAGTGTAGAAAGTATTAATCAAATATACATCATTGTATAAGTCAATTACTCAATGTATTCTGCCTTTACTTGGCTGAGAAGCTTTGACAGGTAGTTTTAACCAGACGGAATATGAGATCAATAAACAATTGAACAAAACAATCAAAACAAGGAAATCTGAAGACAATATTCAACAAAAACGTAATATATAATGAAAAACATGTAACACAAACAAACAATATTACAATGTGATAAAAAGGATTCAAAGTTCTCAACAGACTGTTACAAAAGGTAAAAAAAAGTATTGCATTCAGGAAAGATTTGGAGATACACCTGTCTGCTTTGGTGTTTGTAGAAAGAACTGAGAGTTTGTCAAAAGGTGCGGGAAAAGGTCCAAGTGCTCACGGGATCCTTTTCACGTAGGCCACGTATGGGAAGGTGTGCGTGGATCTGATCACATATCCAACCCAGATAATGCAGGGTTGCACAGAGTTCAAAGAGGAATAATTAGGTGAACAGCAGAATGGTGTCGGTGTAATGCGGTCAGAGTATCTGTGTGAATGCATGTATGTGAATGTAAGTACATATGTAGTATGAAGGTGCGAGTGTAAGTGGCAGAACACAATGAATTTTAATTTTCTTGGCTTTTGTATGTTCCAGACTTACTAATGGAGAAAAAATTCATTTGTTTATTCATTATAATTATGCATGCATATTTTAATCAGTTCTCATAAAACACATTAATTAAATTATACAGAATGGTTCAGTTTTGTGATCAAACTTTTGGAAAGTGGAGGTTCAATCTATATTCATTTGAATCATATGTAATATGAATTATAAATTATACAACGCTAATCCAAAAAATAAGGTCTCCAAATCACTGGGGGTGCAGGAAAACTGTTTATGTGGCCATTGGCAACACTGTTGCGTTTCTTGTGCATGCACCTGTGCCTGCCTCTGCATGTGCCTTGCTGCCACGCTAAGTCTTGGCTTGGCAGCCGTTTCTAGTACAGTACCGTCAAGTGTAAAGTTTGTGTAGTTATTCAGGTTTAGAATGCAAAAGTCATTAAACTGATTGAAATTTCTTGCCAATTAACGAAAGTTAATGGTGATTCGTGCATAGATATAAAAAATGTCTGTGGAATTTGCAATGATGATGAGGTTCAACACTTCCTCAGCAGAATGGCAGTGAACTGGTATGACATGGGTATACAAAAACTGCCATAGTCCTACAAAAATGCATCAACGGAAATGGCAATTATGTAGAAAAATAGAAACATGTTCAAAGTTTAAAATAATGTAAACATCATTAACAATAAACAATAAACGTTTCTGTGAAGTCTAAATATTTTGGAGACCTTACCTTTGGGTTTATTCTTGTAAAAATATGCTACATGTGACTTACCAGAGGGAAAACAAATCTTTTCACTAAGTTATCTTGGTGTTACACACTAAGTAGAATCTTCATGACTCTTTCCACACAAGACTCTGGTTGACTGCTTACTCTACAGATGTAGTGATGGGTAGGTTACATGACCTCTTTCGGCCAACTGAAAGGCACCATAAGCAGTACCTCCAAAGCACAAAAATACACCGAAATCCCCCTCACCCCCCCTCTCTCTCTCTCCACTCAGCAGACTAGGATGGCAACAACTGCCGCTATATGTTATTCTTATATAGTTATTTTTTGTTTATAAAATTAACTATAACCATAGTATCCAATTTAGAGTAGTTTAATGGGTTTTATTAATCCCATTTTGTGCTGACCATTAGTTTCTGCAGTCTGTGGGTCCCTAACTGGAAAGAGTAAGGGGAACTCACATATGAACTCTTAGTTTCACGCCACCGGCCGAGACAGGTGACACGGTAAGCTCCCATTTCTTTCAGGTTTTCGATTTCTTTGAAATGTATTTACTGTTATCCTTTTATTGAATGTTATTTGTTTTTCCTTGTACAGTTTCACGGATACTTTAAAATATCCTAACGTACAGGTAAAAAATACTATGAAAATTTGGTACAGGTATTGGGGAAATTTGGTAGGAAAAAGAAGAGACTGCAGCCTGAGAGGGACACTCCCTGGGACCACACAATGTATTTTACCTCACTCAACGGTTCAGAAGCCGAGGCTCCAAACAACTTTTATTGTAAGCTCTTTCTAAAAAATAGGAAAAATTATATTTCTGTATTTAGAATGCACTTCATTTGTTAATTCTATTCTCTTTTTTACCATTCCTCCCTCTCGCCCACTGCTATCGAGCAGGCAGTACAACATTCCTGTTTAGGCCAATCTCTCTTCTATCATCTTCTTTCTGATCTGTTCTTTTACTCACAGTTAAAGAATGATGAACAAAACTAAATATCTTCCTAGTTTTATATGTAAAGTTGAGAGCTAATATTTACCCAGACACTGTAAACTACCTAACTCCATAATATTTATTATCAAATATAAATAAGTGCTAGTCTGGTGTTTCAGGTAGATTTTATGAGAATCGATCAATCAATCAATATTTGAACTTGAATCAAAATGAATCAAATCTATCATCAATGAAAGATTGATTTTAAAGTTATTGCTATCCAAATGAGATTGCAAATATTGCAAGAACAATGTTTAACAATGGATATGTGAGATTAGCTTGCTAACCATTACACCATGATGGAATATCTCTCCCAGGTATGGGTAAATAGTAAAACCGAATAATTTGCTGGCTTTGGTAAAGCAGCCAACCTAGGAGAAGAAAAAAATGAATTCAAAACCAGATGTACTCCACTTTAAAATGACATTGTGTCCACACCCTGCCCATGTTGGATGGGTTGGGTAAATACCTAATCCTCCTTGTACAGTGCTTGGTATATGTACCCGTCATAGGCTCCAAATACGAGAATCATCCTCTATTGAAGTAGGTATTTACCCAACCCGTTTGCCACGAGTAGGATGTGACACAAGGTTGCAAGTATGGAACATCCAGCCATGATCGATCTCACTATTTAGTATTAATAGATCAGCGAGACTAGCTTGCTTAACATTACACCATGATGGGACACATCGTTTTCTATTCAAGTATACTTCTGAAGAAATACCCCATCACACCTTCAAGCCTGGAAGATATGCCCTCCAATATACAGGATTGGTGAGACACGCGCTGCAAGGAGCTGAGCGGCTCAATATTGAGATTAACAGGGCTTCGTCGTCATGAACCATCAAATGCAGATGGAAATTTCCCTTGAAATGTGTGAGAACGCATCTGGAAGTCCAGAATTGGACTAACTAGCCACCAGAGAGTCCACAACTGTTGAACGACATGCAGTGACTTCATCGACGTCTACGACGAACTTCTAAAAGGAAAAGGAAAAGGAAACTTGACTAATTGTTGGGTTTCCTTTGTAACAAAAATGATTGGTGATCTTCAGGAATACAAAGGTTAATGTGAATAACATCTTCGATTTTACTTCAAATATATTTTTGATATATACTTTAAATATAAGCTCCTTGCTACATTTGGGGCACCAGTGAGTGTCGTCAGTGATGTAATTTTTCTTAGATCAACAGGGAGTTTCGAGTCTTTCAACATCATACTTCCCTCGTCAGGCCGAACCTCTCAGAAATTATCAATCTCTGATCCACCCACTATCTATGAAACGCCCAAAGACGCTATTATAGATTTTGGACGAGTGTAGATCAATCTACCGCGCGCAAACAACCAATCAAATGCTCGGCATGGCCTATCTAAGTGATCTACATGGACATTAGTGCTTTTTTTTACTATCAAAACGAATTAAAATACACACTGATATACAACAGAAATAGATATCTCTCCAGATTCACAAATTCACTAACTCGATACACCCATTCAACCAGCAAAATAAATTAAAACACCCGGAACAGAATCCAACAAAGATATATTTGGTTGAAAAAATGTAACATCAACCCGACAGTAGCTTCAAACACAATGAAAAAAAACATGTCTTTGCACATGAAGCTCGACGCGAGCTTCCAAGTGAAAAACTAAATTAACAGACAATTAAAAAAGTCCCCATTTCAACCAATCATAAACTTTCTACACAAAGCTTTTCAAAGCTGATGTCGATCCCAATTACAGCTATAAAACGGTCGACTAAAAGTCATGAAGGCAGTTGCCTTCGGCATTGGTACACACGCGTCAAATTTTGGACAAAATCAAAGACAGCTGAGCCTACATATCCAGACCGCATCCCCATGCCACATAAAACCCAGTCATCCGGCCAAGAACAGATTTATACCCACTGGCCTCCTGACCCCTTACCGAGTGAAAGAAGAAAGTCAATATCTTTTCTAAATCTACCAACTTTTGTTTATTTGAAATAAACAAAATTAAATCCAATTCTCTCGTCCGTTTTCTTTTGCAACCATACAAAAAAATCAAGGACTGTCTCACTTGACGAATAATGTTAATAGCAAGAAGCAAATAAAAACTTATTGTATCCCTTGTTTTGTGATATTGGGAAAATGTGTTTAAATTTGCATATATATATATATATATATATATATATATATATATATTTGAGATTATTTTGGTATATGTATCCGTTTGTGGGCATTTGTATGAAGCATTAAATGCTTCATACTATATGTACCTAAACGGATACATATACCAAAATAATCTCAAATATATATACTTACTAGAAGCATACTTAGACAACACCATATACACACACACATATATATATATATATATATATATATATATATATGTCATCCACAGAAACCGTGTTTCGACGTTTCACGTCTCTTCATTGTGACTAGACAGCAACTACCTCCGACCACGAGCGAAACCCCACTGACTTTTCATCAGCCCGATTCATTAAGCTCTCGGCCATTTGACAGCTGCCATTAAGGGGCGATGTTTAAACTATTTAATACATACATTTATTTATATACTTTACAATCACCAGAGAGATCCAGTCTGTAAACAACAGACAAGAATTGCTTTATGCTGGCAGTGAAAGTTATTTAAGTTGCCCTAGAGTGCTCTACTGTGTTATGGGAGCATATATATATATATATATATATATATTTTTTTTTGTGTATTTTGGCAGCAAATTATTCGTAAGACATGTGTTATTGAATACCATGGTCTCCGACACAAGCTCCATAAAACAACACTTTATTGAAAACACCAGCGAAATTAGGAAAATTAAACGCAGATCCTGCTAGCCTTAAAGTCGGAGACAACGTAATAGACTCTCTGAATTAGATAAAAGCATAGCCCGACTGGAGCAACAGTCGAAAGCGCTCGGGAATAAGTACGAAAAATATGATGAATCAACTCGATCCAGATTCAAAAAGGATAGCCAGAAGACTATCATACAAAAAATATATATTCAATAACACATGTCTTACGAATATATATATATATATATATATATATATATGTGTGTGTGTGTGTGTGTGTGTGTGTTGGTATATATATATGTATATGTATGTGTATGAATATGTTGACAAAATTGAAAAGCCAGTTGTGTTAATGGTCGTATCATTAGATTGAGAATTCCCCTTGCAGCTGGATGATTCATAACTTCTGTCCGTCTATTCACAGACTCGTTTCTCCTGAAGATGATATATCTTTCTACTATACTCTCAGATCCATTGTCACCAGTACACCAAGTGTGTAGAGTATTGTAATCCTCGGTAACTTTAATGCTTAGACAATGGAACCTGGTCTCCTCTGGGTTCTTATGACTTTGGTGGAATCAATTCAAACGGTCTACTGCTCCTTCAGCTCTGTACTGAACTAAATCTAGTTATTACCAAAACTTTTTCACGCCAAAAAACAAGTCAACTTGGTTTCATCCTCAGTCTAAACATGGTCATATAAGTAAAAGTCGTCGGGGTGGCCTAAAGTCGGTATCAGCCAGACAGCGAGGGAGTCTATCCCCATTTCATTAGCGCTAGACCAAGGAGGTTGTTTTAGGTAGACGGAGCGCCATACCTCATAGGCTGAGTTGACGAAGGCCGGTATGGAACCCGGAACCTTCTGGTTCCTAGTCAGACACTCTACCAACTGAGCTAAACCGGCCCTTTGATCATATAATATGTAGACGTGGTGATCTAAGAAAATTTTGAAAAGTCAGAGTGATGCGTTGTGCCTACTGTGATACTGATCACTTGATGATCAGGGCTAAACTCAAGATTGTTATTCGCCGTAGGAGAGTCAAGGTGCCTAGGCAGATTGATGCTCAAGGTTGAAAGACCCATTCGGCAGATACTCTCTGAAATCTGCTTTTGATTGGGTGGATTTCTCAGGTTGTGATTGAGAGAGAGAGAGAGAGAGAGAGAGAGAGAGAGAGAGAGAGAGAGAGAGAGAGAGAGAGAGAGAGATATTATAGCTGAAAAGGGTGTTTAGATTCTTGGATTGATAGTTCCCAGGCATCGAGATTGGTTTATTGATAACTCCAGTTAAATCAACATTCAAATCGAGGAAAAGGAGAAAGCTCATTTGAGACTCCTCAACTCTTTGTCTGCTAATAGGTCAGCTTTTGCTGCTCACTTCTCATTTGTGAAAAGTAAGGTTCAGTACCGCATGCGCCCCCCCCCCCCAACAACAAAAACAACAAATGGTGGTCTGATCTCTCGAAGAAGATACAGACAGCTTATGACCAGAAGGGCATCAAGGTGTTTTATGCATTGCTTCGTCAGGCATATCGTCCAAAAACTTCTTCAACTACACCACTCCTGGTAAAGGATGGAACCACCTTCTTGAAAACTTCAAATGGAATTATGTGCCGTTATCATGAATATTTTCGAGATCTTTCATAATCCTTCCAATATGGATGTTGCTGTAATATATAATATCCCTCAGCAGACCCTTCAGCTAGAACTTGACATGGAACCGAATCTTACAGAAATAATTGCTTGCATAAAACATATCAACTCAAACAAAGCTCCAGAACTAGATGACATTCCTGTTGAGCTTTTGAAACAGGGTGGTATGAATGTCCATTGTGCGGTTCACTCTTTAGTGATGTATATATGGAGGGATGACCGGGTTCCTCAAGACTGGACAAATGCCATTTTGATTATTTGTACAAAGGAAAGGGTAAGAAGTCGGATTGTGGTAATCACCGTGGTGTTTCACTGCTGAAAACTTTTGGAAAAGTTTTTGCACGACTCTTGCTTAACCGATTGGAGAAGTACATCTGTCCTGATGTCCTTTCTGAACCCCAATCTGGTTTTAGAGATGGAAGAGGGACTGTAGACATGATATTCTCTGCTATACAGCTTTAGAAAAATGTATTGAACAGCGTGTGCCACTTTGTCAGGTTTTTGTTGACTTAACTAAAGCCTTTGACTCAGTGAATCATGAGGCTCTTTGGAAGGTTCTGGGAAAATTGTGGCTGTACATCTGCTTTTGTTGAAAATGTTACATACACAAATATAGATATCTCCCGATTCACTAATTCAGCAATTCAATTTGCGCGCACACCGCAATAAAGAGATACACTCGTCAACAAAATAAAATATAAGTTGCTGACGCTAAACGGAAGTTTGCTCCATGGTAGCATAAAGTGAAGTGACCAAAATAACACGTTTCCACGCATAGGCTCCAGATGAACTTCTGGCTGGAAAACAAGAATTCCTAAACAATAAAGAAAATAATTTTGTAAATAAAATTCGCATTTTCATCCAATCCAAACGATTCGCGGGTGAAATGAAAATGATTTCAGTTGATCCGATTTTGGGTCGCGACATCCCATATAAAGTCGGCTTTGAAAAGCCGACAATTCAGAGATACCCGGGACAGCCGAACAGTCCACATCACAAAGGAAGCCGGCGGCACGAAATTCTACACCTCAGGTCGACCTACCTTTATCTTTCACCTACCCCCTAACTCATGACCCTTACTGCCGACCGACTTTTAAAGGGTAACCTCCTACAACAACAAGAATACACCAACTATGATACACGATACCAACCCGCTATCGACTTCAGAATACTAAAACACAAGACGCTGCCCACCTAACCAACACCTAACCACTATCACTGGTTCATCTGCCACTTCACCATGTACACTACAACTGATTCGGCCACCGGACATTTCACTGACTTTATTATTCACGTTACAACTATCACCAAAATATCCTTTAAATTCCTTCCAATACAAAAACTTAAAATCTGTTTGTTTTCCCTCGTCACCATACGCTTCATACTAACCCTGTTTATAACAAAAAGTTCAAGCAACTATATCGTTGTGTAAAGGGTCATGTCAATTTCAATCGTCAGTTCTCTGATGAACTTCCCATTGATAATGGAGTGAAGCAGGGCGATATACCAGCACCAACATTGTTCTCACTTTACCTGACGGTTGTACTTTGGTATGCCTTCCATGACTGGGATACGGGTGTCTATATTAGATTCCGAACAACTGGAAAAGTTTTTAACTTTAAGAATACTCCAAGCCATAACCCTTGTCGGTGACAGATTTGTCCGGGAACTTTTATATGTCGATTATGCCGACCAGGTTGCACACTTTCCAGAAGAAATACAGTCGGTCATGGTCCCGCTTTACTAATACTTGTACCTGCTTTGGTCTGACAGCATTAAGAAAACCAAAGTCATGTACACTCCCGCTGCTGGTGATCCTTACGTGGAACCTGACATCTTTGTCTTCGGAAGCATCATGAAGTTGTCAAGGAGTTTGTCTACCTTGGTAGTACTTCATCTAGTGACGGTTCTCTTGATGCGGAAATCAATCAGAGAACAAGCAAGGCATCTGAGTCATTTTCTAAGCTCGAAGACAAGGTCTAGCTCAATGGTAATCTAACTTTGGCAACTAAAGTGTCTGTGTATCAAGCATGTGTGTTGTCATCCTTGCTCTATGCCCCTGAAACATAGACACTGTATCAACCTCATATGAGGCAGCTTGAAAGATTCCATCAGCAGTTTCTTAGACATATCCTTGGTCTGAAGTGGAACAGCCGTGTTTCAGATACGGGTGTCTTGACCAAAGCTAAAACAACCAGATAAAACAACCAGCAGTTGTGAAGAAGAATCAAATGCGTTGGGCGGGTCATCTTGTTCTTCTTGATGACTCTAGACTACAGCTGTTTTATGGTGGGCTTCTTTTTGACCCAAAAAACCGGTTTCAAGATAGTGTTAAGTCAGACATAATTTGGTATTCCCGTCGATAATTGGGAGTCTCGGACATCCAATCGTGAACAGTGGAGGGCTACGATATACAGGGGTGCGGAACTGTTTGAAGCTGCCAGGGTGAACCGGGTAAAACTCAAGAGAGCATACAGAAAACGTAAAACTGCCAGCTAAATCTGGAGATGAGTAGATATGTGAAGAGTGTGACTGGACCCTGTTGTCAGACCAGGTCAATCACATGAGAGCAATCCGACTGCAATTGTTATCTCTTCTCTGATTCCCAACATAATTTCCAGCATGAGGACGTTTCATGTTCCTGCGGCACTATAGTGTGCTAAACAGCTGGTGATCTCAGGCGTCACATGAGAGTTCACAGTGGTGTGTCAACACCGATCGTTATGAGTGCCATATTTGTTCTAAGCTATGCAAGTCGCTGCAATCAACATATATATGTATATATATATATATATATATATATATATATATATATATATATGTGTGTGTGTGTGTGTGTGTGTATATATATATGTATGTATATATATATATGTATGTATATGTGCATATATATATATATGTATATATATGTATATGTGCATATATGTATATATATGTATATGTGCATATATATATATATATGTATGTATGTATGTATGTGTGTGTGTGTGTGTGTGTTTTGTTGGCTGTCAACTCGTGTACGAGTAAGACCATTTCCCGTTCTTTCTTTTTTTCTGTTTTTTAATTATCATTATTATTATTATTATTATTATTTGCAAGCACCCAAAAAGGTGCCAGCACGAAGATGACTCTTCAGTCCACTGAGACTCCTGAAGGATCTACTTCATAGTAAATATACTGTGCCAGTAGTATTTGACACTGTATCCTTGTTGTCTTTGATGACTTGCCAAACATATATATATATATCGCACGTTCATTTAAATGACCCATACATTCTGAACAGGTTGTATGTGAACGTCGCATCACAACCAGTCAGCTAAGTGTACGATATCAGACAATTCGTCTACTTTTTACTTGATGCGTCCCATGTAACTAGGTACCACCAAATAGACGCACTTTTTTTACTTAAAAAACGAATTGAAATTAATTAAATCGATTCAGGTTAAATTTGAAACTTAGTCGTATAATAGTAACATAATGAGCATGAGTAAAAAAAGTAATATAATATTACAAATGTAATTTATTTTTGATACATTTTAGTCTTCATGTCGTAATCGGGAGCCTTCGCGGAACTTCCAACCGAACCCTTTAATCAATCCACGTTCTCATTCCGTTAAACATGACCGGGTACAAGTGTTAAGCTGTGTTAAGTATTCTATGTTATTATCGCCCTTGGCCGGGATTGAACCTGTAACCTAGAGATGATTGTCATTTAGAAATGTATTAACTCAACCCTTATATCTCTTGCGACACGTGTCCAACTGGACAATAGTCCGAATAATCTAAATAATATAAAATATGAACACGGTCATACATTGATAAAAAAAATGATATTGTTTTTGATAATGTTATGTTTCTGGTATTTTATCAATCAATTTATCACAATACATTCAACAGATTATATTTCAATTATTAACAATCTCTCTGTCTCTCTCCGTTATTTCCATTAAACAGTACAAATCAAACAATAGTTTGAAAGAAAAAAAAATCAGAAAACATTCTGTTATATAGTAAGGTCACGTGAGTATTGGGAGGAGAGTTTGTCGTCTAAGTACTTCAAGTGAGTTCTGCACAGAGTAATATGTGCATTCTTAAATAGTGGTTAGAACCATCACCACTGTTGAGGTACGGGGAAGATAGGTAATTCCATTATATCAGATTCTCAAAACAAAATAAGTTGATATTTTTTCACATGTTTTGTTGTTAACCTTCAACTTGCTCGTCCTTTCCTCCTGCGTCTCTGTTGCATTAATTTTATTGTCTATTTCACATGTTTGCTTAATGGTTTCCTCTTCCTTATCCTTTCTTCTAATTTTTTTTTCATCTCTGTTCTATTAATCTTATTAATTGTATATTTCAATATCTAATTTCAACAAAGGGGAATCACAATTATTCTTAAACTTATTACCGCACGTTGATTTAATGAATCAGTTCGGTATGTAATCTATTTAAAGGATTTATTTCTGCTAATACACAATTATTTATTTAGCTTATTTATTTTTCTATTTTGTAAGATCAAAAAGTATGGGGAAATTTATCGCCTCCCCATCTGAGTCAAGAGGATAAGTTCAACAACGTTTATATAATAGTGTGAATAATAGGTAAATCATATTCTTTTGGCGGTTAATTAATTATCTCACAATGGGAACAAAGTTCAATCTATATAGAAACACTTATCTTTTTGTGATCAATTTATCTTGTTCTGACTTCTCATCGCTGCTTCGCTTTAGTTCCGGATTTTTGACTTAGCAGCTTCCCCCATTCCGGCTCTTTTTGTGATTCCAGTCTGATTTGGGGCCGTACCCATTATTCGCATTAGTGGAATCGTCTATTAACGTTAGAGGGGATAACTCATATTTTTTAATCAAAGTTAAGCAGTCATATTTCAGTGGTCGGCTGATGTTTCATCAAGGTAATTTTCTTTCTTCCCGTTTACTTTCCTTGTCACTATAAATACATTAGAAGTGGCTACCCGGCGTCACGTGGATAGAAGGGGTGGGACAAAAAGTTAGTCTCGCAGATCAGTTATTACAGAATCGCGAGTTGGATCCTCGTAAGATGCCCCATTAAAATCCCTATGCAAAAAGACCTTGAGTTGATCCGGCTTTGTGGGGTATCAGGAAAAAAAAGTGCACAGACACTGTGAAAAGAAAAATGAATGTCTCCCATTTAAAATATTAAATGTAAAAAAGAAGAAATAATAGAATTCCATGCTGTTGTTATTTAAATTTTATTGTTTAATTATCTTCACGAATATGAATCAATTCTTCATTAGTTTTGATCAAAAAGCAAGATCTGGTGATAGTGTAAGTGCATGTATATTTACTTTATCGTTAATTTTTAATTGTTTTCTTTTCGTAGTTTCTTCCGGACATACATACATATATTGTGGAGTTTAAGTTAAGGATTTTAACGTTGGTTTAAAGGTCGTTGGTTATTTCCGGTGCGTGTTCACAGGTTTTCCTTTTGACCCCCATTATATTTGGTGGACGAGATGAAAAGGAATTAAAGGAAAGAAAAGGAAGAGACAAAGACAAAAGGTAGTTTTAGGATTCAGGCTTTATTCATGGGTCACAGCTACCATGTGGAGAGGAAATTTCTTCCTGTCCAGTAATAGTGTCTGGTCCAAGCTGAGGCCTTAGTCCGAATGGCCGAAAGATTATCTTGGTGGTTGGAAGTTGGTCCTTTTTCCTGCACATGCTCGGAGGGTTCTTCCGGTCTGAAGGAGATGTTACATAATCATTAGATACCTAATGATTATGACAATAGTGTAGAAATCATATTAGTGCAGCTGATGGCCTTGAGAGTGAGTGACAGCGTTTGACCTCACTCTGACCTTGCGTTCTGGGGATGATCGTGAGAATCGGAAGCCAATAGAAGGCCCCCTTCCGGTTTAAGGAGTAAGCAACTCAGTCAGTTACAGTTAGAACTTAGAAGCGAAGCTAGTAAGATGTAAGGATCCGCGCGCATTGTCTGGTCTGGGGGTTTATGGAATAAAGTAACATCATCGTAAATCGAAGTCTTGTTGTTATTACTAAAAGCTAACAATAGCACAGGGCTTCTGATAAGCAGTGATCACCAACAGAGACCAGACCCGGAATCCTCAATAGAAGACCAGACGAGACCTTAGAAGACATACCAGACCAAGATAGATGATAGAAGAACCAAGCCGGCCAGAAGAGAAGTATATAATATATAGATATTTGGTACCGTCAAAGAGAAGGCACTACGTAATAGAGATTGTTATTTTTAAAAATCTTAATTTCATTTTAATTCACACACTTTGTGGGTCAAAGCTACCATGTGGAGAGGAAATTTCTTCCTGTCCAGTAAAAGTGTTTGATCCCATTCGGGGCTCGACTCCAAATGGCCGAGAGTTTATCTTGGTGGTAGCAAGTGCGCCATTTTTCGTGCACATGCTCAGAGGGTTGTGACAATAATATGCATTCAAGTGTTCATTCAAGTGTGTATATAAAGGTGTAGTAGTTAGTAATATAAATAGGTAGTATATGAGATTAAGGCCTCATATAGGTACAAGTGTGTTCATGTATATCTGTGGGTGTATAAATATGTGTGTGTGTGTATAGATTGGAGATAGTAGTGTAGCGTTAGTTTGTGTTTGCCGGGTGGAGTTGTCTGCCCCTTTTAGTTTGATGATGCCCGCTAGGGCACCAGTATAAAAGCGCCGGTTTCAAAACCTTCGCTCTCTCTTTATAGTTTTACTACGAGCCACATGGGGTAGATTCTATCTAAACCCTCTCGTGGGCTCCGCCCCCCTTACATTACTGTAAGTTCTTTACAGCATGGACTATCGCTAGTCTCATGTCTGTACTCTTTTATTTATACTTTGTATCTTTCATGAATGTGTATCTTTATTTGTGTAACTCTGTTTACCTTATTATGAACGTTGTATCTACTGTTATCCATGTGCTGTGTTATTAAATGTTTGTCCATTAACCTTTGTCGGAGTTATTTGTATTTAAGTTATGTTGAACTTTAAACCATCGTTACAGTAGTAAGACCACCCACATCTAAGTATATATATATGTGTGTGTATTCAGTGTGGATCATGTGTGTGTGTGTGTGTGTATATATATGTATATATTTATATGTGTATATGTGTATACATGTATAGATAAGTGTATGTGAATGCTCGGTCAAAAAGGCCATTAAAAATAAGCAAAGGAATTATAATAGATAAAAGAGTGTGATAGAACCATTAGCCAGACGAAATGTCAGTTGAGAGGTCAAACCAGCAATAAAATTTGACCAGATTTTAGAACAAAGAGATTTGAAATCCCGTGTGAAATCTCGGAGAATGAGACTTGTGCGAGAATTGGGAGGAGTAGTGGGAAATTTGAAAGTCAGCTAGTTATAATCGAACCATGGAGCAGAACAGTTGGAACACGGATCTTGGAGAGAGCAGAAGTCCTTAAAGGAACAGGGAGGGTGCGTTTCCTCCTCTCCCATCTTGACAGTACAAAGTAATAGATAATGGGAGAATGATTAAACGAGGACGAATGCAAGTACCATGTACCTCTCTGACCATTTTTGAATGTGAACCCTACTTAGTTTTGTCTGGTTTCTTTTGTTTGTCCATCTCTCTTGATATTTGATTGTTTTGTTCACCTTTTCGGCGGAGGGCTCCCCGGGGGCACTTTTTTGTCACGAACACAGCGAGTAGAGGTCCTAAGTTAGCTAGCAGACGACACAAGAATACAGCCAGAGGAATAGTCCAGAACGAGGAACCTTAGAAAGATGAAAAGTGCAGCAAATGCAGAAGTAATGCAGTAAAGGATGTGCAATAGCCCCCCCCCGGCCCACCAAGGGTGTAACAGGGTTCTTCCTATCTAAGGGCTCATGGGAGATTGTTTTTTTGTTGTTGTTTTTTTTATGTTATTTTAATCCCACAACATACATACACACCAACTGCCCTTAATATATGTATACATGGCTGTTGTCTTAAGTCACTTCGGCGAATATTATTGCCTCCTAATCTTTACTTAGATATCTTACGGTTCAATTTGAACCAACACCTAATTAAAGAAAAAAGGTTTATTAGAAGCGATACTCGTACCCTCAATTAAAATTAAATGTTGGCAAATTAGTTTTTAATTCATTTCCTTTCAACCATCGCTAAATCGTTCGAGCAGTAATCCATTTCATTTGTCATGCTTAAACACATCTGCTAACACATCCAATAATCTCATTAACCCTATTAGAACATTTGTGATAAAACATTTGTCCGGTTATTAATTTTGACTCTGCTATGGGTAGACTGTGAATTGAGCAGCATAGATTTTCACATAATCACCTGGACAGATGTTAGTGGAACATGAAATGAAGTCCAATTTATATATTTTTAATTTCTCAATTGGAATTAATACTTTTAATAAAAAATGAAACCTAACTCAAAACGTTAATTCATTTATAAGTTTTTAAAAGAATTAAATGACAGCATTAATTGATGTTGTATAGATTTTAAGTGTATAAAAAGTGTATAACTGAATGACTACTCAACAACTTTAAATCTATACAACATCAATCCCAGTTGAGAAATTAAAAACATATGCATTGGAATTAATTCATATTCCACTAACATCTGTCCGGTAGACTATGGTAAAAATTTATGTTGATCTTTCTATAAAAGTAAAAAATTAGGGACTGGAAAATTTCTTTCTCTCTAAATGATCAAAGATCAACACCCTATATTCTAAATTGATAAAAATCTTCTTTTCAAAAATTTTAAAGCAAAATAAGCAATTCCTTTTAAGATCAAGTCGTCAATGAATAAAGTGGTGAAAATTTAATTAAAATCTAAGAATTGCCTGATTTTTGGTAATAGTTTGAAAATTAAAAAAAAAATGTTTATTACTTCCCTTTGGGCTCTCTCTCTCTCTCTCTCTCTCTCTCTTTTATATCTATTATTATACTAAAGCTGAGCGAATCAACTTTTGTCTCTTAAAGGTTTTTTTACTGTTTAGTTTAATGACACGAAAATTATAGTAAATTATTCTTTACTTTTAGGATTGAGTTATGTTTGAAAAAATTATATTTTAATTGGTTCTAATTAGTCGTAATTTGCAATTAAGTCAAAAACTGACTAATCTCTTACTTTACATTCAGCCTATCCCTTTCTTCCCCTCTATGTATCTCTTGGTTACCTCCTCCTTATATGTGTTAGTTCTCTCGAGGAGAGAGAGAGAGAGAGAGAGAGAGAGAGAGAGAGAGAGAGATTGGAGAATTTGAAATGCATTTCTATGTTAAATTTCATAAATAGCAACCCGTGGCTTAAATCAGGTCAAACCTTCCCTTTCTTAGAAATCTTACAAATGTTTCTAATGTTTTGTCCGGCTGTATTTTTTTTTTTAAATTCGCTTTGCAAACTCATTTTTCCCTAATCTCAATTATCTACCGAGAGCTGAATGGGTGACCCAATGGGTCACGTTTTGTCTAGTATATATATATATATATATATATATATATATATATATATGTCAATTTCTTTAGCAGAGTTTAACAAGTTTCAAATCAGAGTTTCCCTTTACTATACAGATTGTCATACCAAAGTTAAAGAACCCAGTCTGCCCAACAGCTGTCTAATAGAACAAAAATAGCACTGTCACTATCCCATAATAGTTGTTTCATTTGTTAATAGATTTCAGATACTAAAATGTAGGGAGTTTTTTTGGTTGTTGTTTTTGTGTGGTTTTAAGGTCGCTCCTGGTTCGTGTTCACAGGTTTTATTTTAAACCCTAAATATACTTGGTTCTTCCTTCTTGTGGGATCGAACTGAAAAAGGAAGGAAAAGGAAGAGACAAAGACAAAAGGTAGTTTTAGGTTTCAAACTTTATCTGTGGGTCATAGTTACCTCGTCGAGAGGAAATTTCTTCCTGTCCAATAATACCGTCTAACCCCACTTAAAGGTCTCAGTTCAAATAGCTGAAGATTTTCTTGGTGGTAGGAAGTGGGTCCTTTTTCTTGCGCCAATCTAGGTTTTTCCTGTCTAAGGGCTCAGAGAGATTGTTATTTTTTATTTTCCTTTTATCTTATTCTAATTTTATTTTAAACAACACAAATGTAACAACTATCATGGGACAGAAATAGTGTTTTGTAAATCTCCAGATATAAAATAAAGTCTTTATATATATATATATAGATGGTGCTGATTTACACCGCGAATGTGGAATTGACAGGAGTTAGAAACAGAAATACATGAACACAACATGGAATTTCTAACAACAATGTATTAATACATTTATACATACAAGAAACTACACTTGTTGATACAATCGATAGTATTGTCTGTGGGAAATGTCAATTATACAAATATAATTAATACAACTTCACTTAACCGAGTCCCTGCAAAGTTTATAGTAAGTTATCGTACTTACGGCGACCCTTTTCCTATTTCTGCTGAGTTAGGGAGCGACGTTATTTTCGTCCGACCCCCAAGAGCTGCTGGTACAAAAGAGGAAGATTTCTATCTTCAATTGATCCCGCCAAATTTTGCGAGCCTGTGATTGGTTGGATTGAAAAGAGGCACGTCGACTAAAGGAGCCAATCCATCTACCTTAGATATATATTTTTACAAGATAGAAGCAAAAGAAAAACAATCAAATTCCTTGGTGTTAGTTGCAGACATCAGGATGAAACCGTAACAATATCCATTTTAGTGCAATGGGACTATACTCTTTATAAAAATTAAACATAAATGAAATTTAGATGCCTGTTGAGTGTAGGGGAATAAATTACAAATTACTATGAAGCAGAGAGAAGATAAACGGTGAGGTTGAAAGACAAGCTACGACGACAATATAATTGTTACAAAAAGGGATTTATGTACAGCAAAATGTACAAATGGGCATATGTACGCATATAAACGTTAAAGGTTCAAACGTGAAGGTTAGTGTTGTAGAGTTCAATAGTTTAATTAGGTCGGACGAAAGACTATTGGTAGATATTGCAGTTCAGTAAAGTTAGGGATTGTTATGTTTGCTGATATTGCCTGTCAAAGAATTCGTTGTGAATATCTATTACTCGTGATAACAGAGTTCTTTAGCCTTAGTTCGAATGTTAATAGGTAGTAGCAAGTATATTAGAAGTTCGGCTCAAACGCATGTGGGTGTAAGAAACAGACATTCATCATTCCTCATGGCTAGCGATGCAGGGCTGCTCCTCTTTTGCTTACTCACAACGTGGGACCAGGTGAGATAGAGCTAAGTGTAGGAAGCAGAGAATTCAGCCGTCGTGGGCTTGTTGAATCTAGCAGCCTACTTTGTACACAATAAGGGTCGAAGAAGAAAGAGGAGGAACAACGCTGGGTGCTTGCTTTTGATCATATGATCGTAAGGGGATGCTGATAGCTGGTGAAGCCGGCTCACCTGTCCCCTAATAAATTTCCATCTTTAGAAGATGCATCTTTAATTACCAGGCCACTTTTGATTTTTGTTTTGTCCCACATATTCGAGCCTTGTCGGCTGGAGCTTTAGAATGCACTAATCTACCACTGCAGTGGGGTAACCCCCCGCCAATGGAGCCACCTGTTTGGGGTTGATCCGTGATGCTTAAGGATGGAATCCTGGTGGTTAAGACAGTTCTAAGTGACAGTTATCTCTAGACTGTAGGTTCAATCCTGGTCAGGGACAACAGTAACATAGAATAATAATTAACACAGCTTAAAACCTCTACCCCAGCTATGGTTAGCGGAATTGACTGAATAAAGGGTTAAATTCAAAGTTCTGTGATGGCTCCAGATTACAACAAGAAGGTTCCCGAGTTCGAACAAAAGGTTCCAGAGTCCGAGATGGTTTCTGAGTTCGAGAAGGTTCCCGAGTCCGACAAGAAATACGTGAAGAAGGCCAGAGGGCACATTGGCCGAAACGTTGTACAGATAACAATGAAGATGAAGACAATAGTCCGAATAATACAAATACTAGGTCAGTTCCCTTTCACACGCTTTTCCTTTAGCCAATCAGAAATCGGCGTCCAGAATAGCGAAACGTGAACTGCTGTAATAATTATTTTCAACGATTAATGGTAACTTTAAATCAAGCGCCAGATTCCAACACCTTGGGATTCTTAGAGCCTTGTAACTTTCATTCTTTTTTTTTACTTTCCCATTCTTCCCAAGCCGTATTTAAACTATTTAGGGGAATCTTATGGTTTTTTTTTTTGCTGGGCACCATATATTTCTCCACATTAACAGGTAGGCAATAAAATTCGGATGAAGAAGACTCATCAAACAAAACATATATTCATAAAAATACAATTTGCAAATTTAATGGCTTTGCTGCCAGACTTATCTGCTGGGAGAGACTGGAGTAGACGTCTTGCTGCCATGATCATCAACATAAGTGACACTAGACAGGGATTTAATTTAGGCGCCAATCTATAGTATTGGCTGATATGCTCCCTGGTGCAAAGAGTAGATAATTAATCTTTAATATTTCCAATATTCTATAAGTATGGGAACTAGTTTGTTTGGCAAAATTGCTAAGACAATGACCAGGTATGGGGTGGGGTTGGCGTAAAATAATCTGTTGATTTTTTAGCTGCTGCTGATGATTTTTTGATGGTTCCTCGCGGCAGCTACAGGTATATTTTCTATAACTTTTTCTTCAGACTCTATAATAAATATATCTAAGGTAGGTGGGTTGTCTCCCTTGGTCAACGTACCACTTTTCAAACCAACCTATCAGAGGCCTGCAATTTTGATAGATAGAAATCTTCCTTGCTTTGAACCATCATTTCTTGTGGTCGGACGTAAAAATCGCCGCTTCCTATAATTCAGCAGAGATAGGAAATTCGTAAGTACAATACTTACCATGAACATTCCAAGGAGACAGTTACGTGGACTTGTATTTATTATTTTTATATAATTGATATTTTCCGCAGGCAATACTATCGTCTGCAACAACAATTATCACAAGTGTATTTTCTTGTGTGTATAAATGTAATAATACAATGTTATTTGAAATTCCAAGTTGTATTTATTATTTTTATATAATTGATATTTTCGCAGACAATACTATCGTCTGCAACAACAATTATCACAAGTGTATTTTCTTGTGTGTATAAATGTAATAATACAGTGTTATTTGAAATTCCAAGTTGTATTTATTATTTTTATATAATTGATATTTTCTACAGACAATACTATCGTCTGCAACAACAATTATCACAAGTGTATTTTCTTGTGTGTATAAATGTAATAATACAGTGTTATTTGAAATTCCAAGTTGTATTTATTATTTTTATATAATTGATATTTTCTACAGACAATACTATCGTCTGCAACAACAATTATCACAAGTGTATTTTCTTGTGTGTATAAATGTAATAATACAGTGTTATTTGAAATTCCAAGTTGTATTTATTATTTTTATATAATTGATATTTTCTACAGACAATACTATCGTCTGCAACAACAATTATCACAAGTGTATTTTCTTGTGTGTATAAATGTAATAATACAGTGTTATTTGAAATTCCAAGTTGTATTTATTATTTTTATATAATTGATATTTTCCACAGACATTACTATCGTCTGCAACAACAATTATCACAAGTGTATTTTCTTGTGTGTATAAATGTAATAATACAGTGTTATTTGAAATTCCAAGTTGTATTTATTATTTTTATATAATTGATATTTTTCACAGACATTACTATCGTCTGCAACAACAATTATCACAAGTGTATTTTCTTGTGTGTATAAATGTAATAATACAGTGTTATTTGAAATTCCAAGTTGTATTTATTATTTTTATATAATTGATATTTTCCACAGACAATACTATCGTCTGCAACAACACTTACTACAAGTGTATTTTCGTGTGTGTATAAATGTAATAATACAGTGTTATTTGACATTCTGCAACAACAATTATCACAAGTGTATTTTCTTGTGTGTATAAATGTAATAATACAGTGTTATTTGAAATTTCAAGTTTTCAAATATTTCTTATTACTAACTCTTGTTAATTCCACATTTGCTCTTTAAATCAGCACAGCTCATTAATGCTGATCTACATCACTAAGATAGTTATAAGAATTATTGTAGATAGTTGAATATATCGTTTCCTTGTACTGTATAAATATAAGAGCAATTTCATTGCCTGAGCCAACTTAATAGAAGAGAATACAAACATGACAGAAGATACAAAGAGTTTATACATAGTCGGAGGCTCATGGTGCAATGGTTAGAGTAGTAGGAAATTGACTCATCGGCCCGAGTTCAAATCTTGGACAAGGCTCTTTGCATTTCACATAGCGCTAATATGCTTGGGAAAGATATGCATCCAACTACTCTCCCTCCAGCTATGGGTAAATAGTAGGGCAGACTGTAGTCTTTAACCTTGGCTAGGCAACTAGTCTAGGAGAAAGGAAAATTCTGAATTCAAACCTGTTAAACTCCGCTTAAGAAATTGACATTGTGTTACATCCTACTCGTGCAGAGGGGCTGGTAAATATATATATATAGTTGTATAAGAGAAATGTCTTAATATGAAAATAGTCTTTTAGTAGATAAAAGTTTTGAGGTTGTTGTTAAAAGAGAAAAGTATAATAATTAGATATTGAGCATGTACCTGTGTGTCATGTAACACAAAATGTTGAGGGCACAATAGTCCCCCTGTCCAGTAGGCAGGAGATGCAATTTACTTACATCAGTGAAAGCTGGAGGGTGAAAGAGGATTTGACTTTGGTGCTTCCAGTTTTATATTGCTGCTTGCTATGCCACTTCATGCCAACTGGTAGAAACGGTAGGTAATTCCCTCTCGTGTCCCCTATTAGTCGAGAGATGTAATCCCAACTGATTTTTGATGAGTAGGCCCACTTACAAACGTTTTACGCCGCTCAAAAAATGAAAAATGTTGTACATACACAATTGATCTTTTTAAAGATTCTCTATAGAATAGACAGAATGTTACGTAATTGATGGGTTGCCTATCAATTATGTACGATAGTGTAGTTAAAATTGAAATAACGGTTTTATGGAAAAATACAGGTAATTTGATTGAAATATTTTAACCTGTATCTGGCCTCTTCTCTCGTTGGTAGAGCCAATGTGAGACGTTAGAAAATCAGTTTTTGTCTGGGCACCCAATTCTATACTTGGTTTATGAAATAAAATATGAGCTCTAAATAAAACAATAAAGACTTGTGTTCGTTAATAAAAACAAGCAATGGACACAGACAGCAAGAAGACATTCCAAGATCAAGACAAGAAACAGCTTAATGGAAGATCCAGCTACTCAACAGGCCATAGACAAGAGATACTCAGCTACCCAGATCCAGAGAATAAGATACTATACATCAATACGTCTATATTTTAAAGGCTATGCAACAAGAAGAGCATGGCGTTTTGTGAAGGCAGATTATCTGAGGTTATAGGGAGACAAAATGGAGTGGTCTCCCATGTCAAGAGTTCGTTTTTGGTCATGTGACAAGGTGAATCATAAAATCTCTCCCTCTTTTAGGAGCTTGACTTGAGAAGGACAGAAGTAGTTGTCCGTTTTTCCACAACAGCACACATGCTGCTTGTCATTGTTTCAAGACCTGAGAAATAGTAAATGGTTTCCACTTCTTTGTTATTCAGACATTTCTACAAATCCTTGAACATATTGTGACTTTTTTATGGCTTGGGAAGGAACCTAGTTCCCTCCTTGAGGTTTGTTGAATTAAATGTTATATATGATATATCTCAAAATGCATATGGTTTGCAAAAGAAAAAATAGACGAGAAGGTTTGGATTAATTTCGTTTATTTAAAATAAACAAAAGCTGGAATTGTTGAGATGGTAATTCCTTTTCACCGCTTGGTGAAATGAGGGCACGTGTGGGGGAAAATCAATTCTGGCTCTGCGTGACGCGAGGTGTGGTGTGGTGGGTATATTACGGTGTGATGCAGGGTGCAGTGTGGATATAGTATGTCAGTTCCTTTATATCGGCCTGGCGTGTCTCAGCTGTGGCGGTCTGCCGTTAACTGAACTTTTGACTTTAAGTCGGCTTGTATATATAGCAAGTGATAGGTTTGAGAAAGGCCTTTGAAGGGGTTTAGGGGGAAGATTTTTTATTGGTTGAAAAACATTAAATAGGAGATATTTTTAATTGTTTATAAATTTTGTTTTTCGACCGGAAGTTTTGTTGGAGCCTATGCATAGAACATTTGTTTTTTGTTCATTTCACTTTCGCTGCCATGGAGTTAACATCTGTTTAGTGTCCGCAGCTTATGTAGAGTTTTGTTTTGTTTTCTTTTCTTTTTTAATTTTGTTTTGTTGGTGAGTGGATGTATTGTGTTAGTAAGGATTGTGAATCATAAGAGATATCTATTTTTGTTATAACATATAGTATTAATTGACTTAATTCTGTATTAGGTTACTCTCTTTTAGGTAACTTAATTCATTATGAGAATGAGAGATAACACTCCTCAAACTCTTATAAGGGGATGACAACCAAGGGGAAATAAAATATGAATAAAGCTAAAAAAAATTAAAAAAATGAAAATAAAATGATAAAAATAAAATAACGGATATAAATTTACATTTTTCCAATCATGCAAGGGACTTTGGTCACCTGACACCTAGGTTCCAAAATTTACAGTCAAGGATCAAGCTCTCCCTTTATTTTTTTTTTTTTTTTTGTCTGCTCTTTTTTTTATCACCAGCCTTACTCAAATAAGGAAACTTTTTCAGCAGCTCTCAGAACCCAGAGATATCGCACACAAGCACTCCAAATGATATGTTGACTCAGCCAGCTTGTGCATAAATTAGCCAAACCATTTATACACGGAACTGAATGGTAAATACCATGGGGATATTCTTCCAAGGAATATAAAAGGAAACTAATACATGAAAAGAAAGAGCGTGTTAGCTTTTTTTTGTGAATTGTTTTAACTTTACCAGCACATTGAACATACACATTCAACACATACACCCCAGACTCACATACCCTTGGGTGAGTGGTTGTCATTTGTATTTATAAAAAAATCCCTTTAGAATCTCCCCCTCCCCCTCTTCTGCAATTTTTCCTTTCTCCATTTTTTGGTTATTAACTTTGACTCCATCTTTTTATTCCTTTGTAAAAAAACATTTTTTTCCCTTTTCGTTCTTCCATAAATGAATTCAGTGTATGGTTTTAGTGTCTGACTTAGATACATTCAGTGAACAACTGATTTTACCTGTAGTAAATAACTGTATATATAAGGACGTATTTTTAAAGATTTGTGTAGCGTAATTATTAAAATAATTATGCTAGATATCCTATTATAATAGAGATTTTGTATCTATCTTTCTATGTCACTGTTTATGTCGCAATATCCTCAGTAATTGTGTAAATTTATCAATAAGTATTTAATTTATAGTCAAAATCATCAATACATAGAATCGATCATATTTATTAACAAGGTTTCCATCTGAATCAGATTTGCCTCAAAACAACCCATGTTATTAGTACACTTAGAATCCTGCAATGTGTTTTTATATATGCTAAGAAATAAAGGTTTACATAATATATGGTGTGGTTCATTTCCATACTGGTTTTAACAAAATAAATAATTACTTTGTGTTATTGATCTCTAATATTATTGTTTTATTCTCCAATGTATTAAAATCAATCCTATTAATGATTTTATATAGAATGTAATCAAAATATAATTAAAATAAGTGTCATCTTTTAATATGTGTTCTTATTTAATTTATTAGTCTTTCTAATTTGATATATTTCATTATATTAAAACTTAAATACTTACACCTCGAGGTCACATGTTCTTGATAGTATATATAGATACGTCTACATACAAACTTAAAACAAATCAAATATGTATGATCCTTTCATTGCATTCACAAATTATTTTCACAGCTAACAAGTAAGACAAGTTACAAACCAGATCACGGGGTTGAGTACAGCTTTATATATATATATATATATATATATATATAGCACTGTCAGTTTCTCATCAATGTGATCATCAGGCAAAGAGTCTTATGGTTTGATGTTCGAATCAGTGAGAAACTGACTGTAATCATGCACAGTTAACTGTTTCTATGCTCTCATATATATATATATATGTTGATGATATAGGCTTGGTTTGAAAATTGCATTTACAAGAAACTGTCAGTAACCAAGTGCCGTTGACTCCATGTTCATGCTACCTTAACTTTATATATATATATATACATACACACACACACATATATATATACATACATACACACACACACATTAGGATAGTATAATATATATATACACACATATACATACACACACACACACATTAGGATAGTATATATATATACACACATATATATATATATATACATACACACATTAGGATAGTATATATAAATATATATATACACACACATATATATATATATACATACACACATTAGGATAGTATATATAAATATATATATATACACACATATATATATATATATACATACATACACACATATTGATATATATAAAATATATATATATATACATACAGAGATGCTAATAGGTACGTGTCCTACGTAACTGACAAACAAAAATCTAAAAGGATGCAGTGAAATTATACCCTTGTGTCCAAGTATTTTTCTTTTTTCTTCCTTCACCATTTCAAGCTAACTGTAAATACATTTCAATAGTTTCTTAGAAATGAATTACACATGATAGGTTACAAGGTAGGAGTTAGACGGCTTTAGTTGGCACCCATGAATTTTCCCGAGGAGTCATTCAAAGCTTATATGTGCATCCCACGACACACTAAATCAAAAAGCTATCAGCATCACTTTAGATAAGTTAAGATAGTGTGAACATGGAGTCAACAGCACCTGGTTACTGACAGTTTATCACCTATGCGATCTTCAGACCAAGACTTGCCACTGCAACAGAAAAGTTAAAGCAGTAATGGATACAATATATATATTTTTATTTTTATTTTTATTTTCATTTTTATCAATAGTATATTTATATAACATTATATTATCTAATATATTCTAAGGTTTAAATATAAATTTTTTTATATATTTCTCTATTTATATTTTATTATTTTTTTATATAATTTTTTGTTTTATTCTTCTCTATACTTGTTCAGATTCATTCAATAGTTTAATTCATAGTTTAATTTTGTCTGACTACCATCCCCCAAGAAGCCAGAACTCGAAAAGTATCCTTTTTTCTCATTTGACTTCCTGTCACCATGGTGACAGTCTTACAATGTAAAAATTTTTTTAATTTTTTTATTTTTTTAAATTTATTTTTATTTCATTTTTTTGAGAAGTAAAATTTTTCAGTTATGCAATTCAAATAACCTGATCTTCCATCTGATGAGACTGTATTTTGGGGAGCTATATTAAATCAACTTAGATTTTGGTCGAAATAAATTTATTATGGAATTACGGTGTTGAGTTTTTCCTTCCTTTCTAAGATATATATATATATAAGAGATATATGCACATGTAAGTTTGTGTGTGTATGTGTGTGTTCATGCACATGTGTATGCATTTTATATAAAACTCACAAAAATAAACCAACACACAACAGCTTTATATATATATGTGTGTGTGTGTGTGTGTTGTGTGTGTGTTTAAGGGAGATATGCACATGCACATACAAGTTTGCAGAACTGTGTGTGCGCGTGTGCATGCGTGTGATATTGTGGAAAGACAGGTGTTTAGGTGAATGAATAAATTATAATGAAAGTAAGTAGATTACCTATACCAGCCAACTGTAAACAAAGTCTCTAACAATAGTCTTGTGTGATGTACTAAGATAAGTTGAATACAAAGAACAAAAGTAAAAGAAAACCGAAAGCAAAACGAATCGGTGAAAAAAGAAAAAAAGAAGCGGGAAGAATGGGAGACAAAAAGACCCCTCTCCCAACCCAACAAAAAAAAAAAAAGAAAAAAAAGAATAGAAAAGAGGACAAACATTAGAAGAATAGAAAAAAAAGAAAATAATAATAATAATAATAATAATAATAATAAAAGAACCAAATAAAAAAAGAAATTTAAAGAGGGAAAGAAAGAAAGAAAAAGTTAAGAAAAGAAAGAAAGTCAAAGAAAGAAAAAGAGAAAGAGAGTCAAAGAAAGAAACAAAGAGAGAAAGAAAGAAAGAAAGTCAAATAAAGAAAGAAAGTCAAAAAAAGAAAAAGAGAATGAAAGTAAGTCAAAGAAAGAAAAAGAAGAAAGAAAGAATGAAAGAAAAGAAAAGAAAGAAAAAAAAGAAAAGAAAGAAAGAAAGAAAGAAAATCAAAGAAAGAAAGAAGAAAATCAAAAGAAAAAAAGAAAGAAAAGAAAGAAAGAGAAAGAAAGAAAGAAGAAAAAGAAAGAAAGAAAGAAAGAAAGAAAGAAAGAAAGAAAGAAAGAAAGAAAGAAAATCAAAGAAAGAAAGAAAGAAAGAAAATCAAAGAAAGAAAGAAAGAAAGAAAGAAAGAAAATCAAAAGAAAGAAAGAAAGAAAGAAAGAAAGAAAGAAAAAGAAAGAAAATCAAAGAAAAAGAAAGAAAGAAAGAAAGAAAGAAAGAAATCAAAGAAAGAAAGAAAGAAAGAAAATCAAAAGAAAGAAAGAAAGAAAATCAAAGAAGAAATCAGAAAGAAAGAAAAAGAAAGAAAGAAAGAAAGTCAAAGAAAGAAAGAAAGAAAGAAAGAAAGAAAATCAAAGAAAGAAAGAAAGAAAGAAAGAAAGAAATCAAAGAAAGAAAGAAAGAAGAAATCAAAGAGAAAGAGAGAATAAAGGGGAGGGGAGCAATGACTAAAAAGTAACTAAAGGTATTGATCAGTTATTGATTTATTTGACTGATAGTTTAGTGTGATCAGCAAACAGATTGTATATCATTTGAAATATCAGTGTGCACAAATTCAATGGTTGCACAAGAATAGTGAAAAGTTACGTAGATCCCGTTTCACACACAAAAAAGCGTTGGTCATGCCTGCCTGGAAAATCACTTGAAAAGTTCCATTCAACTCGAGTGCGAACTGAATAGCAAACCCACTATTGTTTGACTCTCTCAGCTGAATATATTATTTCAGTAAGTAAATAGCTACATTGGTATGGGCATTCACTGTCTCTTTTTACAGGGGTGAGAGGTGGGGGGAGTGAGAGGGAGAGCATAAGGTATATTTGGAAAATATCTAGGATACCTGTTAGACGATAGGCATTCTTCCTGTAGAAAATGTGATATTCACCTACATCTCTGCTAATGGCATGCAGATGAATTTATTCAATGCGTATTTACTGAACCCCTCCACCATGGCCAGGTATAAAGTTTAACTCAGTCAGTAGAGCATCCGACAAAGAATCGTAAGATTCTGGATTCAATGTCGGGCTTTGCCAACTCAGTGCATGAGTTGTACAGCTTGGATTTGTGCAGTAAAGTTGGGAACTGGTGATAAGTGTGGTGCCCCACCTCAGATGAAAAAATGACATGCAATACTCCACTTTGGCCCTATCTTGGGCTAGACGGGCGGTCGGAGAGGCCCCCTCCGATCAATCGGCTGGTCACGTCAAGCCCTAGCACCTATATGATTTTCCCAACCCTATTGCCCTTATGGCAAGCCCCAGCCCCTTTTTATCATATGGGTGCTAGAAGGCGGTGGCTGCAGGTCTACATGTCCTGGGAATGACGTTAAACTCGATCTGATGGTGAGGTTCCAGTTTTGGAGGTTTGGGGAATGTGGAGCACCCCCCTTCATCACCATTGCTCCCTGGTCCACTCTGACCCGGAGTGGTAGTACCTGTTAGGGTCCCATCTATGGGTTAAATAGAAAAATGTATTTATAAAAAAATTGTATTATCCATTAAGAATTGATTTATTTCAAAACTTCATCAGCATTAAATGACCCACTGAGGTTGATATGCTGTAAAACAAAACAAACAAACAAACAAACAAAATCAGATGAAAAAACAATTGTTGCATTATCTATGTGGTAGCATAGATTATTGGCAACACCATGTAGGAGAATTCTAAGGGGCCAGTGTTTTCAGATCATGGAACGGAAAACTACTGGACAGTTAGAATCTCACAAGTCACTTGAGATTTAGTTAGTCAATCAGTTTACAACCAGACTTCATGTGGGACAGATGTGTCCTACTTCGGTTGTGACTCCACGCGATGAGTTAATAAACAGGCAAATAAAACCTTTGATCAAAGTGATAAGCCTTGTTAATTAATTATGCATGCCCTTAGTTAGAAGACTCAACGAAGATACAAAGAAGAAAAGCAAGAACCAAGATGTTCACATCATTGCTGAAGTAGAAAGAGAAGAAGAAAACAAGTAAGTAACATGACCTGTCTTTCTCCCTCTAATGTCTCTATGTTGATCCACTCACTCTCTTTATCACCCGAAGACTCTATCACTCTTGTGTATATACCCAACAAGGGTATATGAGTACATAACACAATCTCCCTGGTCTGGTACTAGTAAAAAGAAGATAGACTCCCTCACTGTCCTGCTAATACCGACTATAGGTGACTCCGCCAACTTTATTTACTTAATTTACAGCTGGTTTGAATTTAGAGTTTTCTCCTAGATTGGTTACCTTATCAATGCCAAGAAAACTAGTCTGGTCTACTATTTAGCCATAGCTGGTGAGGGGGGGGGGGGTAGGGAGAAAAGCTGGATTTATGCCTTTCTCCAAGTGAAGTGCAAATAATGTCATCCAGGAATTGGATTTGGCTCAACAAATCCATTTCCTATGATGATAACCGTTGCACACAGTGAGGATCAAACTCTGTACTCAATAGTAATGCCTTCTGTGATTAGCTTTTTAACCATTACACTATAATGAGGTTCACATCTTTCAAGAAGGGGCTGCACTCACTACCGGGTAATTCCATATGAAAACATCCAGAAAAATAAAATTGTCACCCACCCCCTTCAATTTTTCTGAAATGTTTTCCAGTTGTGGACTATGTTAACATTAGAAAATCCCTATAAATTGGCAGAGTTATGTTGATTGCTAGCTCTCAAAATTTGGTGGAGTTGACTTTAAGACTTTTTTGATAGCATTTTTGGATTCCTTGGGCAAAATGCTTTTATAAACCAGTTTTTAGTCGTAGGGAAGCTCTAGAACTCATTTTATAAACAAAAATAGATTACAAATAGTTGCCATTTTTTGTGACCCCCCCCCCCAAATTTGGAGAGTTAAAGATTGACATAACTCTGCCAATTTTTGGAATTAGAAGCTCAAATTTTGGGGATTTAACATAATCCACACCTGGACAAGATTTCAGAAAAATTGAAGGGTGTGGTTGACATAGCCTTGATGATTTGACATGGAATTACCCTACCATTTGTTGTGTAAGGGAATACAAACATTGAAGGACCAAGGAGGCTACTGCCAACACAAACCCTTCTTGTGTCATCACCATCTATATATTAATACTCATGTACCTTCATCAGATATTATTTATAGGAAAGAAACACTACGGGTATTAAGGATAGGAAAAAAAGGTTTACTAAGCAAAGATACAAGGTGAACAGAGTACTGTGAAATCTCATTTCTCTCTTCTTAGGTTTCGTCAGACATTATTCATAGGAAAAAAAGACAATTCCATTCTCCTTATTTAGGTACTTTATGATAAATTTCATATTTTTTTAAGCAAAATTCCTTAGAGAAAAGACAGAGAAAAGACAGGAGAATAATTATCTGCATCATAGATATATATGGACAGAATCTATAGCATCAGTTAGGATTTTCCAAATCAGAAATCATTAATAACTTAGAATTGTTTAACTTTAAGACTTTTTTGATAGCATTTTTAGATTACCAAATGCTTTTATAAACCAATTTTTAAGAGTAGGGAAGCTCTAGAACTCATTTTACGGACAAAAATAGATTACAAAAAGTTTTGCAAAACAAAAAGTTTTTTGCAACCCCCCACCCAAATTTGGAGAGCTAAAAATCGACATAACTCCGCCAATTTTGGAATTGGAAGCTCAAATTTGGGGGATTGTCTAACTTTGATGAAGTCCACTGGACAAAATTTCATAAAAATTGAAGTGCAAAATTTTAACAAATTTTTGCAAAATGTTGTAGCTTCAGTACTGAGCAAAAATCAAACTATCTTTTTGGTACAAATAATGTTCAATATATGTGAAATAATAATAGAAAAATTTTTGTCATTGATGCAGTGCCACATCGAGATATTGATCTTGCTGTGAAAAAATCAGAAATCATCAATAACTTAAAATTGTTTAACTTAAGACTTTTTTGATAGGATTTTTGGATTCCTTAGGCAAAAATGTTTTTATAAACCAATATTTAGGAGTAAGGAAGCTCTAAAACTCATTTTACAGACAAAAATAGATTACAAAAAGTCGCCATTTTGACATGGAATTACCCTCACATCACATCTTCGATAGCCCGGAGTTGCATTTGACTTGAGGTTCCACTGGCGCTTCTCAGTATAAAATGCCTCAAAGTCAGCCATATTGTTTATTTGCTGCTGAGAACTCATTCCCTGACCACAAGCTGGTGGCTGATCAACACTAGCTGGGTCACTCAGGTGAAGGTATATGATGTTGCAAGACCCAAAATACCTAATGATCTTGGGATTACATCACTGACGATTTGATCAGAGGCAACTTTAGGATGTATTCCTTGAAATAAAGTAAAAAGAACTTTCATGACTGAATCAAATGAAAGTGGATACAGCAAAACGTTATGGCCATCAGAAGCAAATTAGAAAAAAAATAATTGTTTATAGTGAAATGACAAGTAGGGGAAAATTTAAAGAAATGATCTCTCGGATAAATATGTGCCCTCTGGCACAAGTATTTAACTTTTAATATAATTAAATATATTGAATTAGAAAGACTAATGAAATTAAATACAGACATATAAAATTATGCATAGGATTGCTTTTAATACGTTTGAGAATAAAACAATAATATCTAAAATCAATAACACCATGTAATTATTCATTTAATCCGGTTTGTTAAAAGCGGTATGCAAATTATTCACACCGTATACTATGTAAATATTTATTTCCTAATGATGTATAACACACATTGTAGGATTTTGAATACATTAATAACATGGGCTGTTTTGAGGCAAATCTATCTTAGCTAGACCTTAATAGAGACATTGTTAATAGATAAGAAGCTAATTAAATTTAGATGATTATTTGATAACCATCGAGAATATAATGTAGATAAATTGTGATGTTAGTGATGATGTAGTTTCAATTACTGACAGACACATAATCTCCATTATAATAAGATATTCACAGCCATTTTATTCTGTGGTCCCTCTTGACATGGGACAAAAGAGGTGCAATTGTAAATGATGAAAGCCTCTTGAAGCAAGAGATTATGGCAAAATCATTTGGAAAAATCTTTGGAAAAGTTAACTTGACTTCTGTCACACGGAAAATGAATTCATCAAATGGCTTTATTAGATTGCTTTTGTGATCAAAGTTTCATCTGGATTTTTAATTATTGTGGATGAAAGTACAGACTTATATCTATGAAGAAATTTTGCTTTTGTAGATTGAAAAATAGTTTTGTATGGGATTGTTTGAAATCAACCACGGTAATCACTTTCCCAACTGCAAAAGTCCCCTGTCAAAGTCTTTTCGCCTGCAACAATGTTACACCAGTCCTCAATCAATCCACAAAAGCTTACTCATTTCTTATTTGTTGCATGTCTGTGTTTTCGTTAGCAAGATCAAAACACAACTCTCCTCAGTGTGGGAAGGCAGGTCTTAAATAATAATTAACTGCCCTGACCAAGATCCCACATCCGGGCCAATCGTACCCAGCGCTGCCAATCATAATGTAGAAATTTGCATACACGTTAACGAGGGTGAATAGTCTAACTTCAAGCCACAACTCACAATCAGAAGATTGTGAGTTCAATCTCAGCTACATAGATGAAACTACATTTGATATTATTTAAGAAGAATTCCTTGGAATTGGCCGCACTTAATGAACTGAGTGTTGTCTCAAGTCAAACACTGTCCAATTCTTGACAACTTCTCAGTTTTTCAAACTCAATTTTTTTCTTTGAACACACCTTTTTAAAACTCACCTTGTTCTATTTAACCCATAGATTGGACCCTAACAGGTACTACCACTCCGGGCCAGAGTGAACCTGGGAGCAATGGGGATGAAGGGGTACTCCACATTCCCCAGAGCTCCAAAACTGGAACTTCACCATCAGATAGTTTAATGTCATACCCAAAACATGAAGACCCTAAGCCACCACCTTCAAGCATGTATGTGATAAAAGGGTTGGGGCTTGCAATAAGAACAATAGGATTGGGACAATCATATAGGTGCTAGGGCTCGACACGACCAACCGACTGATTGTTGGGGGCCTCTCCGACTGCCTTCTATCGTAAGTAAGGGCCAAAGTGGAGCACTGCATGTCATAAACTGCTCAGCCACCAGGGTTCCATCCTTAAGCATCACGGGTCACCACCCACTGCCAATAGTTGACCCCATTGGGGGGGGGTCTTACCTCTCTGCAAAGGTGCACTCGGTGAATTCTAAAGCCTTAGCTGACAGGGTTGCGTACTTAATGAACTGAATGTTGTCTCAATTCAAGCACTGTCCAATTGACAAAATTTAGATTCAATCTAGAGAAACTATTTGACCAAAGATAAAATAGTTGTTTTACAATGTCAGGAAAGAAGGATAAAGTGTAAGTTAAAATGAATAATTAAAAAAAAAAACCTTTATTTCATTGTGATATATAACACATATTGCAGGATTTTAAATGCCTTAATAACATGGGCTGTTTTGAGGAAAATCTAACTCAGCTAGACTTTAATAGAGGCATCTTTAATAAATAAGATACTAATTAAGATTAGATAAAGATTATTTAATAATCGTTGAGACTATAAAGTAAATAACCCAGGGAATTGTGACATCAGCAGTGACTTATTTTCGGTCACAAACAGACACATAATTTCCATTATAATAGGATACTTAGTTACCTCTCCTGGAGCTTTTATGAACGATATAATTCTTCCAGACATGGATTTCACTAATTCAAAGTAATAATTAATAATAATTTCATTAAGGTAATGTGATAATTTATGCCGCAAATGTTGAATAGACAGGAGTTAAAAACAGAAAACATATGAACATAACATAGAATTTCAAATAGCATGCATTAATATTAGGTTGTTACATAAATAATGACCGATTTCAAATACATACATTTATTGTTGAAACATTAACAGTAGAAATGTTAAAATTAGTCAAAATACAAGCCTTGGGCAGCTATGCATCTCTGCCATTGATCTATGAGGTCATTTATTCCGCGTTGGTAAAAGTTATTGGCTGTGATGCAACAAAATCTTTTTAAATGATGATTCCACCTCTTCTTTAGATCAAAAAGTTTTACCATTTAAAAATGTGCTTAAGCACATTTCAAACCGCCTAAGTTTTTGGTGCTCATTGAGCTCATGAGGAACCCATTTATCAAGCTTTTTTTACCTTTCAAATACTCTGCAAATAGTGTGAAACTGTTGCAATGCTGACACCAAGTGTCTGAGACATCTCTCTGACACTTTGTGGATTTTGCTCAACAACTGCCTGCAATTGTTCATTGTCAAGACTGCATGTCCGTCCTCTACCTTCTTCATCTTCAAGACTCATCTCCACTGCGGAATTTCTGGAACCACCTTCATACTATCCGATCACTTGTGGATTCATCTCCCCATGCTTTGTTGATATTGGCAGCAGTTTTGGAGGCATTGTGCCCAAGCTTGAACTCATGAAACATAAGAAGGCGAAGGTCATGTTTAGGCATGCTCATCTTTGAAGGCCCTATTTTTCAAAAATACTTTCTATCTGAAAATAAATTAATTTTATTTTTGAGCACACATTAATTATTATATATGCAAAAATTCACCTGAAATAAACAACAAATTCTATGTTAAAATGACATTTCAAAACTGAGCACTTCAATCGGCCATTATTTTTGTAACAACTTAATACATTACACAAACAGGAAATTACAGTTGAAATACTTGTGGATTGTAAACGAAGGTATTGTCTTTCAGAATGTTAATTATATAAATATAACAATACAGTTCCACTTAACTGAAGTCCTTGTGAGGTTGGTAAGTTATCATAGTACCTACTACGGCTCTGCCTCTCTCTGCTGAATAAAGGAGCACCTTATTTTTGTCCAACTTCTAGAGATGCTGGTACCAAAGAGGGAGATATCTTATCTTCAATTTTGCCGCTAAAATTTGTAGGCCTGTGATTAGTTGGTTTGAAAAGAGGCATGCCGACCAAGAGAGACAACCCACCTACCTTAGATATATTTTTTACAATTAAAAATCTCATTTGTTCATTGAATTGCTAAATACAGTTGTTGAAGTAAGGATTTTCAGAGAAACACATTAATAAGTAATGATTTTAACTATAGATTAAATACTCATTGATAAACTTATGTAATTCCTGAGAGTATTGTGATGTAAGCAGTGACGTAATTTTGGTTACAGACAGACACTGAATCTCCATTATAATAAGAGATGCAAACAATGTGTCCATGAAGAAAAGATTCTGACAACTTAAAGAAAACAAAACAAATGCCATTAGTTGCAGAAATTTTTTATTTGTCATTGAGAAATTTTTTTTTTTTTTTTTAAATGGATGCGATGAGCCTGTGGTATTTTACGTCTTGAACAAAATGCTATTTAAATTCAATTTAGTCCCAACAGATGATGAAGAATAAAGTTGGTAATTAAACAATTTACGGAAATTGCAGGAAATATCAATGGGAAATTTGATATTAAGTTGTTTCAATTATTGGAGAAATTATTTTTGCGATGGTTTCAAATAATATTAATAGAAACATTTCAATATATAAAGTAATAAAAGTATATTTATGAATACATAGACACATAAACAGTTATTAAGACACAGACACACAGATATATATATATATATATGCACACACACACAGAGACAGAGACAGACAGACACACACACAGAGAGAGGCATACACATGTGAACATATCTTATTATAATGGAGATCTGTCTGTAACCAAAACTACGTCATCACATTGTGTAATGATTTCCTTGGTTATTTAAGTTATATTCTCAATGATTATGAAATAGTCATGATTTAAACTTAATTAGCATCTTATTTATTAATGATGTCTCTATTAAAGTCTAGCAGAGTTAGATTTGTCGCAAAACTTTCCATATTATTAATGCCTTTAAAATCCTGAAATATGTGTTATATATCTCTAAGAAATAAGATTTACATAGTATATGGTAGGAATAATTTGCATATTGATTTTAACAAAACTGGGTTTAATAAATAATTATTTGCTGTTAATGATTTCTCATACTATCATGTTATTCTCAAATATATTAAAAGCAATCCTATATATAATTTTACGTGGTAATTGCATTTCACTGGACGTGGTAATTGCATTTTACTTAGCGCTATACCCTTGGGAAAGGTATGAATTCTAGTCTCCCTCCATCTATGGACAAATAATAGGGCAGACTGGGCTCTTTAACCTTGGTTAGGCAACCGGTCTAGGAGAAGGAAAACTCTGAATTCAAACCTGTTAAACTCCGCTTAAGAAATTGACCTTGTGTCACATCCTACTCGTGTGGAGGGGTCGGTAAATATATATATATAATTTTATATAGAAATCAATTAAAATAACATTAAAATAAGTGTAATATTTGTATATTCATTCTTATTTAGTGTTGTTAGTCTTTCTAATTTAATATAATATTTTATTACATTGTGTTGTAGAGGAGTTAACACCCCTACAGGATGGACTGATTCATAGCCTATAATAGTCCACGTAGCAGTGATAGAAAAAAAAAATTATATTTGGACAAAATCACTGCGTTTGACTACACACATTTGACCCTCCTCATTCTTGTAAGTTTGTCTTTGTGAATTGTTCTACTTCTTGTTTTTATGTAATAAGTATCTGTTAGCACCAGATACAAGTGCTGAATAAAATATATCTCAAGCACACTATTTCTCTGTGTATCTTTTACCACCTCAATGATACAACACATTGAAACTTAAATACTTGCAACCGGAGGATGCATATTTTTGCTAGTGTTGATAATTCAATATGGGGAGTTTTGGGGGAAAAAAGCAAAATACAGCAAATAGTAACGTATATATATATATATATATATATATATATATATATATGTATGTATAAATAGGAAAAACAAATTGTTCCAAAAAAGATGAATTTATTATATCTATGTTTAAATGTTTCAGTTTACATAAAATATATTGAACAACAAAATATCTTTTTCTTTCTTTTTATCATATTGTCCTGAGGAAGGTTTTATATAAACCGAAATATTTAAATTCATATTTGTTGGAAAAATTTGTTTTTCTTATTTCTATATATTGTCGGATTCATATCAATATTTTACCCCCTTAGATATATATATATACATACGAGGGTGAGTCAAAAATGAATGCCATTTTGTTTAGGAGAGGTAAAATTACCAACACAGGAACATGTATCATACATTAAAATGAAGCTGGTCCTCTGTGGATCCCATCCCTACTTCTCCACATAGTCAACATTTCTCTCAATAGCAATGTTCCACCTTTGAGAGCATGTATCTCTGCCCCGTAAAATTCTGTTAACTGTTCTTTGAGCCACTTCAGATTTCACTTCCTCATCTATGGATTTAATGTTTGCCCTCTTTCATGGGGCCAAAGAGATGATAGTCTGAAGGCACTAAATCTGGTGAGTATGGATGATGTGGTAAAGTTGTCTACCCTAATAAGGTGATTTTCTCACTTGTCCTGATTTGTGTATGGTCAAGCATTGTCATGCAGAAGGAGGATGTTGTCAATTGGCAAGTTGGGTCTTACTCACAGAAGATAAAGAAAATGGCATTACTTTTTGATTCGCCCTCATTATATATATATATAATATATATATATGGCAACTACATGATCTTTACAGATCATTGCTGTCCCTCATAATCTTACAACCTTTGTGCCAAAAATGAACCATCATTAACCACAGGAAACCAACCAGTGTTGAGTTGACAGGCAATGTTTAGTACACCTTTTCCAGCAATAGTTTATTTATATTAAAAATAAAATTTTATATAATTTATATTTTATTCTATTTCATTTTCATATTAAATATTATTCAGTTGCAAAAAAAAAAAAAAAAACCTTGACAAAATATTGGAAAAAATAAAGCGGACTAAGGGCAAAGCAATGGTTATATATTGGAACTCTGTTTTTTGTTCTGTTTTTGTTCAGTATTTATATATTTCCTATGCTTCCAATATCACTGAAAACGTTCATAAGAGCAATATATTGATACATAACTATATCTATTTATAAAGAAGCATACATGGACTTAACATCAACCAACAACATCATATATATATATATATATATATATATATATATATATTCATACACACATATACACACACACACACATATATATGAGAAGAAAATATTTTAAAAATATAACAAACACAGGATGTTATGATCAGGAAACATTTTTTTGTGTCAATACTTAAGCATTTCGGTATATTGTACCATCTTCAGGACACTGTTAAGTAATGTTTATGTGAGGGACAAAATGAAAGATTTTAAGTGTATAGTGAATGTGTGAATATGATGTTATTAACCGTTAATTTTTATATGCACGTTTTTGTATTCTCATATTGTCGGATTAATTTCCTCACCGTATTTCCATATATATATATGAGAATGTTGTGGTATGTACATGTCGTCTTATAACTCTGAAAAGAGATATCATTCCGATTTGAAATCTCACATACACCTTAATAAGCTTATAACTAAGAAACACATCAAATTTAGTTATTGATTTTTACTGGTTAAGTGATATAATTAAGCAATTAAACAAAAATCAACTGATTTGTGGAACTGTTTGCATGCCACTGCTCCTGATGAATTTAAATGTTTGTCTGGCTGCTGCATATTGTAGCATTATTAGCTTAGACATATTCACAACCTAATCAGTTCAACTTGGAATTTCTCACATATTTCTGGTCCAATCTTTAAAATATTTATTTAATCATAAAGAAAATAAAATAATCTTTTTAAATATGTAATTTGTATGTATTTTATCCATTGAATTATTTTTTTTACAGCAAATTAAATAACAAAATAACAAATTAAACGAAAAAATATTTAACAATAACTCTACTTATTTTTTATCAATACTTTCATATTAGAATAAAATATATCCATTTTTAATCAGTATAACTCAAACCTTTTTTGAAAGAAACTCTTCAGGAAATAGATATTATTAAATTGATATGCAAAATATTCCACCAACAAATAAGGTAATTTTTAGTTAGTATCATTGTTACTGTTAAGGGTCAAAAGGAAATGAATTAAACTGATACATTTTATCGCTTGAACTCCAACTAGGAATTAAGGACTGAATTTAAATTTGTCATATGTACAAAAGAGTTTTAGAAAAAACAAAATACTATTATAAATCAAAAAAAAAAAGAAATTGTAACATGAACAATTGTAAATATTTCATTCTTACCACTTTATTGTTACATTTTAATTGGGTAAGAAAAGAATGAATTAAATGAATACATTGTCTACCATAGGAGTAATGGCAATGCAGGGGTAATCCACACTTACAAAAGCTCCAGAATAGGAACCTCACCACTAGATACGGTTTAATGTCATACCCAAGACACTAAGACCCTTAACAACTGTCTTTTAGCACATATATAATAAAAAGGGTTGGGGGGTTCGCCAAAAAAGCAATATGGTTAGGTTAATCATATAGGTGTTAGGGCTTGACAGGACCAGCTGATTGATCAGGATGGGGACCTCTCTGACCCAAGTAAGGATCAAAGTGGAGTGTAGCATGTTATGGATTGCTCAGCCACCAGGATTCCGTCCATAAACATCACGGGTCGCCACCCACAACCTACAGGAGGCCCAATTGGAATGAGGTTTTACTCTTCAACAAATGTGCAGTAGGTGTATTATAAAGCCCCAGCCAACAGAGCTAAATAAATAAGGACATATGTTTAATACCTAGCTCCTTTTTTAGAGGTGAAAAAAAAATTAAATGAATTCATTTTTATCACTAACGCAACAAGCAATAAAGAACTGAATTTAAGTTTTTGTTATATGTCCAAAATATTTTTTAGAAAAAAAAAAAATGTTTCAAAACACTCACAAGTTTAGGAATACATTTTTTAAAATAACATTTTAAACAGCATTGCTCACATGACTTTCAGAAACATTTTTTTCCCACTCTGAATTGCCGAGGCATGGAATAAGCTGCCTGCGTCCGTTGTGGGCTGCCGAAACACTGCATCTTTCAAAGCCTCCATGCTTCCTGTAGTCCGCTAACACTATACCTGATACCCCTCTCCCCACACATATGCATGCATGCACACACATACATGTATATCATTACTGTACACTGTTCATGTTCCAGACACTAATACATTATTCTGTGTACTAGACATGAGACGTTGATGAGTTGTGGTGCACCTGAGTACTGTACACAATAAATTTCATTATTATTATTTAAGCGAAAAAAAAAAACCCTAAAATAAACAAACATTGTAGTGTATGGATTCTTGGCGTTTTTTTAAAATTCGATTAATCATTTTCCTCTTATTTCCTCTCTTACTTTTGTTTTCTCTTTCTCACTCACTCTCTGGTGTTCCTAATTCATTTTTTAGTCCAGTCATGGATCAAGTACATTTGCTAGTATATATATATATATATATATATATATATATATATATATGTGTGTGTGTGTGTATGTGTGTGTAGTGTGTGTGTGTGTGTGTGATGGCAGGCTGGATCAAATTGTCTGTTGGCTAACAGGTAGTTAGCTAATTTTTTTTTTTAATCAGAAATTGTCCCGGTGTAAATTAAGTGTATTGATAATAGAGAAGATTATGTTTTTTTTCATTAATAGATTGTAGACTTATTGTAAAGTCATTAATATCGAGGCTTGTGTTTTTGTTGTATGTTTTTTGTCCTCATATTACTAATTTTCCTGAAACTCAGTCACCTGAATATAATTAAAATCCAAGTTACTAAAGAAAACCACAAACCCCTCCCCTCAAAATGTACGCATGATCTTTCATATCTTATTATAATGGAGTTTTGGTGTCTGTCTGTAACTATGTCACTACTTACATCACAATTCCATCAGGAATTATGTAAGTTTATTAATGAGAATTTGATTTATAGTCAAAATCATTAATGTTAATACTTACAATTAATCAAATTTATTAACGAAGTCTGTATGAAAATCTGAGTTAAATTTGCTTCAAAACAGACCATATTTTAGTGCATTTAAATTCCTGTCATGTGTTTATATATCACTAGGAAATAAAGTTTTACATAATATATGTGGTTAATTTGCATAGTGGTTTTAACAGAACCAGGTTTAATAAATAATTACTTGGTGTTATTGATTTCTAATATTACTGTTTTATTCTCCAATATATTAAGATCAATTCTATGAATGATTTTATATAGAAACCAATTAAGATATAATTAAAATAAATGTAATCTTTTTGTATGCAATCTTATTTAATTTCATTAGTCTTTCTAATTTAATATATTTCATTGCATTAAAACTTAAATACTTACGCCCGGAAGGCACATATTCTTGCTAGTATGAATAATTAACAATATACATAAGGATACAGTAATAAATTATTAGTCTTTATATAGCAGAATTGGGTTTATGAATAATAATATCTATATGCACTATATAATAGGGAATTTAACACAAGGGTTGTATAAAAAAATAATGGTAAAAAGTCCAATGTGGCAAAAAATGTCTGATTTTGTCTATTTTGTTTAATAGTAATTGGTATTTTGTTTAGATAACTAACTAAAGTCGTCGGGGCGGCCTAATGTCGGTATCAGCCAGACAGCGAGGGAGTCTATCCCCTTTTCACTAGCGCTAGACCAAGGAGATCATTTTTAGCATCTGAGGTGGAGCGCCACACCTACCATCAGCTCCTCACTTTACCGCACAGATCCCTGTGCTACTCATACGCTGAGTTGGCGAGGGCCGGTATCGAACCAAGAACCTTGTGATTCCTAGTCGAACACTCTACCAACTGAGCTACTAGCAAAAATATGCATTTAAGTTTTAATCTAATAAGATATTTTAAATCTTAATAAAACTAAATAAGAATTCACATAAAAAGACTACACTTATTTTAATTGATTTTAATTTAAAAATTAAACATAGAATTGCTTTTAATATGTTTGAGAATAAAACAATAATATTAGAAATCAATAACACCAAGTAATTATTTATTAAACCCACTTTTGTTAAAACCAGTATGCGAATTATCCAGACCATATATTATGTAAACCTTTATTTCTTAGTGATATATAAGACACATAGCAGGATTTAAAATATATTAATAACATGGGCTGTTTTGAGACAAATCTCAGATAGACTTTTATAGATATATTATTAATAGATAAGATGCTAATTAAGATTAAATAATAATTATTCTATAATCATTGAGGTTATACCATAAGTAAGGGAATTGTGACATCAGTAGTGATATAGATTCAGTTACATACAGACAGACACATAATATCCATTATAATAAGATGCATATAATGATCATCTGATTTGATTATAAAGTAAAGTCGTCTGGGCAGTCTAAAGTCGGTATCAGCCCGACAGCAAGGGAGTCTATCCCCTTTTCACTAGCGCTAGACCAAGGAGAATGTTTTTGGGGTTTGAGTTGGAGTGGCACACCTACTATCAGCTCCTTACTTTATGCACAGATCCCTCTGCTACTCATATGCTGAGTTGGGGAGGGCCGGTATCGAACCAGGAACCTTGTGGTTCCTAATCGGACAATCTACCAAATGAGCTAGATATAGTGTAAAAATGTTTTAAGTTACTGAATAAAGCAATTTCCAATCCAATTTGAAACTTAATAATAATAGTAGGGAGGGGAGTGGGCTTCATTTGCTCACACTCTGATCATTATAATTTCTCAAGGGAAATAACTACTGAATGCTAATTATTGAGAACTCTCGAATATTTATTTGAAATCATGATATAAATTCTATAAATAGAATGTGACTCAACTTTGAGCTTAAAAGCTGCTGAGGGCGGCCTTTGAATAAGTAGATATTGATTTATAATGTGTGCAAATATATATATTTGTATATATATATATATATATATATATATATATATATATATATATATATATATATATATATACAAGTGTGTCAAAACATACAAAAATCTCATTACTTTTTGACACACCTTGTGTGTATATATAATAATATATATATATATATATATATATATATATATACACAAGGTGTGTCAAAAAAGTAATGAGATTTTTTGTACTTTTTGACACCTTGTATTCTGCAAAAAATTGATTTTCCATTCATTGTTCATATCTATCTTGGTAAATACAGCTTCAATCTTGATATTTTTATGACACACCTTATATATATATATATGAAATATCAACACTATCAATGACATTGAGCACTGTCTGCTTGGAAATATAGCAACCATATTATCTACAAAATACATATATATGGTGGACTCTCCAATCATGAACAATAGTTGAAAGCACGACTGATGTCAATTTTTATTTAAGAGATACATCTTTAGTATTCTATAATCGATGTTTCAAATTGCCGAATGGTACTTGCTTTACCTATTCTGGAATGGATTTCTTTGTCCATTTTTCCATCAGACGTGACTGTTGATCCAAGATATTTAAACGTGTCAACGATTTTTAAAGCTTTTTCATCAATGAAGACAGATAGATTTACAAGATGTGGATTGCATGCTGCAGGCTGGTACAGTAGTTCAGTTTTATTTATACTGATAGTAAGTCCAAATGCTTTTGATGTCTCAGAGAATTTATCAATAATGGTCTGGATGTCTTCTAGGCTGTGTGCTAATAGAGTGGCATTGTCTGCACAGAGAAGATCCTGTACTAGCTGCAAGGAATTTTTTTTACCTAGCTTTAAAATGTTGTTGATTGTATAGGCCACCACTTGTTCTGAATTCAACATTTATTCCTTTGCTTAGATCTGAGAATGTTTCTTGAGTATAGCAGAAAAAAACTATTGCAAAATAGAAGTGGAGCAAGAACACAGCCTTGCTTTGTACCGTTTGAGACAGAAACAGTATTGGATTGCTCACTACCTGATCTCACAGAAGCCCTCATTCCTTCATGCAAAGAGACGATGAAAAAAATCAATCAGTACCGAAACGAATCACCAAAAGAAAAGGCAACCAAAAGAATCAACTAAGCTAATATATAAAAAGTGCTCAATACACAAAGTAGAGCAAAAAGTAAAAAACTAAAAAGAATCAGATACTGTCTACCTAGGTTTCACCTAAAGGATCTTCAGGATAATTCTGACTTATCCTGAAGATCCTTTAGGTAGACAGTTTCTGACTCTTTTTAGGTTTTTACATCAGGTTGTAGTTGTACCAGTGCTACTGTATGGTTGCACTACCTGGACTCTAGCGAAACGCCTAGAGAATAAGCTAGATGGAAGCTGCACAAGAATGCTGCGTGCAATCTTGGACAAATCATGGAAACAACATCCCACAAGAAAGCAGCTGTATAGCCACTTGCCCCCTATCACACTAACCATCCGAGTGAGACTAACAAGACTTACTGGACACTGCTGGAGAAGCAAGGAAGAACTCATATTTGATATTCTCTTGTGGAAGCCAGCACATTGAAATGCCAATGCCAGTCATCCAACAAAGATATACATTAACTAACTGTGCAAATACTGGATGCTATGCGGAGGACATGCCAGGGCCAACGAATGATAGAGTCGGTTAACGAGAGATTGTCATGGATATCTCTGCTGCTAGCATGACATGATGATGATGATGATATAACAGGAACTAGTTTAGCTCAATCGGTAGAGCATTCATCTAGGAATCAAAAGGTTCCATCCATATTGTGGTATATCCACAGGTTCTGCTAGTATTACTATAATTCTTATAATGTTTCTATATAAAAATATGTAACTATAACAATAAAAATGACACATTATAGCAAGATTTTTATTAGAACAATAAATAAAAATCCTCTTGCTTCTTAACATGCAAAATACAGCTCACTGTTAAACACATCCTCCTAAACTGCAATAGTCTCAGACAAATCCACACCAAAATATTACCGGACAAACAACTTAAGAGATCTCTTCAAAAATATCAAACCAGAAAAGATCTTGAATTTTCTTCAAAAAAGGCAACCGTTTCAACAAGATCTAACCAAATCAACCCTTTCACCAAAACTGACCAAATATCACTATAAAATCCATACTCTAAAGATCGAAACCCATATGAAAAACAAGACATTAGGTTTATAGGTTCCCAAAATTCACACTGGATTGTCCAATTGGACACATGGCATAGTGGATAAAGGAGTTAGGTTAAGACAGTTCTAAGTGACAGTTATCACTGCAGGTTCAAGGTTCAAGATGCAGGTCAGGGACAGCAGTAATATAGAATAATAATTAACACAGCTTAACGCCTCTACCCTAGCTATGGTTAGCAGAATGAGAACAGGATACCCCGGTGGGCTGAATAAAAGGGTTAGGTTCAATGATGGCTCCTGATTACACCAAGAAGGTTCCCGATTATGACAAGATAGTTCCCAAGTTTGAAAAGAATGTTCCTGAGTCTGACAAGAAATACTTAAAGAAGGCCGGATGATACATCGACCGAAACGTTGTACAGATAACAATGAAGATGAGGATAATAGTACAAATAATACAAATAATACTCATCAATAATCATCAAGCCTCATCTCAAAAATTCAGAGAAATAAAACAAACTCTGTTTAACACTTTGTAGCATTAAATGACCCACAGAGGGTGATATGCCATTAAACAAAACTCAAACTCAATCTTCTTACAGAATAAAACAATTTCCAGTCCAATTTTCAACTGAATGATAATTTTTTTGTGTCTGCATCTGTGTTGTCATTGTCTTTTAATAATTGAAATATTCAATACTAGCAAGACCTGTGGATATACCACAATATGATAATTTGATTATTAGAATGTTTTAAGAGCTATTGCATTTAGTTCAATATGTAAAAAGTATAATAATCTTGATTTAACTCTATCTCACTTTCTTTCTTTCTTTTAATCTTTTCATTATGTTCAATAAAAACAGATTAGTGTTATCACTTCCTTGTACTCACCCCCTCTCTATATCTTTCCCTTACTCCTTTGATTTCTTTCTTTCTTATTATATTTTTCTGTGGAGGTGGATAAGAGACTCCAGATAATCAGAATTTACATTTTTGCATTCTATCTTGGAAGATTTGGATGGTCTCATTTTAAGCCAGAGGTGTTACAAGATGATAACTGTCAGAAGATTAAGGAACAAGAATATTCATATATGTAGACGTTATCGATAAATATATTATTAGAAAAATCATTCTCAAGCACTTTGTTAAAAATGAATTGGAAATTAACCTCTCGAATGTATATATTGGCCATAAAATGGGGGATCATAAATGTTAATTAGAATTCTCCTCTCCTTCCAAAATAGAAATATCAATATCATCATGGACTGGTGCTACAATAAGAATCCAATGGGCTCACGAGTTGTCTAATATATGTATGTATTTATAGGCAAAGAAGGAAAAGGAGAGACACTGTGTATAAATTATTTTTATGAGCATACACACACGTATATATACAGACATATACAGACATATGCATATATATAAATATATACACACACATGCATATATATAAATATATACACACACATATACACACACATATATAAATATATACACACACATGCATATATATAAATATATATATACACATATATATATGTATGTATATAGATATATACACACACATATATTAATATACACACACACATATACACACACACATATAAATATATACACACACATATATATATACATGCATACATATATATATATATATATATATATATATATATATACACATAATCATTAAGTCATGCTGACAGCATAGATTCACATACATATATATACATATAAATAAAAAGTAAAGTTGGCGGAGTGGCCCATAGTCGGTAACAGCCAGACAGCAAGGGAGTCTATCCCCTTTTCGCTAGCACTAGACCTTGGAATTGCATTTGCTGAGGTGGAGCACCACACTTACGGTCAGTTTTCCACTTTACTGCAAAGATTAGATTACTTATCCTGTGCTACTCATGCACTGAGTTGGCAGGGAATGGTATTAAATCAGGAACCTTGCAATTATGTAAGTGGGTGCTCTACTGACTGAGCTAAATCGCCCCCTTACACACACACACACACACACACACACACACACACACACATATATATATATATATATATATATATAGATAGATAGATAGATAGATAGATAGATTTAGAGATAAACAATAAGATCAATTAAGAAATTTGATTCATCTTCATCTATTTAGTTCTTTTATCCAAAATAATACTAGCCCCTCCCCGCCCTCAGTAGAGTATGTTAAAAAGTATCCTACAAATGAACTACCATTTTATTCTCTTATAGTACCCCTGTCCCATAATAGTTTGTACATTTAGTGTATGAAATTTATATGCAAAATGTAACAACTATTATGGGACAGGGGTTGGATGTTTTATTACTTCTGTCCCATAATAGTTTGTACATTTAATGTATGAAATTTATATGCAAAATGTAACAACTATTTTGGGACAGAGGTTGTATGTTTTATTACTTCTGTACCATAATAGTTTGTACATTTAATGTATGAAATTTATATGCAAAATGTAACAACTATTATGGGACAGAGGTTGTATGTTTTATTACTTCTGTCCCATAACTACCCCAGTCTCACAATAGTTGGTACATTTAGTGTATGAAATTTCAATCCAAATTTAACAACTATCATGGGGACAGATATATTGATATAATAGTAATAGTTTAGTTGCATCTATATTTATTGGCAAAGAACTTCTTGCCAAGAACAGAAGACATTTTTGGCTTTCATCATTTATAAGCCTTTTCAATCTACCTAGAGTTGGTAGTATATATCCTATTATATATTTATTTTTATCGTTCCCTTCTATTGGCAAATGGCTCCGAGGTTTGAAAGTGTAAGATAGGAAAAATCAATAGACGAAAGGAAAAATAGTTTTGGGAGAGTGAGAGAAAGAAATTTATTTAGTGTTGTAGAACAAGTAAAGAAATAACTGATCAATATTAAGCTTATGACAATATGTGTTCTTTTTTTTCATTGAAAGTTGTCACTTTTTGGTTTATTTGACATCTTTTCTTTTTTTTGATTTTTTAAAATTTGTGATATATTTTGTAAAAGGATCATTTGTGTAGGGAATGAAAAAAAAAGTGGGGGTGGTTCAGATTGATATTTTTCTATTTCATGAGAATTAAAAAAGAATCACAGGACAAAAGAAGATAGACAAAAGTAAGTGTAGGATAATGACAACAAGTGGGAGACGAAATACTAGACGAAATAATAAGGAATCAAGGAAAGGAGGAAGAGAGATAGATTTAAATAAAATAAAAAAAGAAAGAAAAGAAAAAAAGGCGGGGCAAATGTAAGAGAGGAGAAAACAAAAAAAAACTATTGGTGGTGTTGAAGATAGAAAGAAACTAAAAACGAAACTTAAAACGAGAGAGGAAAACGATAGTGATTAAAACAGAGTAAGGGGGGTAAAAAAAGAAAGGAAAAAATAGAGAGTAGACATGAGGAAAGAAAAGAAAGGGATGGAGTAAAAGTAGAGAAAGTGAAAGAAAAAAGGGAGGAGGAAAACGTTAATTAAAACAGTAAGGGGGGTAAAATGTAAGAAGGAGGAAATAGAGAGAGTGGACATGAGGAAAGGAAAGAGTAAAAGTAGAGGTGAAAGAAAAAAAGAGGGGGAGAAAACGGGTGAGGAAAAGTTAGTGATTAAAACATAGTAAGGGAGGGGAAGAAGGAGAAAATAGAGAGAGTGGACATGAGGAAAGGTAAAAGAAGGATAGAGTAAAAGTAGAGAAGGTGGAAGAAAAAAGGGGGAGGAGAAAACGAAAGTGGTTCAAACAGAGTTAGGGGTGGGGGGTAAAAAAGAAAGAAAATAGAGAGTGGACATGAGGAAAGGAAAGAAAGGGATAGAGTAAAAGTAGAGAAGGTAAAATTAAAAAAGGGGGAGGAGAAATATTGAAGAGGCGAGCAAACACAAGAGTAGGGTTGTTCCTTCCATGGGTGGGTTGGAAACAAAAAGAGTTAGTGGGTAATCAAGTACGAAAAAGTGAGACCGGGGGAAGAATAGGTGTGAAGAAAAAAAGGCGGGGAAAAGTAGAAGAAGAAAAAGAGAAAGGATGAAGATAGACGAAGAGTGAAAGTAAGGTGGCGAGAGGAGGTCAATACTGTTTGAGTGTTGCTACATAAATTCATGTGCAGTGCAAGTCATTGGCATTTCTTACAGCATTAGCAGTAGTACACACGTAAAATTGTTTGTTAGTATTCACGTGTATGGCAAGGTAAAAAAAAAAAAAAAAAAAAAAAAAGAAAAAGCAAAAAAAAAAAATGAAGGGAAGAATAGAAAGAGTGAGACTACCGGTATGTCTAAACAAGAAACTTAGATTTTCTTTCGGTTTACAAAAAATACAGCAAACAAGTTGTACCTGATTATCGGGGGAGGGGTCATGATGGGGGTGAATATAATAAACAAAAAGACATTTATCACTAGTAGACAACTACTACTACTAGTACTGCATCAAAAACCGCTACGGCTCGAGTCTCGAGTAAGAAGCATATCTGCCGCAGTACCCTCGATAGGACTTGGATTTGCCGCATTATTTCCCGGAAATTTTAAGACAATTCTGGGCAGCGAAAAGTCGATATTACAAGTAGTATCATCACCATTATTATCGACATCTCCATCACCATCATCATGTGTGAAGAAGAAGAAGAATAAGCTTGTAGTGTTAAGTCCAAAGACAGTAAGAAGAAGTGCCGGCGAAATCCAACCCACAAATTTAGATTATTTAGTGGACTTTACTGATGATCGTCATCATCCTGTGGACCATATTTTAGATGATCAGCTTTCTTTGACCTTCAGATGTGTCACCACTTCTTATTCTTATTCTTCTAGTCATCTTAGCGGTAGTGTTTGGGTTAATAAGAATAATTTAGCTTCTTGGTCGTATTATTATAAACCATTTATAACGTCAATCTGTCCCATAAGAACGTTGACTTCTTCCGCTATTAAAGCAAATATCAACATGTCTAATGATGACATCAAAGGTAAATAAATTTGGATTTCTTTCTTTTTCTTCTTATTTCTTTTTGAATATTTATCTTTTTGATTCAATGTTTTTGGGCTGTTTGGCTTTTAATTGTAAGATCATCATTGTTTTAACAAACGATCTTTGTATGTATGTATAATGTATATATATATATATATGTGTTCATCGTCTTTAATTAAAAATTAAAAAAAAAAATGTTTTAGTGTCTGCTCTGTGAAAGTATTATTTTATTTATTTTTTAATAAATAAATTTACACTTAAATTATATTGAGTTTTTATTTTCAAACCTTAATTTCATGCGTTGTAGTCATTTAATTCTCTTTTTTAAAATAACTTTTCTATTTTTTATTTTTAAAGTAAATAAATTTTACATTTTGATTATTTATTAGAGTACCCCCCCACTTTTTTAAAAAAAATAACTATGGTTATGATTAAACCATAATTTCATATTTTGGTTATATAATTGTTTTTATATTTTTATTTTAAATGATAACCTTTTTTTTTTCTTAAAAAAAACAACGAAAACAACAAAACTTCGTTAAATGTAGGACAGACATTTCAACTAATATATTAAAAAGTTAAAAAAACAAAAAACACTTAAATTTAAAGTTAAGGTACCTCTTTTAATTGAGGAGCTTTTTCTTACTTTTTTGAAGTTTATTTCTTTTATTATCATATCTCCCTATTCGACCGGGGGGGGGGACAAAAGACAAAGTTTAATGTCATTTTCCAAAAGGACCCGTGTCCCCCAGCCCCGGTGGCAACCCCATCACATCGCATTCAATATTAAAGAATAAAATTAGTAAGGGTCCTTTTGTAGCGACATTTATGTTCTGATGCTGAGGGAGATACGATGTTTAACTTCACTCACACGCGATCCCCCACATTAGACTCGACCTTGTGTCACATTTTTGCCCTGGGGGTGAAGGCAAAATGCACCTCCATTAGAAAGGAAGCACGCACTTGTTTCCTTTCCCTAAACTCAAAACTTTTTTCAAAAGTTTTTTTTTTCTTTTTTTTTATATTAACATAACCCCTTTCTTTGGTCATGAAAATTATTATACTTCTTTTTTATTTTTCTGTTGTTATGTAAGTTTTTAACAATAGGGATTTTTTTTATCTGGCTTCATATTCTGTGACTGAATACGAACATTTTCAATAAATAAAAAAAAACTTTCAACAATATTTCATTATTCGCACTTAAAAGATCTCTTACAAATTTCAACAGTTTGTATTCGGATTGCTACAATTAACTTATTACTCATTTTAAAAAAAGAAGTAATTTTTATTCGTCTTTATCTTTGTTTTAATGTCCAAGTTTAAAAATTACTTCGTTTGATGATAAAGTATTTATTGGAAGTAAAAATGTGAAAAAATCACGTTATTTTTTGTATTAAACGATTTTTAAAGTTAATTTTATAGATTCTAGTATTAGTTCCGAAAATCGACAAATATTTTCAAAAGAAAAAGACAAAAGTATATTAAGTTTTGTGAAGTAAGTCAGAAAATATAAGATTAAAAAAAGAAACAAACAAAAATACTTCTGAAGAAAAAGAATGATTCATGTTTTGATGGTTATCATGTGTATTGATTAAAAATCAATACGAAAATGGTAAAAAAAAAAATCACCCATAACGATCGACGCAATGCAGTCAGTTTTTTAAGACGTCGTATAAATTATTAACTTACTGCAGTGGGGGGGGGGGGTCAGTTTGAATTCCTGGAAATTATTTAGGGGGTACTAAACCCCCCACCTCGCCCTCAACATCGTGAATAATGAGGAAAAAAATTGTATTCGTACTCCTCAAATGAATGAACTCAACCCAAATTATCGTTTCTTTCGCGTTTGAAACCTGAATGAATAAAAATACAAACTGACCTTAAATTAATAATTTATCCCCTCAATCTTCTTTGATCTGTTAATCTCAGCCGTCCAATGCTTAAAATACCAATTCTTTTCTTTTCTTTTCTCACTATTTATCTTCATTATTGGGGGGGGGGGGTAGAATGTTGATAAATCACCTCTTAGGAATTGGACAGCATCCTTTTTTTTTACTCAGTGTCCTCTAGGAATTAAAAAAAAATCTTAACATTGCAATATAACTTAAATAATTCATTATTAACATTTAAAAAAATCACTTCGGTTTGATGTTCATCACACAGGATTTAAAATCCTGTATCCCAATCATGAGCGTTTTGGTCAGTAGCAAAAAAAAGTAACGAGTGCCTAGGGAGCCCACCCCACCCCAGGCGTCACCCCTATTTACTTCACAAGAGAGAATGGTTAATGACCGACGAAACCAGAAAAGAGATGACTTTAGTCTCTACCCCCCCCACACACACACACTTTAAACTTATTGACTAGAGAGGCAAGTAAAGGTAGACTGAATTGATGGGAGTAAATTTTTACTATAGTCTATTGGACAGGTGTAAGTGGAATAGGAAATGAAGTCTAATGTATATATTTTTAATTTCTCAACTGGGATTAATACTTTTAATAAAAATCAAAAAGGAAAACATAACTTGATACGTTAATTCATTTAGAAGTTTTTAAAAAGATTAAACGACAGCATTAATTGATGTTGTATAGATGTTGTATAGATTAAAAGCTGTTGTCTAGTGATTCAGTTATACACTTTTTTCACCTCAGCATTGTTATTTTAAGGGAATTAAGATTATAAACTTATCAAGTCCTATACTAAAAAAAACTGAAAATTACTATTTGCTGTTAATTTTGCAGAGTATTTATCAATATTTCTATTTCAGAGTAACAATAAAAAAATTTTTTTTTAACTTAAAACAGTCCACTGCAGTTCTAATTTTAAAATTATTTGTATTTGCTAGGACCGTGTGCAAAAAAAAAAAAAAAAAAAACTATTAAGAAACAACTACACAAAAAATATTAATATGAATACAATTCCCTAACCTCTAAGCATAAAATAAACCTATACAGGTTGAAATAAGGAGGCTTGTGGTGTAATGGTTAGTAGTAGAAAGTAGACTTGTCGACGCAAGTTCAAATCCTGGACAAGGCTGTTTGGGTTTCACGTAGCACTAATAACCTTGGGAAAGGTATACATTCAACTACCCCCCCCATTTATGGGTAAATAGTAGGGCAGACTGGGCTCTTTAATTTTGGTTGGGCAACCAGTTTAGGTGAAGGAAAACTCTGAATGTAAACCTGTTAAACTCCGCTTAAGAAATTGACCTTGTGTCACATCCTGCTTGTGCGGAGGGGTTGGTAAATATATATAAAGGTTGACATGCAATTAAAATCCATCAACCCCCCCCCCCCCCTACTGAGAAATAAATTTTATCCAACTTCATTTCACCATAGTAGAGTTTTAATTTTTCCTGATGCTCATTAATCAATTTTGCATTTTATTCAAGAAAATCAAAAATCTTTCAGCAAATTTTTCAATAGTTTTGTGTCCTGGGCATGATGTTAAACTGCATCTAATGGTGAAGTTCAAATTTTGGAGCTCTGGGGAGTATGGAGTATCCCTTCATCACCATTACTTCCCAGTTCCAATCTGACCTAGAGTAGTAGTACCATTTTAGGGTCATATCCATGGGTTAAATAGGAAAAATTAGTTTAGAAAATTAGTTTTAAAAAATGTGTTTTAAAAAAAAATTGAGTTTTTAAAAAAAATTGATTTTAAAAGATTTTTGAATACCCATCAAGCATGAATAGAACAAAACATCTTCGGCATAAATTAAACCAACAAGGGTTGACATTCCGTAAAATCCACCAACCCAACCCGTCAATAGTTTTGCTTGAAATTAACATTTTGA
>CM042152.1:29537959-29552959 GCA_023376005.1 Doryteuthis pealeii
TTGATATAATAAAATATCATATTAAATTAGAAAGGCTAATGAAAGTGACTAAGAATGCAGATTAAAAGATCTGCAACAGAGGGTGTATAATCGAAAAATAGAACAACTTTGAAAACTAACTATTCCATCATTTTCGATTACTCCCCTGTTTCATTGGTAAATTTTCCTAATTTAACTATTTAGTTAAAATAGGAAGTAAAGGATAATATTACAGTTATTTCTTCTTGTAAATAAATTTCTTTTAAGATTTATCCACGAGATTTTTGTTTATATTTCTTAAGATAAAACCAAACAATTAGAAATCAATAATACCAAGCACATATTTATTAAAATAAAATTTTAAATATCAATATGCAAATTAGCCTTCTCGTTCAAACTGTAAACCGCTATTTTGTTGTATATATAAATACAATTGCATGTTATTAGTACGTAGATATGGTCAACAGTATTAATAATGTAAAACAATTTTTATTAATAACTGAAGGTTTAAAAGAATGAAATCATGGAGAATTTGACATAAATAATTAAGGGAATTGTGACTTGAGTAGTAATATAGTTTCGGTTACAGACAGAAAAACACACAATCTCCATTATAATAAACATATATAAAGGGCAGTTGGTGTGTGTGTATGTTTTTATATATGTATGTCCGGATGAAACTATGAAAATAAAACAATTAATGACCAAGTAAATATATATACACATTAAATATCACCGGTTCTTGCTTTTTGTGTAAAAATTAGGGAGAATTAATTTATATTTGCAGATATTTAAAAATTAAAATATACATGGAAAAAGCATTGAAATTTTACTTAAAAAAAAAGCCAGCATTTGTAAATTTCAAAAAATAGACAAATCAATACACCATTTTTTTGTCCCCCTCCCTCTACCTAGGTGATGTTGGGTAGCCGCTTCTAGTTAAGAATAAGTTTGAAGAAGAGGGTATTATTTTCAATTTCAGATTAATATATGTAATCAGAAAGTCTGGCTGGTTGTTTTGTTTAATGGCATATCAACCCTTTTCGGATTATTTAATGCCGAACCAAGTTATTTTGATATTTGACAGTACCTGCTATTGGTCACCCATCTAAGTATTGAACAGACTCATCGTTGCTTAACTTTGGTGATCTAGCAGAAACCAGTGCTTTCGTGTCAGAAAATCTGCATCTAAAATTTGCAATGTACTAAACATGATTAATGAGACTGAGTAGAGGGAGAGGCCCCACCCCAGGGAGAAGCGCCACTCCCTATCTGCTTCCTTGTGAGAATATGAAAAATTGGCTCTGGTGGTCAAAAACCTTTTTTTAGTATTTGGCACATTGCTTTATTGATTGGATTGACCTCTAAAATTTTTTTTTTTTTTTTTTCCCAACTTGGTGAAAAGTTGAATATTACTCTGGTGGCCTGGTTACCCATCTTGGCTAATCTTTAGTGAAGAAGTGATACATAAATTTTCTTTTTGAGGAAAGTAGACTGTTTAAAACCCGTTTAGCTCAGTTGGTAGAGCGTCCAACTAGGAGCCACATGGTTCCAGGTCTGATACCGGCCCTTGCCAACTCAGCGTATGAGTAGCACAGGGATTTGTGTGGTAAAGTGAGGAGCTGATGGTAGGTGTGGCGCTCCACCTCAGATGCCAAAACAATCTCCTTGGTCTAGCACTAGTGAAAAGTGTATAGACTCCCTCGCGGTCTGGCTGAAACCGTCTTTAGGCCACTCCAATGATGTACTTAGACTGGAGAGAGGGCCGTAAATAAGATTATTATTATTATTAGCAGGACCTGTGGATATACCACAGTATGATAATTTAATTGTTAAATTTGATATGTTTACTTAAGAGCTATTGCTAAATACTTCAATATGTAAAAACTATAATAATCTTGATTTAACTCTCACTTTTCTTTCTCTCTTTCCCTCTTTTCTTTTCACTATGTTCGGTTGAAACCGATTAGTGTTATCACCCCCTCTCTCTTTCTCCTACTTTCTTTCTTTCTTATAAATGTAGTATATTACTACTAGCAGGACCTGTAGATATATCACAGTATGAGAATTTAATTATTACAACATTTGATATGTTTACTTAAGAGCTATTGCAAATACTTCAATATGTAAAAAGTATAATCTTGATTTAACTCTCCCTCACTTTTTTTCTTTCTTTTCATTGTTTGATTGAAACAGATTAGCGTTATCGCCCCCTCTCTTTATCTTTCTTTCTTTCTTATTATATTTTTCTTTGTAGCATATCCTTTGTTTCCCTTTCTTTCATTATGATAAAAATGGAATGGTCTATTATTTAGCTGAGATGACAACGCTCATAAGAAATAAGAATTCAGCAGATAAACAACACTAGATAATCAGGATTTACAATTTTTACATTTCATCTTGTACGATTTGGACGGTCTGATTTTTAACCAGAGGGTGTTGCAAGATGATAACGGTCTGAAGATTAAGGAACAAGAGTATTAATATATAGATTATTACTATTGTAAAAGTCAAGTTGGCAAAAGTTGCTAGTGAGAAATTTTCCTTGTTCATGCTCCTCTTGTGTATTGACTCAGCATACTTAGAGAAAATAATATAATTCAGTATGAACTATTATTGATTACTCGTTATTTCAAAGCTGTATAAGAGGTAGACGACTCTAGTGTTACACTATTTGGCTATAAATAATAATATAATTAATATACTGTATGTAGATAATAATATAATTAATATACTGTATGTAGGTAATAATATAATTAATATACTGTATGTAGATAATAATATAATTAATATACTGTATATAAATGATAATATAATTAATATACTGTATGTAGATAATAATATAATTAATATACTGTATATGATAATATAATTAATATACTGTACGTAAATGATAATATAATTAATATACTGTACGTACGTAGATAATAATATAATTAATATACTGTATGTAGATAATAATATAATTAATATACTGATAATAATATAATTAATATACTGTATATAATGATAATATAATTAATATACTGTATATAAATGATAATATAATTATATACTGTATATAATGATAATATAATTAATATACTGTATATAAATGATAATATAATTAATATACTACGTAAATGATAATATAATTAATATACTAGGTATACCCAATTTGTTAAAAAAATCTGTGTTTTTACAAAAACAATTTAACCCCCAGTTTTTAAATTTAAAAAATTACCAAAAATCAGGGAATTATCCAATTTTAATGAAATTTTCAGTGCCAATTGAATAATTATCGAAATGAGTTATAAAAAAAAAAATCTCCAAAATTACCCAGCTATGGGTAAATAGTAAGGCAGAGTGGTATTTACTTTAACCTTCCACCAGGTCAGGATGAGACACAAGTTCTTTTTTTACATGGGAAGCCATGCACATACTGAAGCTCATGAAGGCTAGTGCAAAAAATGTGTAGTTCCCGTCGGCATTCTCATTTTGGGGCACCTTAGGCACTGGGCAATATACTCAGCCCTACTTCTTTAAATTGATGGGGCAGGTGTTTCCTGGGGGGAAGGGCCTCCTGAGAACATGGTTAATTTACTCCACAAACTCTTAACATCCTGTTGAGAATTTTTTAAAGTCCAGAGCCCCATTCCTGTAAGGATTTATAAAATATAGCTAAAAATGGCCTTTTCATTTTACCTGTTATTTCTCTTTAACTTAAGACGACTTCTAAATATGTTTAATATTACATTTAAACAAAGGCTACCATTTGGGGCAGAATAATAAAACAAATATGACTTTCGGACGGGCGGAATAAGGCGGTATAGGATGTTAAGAGTTAAAGGCCGAAGCCTCTAAACCAGAGTGTTCTTTCATTTGTTAAGGCAACCAATCTGAGAGAATGAAAAATCCAAATTCAAACCAGTTGTACTTTCAAAAAAAGTCCCATTCTGCTTGTAGTTTGGTAAATATATAAAAGAATTATGTTCAAATCCTGGACGAGGCTGTTTGCATTTCACATAGTGCTAATACCCTTGGGAAAGGTATGAATCCATATATTCTCTCTTCCGCTATGGATAAATAGTAGGGCAGACTGGGCTCTTTAACTGTGGCTAAGTAACCAATCTAGAAGGAAAACTATGAATTCAAACCTGTTAAACTCCGCTTAAGAAATTGACCTTGTGACACATCTTGTTTGTGCGGAGGGGTTAGTAAATATATATATATATGAAAGAATTATATTTAAGAGTCATTTTATTAAATTCTGATAAGTCATTTTTAAAAATTACTCGTATGTTTTTCAACTGAATGTAGCAGTTCACGACACTTTCCATTCTTTGATAAAGAATATAATATAAGAATGCTTTGAGCATAATCCACGTTTGGGATTATCCCTGGATTGACACTTCTACTTTACTAAGCTTAGCTTAGTTTGGCACAAGGGCATGTGTATGGGGTGATCGGTGCATATGTATGGGGGCACCCAGTGCTCATTCACAACTTGTAAGTAATGGTTTGCTTGAGTAGCTCTCACTTACCATTTGGCTATCAATGTTGTTTCTCTTGGCACTTAGTGTGTTTGTTGTTGAGTTGATAAGGCTGGAGTGTCAGTTTATTTAAATCCTTTTTAATCATTTGAGTAAACAAGAAAGAATAAGAAAACAGAAAGTCAGAAGGAAAGAGAAAGAACGCAAACTGATAGAGAGTTGGGAAAATACTGGATTATAGGAAAGACACACTGAGAAATTAAGTATAAGTGATATGTGTGAAGAGAAATGGAAGTGAATCCGACGGTATGTAGTATAGTGAGAAATCTGAAAAAAAACCCACAGGTTTGAATAAGTTTTTTAAAACTTACCACTCATTTTATTTAAACCTGTGTTTTTTCAAATTTCTCACTATATATATATATATATATATATATAATAAAGCAAGCCTAATGAGTCAGAGAATATCTACCTAGCTTTCTCCTAATGGACCATCAGAATAATTCTGAGTCAGAATTATCCTGATGATCCGTTAGGAGAAACCTAGGTAGATATTCTCTGACTCATTAGGCTTACTTTATTATTTATTAGCTCTACTTATTTTATTGAACACTTTAGTATATTTAACTTAGGCAACTCTTGAAGAATTTTTTTTTCTTTTGGCCATTTTAATAGTATCAACTGATTATTTTCAGGAGGTGCAGATGATTTGGTCTTTTCTTCTTTTTTTAATGAATTTTTTTCTCTCCAGGTGAAAGTTTGTTTTGTGTAATTACAGACTATAAGGCCAGGTTTTTTTTATACTATCGGAGTTTAGAAAAAAAAAAAAAATATATATATATATATATATATATATAAAGTAAAAAAAAGTCGTTGGGGCGGCCTAAATTCGGTATCAGCCAATCAGCGAGGGAGTCTATCCCCCTTTCAATAGCGCTAGACCAAGGAGATTGTTTTTGGCGTCTAGGGTGGAGCGCCACACCTACCATCAGCTCCTTACTTTACCACACAGATCCCTGTGCTACTCATACACTGAGTTGGCAAGGACCGGTATCGAACTAGGAACCTTGTGGTTTTTAACTGAACGCTCTACTGACTGAGCTAACCCGGCCCCTATTTATTAACCATGTCTTTATGAAAATCTGAGTTAGATTTGCCTCAAAACAGCCCATGTTGTTATGCATTATTTACTGCGCATCCCACTTATGCCGGTCAGACACAAGGTCCAATTAATGTTGGACCACCCATGAACCGAAGCTCATCGGTAGCAGGTGCAAAAAATGCATGGATCCCATTGGCATTCCCCCTTGAGGGGGCGCCTCAGGCACTGGGCAATAAATCCAGCCCTGCCCCTTTAAATCAAGGGGGCAGGTATTGCCTGGGGGGATAGCCCCCTGGGATCAATGCTGTTAATTTCATTAATAGACACAGGCCCCGAAGAGACCATGTTATAAGTGCATTTAAAATCCTACAATGTGTCTTATATATCACTAAGAAATAAAGGTTTACATATGTAGTGTGCATACTGGTTTTAACAAAGCCTGGTTTGATAAATAATTATTTAGTGCTACTGATCTCTAGTATTATTGTTTTATTCTCCAACATACTATGAGTAATTTTATATAGAAACCTATTAGAATATAATTAAGATAAGTGTAATCTTTTTATATGCATTCTTATTTAATTTTAATCTTTCTGATTTAATATATTTCATTACATTAAAACATAAATACTTACACCCAGCAGAGGGTGCATATTTTTTCTTCTTTTTTTTTTCTTTTTTCTTTCTTTTTTCTTTCTTTTTTTTCTTTTTTTCCTTTCTTTCTTTTTTTTTTCCTTTTTCTTTTTTTCTTCCTTCTTTTTCTTCTAAGATGTTCTGTCAATAATATTGATTTATGTTGAGACTGGTTTTCTATTGTCGAGTCTCTTCTTTTATGTTTTGGCTCAACTGAACTGTGCATTCCCCCCTCAAAAAAAGAAAAGAAAGAAAAAATAAACGAAACAAACTACACATCTTTTTATAAATTCTTTTTGCAAGAACTCGGCCACTTGGTGCAGTTTTTCTTCTTTTTCTATTTTCTTTTCTTTATTTAATCACCTAAGTTTCTGTAAAATGATTTCTGTTTATTGATTTAAAGTATTTTACTTGTGTTATTTTTGCATATCCCAACTTTTTCATTTTCAAGTGTTTTGTCTTCATATAATTCATCAAATGTCTTTTTTGTCTAAAAGATGGTTGGAATTAGAAACGTCAAATTTTCTGCGGTTCCTGATTCTGGAGGATGTTTCTGTTCATGTTAGTTTTAGAAAGTTCTAAAAGTTTCCACCTATGTTGGGTGGAGTGGAGTGGGGGTAAATTTTACTGTGTAAGCATGACAAACTGGTCCTTCACTTTATGTCCATCAAATTAGCTCAACTGAATCTTTATCTCTTTGTTTAATCATACAAAGTAGATATCTAGCCAAAAAGTTATGTTTTTTTTTTTTTTTTTTTTTACCTTCATATATATATATATATATACATACAGTGATGCTGATAGTTTTTTGATTTAGTGCGTCCTGGGATGCACATATTTGCTTTGAATGAGTCCCGGGAAAATTTATGGGTCCCAACTAAAGCCCTCTAACTCCTACCTTGTAACCTATCATGTGTAAATCGTTTCTAAGAAACTATTGAAATAGTGAGGGAAGAAAAAAGAAAAACACTGGGACACATGATACGGTTTTACTACATTCTTTTAGAATTTTGTGCATCGGGGAATCAGGACGTGTACCTACCAGCATCTGTGTGTGTGTGTGTATATATATATATATATATATATATATATATATATATATATAAACTGCTCCGCATGACCAGGATGTAACACAAGGTCAATTTCTTAAGCAGAGTTATACAGGTTTGAATTAGGAGTTTTCTTTCTCCTAGACTGGTTACCTAGCCAAGGTTAAAGTGCCCAGTCTGTCCTACTATTTACACATAGCTGGAGGGAGAGTTGTTTGATGCATACCTTCCCCAAGGGTACTACTAGTGCTATGTGAAATGCAAATAGCCTCGTCCAGGATTTGAACTCTAGTCAACGAGTTCATTTCCTATGACTCTAACCATTACACCACGTGACCTTTCCCTATAACTTTAATTGGAAAATTGAAGAAAAAAAAAAGATTCTGTTTATTGTCGTCACAAAGATGGAATGGATATAGTTAAGTTTATGTGGAGAAAGGTAGACAAACACGGGGTGGTATGGAAACTGGATGTTTAAAAGTTTATGTAACTTTTAATCCTTCATGTAGGGTAAGTTTTCAGCTAGCGGAAAGAAAGAAGAAAAAAATGGGATATTTGCCATAGATCTGCTGATTGAATATTAAGTAGCTGACTTGAATAGTTAATTGCTTGTTGTATGAAAAAGATCAATATCAAAACAGAAATTAGGATTTGAAGCATTTATACACCCCCCCCCCCTCATCGACCATAACTTATCCACAATGGTTTTTGATTGCATTGCTTTTAATAACTTGTCCTCGAATACTTATGCTATTTTTCTCCCTCCCACCTCACACACATGTGCACTGCCAGAATGTGACAGTTTAATTTGGGGGACCATGAAAGAAGCAAACCTCTGGGTGTGGTGCCAAAAGCAGCTCACTCCATCAGGATTACCCTCTTGGAGTGCCCCAAGCACCTGGTAATAATCTCAACCCTTACTCCTTGAGACAAGATGACAGATAGTGCTTGGAGTTAAGTCAGACTCCCAGAGCTGAGCTTACCTATCAGCATCTCTGTGTGTAATATATATATATATATATATATATATATATATATATATATATATATATATATATATATATATATCAACCCCTCCGCATGACCAGGATGTGAGACTCTCAGAGCAGAGCTTACCCAGCACTACTTATGAGAGCTTATTTTTTCTCCTTAACAATGTAATTATGGCTGCTTTGTGAGCTAAGTAGTCAGAAATCGAATTCCGACAGTTTGTCTGCATTTATTTCATTCTAATGCCCTTGGGATAGGCATAAATCCATCGTTTCCTGTTAGCTGTTGGGAAAAACATTAGGGCGGACTGGAGTTTGTAGCCTTGGTGGGCAATCAGCTGTTATTTAACTGACACCAGATTATATATAAGCTGATGGAGCACCTCACGTGATGTAATAGTTAGCAAGCTAGATTCGCAGGCTATTGTTAGTGAGTTCGATTTTCACTGGGTGCCCTATACTTCTGGCCTTGTGCCACATCTAAGCTGAGCTTAGTAAATAACTATATACCCAACTCTGGGCACCTCATGTAGTGTATTGGTTTGCAAGCTAGATTAGCAGACCATTGTTAGTGAGTTCGATTCTCACTGGGTGCCCCATACTTCTGTCTTTGTGCCACATCTTAGCTAAACTTAATAAATAACTATATATAAGCTGATGGGGTGTGTTGGTGGTTTTTTTCACAGGACCCTTGATATTTATTTAGAGGTTGTCATTGACTCACCTTAGTTTGGCATGAGGCCAGAAATATGAGGCACACGGTGAGAATCAAACTCATTAATTATTAATTATCTTACTTTCTAGCTGTTATACCATGAATTCATTAGGACTGGTTTAGCTCAGTCGGTAGAACATCCTCCTAAGAATCACAAGGTTCCGAGCTGGAGACCAGTCCTTGCCAACTCAGTGCATGAGTAGCACAGCTTGGATAATTTTATCTGTGCAGTAAGCATCTGAGAGCTGACGGTAGGTGTGGCGCTCCACCTCAGTAAAGCAATCTCCCTGGTCTGGCGCTAGTGGAAAAAGAATAGACTCCCTCAGTTCTTCTCATTTCAACAACAGGTAATTCTACAGACTAGTGCGGCACAAGGCCAAAAGTATGGGGCACTCAGTGAGAATCAAATTCAGTAATAAGGATCTACTTGCTAGCCATTATACCATGCTGGAAAAGCAGAATGTGAATAATGTCAATTCAGATGAAGAAGTAGGGGGGGGTCATTTTATGGCAAATTTGGGGCTTTTTTATTTATTTATTTTTATCATTATTTATTTTTAATTCATTTATTTCTGGTTTGTTTTCAACTGTGCAACATTTTTGTTCTTGGTAGAAATATTGGTTTTAATATGACCTAGTTTGAATTCAGATTTTTCTTTCTCCTAGGTTTGTTACCCATAGCTTAGGGAGAAAAGATGGATTCACAGTAATGCTGATACCTTTTTTTTTTTTTTTTTTTTTGCATTAAATGAGTCCCCGGGAAAATTTATATGTACTAACTAAAGCCGGCTAACTCTTACGTTGTAACATATCCTGTGTAATTCATTTCTAAGAAACTATTGAAATGTATTTACAGTTAGCTTGAAATGTTGAGGGAAGAAAAAAAGAAAAACACTTGGATGCATGAATATGATTTTACTGCGTCCTTTTAGATTTTTGTGTGTCAGGGAGGACGCGTATAAGCATCTCTGGATTAATCTTTTTTTTTTTTTTTTTTTTTTTTTTTTTTTTCAAAAGCATAAAGTGAACTTGGCTCTCTAGTACCATTTTTCATGCCAGTAACCATTATACCACCTGCACAGATCCGGGGTGAGGTGGGGTGTTTTTAACCTTATTTTTCCAGATCCCCAGGGTACCTAGTCCATTATATCCGCCCATACTCTTTTCACTTATCCATTAAAAAAAAGCATCATCATTGTTCTTTTCAAAAAGAAAAAAAAAAACAAAACAAATAAAACCCAAAACTTATTTCTCTTGTCTATTTTACTTAGTGGAAATTTTTGTTTTTGTTTTTCTGCTGTCAAAATATAAAATCTTGACGAGAGTGAGTGTGTGTGTGTGTGTTTTTTTGGGGGGTGGGGGTGCGGGGGTGTAAAGCTGGTTTCATGCTAACAGAAACTTCCATGTCTGCTTCTCGATTTTGATTTCAAATTCTGACCCTGCTTTGGGAAGGGTCAGATCATATTTGCTCAGACTAAAACTTTTGATGTCTGTGTCAAGTTTTTTTAAATCAGCCTTTTCTCTCTTTCTCTCTCTCTTTTCTTTCTCTCTCTCTCTCTCTCCCTCTTTTTTTCTCTCTCTCTCCTCTTTTTTCTCTCTCTCTCTCCCTCTTTTCTCTCTCTCTCTCTCCCTCTTTTTTCTCTCTCTCTCTCCCTCTTTTCTCTCTCTTTCTTTCTCTCTCTCTATTTCTCCCCCCCTCTCTCTCTCATTATGCTCACTCCACACGAACATCATCTTTTTCCCCATTATAACTCAGAATTTCCTTCTCATATTTCAAGTTAAGAACCTCTGGCTTCACAGATAACATTGAGCAATAAAATTTAAAAAAAAATGTTGGCGCCTAAGTGTTTGGTCACCCAATTAAGTATTGAACAGACTCATTGCTGCTCAACCTCGGTGATCTAGCAGGAACTGGTGCTTGTGACTGTCAGTGGTGAAGAGTGTAACAAGGGAATAAGAAATTCACAAGCAGTCCCCAAACCCACATACATATCCTGGTGATGTTTTCCAGATGCAGTCGCAAGTATTTCAAAAATGATTCCTGATGATGATGAAGACACTCTTTGAATTTTTGCCAGAGCCAATGGTATTAGGGCCACAACCTGGTCAAAGGTGACCAGGTTCTGGCCTTAATACCATTGGGTGCCAGACCTGTTCGCCTTGGGTGATCCTATCATGGCTCTGACACTACTAATTTTACATGGCTTGATGAGGAAGGATTGGATTTTAGAAATAATGTGCTAGATGGCCGTTGAGCAAAGAGCTTCCTCTGCCCTTTTACAGGTCTTGTTTTTCATTCTGCAGGGTGTCTAGCCACTGTCCTCACCAGACAAAATCTGTGGGGTTACCGGTTTAGTCGCCGATGATTTGACTATGAAACAAGTAGTACTGGGTTACATAGTACCAGTATGTGGAGAAATGTAGAACAAACACGGGATGTTACAATGGATGGAAATTTATTAGTCGTAGTGTCGATGTTCAAACATTTCGGTTTATGAAGAAACCTCTTCAAGACGATATGAAATTAGTCAAGGAGAAAAAAATTTATGTAGTTAAAAAAAAAATGGATGTTTCCTCATTTTATTTCCATAGTACCAGTAGTATACTGAACAACCTGTTACTTTCAACATGACTTGATCATAATGTTAACCAACATAAGAGAATGAAAAAGTGACATCAAAAGTTGAGACATAATTGAACTTTTAATTTTATTTTCTAACTCGAGTTTGTTTTTTTTTTTTGTTTTTTTTGTTATCCAACACAGTTCTTATTCGGTCATTACTCTATGAACAAGTGCATTAAAAATCTTCTTTTTTTTTTTTTAAAATTACCAACAAAATGATATTTAAAGTAATACTTCTGGCATTTTAAAAACTGCCTACTGGAAATGCTTGGAGGCATTACATTATTTTTCCTTCGACTTTAATTTGATTATTATTGATTATAATAAAAATAATTCAATTAGCCCATCATATCTGTAAATTTCCTATGTCATCTAGAAGGTTCTCTCTTATGTCTAATTCTTCTTCTTGTTCCGCAGAAATAATTCAAACGAGCAAAATTAAGTCAGTGAGGATTCAAAACCACAACATTTTATTCATATCTTACAATAAATGTCTTTTTTTTTTTCTTTTGTCTATCATCGTTGTATACCCTTATCAACATTGAGTATATAAATGAGAGTGAGAGTTCTTACAGATGATAGAGAGACAGAGACATATTAGACTTAATCTTACTTGATTCTTGTTTACTTCATTACTGCTTCTTCTCTGTTCATTCTTCTTAATTCTTCTAAAGGCTATTTTCTTCTTCTTCTGGGCTTTGATTGTTTTAACATTTAATAAAACTAACAAGACTTGTGTTTTTTCTTGATCAAGTTTATTATTTTATCAGCCCATGATTCAATCTTTTTCGCCGACCCCAGCAAAGAGAGAACCATGTTCGCTCTGCTTCCAAGTCGGGTTGAATCTAAATTCTAAAAAACTAACTATTCCCACATTCTTTGTACCGGGGTCAGTTGGGGTCATCATAACCCAGGTTATGGAAATCTACCTACATTTTTCATTCTAACAAACTTATTTTAAAACTCTACAGGGTCTGTGCACAATTTATGACTCTCATAAATTGTAACATCATCAAATATCTCAAAATAGCTAGACTTATAGCCACCAAATTAATAAAACCCCAGAACATGTTTCAAACATACATTTTTGGAAAATCCAAATGTATTCAATCTATATGTTAATACTCATGTTCCTTATTTGTATGACCGTTATCATCTTGCAAAACCCTCTGGTTAAAAATGATGATGCTGTTTACATTTCACATAGTGCTAATACCTTTGGGAAAGGTATGCATTAAAGTACTCTCCCTATTTACTATGGGTAAATAATAGGGCAGACTGGGCTCATTCACCTTGACTTGGTAACCAGTCTTGGAGGAGTAAAAATCTGAATTCAAATCCGTTAAACTCTGCTTAAGAAATTGACCTTGTGTCACATCCTGCTCGTGTGGAGCAGTTGGTAAATATACATGTGTAGGTTTGTGATGTAATGGTTATTGTTGTAGGAAATGGACTTGGCAAGACGATTTCAAATCCTGGACAAAGCTTATTGCATTTCACATAGCGCTGATATTCTTGGGAAAGGTATGCCTTCAACTATCCTCCCTCCAGCTATAGACTAATAGTTGGGCAGACTAGGCTCCTTAACTTTGGTTAGGCAACCAGTCTTGGAGAAGGATAAATCTGAATTCAAACCCGTTAAACTCTGCTTAAGAAATTGACCTTGTGTCACATCCTGCTCGTGCGGGGGGGGGGGGATGTGTGTGTATATATATATATATATATATATATATATATATATATATGACAGTATCCTATCACAACTACATTCATACAAAGCTTATCTTCACTTGTTGTTTATAGAGATTACACTATAGTTGGTAATGAATTAGCAATTAAGATAACAGAAAATACAAGTGAAAATTATTAATTGTTTGCTTAAAATCCTGGCCATAGGGTGTGTTTTCAGCTAGTATATATAATTTCTTATGTACAAAGTGTGTCAAAAAAGTATCGAGATTTTTTTGTACTTTTTGATACACCTTGTATTCTAAAAAAAAAATCACATTCCATTCATTAATTTAAAAAAAATACAAAGTGTGTCAAAAAAGTACCAAGTTTAAAGCTGTATTTACCAAGATAGAAATCTTCTTTTTTTTTTTTCAGAATACAAGGTGTGTCAAAAAATACAGAAATCTTGATACTTTTTTAACACACCTTGTATAAACATTCTTCATTGGTAAAATAAAATTGAGTTTTATTTTCCAGTTGATTCACTTGGTAAATTCATAACAACAAGACTTTCTTTCTTTCTTTCTTTCTTCGATTAAAATATAGAAGAAAAATAAAAAAAATTAATTAAATCTTTTATCTTTTTAATTGTAATCAAATTAAAACTGAAACTTTTAATTAAACATCTTTTTCTTTATCTTCTTTAATGATCTGTAATAATTTTTGAAATTTAATTTTAATTTCTGCAAATTCATTTAAGACAATTCAAATGCTAAGAGAAATTTAACTTGCAACTATCTTTTCTTTTCTTTTTTTTTTCTTTTTTTAAATAACTAAAAAGCGTTTAAGATTTTAATTTTCTGACTAATATTATTGAGGGTAAATCAAAATTATCAGAAGGTCATTATCTTGCTGGTTATTATGGTTATGAATCATATAAATTGTATTCTATATTAAGAATTTTAAAGTGTTTGTCTGTCTCTCCTTTATAGGTATTGTTTCTTTGTTTAATGGCATATCAGCCTTTGTGGGTTATTTAATACCAAAGCCTTCATTGTAGAAAAATACTAGTGGTACTATTTAACACAGTCTCTTTTTTCCTCTCTTTCTATTTTTCTTTTTTCCTCTCTTTCTCTTTTTTCTCTTTTTTTCTCTCTTTCTCTTTCATTTCTCTTTTTTTCTCTTTCTCTTTCATTTCTCTTTTTTTCTCTTTCTCTTTCTCTTTTCTTTCTTCTCTTTTTTCTCTTTCTCTTCTCTTTCATTTCTCTTTCTCTTTCTTTCTCTTTCATTTCTCTTTCTCTTTCTCTTCTCTTTCATTTCTCTTTCTTCTCTTTCTCTTTCTCTTCTCTTTTTTCTCTTTCTCATTTCCATCATTCTCCTTTTCCCATTTTTCTTTTTTCTCCTTTTCTATTCCCCCTTCCCTTTCTCTTCATTTCTCCCCCTTTTCTCTTTTTTCCCCACCTTTGTCCTTAATCTTTGAATTTTAATGAATCTCTCTCTCTCTCTCTCTCTCTCTCTCTCTCTCTCTCTCTACTGGAGTTTGAATTCACTAAGATATCGCAGTCCAGTACATTACTGTTTCATGTAAAGCTATCAGATTTGTATGTATACTTACCCAACCTTCAAGCCTTGTGTCAAGTGGCTTCAGTGTGATCCCTGGAGGCCACTTTCTTTGTCTAAAAAGGGCAAGGCTGGGTTTATTGCCCAGTGCCTGAGGTGCCTCAAAAGAGAAATGCTGAGCGGATACATGCAATTTTTAAACACTAA
>CM042152.1:29557959-29575459 GCA_023376005.1 Doryteuthis pealeii
GTGTGCGTGTGTGCATGTCTGTATATATGTATGTGTGTGTGTGCATGTCTGTATATATATGTGTGTGCGTGTGTGCATGTCTGTATATATATATATATGTGTCTGTGTGTGCATGTCTGTATATATATATATATGGGTGTGTGTGTGTGTGCATGTCTGTATATATATATATATATATATGTGTGTGTGTTGTGTGTGTGCATGTCTGTATATATATATATGTGTGTGTGTGTGTGTGTGTGCATGTCTGTATATATGTGTGTGTGTGTGTGTGCATGTCTGTATATGTGTATGTGTGTGTGTGTGTGCATGTGTATATGTGTGTGTGTGTGTATGTGTGTGTGCATGTCTGTATATGTGTGTTTGTGTATGTGTGTATAAGTGTGTGTGTGTATGTGTGTATGTCTGTATAAGTGTGTGTGTGTGTGTGTATGTGCATGTGTGTCTTTATATAAATGTGTTTGAGAGATCAAGAAAATTGATAAGACAAATATTAATTTAAAAAAAAAAAAAATTTTTATTCTCAACTAGTTTCAAACTTAGATCATCATCGATTTAAAAAAAAAAAATTTTCAACTGTTAATGTTGCATATCCATTTGTTGGATTAAAATTATTTTTTGGTATCCAAGTTTCTTCAACTGACCATTTTATGTTCTCTGTTATCAAAATCCCTGTAAGTGAACTCTAAAATTGGGAGATATTTGTTTAGCAAATTTCAAATATGCCATAACTGTTTTAGTCAGATATATAACTTAGGCATTTCTTTATTTAAGTGTTTATGTATCAACCCAAATCTACCCATCCTATTTCAAAGTGAAGTTTTGAGGATAGTTTGATTTGATGTTCAAGCCATTTGGGGTCAGTGTCAGGGAACATTTTATCCATTTATCTCTTATGTACCTTTAATGTTTCTCTGTTTATTTGCTGTGGTTTGTTTATTTGTTTTGTTTTACGGTATATAAACCTCAGTGGTTCATTTAATGCCAACAAAGTTTTGAAATAAATTCATTCTTGATGGGTACTGAATTATTTTTTTATATATAAAAGAAATGCCAAAAGATGAACTAGTAATATAGCATATCCATTCATTGAATGAAAATCATATTTTGGTATCCAAGTGTCTTCAACTGACCATTATATGATCTCTGCATAGACACCTGGCATTGAGCTCTTCATTTGAAAGATATTTGTTAAGCATTGGCAGAGTGTGTTTCAAATTAACTGTAGCTGTTTTAGTCAAACATAACTTAGGCATTTGTTTATTTAGGTGTTATGTATCAACCAAAATCTTCCCATCCTATTTCAAATCAATGTTTTGGGGATAGTTTAGTTTGTTGTTCAAGCCATTTGGGGTCAGTGTTTGATATATGATATAAAAATTTTGATTTCAAACCAGCTGTACTCTGCTTTAAAAAAATTGACCTTGTGTCACACTCTGGTGGACGAGGAGTTGGGTAATAATGTCTTAACATTAACTAACAGGACCTGTGGATATACTACAGTATGATAATTTAATTATTATAACGTTTGATATGTTTACTTAAGAGGTATTGCAAAATACTTCAATATTTAAAAAGTATGATAATCTTGAGTTGACTCTCTCTCACTCTTTTTTTCCTTTCTTTCTTTTTATATTTTCATCATGTTCGATTGAAACAGATTAGCGTTATCGCTTCCGTGCACTCATCCCCCCTTCTCTCTCTCTCTCTTTTCTCTTCTTACTTTCTTTCTTTTCTTAAATTTTTTCTGTGTAGCATGTCTTTTTTCTTCCTTTTCTTTATAATAAAAATGGAATGGTCCATTATTTACCTGAGGTAACGTCACTCATAAGAATTCAGTGGATAAGCAACATCAGATAAGGATTTACATTTTTGCATTTCCTCTTGGATGATTTGGACGGTCTCATTTTTAACCAGAGGGTGTTGCAAAATAACAGTCAGAATATTAAGGAACAAGAGTATCAATATATAGTTAGTGAATGCCAAAACTTGTCTGTTAGATTTGATTTTATAATCATTATTTTTTTTTTTTTTTTTTTTTTTTTCCTAAAGTTACAAATAGTTTCTTGGTGTAGAAAACATAGTGGTGAAGTGATAAAGTTAGTGGGCATTGGCAACAATGAAAGTTGAAACCTTACTTGTTGTTTCATATTTAATTTCAAGGCCGAACAGAATATGTAATCATTAGAATAAATGAAAATTTTAACTAGTAGTAGTTGCAAGAAGATAACGGTTGGAAGATTAAGGAACAAGAGTATTGATATATAGATGGTTATCACATTCACGCATTCTCTTTTTCCACAATCGATGGAGTGAGAAGATCCAGTATCAAGTAGCGTTGTACACTGCACCTGAATGACCTGAACCAAATGGCTGTGTGCAGTGAACGTTCTTGATACAATTGAAAATCATTCTTTTCCTCCTGGCTGGCAAACTGTGAATTCCCTGCTCACCAGATAAAGTGGAAGCAGTTTTTCCCCACACACCCACCCTCAAACAAATTGCAAACTAGCTTTGCTTTTTTCGTGACATTCAAGAATGACCTGATGAGCATTCTCCAAACTCAGATATGATATAAAACGCAATATGAGTCCAGGTAAAAAAAAAAAAATATCCATAAATATAAAGGTAAATACACTAAGTAATAAAGAACATTAGGTTTATAAGTTCCAAAAATTCATTTTGAATTCTTCAGTTGGACACATGGCTCAATGGATATAGGTGCTGAGGTAATACAGTTCTAACTGACAATCATCTCTGGGCTGCAGGTTCAATTCTGGCTAAGGGGGATAATAATATAGAATTATTATCACAGCTTAACACTTTTACCCAGTCATGGTTAACGGAATGAGAACAATCTACCCACCGTGGATTGAATAAAGGGTTAGGTTTGAAGTTCCGTAAAGGCTCCAAAGTTCGAAGAGAAGGTTCTTGAGTCGGACAAGAAACACCTGAAAAGGGCTTGGGGGCACATTGGCTGAAATGTTGTGTAAATAACAATACAGATGAGGACAATAGCCCAAATAATCCAAATTGCTTGTGTCACACTCTGGTGGACGAGAAGTTGGGTAATAATGTCTTAACATTAACTAACAGGACCAGTGGATATATTGCAGTATGATAATTTAATTATTACCACGTTTGATATGTTTACTTAAGAGGTATTGCAAAATAATTCAATATTTAAAAAGTATGATAATCTTGAGTTAACTCTCTCTCGCTCTTTTTTTCCTTTCTTTCTTTTTATATTTTCATCATGTTCGATTGAAACAGATTAGCGTTATCGCTTCCGTGCACTCACCCCCCTCTCTCTTTCCTCTTCTCTCTTTCTTTCTTTTCTTAAATCCATTCTTCCCGTATGACCAAAATTCTTGATTTGTTTGTTGTCTCTGGCCAAAATTCTCTGCATGTCACCAATTGTTGCACTATGCTCTCCTTGTTGGAATGGAGAGATGATGTGTTGATAGAAGAAATATTTGTATACTTCTCTCTTGATTGGTACTACATTTAGAGAGTCTGGAATCCTGGTTGCTGGGCTGCTGTTCAGCAGTTCTATGATGTCTGACCTCTCTCTCCTCTCTCACATTTTGCCATGTCTAATCACTCATCCAATCAAACAAAGCCATGTGGCCATTATGATTCATCCTTAAACTTTTCCATTGTCATCTAACACATTTTTGCTAAAAACTTTTCCATGCTAATTTACATATTAGGTTACACCCATGGCTCCACCCAACCCCACCCATTATGTTACACAACTATATAACATTTTTGTATCTGTCCCAAGCAGTATTGTGTTGTTGAGTTTTTAGATATTGTAAAGTAAAGTCTGCAGAGTGGCCTGTTGGTATCAGCTGTACATTAGGAGTTTATATCCATTTTCTTTTCCATTTTGTACCCCCTTTCATATACTGCTTGTTCATAAAAAAATGAGTATAATTCTATCATTGGAGACTTATGTGTATCCTTTTTTTTTAATTTTTTTTTTTAAATGCTACTTGTCCGGATATTGTGTATTTAAAATGTTAAATATTCTTGTAATGTGTAAATGTGTGTATCTTTACTTCCCTTCTGTTGTGAGCCCTGTCTGCTGTGGCTTTAAAATAGACTAACTGCACCTCTGCACAGGGGTAAGACCCCCACCTCCAATGGGCCACCTCTTGGCTGTGATGCTTAAGGACAGAACCATGGTGGATGAGCAGTCCATGACCTGCAACACTCCACTTTGGCCCTTACTTAGGCTAGATGGGCGGTTGAGGCCTCCTCCGATCAATTGGCTGGCCCTGTCAAGTCCTAGCACCTATTTGATTATCACGATCCTTTTGCCCTTACGGCAACCCCCAACTCTTTTTATCATATATGTGCTAAAAAGGAGGTTGCTGAGGGTCTTAGTGTCTTGGGTATGATGTTAAACGCTAGCTGATGTTAAAATTCCAATTTTAGAGTTCTGGGGAATGTGGAGTACCACTTCCTCACTATTACTCTCAGGTTAACTCTGACTCAGAGTGAAAGTACCTGTTAGGGTCCCACCTATAGATTAAATAGAAGAAAATTAGTTTTTTTTAAAAGTTAAAAAAACACAAAAAAAACCTGAATACCTGTCAAGAATGAATAAAACAAAATGTCTTTGGCATAAAATGACCCAATGGGTTGACATGCCGTAAAAACTAACCAACCAACCAACCTTCTGTTGTGTTCAGTGTTAGTATATCATGAATATACTAATTCTAATAATGATCTTTGGTGAGTGATCTTTACTAAATATCTTTTCTACCATATAACATTTCCAATAAAACCTTGGCATTGTTCTTTAAATATTTCTCATACATTGCTCTGGCAAAGGATCAAACTTTTCCAGCTTATATTGTTGTTGGTGTGCCTGCTAGACATTCTTTTCTCATAAGGGACTGTTAATTCAATAATATCAACTTTATTAGCCTATTAAAAATTTAACATTGTTATTTATTAACAATTTGAACCTGGCAAGCCGATCACAATGAAGTAATCAGATTAATGGGGATTTATTTCTAGCAAAATAAAATAAATTGAGGAAATTTTTTCTTCTTTTTCCTTTCTTTCTTCCTTTTTGTCTTCCTTTCTTCCTTTTTGTCTTCTTTTTCTTCTTTCTTTTCTTCCTTTCTTTCTTTTCTTCTTTTCTTCCTTTTCTTTTCTTTTTTTCTTTCTTTCTTTTCTTCTTTCCTTTCTTTCTTTTCTTCTTTTCTTTTTCTTTTCTTTTCTTTTCTTTCTTTTCTTTTCTTTCTTTTCTTTTCTTCCTTTTCTTCCTTTTCTTTTCTTTTCTTCTTTCTTCTTTTCTTTTTCTTCTTTCTTCCTTTTCTTTTCTTTCTTTCCTTCCTTTTCTTTTCTTCCTTTTCTTTCCTTTTCTTCCTTTCCTTCCTTTTCTTTTCTTTCCTTCCTTTCCTTTTCTTTCCTTCCCTTTCTTCCCTTTCTTCCCTTTCTTCCTTTTCTTCCTTTTCTTCCTTTCTTCTTTCTTCCTTTCCTTTTTCTTCCTTTTCCTTTTCTTTCCTTTCCTTCCTTTTCTTTCCTTTCCTTCCTTTCTTTTTCTTTCCTTCCTTTTCTTTTCTTCTTTCCTTCCTTTTTCTTTTCTTCCTTTTCTTCCTTTCTTTCCTTCTTTTCTTTCCTTTCTTCCTTTTCTTCCTTTCTTTCCTTCTTTTCTTTCCTTCCTTTTCTTTCTTTTCTTCCTTTTCTTTCCTTCCTTTTCTTTCTTTTCTTCCTTTTCTTTCCTTCCTTCCTTTTCTTCCTTTTCTTTCTTTCTCCAATTGATTCTCTTTAGACTTAAAGGCCAAAATCTGATTTTCATGATTTTCTTTTCTCAATTTCAAATCTTCCATCTTGATTCTCTTTAAGTTTCTGCTTATTAAAAAATCTGCTTTATTGAATTACTAGTTGTTTTTTTTTTTTTTTTTTTTGTTGTTTTTTTTTTTTTTTTTGTTTGTTTGTTTATCTCCATTTGAATTTACTATTTTTCTGAATAGTCCAAATAATCCAAGTAATACAAACTATCTTTCTCTCTCTGTCTTATATGCCTAGGCTTATGGAGAGAAGTACTGAAATTTTTTTTAATGTGAACACTTTTTTTATGAGATCTAATGATGTCTGTAGTACATAATCCAAGTATATTATTAATATAAATAATGCCAATGTATCTTCTAGGACTCCAGCGATAATATCAAAAAGAAATCTGTGTTACCATGAGGTGACTGGACCATTGTTTTTGTGTCTTTGTAAAGCATCATTATAGTGGTGACAGTTTCTTTGGGGAGATCATATTATTATTTGTAGATTTTTCCAAAGTATTAGGCTCTACACACAGAGGAAAGATAGAGCAAATACTACTAGCATATGGTTTCCCCAAAGAAACTGTTGCTGCAATAATGATGCTCTTCAAAGACATAAAAGTAATGGTCCATTAACCTGATTGTGGCATAGATTTCTTTTTGACATTATTGCTGGAGTCCCACAAGGAGATATATTAGCACTATTTATATTTATAATATGTCTAGACTATGAACAGCGTTAGATCTAATGAAGGAAGGTTTCACACTAAAAGAGGCAAGAAGCAGATGATATCCCACAGAAACTATTACAGGTGTGGTCTACGCAGATGATCTAGCGCTTCTTGCAAATACACCTGCTCAAGCCAAATCACTGCTGCATAGCTTAGAGAAGGTGGCAAAAGGCATTGGCCTCTATGTGAACTTTGATAAAATGGAATTCATGTGTTTTAATCAAAATGGAGGAGGCATATCCACCTTGGATGGCAAGCCTCTGAAATTAGTTGACCAATTCACATACCTAGGTAGTAATATCTCATCTACAGAAAGCAATGTCAATATACACATAGGAAAGCCTTGAACTACTATTGACAGATTATCAATCTTATCGTAATCTGATAAGCAATAATTCTTCCAAGCTGTAGCTGTGTTAGTACCACTGTATGGCTGTACCATTTGGACTACTGTCAGCTCTACACTTTTACAAAGCAAATTACTCAATCTGTGCTACTCATGCGCTGAGTTGTCAGGGACTGGTATTGAACCTGGAACTTTGCATTTCCTAGGTGGGTGCTCTACCAACTGAGCTAAACCGGAGCCACTAAATTATAATCCTACTTAAAAGTCCAAAGTTAAAAAAGATTGGAAGAAATAAACATAAAATTCTATTTACAATAAAAATGAAAATAATTTGAATGATTGTGTGGGTGTGGTGGGAGGAGGCGAAAAAATTTTCAAACAAACAAAAAAAAAATCCCCTAAACAAAAAGGAAACTAAACAAAACTGGGGGACATTTTGATTACTCTCTTTTTACCTCTGCTATTAAAAGAACTGCCAACTGTTTTCCGGTTTTCATGAGGACCAAAAACAATCCAATCAGAATTTCTAAAGTGGGATATGGGAATCCTTAAAGTGAATGGGGGGGATTGGTTGGAGTGTGGGATGGGTTGGTTTGGACTTAGAAAAAATACCGCTGACTTTTCAAGAACATAATTCTAAGGTAGAGAAGAGGTAAGAAAAAACAGCAGGTTGTGGGAGTCCTGGGAATGTCCTAAAAAAAAAAAACTGTGGTTAGGAATGCTCATTCAACCAGCTAACCAAGAAGAACCTATTTTCTTGTTTGATAAACTTATAAAAAACAAACAAACAGGAAATGGTCTTACTCAAGCACAAGTTGACAACATATATATACAGAGATGCTGATAGGTACGCATCCTGTATCCCTGACGCACAAAAATCTAAAAGGACGCAGTAAAATCATATCCATCCCAGTCCCAGTTTTTTTCTTTTTTCTTCCCCCACCATTTCAAACTAACTGTATTTACATTTCAATAGTTTCTTAGAAACAAATTACACAGGATAGGTTATAAAGTAGGAGTTAGACAAATTTATTTGGGACCCATAAATTTTCCCAGGAACTCCTTCAAAGCAAATATGTGTGTCCTATGCCGCACTAAATCAAAAAGCTATCAGCATCATTATGTGTGTGTGTGTGTGTGTGTGTGTGTATATATATATATATATATATATATATATATATATATATATAACAAAAAGTGAGAAGACAAACAGGAATATTTTTATGTTATTTATTTTATGATAGTCTCTCTACTTAGGTCATCTTCAGAAAATATCGAAAAAGTTTTGAGAAAAAAATGTCTAGTCAAAAAAAATTATTTTAAGAAAAGTTTTCATTCAAATATGACCTGTCCATTTATTTATATATTATACATATTATATATATCTATATATTAATACTTTGTTTCCTTATTCTTCTGACCATTATCATCTTACAACACCCTCTAGTTAAAAATGAGACCATCCAAGATGGAATGCAAAAAATGTAAATTCTGATTATCTGGTGTTGCTTATCCACCGAATTCTTATTTCTTTTGAGTGTCGTCACCTTAGCTAAATAATGGATCATTCCTTTTTTATCATGAAGAAAGAAAGAAGAAAAAGGACATACCAAACATAAAAATATAATAAAAAAGAAAGAAAGAGTAGGCGAAAGATAAAGAGAGAGGGTGAGTGTGCGGAAGCGATAACACTAATCTGTTTTAATTGAACATAATGAAAAGAGGAAAAGAAGAAAGAAGAAAAAAGAGTGAGAGTTAAATCAAAATTATTATGCTTTTTACATATTGAACAATTTTCAATAGCTCTTAAGTAAACATATCAAATATTGTAAAAATTAATTATCATACTCTGGTATATCCTCAAGTCCAGCTAGTTATATATATATTTATGTATGAGTAGTGGCTTACCGGTGGGTACGGGTACGATCGTTGGGAGCACAAAGGATCCAGGGGTTAAGACCGTGAAAAAACAAATACAAAGTGCTCAATACAATGTAGAGCAAAATTTATTTAAGAAATGGATATAAATTAACCTACTCGAGTTTCATCATCTGAATCTTCAGGGTAACATCCGCTGAATTAATCGAGTTTTCGATTAATATCAGTTGATACCACATATGTCTGTTGAAACGGGTCTTATCATTACAGATAGATGCTTGTTTAACAAGCGTCTATCTGTTAACCCGTTTCAACAGACATATGTGGTATCAACTGATATTAATCGAAAACTCGATTATTTCAGCGGATGTTACCCTGACGATTCAGATGATGAAAACTCGAGTAGGTTACTTTATATTCATTTCTATATATATATATATATATATATATATATATATATATATATATATATATAATGAAATAGCTGCTGCTAGAGTTTTTTCATCTAAACATGTTTTCTCAAAATTGTTTTGACATATTTCATTGCTACTTCTGTAACACAGTTTAGAAAACTTGGATTACTTTTAGTTTTAAAAAAAAAAAAAAGATTACCAAGAAAACATTTAAACTAAAATCCTATAAGAAAATTTTTTCACTTTTTAAAATAAATAAAATCAACCCAAGAAAATTCTGTGCTTTTTTTCCAATCGATTCAAAACATCAATAGTTTATTGACTTATACAACAAGTGGGAGGGTCGGGGGTTTATAGTAAATATTCATGAGATGTATTATTATTATTATTATTATTATTATTATTGTCTTTATTATCATTACTATTATTATTATTTTTATTATTGTTTTATTTTTTTTATTATTACTATTTTTATCATTACTATTTTATTTGTTATTATTCTTATTATTTTTATCATTATTTATTTCTGTTACCAGACTTGTTTTTTCAAACTGAAATCTTCTTTGGTACGCTTATGACTTTAATATTGATTTAAAAAAAAAAAAGAATTTTTTATTTTCATTTATTTATTTTTTTTGTCTCAAAGTTGCAGGCTTTCTTAAATAAAATTTATTTTTAAAAAATTTTTGTTATTCATTTTTTTATAAATTTTTTAATTTAATTCCTTTTTCCAACCAGTGCGCGAAAACATTGGAAATATTCAAGGTAATTTATTAGTTTTGTTTTTTGGTGTTTTTTGTTTGTTTTTTAACAACTATTTTCATCACCTTTCATCTTTCTTCGGTTCTACTCTTCTCATTCACCCTCATTTCTATTTCACCCCACCCCCCAACACTTCACTGAGCCTGTTTTATATTGTTTATGCACTGAATTTGAAGTTTGCCAGCATCTTTTCGAAAAATCACTCTACAAATAAACAGTTTAAAAATACTTTTTTTTCTTCTTTTTTTTTTAATTTAAAATTTTTTTTATTTGAAGTTTGAAATAAGATTCCTCCACAACTAAACAATTCTTTTATTGATGCTTTTCTAGAATTTTCTAGAATTTTATTATTTAGTTTTATTATTTTTTATTTATTTTATTTTATTTTATTATTTATTTTATTTTATTTTATTATTTAGTTTTATTATTTTATTATATTTTATTTTATTTTTTCTATTTATTATTTATTTTATTTATCTATTTTATTATTTATTTTATTTTTCTATTTTATTATTTATTTTATTTTATTATTTAGTTTTTATTTTTTATTTCTATTTATTTTATTTTTCTATTTTATTATTCTATTTTTTTATTTTTATTATTATTTTATTTTATTTATTATTTTATTATTTTATTATTTATTATTTTATTATTTATTATTTTATTAATTTATTATTTTATTATTTATTTTATCTTATTTTATTATTTATCTTATTTTATTATTTATCTTATTTTATTATTTATCTTATTTTATTATTTATCTTATTTTATTTTGTTATTTTAAATTTAATTATTTTATTTTGAGAATGACCTTGAATTGACATCTGTCAACATTTTAAATAAAGCATTTTTGGTGTTTTTGTAGCACTGAGAATTTTTAAGAAAAATTATTTTTCTTATTATTAATTTCTTTCTTTTTGTAGTTTATTAATATTAACTCTTAACATTAACTTCTTCTCCTCCTGTTTCTCAATCTTTATTTTGTCATTCATTTTGTTTCAAGCATTCTTTTCTTTTTTTTTTAGTTTTAATTTGAAATTCCATTTTTAACCCATTGACTTTTGCATCTTGATTACTATTGAAATTAACCTTTTTTGTAAAAGACTAACTTTAGATCTACTCACAGGGTCATCTGGTACTGTTTGGGATTGGGGGAGATGATAAAAGAAAATGTTATAATAAAAAAGAAAAAATTCTGGTATATATTTTCGTAGGATTCTCTTTATACGAAAATATGAACATTACATAAACTAATAAAAATATGTGCCCACCTGGGTGCAAATATTTAAGTTTTAATGTAACACAATATTATATTAAATTTGAAAAACTAAAAAAACTAAATAAGAACAAATATAAAAATATTACACTTATATTAATTGATTTCTATGTAAAATTATATATAGGATTGCTTTTGATATGTTTCAGAATAACATGATAGAATTAGAAATCAGTAACAGCAAATAATTATTTATTAAACCCAGTTTTGTTAAAATCAATATGCAAATTATTCCCACCATATACTATGTAAATCTCTATTTCTTAGAGATATATAACACATATTTCAGGATTTTAGTGACGTCAGTGGTCACTTATTTTCGGTTACAGACATTTACATAATCTCCATTATTATAAGATGCCCTCACAAAACGTTTTGTCCATAAAAATTCTAATAGTTTCTTCATACACAATATTTCTTGTTATTACATCTTTTGCATCTGTGTAGAGTCCTTTTATATTACTTATAATATTGTATACTATACTTTACATCTTGTGTATATAGCATACCTTACTCCTTTGTATATTTCTGGGTAGCTCTGTTTGGGCTGTTATTTCATCTTTTACTTTCTTCATATATAGTATACCTGTATACCCATGGTTGTACACAGATGTACTTGACTTCTTTTCTTGGATACTTGTTTTATATTTCTTCTATCTTGTTGTCTTCCATCTTAGCTTGGGCTTCTCTGTCTTTCTCTGGGCTGGTGTCTTTAGCTGGATCTTCTGTTAATCTGTATCTGACATCTTGTATTGTTATACAAATTATCAGGTGCTCTTCCAATATGGGATCGACTGAATGGTTTCTAATCCAATATGTGATCTACCAAGTTGTTTAAATTCCAATATGTGATCTACCCATTAACTACCCATTATTTTCCCATTAGACTAACCCTAAACCCCTAACCCTAACTTCTTTTTTCCTAGTAGATCACATGCCATCAATAGTAGATCAATAGTAGATCACAAACCTTTGGTAGGGTCACATATTGAAAGAGCACCAATTATATAGCCTCATCTCAAAAATTCAGACAAAAAATTCTCCTGATTTAAATTTTTTTGAATGATAATTTTTATCTGAAAATAAATAATTTCTGTTTGATCTAAGATTTTTGAAAAGCCATACATATAGGCAAATTGTCTTTGTTAAATAAGACTTTTTTTTTTTTTAGTAAAGACAAAATAGAGAAAATATAACTAATGAGATGCCAAGATATGTTGATAGTTTTATAAAAATCCTTTTTCTGTACAAGACCATTAAAAATCTATTTTCAGATTTCTTGAAAATTGCCTGCAATGTCTTGAAATGATTAGGGGTTGGGTTTGTTTTTTTGTTTTTTTTGTTTTTTGTTTTTTCTTGGGGTGGGGGCATGTTGCATGTCAAGACTACTTGATCAAATCTGCTACCCTTGTGTCTGCTTTATTAAAATTTTCTTGATAATATGGCAAAGTTGCCAATTAAAATTTGCATTTCTTTATCATTTTATTTTATTTTATTTTATTTTATTTTATTTTCAAATCAAACAAGATTTGTAAATATTTTTTTTTCTTTTCCTCTATCAAATTTCAAATCAAAAATAGGCAGGAAAAATTTGAGTCTTTTTTATTTATTTATCTATTCATTTATTTATTTTTCAATTTTTTTTTAAGCATTAATTGTGCAACTCTTTTAGAGTTGCTATATATAAGTTAGGATAGCATGGACATGAAGTCAACAGCACTTGGTTACTGACAGTCTCTCACCTATGTGATTTTCAAACCAAGTGCATAGGCAAGAAAATGTCAGTTACCAAGTGGTGTTGACTTCCTATCCACACTACCCTAACTTATATTGCTGTATCAACGATATTGAACACTATTTATTTATAAATATAACACACACACACACACACACACTATATATATATATATATATATATATATATATATATATATATATATAAAGATTTTTTTTTTTTTGAAGGCAAAATAATGCAAATTTATGTTGAAAAACATATTTATTTAAATTTTCTTTTTTATCCTTTTTTTTATTTGCATTATTTTGCCTTAAAAAAAAATATCTTATTACATTTTATAATTAATGCTTCAAACACACTATAAAAACAAACAAAATCTTTATATATATATATATATAGAGAGAGAGAGAGAGTAACTAATAGCTACTAAGCCCCATTGTCTATACTAATATATTAGAATAGACAATACTCAGCTATCAATTACTCACCTATGCAATCATCAGATCCTTATCCTTAGGCTTGGCCTGATAATTGCAAAAGTGAGAAACCGACAGTTACCAAACTCTGATGACTCTGTCTACTCTATCCTAACCTAGATATACTACTTATATAGAGCACTCTTTTTTTTATGAATATAGCAAACTATATTATAAACATATATATTGTTGACAATATGGGTGCTATATTTCTAAGCAGATAGTGCTCAATATCATTGATAGAGCATGTGGCCTTTTGGTCTGAAGATCACATGAACAAGAAACTGTCAGTAAGCAGGTGTTCATTCCATATTCATGCTACCCTAACTCAAATATGTATGTATATATATGTAGTGTATATGTATGTATGTAATTTTTTTTATTTTATTTATTTTTTTATGATTGGTGACATGCCATTAAAATCAGTCTAGGGTTATTTTATGCCTAGAGGTTAGAAAATTGCATACATCATACATTTATGGACATGGAATTTGCAATCCGAGTTCAAATCCTGAAGGAAACTCTACACATTTCACATAACGTTAATACTGTTGGGAAAGGTATGAATCCAACTATTCTCCCTCTTGCTATGGATAAATAGTAGGGCAGACTGGGCTCTTTAATCTTGGTATGACAACTACTCTAGGAAAAGGAAACTCTGAATTCAAACCTGTTAAACTCTGGTTAAAAATTGACTTTTATCACACCCTTCTTGTGTTGAGATGTTGGATAAATATGTGCATTGTACATTTATTTTTGTGTGTATCGAACTGTTGGCAGGGCTTAGAATACACTGATTGTATCCCTAGCTTCAGGGTACCCCCAAAGGAGGTGTTCTGGGTATGAACTCTAAATAGCATCTGATTTATCAATTCTTCGGTTTTTATGACTCAGCAGCTCCGGATGCTTCTGCTAGTATTGTAAAGGTGATAACTAGATAATGTAAAAGTTGGTATCAGCTAGTCAATAAAGGAGTCTATCCCTTTTTTGCTAGTGCTAGGGACATTTTTTTGGGTGAGGTAGATCGACACATCTACCGTCAGCTCCCAGCTACTTTACCGCACAGATCAAGCTGTGCTACTCAAGTACTGAGTTGAAGGGGACCGATATTGAAACCAAAACCTTGTGATTCTTAGATAGGTGCTGAAAGTGTCAGGTTGCTCAATATACTACCCAGTACTACTTGTTTCATAGATTTATCGGCGACTAAACCGGTAACCCCCACAGATTTTATCTGGTGAGAAAGGTGGCTAGACACTCTGCAGAATGAAAAACAAGACCTGTTATAGGGCGGAGGAAGCTCTTTGCTCAACCCAGGATGCCGTCTCGGAACACAACAGAACACTTTGGATTATTTGGATTATTGTCCTCATCTTTATTGTTATCCACACAACATTTCAGCCAATCCGGCCTCCGGTCTTCTTCAGGTATTCAGAGAAATTGAACAGAACATATTCATTAATTAAAACAATTCATCGAACAAAGATAAAACCTGAAAAATTTTAATGAATAATTATAACAAATATGGATGAATAGTTTAGATATTTATTTCATCATCAAGTCACACTGAGAGCACAGATCCCCATGACTTTCTCTCACCACCAGTCCCTATCAGTCATCACACATGTCAGGTATTTCACATGGCATCCGGAATACACACAGAGCAGACTGATGTAGGTTTTTGCTGGTTGACCTACAGTGGTGTGTCCATGTATCCACAGGAGAACGATACTTATGAATTCATTATGAGATCCAGGGTGAATTCCGTCACAGAATATAGGGGACTGCTTGTGAATTTGTTATTCCCTTGTTACTCCTTCCATGAATTCACAACAAGTGAATTCATTGAATGGAACCAGCTCAACTGACACAAGGTGAATGCCAGAACAGAACAGAACACATTCATTAATTAAAACAATTCATCTAACAAAAATAAAACCTGAAAAATTTTAATGAAAAATTACAACAAATATGGATGAATAGTTTAGATATTTATTTTATCATCAGGCTCAATGAACCTAGGGTGAATGGAGTTACAGAAACAGAACAGAGAAATTACTGACTGTGCTAAACTGGCCCCTTTGTGAATTGTGTAAAATCTTTGCAAATGATGATTGTACTTTTTGATGTTGGTATCTTTTTAAATTCTCTTTCTATTGTGTTGTTGTATACAATAGAAAATAATTGATGCAATTGTCTTGAAAATTTCTTTTAAAAAAATTAATTAAATATCAAATAAAATCAACAAAAACTGCAAAAATGTCTGATAAAGTCTTTGAATAATCAATTTTTATTGTCTGGAAATTTATACAAGTCAATCAACTTTTTGTTTGTCAGAATAATCACTTTTTTTTTTTTTTTTTTTTTTTTTTTTTTTTGTCTGTCTGTCAAATATCCAAAGATGGTGCTAATTTTTTCTGATCTCTACATCATTTATAAAAAAAATTTCAACCTATTTGTGTTTGTTTGCGTGTGCGTGAAAATTTACAAAAGCATTTTGTTAATTTATAAGTTTTTCAAATAGAAATAACATAACTGAACTGTTCAGTGTCTTTGTAGATGAGTAAAATAAAATAAATATACTTCTGGAGAAGTTAAATTTTGAAGACCTAATTTTTAAAGACGAGGGGAGGGGTATTATATTAGACACACACACACACACACACACACACACACACACACACACACACACACACATTATTATTATTATAATACTAAAGCTGAGCGAATCAATGTTTGGTTCCTTAAATACTAAAATATTCCTTATTTGTAGGAAAAATTTTCATCGTTTTAGTTGTTAGTAATTTACAATTAACTCACAAAACAACCCCTCTCTCACTTATCTTATGGCCTATCAATTTCCACACCCTCTATATATTTCATTCCCCTCGGTATTAAATTCTTAGTACATCTGTGGGAGCAATGAGCGTGAGAATAAGCCATTCTCTCAAACCCTGCTACCACCTCAAAATCAGCAGTCAGGTGAAATCTCTCTTTTCCACCCTCTTTAACTAATAACAATCCCCGACTCCTCTGCTTCTCTTCACTTTTTTCTAGTATATATATATATGTATATATGATGGACTCTCCTATCATGAATGCTAGATGAGGGTCAGCAGTGAGTGATTTGTTTCCTTCCATGTTGTGCATGCTATCAAGAATACATTTTGTGTTTCCTTGAGTGTGATAGCAGCCCAGCCTTGCTGCGAGCTATGAAGCCACACTGACAGATGGAATTTCCTAAAGTGGGAGTCAGATGTTTTTGTTTTAAAGTTAGACGGAGCTGATCTCAATGTTTCAGTCTATTTTCTTGAAAGCTCTTTAATCTAGCGAAACATATTTTACGCCATTCTTTCCGATTTGATGCTAGATTTTCCCAAGTAGGTTAATATTGAGGCATTTCAAATTGTCCTTCAATTTGTCTTGATAGCGTAAGAGTTGGACGTCCAATAGAACACTTAGCATTTGGTAATTGTCCATATAATATCTTCTTTGGAAGCCTGTTCTCATTCATTCTGACAATGTGACCAGCCTACCTAAGCTGAACCTTTGCTAGTAAGGTTTCAATGCCAGCAATGTTACATTTTTTTTTTAATATTGTGTTATTTTTCACTCTATCATCCCATTCTATACCGCAAATGGCACAAAGACAACGCATGTGAAAGGCGTCAAGTTGGTTTATGTGCTTGCGGTAAAGTTTCAGCACCATACAATAATTATATATATATATATTAGACTTCAATTTACTTCGGCTGTCAGCATATATATATATATATATATATATATATATATATATATATATATATATATATACACACACACAGTGGTACCTTGGCTTACAAGTTTTCCAAGTTGCAAACTGTCACTTGGGCATTTTTTTTTTTTTTTTTTTTTTTTTTTTTTTTTTGCTTTGTGTTGAGAGCTAAAATTTGAGATATGAAGGAGCTTTATATATGCTTATGCAGTGATGCTGATAGCTTTTTGATTTAGTGCATCCTGGGATGGACATTGCTTTGAATGAGTCCCTTAGAAAATTTAGGGGTCCCAAAACTCCTACCTTGTATCCTATTCTGTGTAATTTATTTTTA
>CM042152.1:29577959-29677959 GCA_023376005.1 Doryteuthis pealeii
AGGTGCCCAGAGTTGGGTATATAGTTATTTACTAAGCTTAGCTTAGATGTGGCACAAGGCTAGAAGTGTGGAGCGCCCAGTGAACTCACTAACAATAGTCTGCAAATAGTCTTATGTTATTAATTTACCAAATTATATAATAGACATTAACAATGTTATTTATAGTTTCAGTTCTAGCGATTATTCTTGAAGTGAATTCAGTGGAATTTTTTCTGAATCCACTTAGTGAGTCTAAGATGGGAAAGACAGGAGCAATCCTTAGCTTCAAAAATAAAATTATTAATTTTGTTATCAAGAGTCAATCTATATAAATGTATTTATGGTAATCATTGAATTATTGATCTTTTATCACTATTAATCAGTTTTAGTAGAATTTGATCTTGGGAATCGCAAGGTTACATGTTCAATACCAGTCCTTGGGTAATCTGATCTGTGCAGTGAAGTGGGGAGCTGAGAGTAGGTGTGGTGCTCCACCTCAGCAAAAAAAAAAAATTTCCTTGGTCTAATGCTTGCGAAAAGGGGATAGACTCCCTCGCTGATACTGGCAATAGGCCCCTCTGCCACAGCAAAATTATTGTTTAGTCAGTAAGATTTTTTTCCCCCTTCCCTATCTCACTGTACACAGTGAAGACATAGTTTGGGATTCATAGATCTTTTACAGTCGGTTCCTGGGGAAGGCCTTGAAAAATTCTATAGATTTTCTTGAATTTTAATTAATTACTAAAGATTGTCTATTCTGATATCAATTACCAACTACTTTATCAGTTATATGGGCACCACAAATGGTGTGATGGTTAATAAACTAGGTTAAGAGTTTGATTGTCACTGAGTGCCCCATATTTCTGACCTTGTCTTCTGGCATAACATAATACTCTGGGCTGGGTTAGCTCAGTCGGTAGAGTGTTCGGCTAGAAACCACATTGTTCCTAGTTCGATTCCGGTTCTTGCCAACTCAGCGTATGAGTAGCACAGGGATCTGTGCGGTAAAGTAAGGAGCTGATGGTAGGTGTGGCGCTCCACCTCAGATGCCAAAACAATCTCCTTGGTCTAGCGCTAGTGAAAAGGGGATAGACTCCCTCGCTGATTGGCTGATACCGACATTAGGCCGCCCCGACGACTTTACTTATATATATAATCATTTTGCTATGCTCAAACAGTTTATGGAGGAAACTTCATAATAGGTGATGATCTCAAATGAACTTCAGTAAAATTTTGATTGTAATCATTCAATTATGATTATTCATTTATTTAATGAAATATTTCACCAAACAGAATTTTTAATCCAATATATATATATATATATATATATATATTATTAATGTGTATGGTTGGCACTAGTATACTAGAAAAAGTAATAGTAATCCAACGTACAGTGTTATTAGAAGAGTGCTCAATATCTGTGATAGAGCGTTGATAGTTCAATGAGAAATCAAAACAAATAAAAGTTTTTGCTTTTATTTATTTAATTATGGGAACGGTATTACAACCAGCGGTTTCTTGCTGAAAGCATTCATCAGGTCTGATGAATGCTTTCAGCAAGAAATATATATATATATATATATATATATATATATATATATAAAATTATGTAATAATTAAATGATTACAGAAAGGATAAATTTGTCAACAATTTTGGTTTTATTACAATCAAAATCTTACTGAAGTTCATTCTCCTCCCAATTGAGATCACCACATATTATGAAGTTTCCTCCATAAACTGTTTGAGCATAGCAAAATGATATATATATTAGTAGTTTGTTTTTTTGTTTTTTTTAGTATTGGAGAATTGATAATAAAGTGTTTGATTATGGATGTAACAGCTGTATTATTTTTATAGAGTACAATACATTTAAAGTGCAATTGTTACCATTGATTTCAAAGCAGCGTGTTAGCCACTTGGTGTGAGCATATGCATGCACACATATATGTAGATATACATGCAAGTACACATAGGCATGTATATGTGCAGGTATAAGTGTTGATGCGATGATACACATATGTAAATGGAAAGAGAGAAAGAGCTGCAAGTGAGAAAAAAAAAGAACGAAGCACCCTTAATCACCACAACCAGGGCTGAATGAAGAAGAAAGAAAGAGAGAGTGAGGAAAAAAACAACGCACTACTTATATACACATAGACATGTATATGTTTGGATGTAAGTGTGAATATAGTGTTATACATATGTAAACAGAGAGAGAGAAAGAAAGAGCAAATAAGAAACAAAGAACAAATTAAACACCATAACTGGAGCTGATAAAAAGGGAGTGAAAAGAAAATGACACACTACTTGTTTACTATGACAGGGAATAAAAGACAAACCTCAGTGGAGGGATACAAGAACAGCTCTCTCTCTCTCTCTCTCTATCACATACACACACACACACACACACACACATACATATGAACTGATATTCATTGCATATTATTTCCTGTGCATGTCTTAACAATAAGTGGCTAACACGTTGCTTTGAAATTAGTGGTGTGTGTGTGTATATATATATATATATATATATATATTTTGTCATTTTTGAACTGATTTCAACCCATCTTTCAGGAGGAATAGTTAGTCTCCACAAAAAGACCTTTTCAGACTGTATTTAAGTGGATTTCTCTCATCCTCTGTCTTACTGTCGCCCTCACTGTAAAAAGGTGTCTGTCTCACAGTATTTACCTACTCTCTTGGTAATCATTACAAGTATAAGATGTCTCTCCCACTCTTTCTATGCACTTAGACCCTTTCTGTCATTTTTTTTTTTCACCATTTTTATATCAAATATAATAAATTGATAGGCTTTCATAAAGGAATCTTTTTAGGGGTCTCTGTTACCACTTGACCTCAGTGACCTCAATGGTAGAATGAATGATTGACATGGTTACAAAACCCATTTGTGTTTATTTCAATTTTTTTTTCTTTTCTTTTTTTTTTTTTCTTGGGCCAGTCTTGAAAGGAAAAACTTGGTGTGGCTTTGCCCCATCAATGGGGTATTGATGGGGAAAAGTGTTTCAACACTTAAATTTTATTCAAATGAAGCCATTTTCATTTTCTCCCAGGCTACACCACCAGAGTCCTTGTGGGGTAGTGGCTAACATCCTTGACTATGATATCATAGTAAGGTAGTTCGAATTCTAGTCACGCTATTACATTCACTTTCAGACTAATACCCTTGGAAAAGATAGGAACACACCTCATCCCCGCCAGCTATGGGTTAAATAGTACCACTAGTATTATTCTTCTACAATGATGGCTTTGGCATTAAATAACCTAAGAAGGTTGATATGTCATTAAACAGAAAAGCCTAACCCAGGCCACACACTCAGCACCCCATCACTTGCATACAAACAATAAAAACACCTTTGTTGGTATTAGGTCTATTGCAAATTTAGAATTACTAATCTAACACCAAATCTGTGACCATAGCTATCTAGAGCCTTAACCTATAAGTAAAGTCGTCGGGGCGGCCTGAAGTCGGTATCAGCCAATCAGCGAGGGTGTCTATCCCCTTTTCACTTGTGCTAGACCAAGGAGATTATTTTAGCGTCTACTATCAGCTCCTTACTTTACCGCACACATCCTTGTGCTACTTATACACTGAGTTGGCGAGGACTGGTATCGAACTAGGAACCTTGTGGTTTCTAGCCGAACGCTCTATCGATTGAGCTAACCCGTCCCATTGCCTTAGCAGTGATCATCAAACCCCACAAGCCCTGTCAGTTGGGGTTTTTGAATATGCTGACTGCACCTCTGCAGAGGGGTAAGACCCTCTGAATGGGGCTACCTATTGGCCATGGGTGGTAACCTGTGATGCTTAAGGATGGAACCCTGGTGGCTGAGCAGTCTATGACTTGCAACACTCCACTTGGCCCTTACTTAGGCTAGATTGGCGGTCAGAGAGGCCCTTTCTGATCAATCGGCTAGTCACGTCAATTCCTAGCACCTATTTAATTGTCCCAACCTTATTGCCCTTATGGCCACCCCACCCCTCAACCTATTTTATCATATGTGCTAGAAGGCGGTGGCTGGGAGTTTTAATGTCCTGGGTATGACGCTAAACTCTATCTGATGGTGAAGTCCCAATTCCGGAGCTCTGGGGAATGCGGAGTACCCCTTGATCATCAATGCTCCCTAGTCCACTCTGACCCGGAGTGGTAGTACCTGTGAAGGTCCCATCTTTGGGTTAAATAGAAAAACATGAGTTTTCAAAAAAATGTATTGAAGAAGAAAAAAAATTGAGTACTCATCAAGAATGAATAAAACAAAAATAACCCAATGGATTGAAATGCCTTAAAACCCAACCAACCAACCAACAATCAGACAATGTCTGATCTGATGAATATGTGGTATGTGTTCTGTTCAGATGACCAACATACAAATAAATCTTTTGACCTTTTCACTTTGGACTACAAATTAAAATCAAATCGTGCTTTTGCATAGAACTTTTAAATTCACACTTTCTAGATTAAAAACAAACAAACAAAAAAAACAATTTTGTTCTGCTGCCACTCAGTTGCTGCTGCTGCTGCTGTTGATGGCCTCATTCTGTCCCTGTTTTTTTTTTGTTCTCTTCACAACCTTGGATCTTTCCATCACCCCCAGTAGAATAGTATTATTCATTTTGGGAACAACTGTTATAAAGTAACCGAAAACTTCTAAAAATAACAATAAATCAATATTGGGCTTTTTATTTTTTATTCTTTTTTTTATTTTTTTACTAGATATGAGAAAACCATATCGACAAGACTCAGATGTATTTGACATCAAAGACTTGACCTCTGAAGATCCCATAACTCAGTTTGGTTCCTGGTTCCAAGAGGCTTGCAAGAATCCAGACATTAAGGAACCAAATGCTATTGCTTTGGCAACTGCATCTCGGTATGTTTTAATTTTTTTTTTTTTTTTTCTTTTTTCAGTTTTCTTATTCTATTGTAGGACTGTTTATTTAAAATTTCTTTATAGAATTTTGTTATCTTTTCACATTTAAGCGAATAAAATCTTGATGGCAAATTAGACTAAAAGCAAATTTTAAGGAAAAAAAAAATCTCTCGTAGAAAATTTTTTCTTTTTTCTTTTTTGTGTCATATTGCATTATAAAGCTGTCAGCCACATAACATAATTTAGCCCTGTCCGCTGGGGCCTTAGAATACACCGACTGCACCTCTGCAGAGGGGTAAGATCCCCCTCCCCCAATGGAGCCACCTGTTGGCCATGAGTGGCAACCCATGATGAATAAAGATGGAACCTCTACCCCTTACTTAGGCTAGACAGGCGGACGGAAAGGTGCACTCCGATCAATCAGCTGGCCATGTCAAGTCTTAGAACCTATATGATAGTTTCAAACCTATTACCCTTATGGCAAGCCCCAACCCTTTTTATCATATATGTGCTAGAAGGCGATGGCTGAGGGTCTTCATGTCCTGGGTATGACGTTAAACTCTATCTTATGGTGAGGTTCCAGTTCTGGAGATCTGGGGAATGTGGAGCACCCATTCATCACCATTACTCCCGAGTTCACTCTGACCCGGAGTGGTAGTACCTGATAAGATCCCATCTATGGATTAAATAGAACGAAATTAGTTGTAAAAAATGTGTTTAAAAAAGATTTTAGTACCCACCAAGAATGAATAAAACAAATTGTCTTTTGGCATAAAATGACCCAACAAGGTTTGACATGCCGTAAAATCCAACCAACCCATAATTGTTGTTACATTAATCTATAAAAATTTATATACAAATATTACAATTAATATAGGACATATTTAGTAGTTGGTAACTAGTAGTTAATTTGTTCAGATAACAAATATTATTAAAATATGACTTAATGGGCAAGTATAAATGAATTTTGTCACATGACAAAGGTTAACTCTAACTTAATGGACCTAAATTCCACCATCGTATGTCACCCTGTCAAAAGAAAAAAAAATACCAAAAATCAGGGTATTTACCGAATTTAATGAAATTTTCAGTGTTGATATATTAATGAATAAAAGATATAATGCACCACTTATTTTATTTAAAAACTTTTACATTTGTTAACTTTGAACCACGTATCTTTGAGAATCTGTGTTATGCCTCAAAATTAAAAAAAAAAATTTTTTAAACTAATAACCTGGGAAAGTGAATCCTAAAACTTTAATCTGTTTTTCTAAAAAAAAAAAATTGTTTTAAATATATATATATATATTTTTCCACAGCCGGTAAAATTTTCTCACAGCACCCCCAACCCCATTCCGCATCAAACACCTTGCTCAGAAATCAGGTTAATAATCAATTTCTACACCCCACCACACCCTCTGCTGTATTAGAAATAAAATTTAAAATTATTATTGCAAATAGAAATTTGACATTTTTTTTCTCTGTTTTTATCCATTTTATTGTCAGAAGCAATTTAATTTTCTTGAAATAAAAATACCCAGTGATGTGCTGGTAACTGAAATATTTAAGTGGGTGTTATATTCTAAGATCCAAGTTATTTTAAGACCTAATGATATTTAAGCTACTTACACACATCATGAGTTTTATAAGAAGACAGGAAGCCTCTTAGTTTCATGTCCTTTTTCTTTTCTTTTCTTTTTTTTTTTTTTTTTTTTTTTTTTTTTGGTGAATCTTGAATAATGAGATTTTACTTTAAAGAAAGAAAAATATTTACATTTATAAATTTCATACACTTTAAGAGTATGAAATGTAATTCAATCTCAAAAATCTGTGCTATTGAACCTCACCATCCCTGCACAGGAAATAGAAACCCAGGCCTCTCAGCTGCTCCTTGTATGTATTTACCCAACCCCTCTGCCACGAACAGGGTGTGACACAAGGTCAATTTTTAAGCTGGTTTTAAATTTGGAGTTTTCCTTCAAGACTGGTTGCCTAACCAACATTAACCCAGTCTGTCCAACTATTTACCCATAGCTGGAGGGAAAAGAGCTTTAGTGCAAAGTGAAATGCAAACAGCCTCATCCAGGATTTGATCTCTGTTCGCAGATTCCATTTCCTTCAATAGTAACCATTACATGAAACTTGTCCCAACAGCTCATTATACGGTTCTGTCTTTGAGCTAAATTTAATTCTGTGCATTCAGTTGATTTAAATTTCTCTCCAATCTCGGCTCTTAGTAGATGCTCTCATCATTTTCACAAATCAATTATATATATATATATATATAGTTCAAAAAGTGCTATATCTGACCTTGTGTATATAAGCTATAACCGATATTTGGTCTCTTGAAGTTTGTATTTTTTTTTTTTTTCCTTTATGCAACCTCATTAAAATCCACAAAGTTTCTTTGGAGTGAATGATTCCTTTTTGTTCTTTTATCCATCCATAATTATTTTCAACTGACTGTTTTCCAAGCTACTTTACAAAATGCCACTTTATAAAGCTTCACAAATGATCGTTTCGGATTTGGTTATAAACTTTCAAAGTAGATCAAAGATCCGAAATGATTAAAGAAAAAATCTTTACATTTGGATTTTCGATTTTGTGCCAACTAATCTCTACAGCTTGCCAGTTAATTCAAAACAGAAAATAAAGGAAATATAATTTTAAAATCTAGTCTGACACAAGGTCATATTCTTTAGAGCCTCCCATATGTATATACCCACTTCCACCACAGGGTGTGGCATGAAGTCAATCTTTTAAAAGTAGGATGCAGTTTGTTTGAATTCAGTTTTCCTTCTCCTTCACTGGTTGTCAGACCAAAACTAAAGAGCCCAATCTGCCCTACTATTCATCCAGTATTGTGCGACTAAAATGACACCTTGTAATATATATATATATATATATATATGTGTGTGTGTGTGTGTGTATTTGGGCAGCATTTTTTTCATTTATGCATGTTGAATTAAACAAAAGACACATCTCCTGTTTAACAATTTTATTTGTGATCTTTTCAAGTTTTCTGGCCAACTTTTTAATATTTGGGTGGAATTTGTGGATTAGTCCACCAAAGTTCAGGTCCCGAGTACTTTCGGCACTTTGAAGTGCCATCATCAGGGGTGATGTGTTCCAGTTTTTTCAAATTATATTAATGTGGAGGCTGGAAAGAAAAGAATTGATGGGAAAGGTGCTATAGGCATTTTAAAATGTGTGTACTGCATTGGAAATTAATTTTGTTTAAGGATGGTTTGTATTGTTTTATGTATAACGCTTCTAGTATTTGGAGTTTTTGTTTATTTTTTTCTTTGTGTAGAATGTGTGTATTTTCAGTTAGAATATTTCAGTAATTAGAGTGGAGGCATGAATGTAATTTTAGGTGTTGTGAAATATATATATATATATATATATATATAATATATATATATATAATTTTTTTTTTTTAATAATAAACTTAAAGAATAAATCCTAGTGGTACCTTGACTTACAAATGTCACAAGTTTTCTGAGTTACAAGCTATCACTTTGTTTTGTTTTTTGTTTTTTTGTTTTTTTTGTTGCTTTGCATTGACACCAAAAATTTGAGGTATGAGCGAGCTTCAGATACGCATATGTTAATAAGTTCACCAAAAACATTTAACATATTTTTATGTATATTTTTGAGATGATGCTTGATATGAATAATTATGCTATTTTGGACTGTTGTCCTCATCTTTATTGTGTATAAACACAACGTTCAGGCCACAGTAACCTCAGGCTGTGTTTTAGGTGGATTTTTTATTTATTATTTTAATTACCTTAAAATAAATCATCTTCAGATGATTACCCATGAATTCAAATGCAGTTTCAGAGCTTAATCATTACTTCTCAGATTAAGGTGGTTAGGTAAGTGATAACATTTTTTACGATATTTTGAAATTTCAGTTTTTAGAATAAGTAACTTCTTCCATTTAATTTTTCTATATCTAATCATAATTTTTTCAATAAGTCTGGTGGTATTTATGCTGCTTGTAGCGCCCTTGAGTGAGCAGTAACGATTAAGCTCTGAAACTGCATTTGAATTCATGGGGAATTGTCTGAAGATGACTTAAGATGAGGTAATTAAAATAATAAATAAAAAACACCTAAAACAGCCAAAGGTTACAGAAGCCTGAAAGTTGTGTTTATACACAATAAAGATAAGGACAACAGTCCAAAATAACAATTATTCATAAAAACATTTAAGTTTCCAAATTTATCACGGCAAAGAAAAATATTATTTATAAAAAAAAAAAAATTAAAGCTTATTACTGCAAATTCATTATATTTCATTTTATTATGTTTTTATACAATACACAAGACTTTTCCTTGTCCTAGATGGATTGCCAATCCATCTAGGACAAGGAAAAGTCTGTTATAAAACCTCCGCTACCTAGCGGCTATACCTCATTCCAAGGAAAGGATAGAGGAGTAAACCCTGTAATCAAATCTGGAGCTGGCATCCCTAAAGTGGTGTAATGCTGAACTTCAGCCCTACCCAGCAACTCCTGCGACACTATCGTTGCCAAACTGCATTGGTTTCTTTACCTTTCATTTGGACCACAGTGGCATTGTGGAGAGGGAGGACCTGCTACTTGAGTAACAGCTCATCCTCCATATTAACCCGCTCAGGCTATGTATACAATGCTATTTTTCTTATTTGAAAAAATGTAACAAAAAAATTGTATTTTGGGGGTTGTAATGGATTGATAGCATTGCAGTTTATTTCAGTGGGGTAAAAAGAATTTGATATATGAGGAAATAGAGTAGCAAGCAGATTGAATTAAACTCGTAAGTCAAGGTAGCACTAATTTTTAATCAAATTTCCAACTTAAGTATGTGATCACCATTTGTGCTCACTCCACTTATAATTTCTCAAGGGAGGTAACCAATAAATTATAATTAAACTATAATATAATTTCTATAAATATGATATAACTTGATTGGGGATCATGCCCATTAAGAAAGTATATGTAACAGATAGTCATGGGAGAGTGGTTTGCCCATGTTCTTACTGAAATACTCTCTACATCAGCCAATAGGGCATGATAGTATGAAGATATGTGGCATTGAAATGAAGTGTAGGGAAAAGTGAATTCATGCCTTTCTCAAATTTTTTGCTACAAAACATCCTTAGCCAAAACCTGAACAAAAAATGATAATTAAAAATAAATAAATAAAAATAGAATTGAGTCTTAATATATTTTTATCGCATTGCCTTTTTTTTTTCCCCTCTCTCTAAGATCAGGGCAGCCGTCTGTGCGGATGGTATTGTTAAAAGGATTTGGTAAAGAAGGATTCAAAATCTTTACTAATTTTGATAGTCGGAAAGGTAAAGAACTGGTATGTGTTCATTTTTTATTTTTATTTTTTTTTTTATTTCTATAATTGTTTTATTGGTTATCGGTATTAAAGTTAATTTATTACTTTTTGTATTTCAATAATCAATATTTGTTTATTTGTTTCTACAAAATTGCCTGTTTGTTTTGCACCGAGATACATTTCTCAAAAAAATAAAGCAAAAATAAAAACAAACAATAAACAAAAGAAAATAAACATGTTTTATATCTGAAATATTTTTTCATTTTAAATTCATGTTTTTATTGTGTAAAATGAAATGAAGCAATAGATTTCAGCTGTTTATTTTTCTTCCTCAATTCTATCAATGTTTCCTAATATAATCAATAAAATTGTTCTATGATATCCAATTTCTGAACATCTGACAGTGTAAAATGGTTTTACCAATAACAGAAGGCATAATAACACTAGTTCTGTCGGTTGGGGCTTTAGAATACACTTCTACAACTACAGAGGGGTAAAAAACAGTGGAGACACCTATTAGTCGTGGGTGGTGACCTATGATGCTTAAGAATGGAACCCTGGTGGCTGAGCAGTCCATAACATGCAACACTCCACTTTGGTCCTTACTTAGGCTAGACAGGCAGTCGGAGAGGCCCCCTTAGATCAATCAGCTGGTCACGTCAAGCCCTAGCATCTATATGATTGTCCCAGCCCTATTACCTTTATGGCAACCCCCAATCCTTTTTACTCAGATTACAATAATAATAGGATGTTATTTGAATGAAATTTATCCTGCAACACCCTCTAGTTAAAAATGAGATCGTCCAAGAGTAAATGCAAAAATCTAAATCCTGATTAACTGTTGTTGTTTTTCCACCAATTTCTTATTTCTTAGAATATAATGGATCATTCCATTTTATTATTTAAAAAAATGGAAGAAAAGGCATGCTACACAAAAAAAAAAAAAAGAAAGAAAGAGAGTAGGGAAAAGATAGAGAGAGGGGGTGATAATGCTAATCTGTTTCAATCGAACATAATGAAAAGAGATTATGGTCAACTCATGTTAAAAGCATCGTTTCCTGCCAGATTACCAAAGTTAAGCAGTAATGAGCTAGTTCAATACTAGATGGGTGACTATCTAAGCAATAGCAAGTACTGTAAGCAACACCTGATATCAAAATTACTTGATTCGGCATTAAATGATCCAATAAAGGTTGATATGCTATAAAACAAAACAACCAAACAACTATAATGAAAAGAAGGAAAGAAAGAAAAAAGAATGGGAGAGAGTTAAATCAAGATTATTATACTTTTTACATATTGAACTATTTAACAATAGCTCTTAAGTAAACATATCAAATGTTGTAATGATTAAATTATCATACTGTGGTATGTCCACTAGTCCCACTAGGTTTTTAAAAATTATTGCCACAAATTTTAATGAAACTTCAATGGCTTTGACACACATAGGAAGTGATTATTTTCCTTGATTATTGTTATCAAATTCCCTTAGTTGTAGAGAAAAGTTATCAATTCAGCGATAATGCTAATCTGTATCAAACATAATGAAAAGAAAAGAAGAAAAAAAGAGTGAGAAAAAGTTAAATCAAGATTATTATACTTTTTACATATTGAACTATTTCGAAATAGCTCTTAAATTGCATCGCTTTTAACGTTGTTGCTGCTATTATTAGTTTTGCAACACAAAATGCACTTAGTAAAAAGAAAGTGTCCCATGATGGTACCAATAAAAAGACTTAATGCTTTTATAATAATCACACTGGTAAAAAGGTTGGAAGTAGTTGTAGTAACATACTCTTTCTCATCTATATATTAATACTCTTGCTAGAGTATATCAAACATTTTAATAATTAAATTATCATACTGTGGTATATCGATAGGTCCTGATAGTAAAATACCAATCTTCATACTTAATGTGTCTCTATTAGAGTCTGAGGTTTTGCTCATATTTGGCCAGTTTTATCTTCTGAAAAAAAAAAAAGCAAAGATAAGTCATTGGCGTATTATATTTCAGTTTCTCAGAATTTCATTGAGGTTAAGATTTTCTTGCTGATTAAATCATTTTTAACTAATTCAAGAAACATATAAAAAAATTTGAGAATATTAAATCTCGCTTAGGACTCTGGTCTCTTATTCTGTCTATTAGGAACCTGGCAAATATTATTTTATTAATGAAAAGATGAAAAGAAAGAGGGAGAGAAAGTTAAGTCAAGATTATTATACTTTTTGCATATTGAACTATTTTAGCAATAGCTCTTAAGTAAACATATCAAATCCTGTAATAATTGAATCATCATACTGTGTTATATCCACAGGTCCTGCTAGGATATATAGACTACACAAAAAATATAATAAGAAAGAAAGAAAGAGAGTAGGGGAAAGATGGAGAGAGGGGTGAGTGCGTGGAAGCGATAAGACTAATATATTTTAATAAAAACATAATGAAAAGAAGGAAAGAAGAAAAAGAGAGTAAGAGAGATTATACTTTTCACATATTGAACTATTTGGCAATAGCTATTAAGTAAACATATCAAATTTGTAATAATTAAATTATCATACTGCGGTATATCTACAGATCTCACTAGTTCAAATATAATGTGCTTTTTGGTGATGGTGGTAGCATTTGCATTGGTGTTAGTAAGTCGTTAAAATTCAATGGTTTCCCCAGATTAGTCACGGTCGTATGAAAATAATGATACTCTTTATTGTAAATCTATTTGCCGCACTTTTGCAATTCCTAATCCCAGAGGATCGTAGAGTTGAATATTTCATGAAACAAAATCAGAGGTTTTGTCTCTGACTGCAAAGCGCCACCGAATAACCCTGTTGGATATGTTTGCCACTTGTTTGAAAGTTATATCTGCTTGCCATAAGTGCCACTATTGATCTTTCTCAGCATCTGTGCAATGCCGCCACCATCGTTACTGCCGCTGCTGGTGTTGCTCTTACAGCTTCTGCTATAACATTATCACAGTCAATACCACTGTGCTTTTACAATGGTATTATTACACTAAGTGGTGGTATTCTTATTATTCTTCTTATTATTATTGTGCACATTACTCTCAAAACTACAGATGCTGTTCTGTGATGGTATATCCGTTATTTGATATCATCTATTACTCACGGCTAAGCTTTTATTATTTCTGGGTTAAGATTATCATATTCAAGCTGGACAAAATGTATGAATTTAAACACACACCACATATGTAGACAAATACACACACACACACACACACACACACACACCACCTATGTACACAAAATGTTAGTACCTAATTACATATATATATATATATATATATATATATATATATATATATATATGTAATTAGGTACTAACATTTTGTGTACATAGGTGGTGTGTGTGTGTGTGTATTTGTCTACATATGTGGTGTGTGTTTAAATTCATGCATTTTGTCCAGCTTGAATATGATAATCTTAACCCAGAAATAATAAAAGCTTAGCCGTGAGTAATAGATGATATTAATATATTTCATTACATTAAAACTCAAATACTTATATAAGTATTTGAGTTTTAATGTAATGAAATATATTAATATCATCTATTACTCACGGCTAAGCTTTTATTATTTCTGGGTTAAGATTATCATATTCAAGCTGGACAAAATGCATGAATTTAAACAAAACATAACATTCTGAGAATAAATAATTTTTTTATTTCTACTAGCAAAAATATGTGCCTTCTGAAAAGGTGTGTGTGTGTGGGGGGGTCCTGGGTATGACACTAAACTACACATACTCACACCTCATGTACATGCGCACACATACACACACAGCATATGTACACATAAATGCTTGTATCTATTTACATCTATATCTGTATGTTTATAAGTACAAACACATACCACATATATGCACACACATATATAGATACACACACCACCTATGTAAACAAAATGTTAGTACCTAATTACATCTATATATGTGTAAGTATTTGAGTTTTAATGTAATAAAATATATTAAATTAGAAAGACTAACAAAATTAGATAAGAATGCATATAAAAAATTACACTTATTTTGATTATATTTTAATTGATTTCTATATAATAATCATTCATAGGATTGATTTTAATACATTGGGGAATAAAACAATAATATTAGAGATCAATAACACCAATTATTAATTAAATCCAGTTTTGTTAAAAGCAGTATGCAAAATATCCAGACCATATATTATGTAAACTTTTATTTCTTAGTGATATACAAGACACATTGCAAGATTTTAAGTGCACTAATAACATGGGCTGTTTTGAGGCAAATCTAACTCAGATTTCCATAGAAATCATTAATCAATAAAATTTATTCTATGTATTAATGATTTTGAGTATAAATTAAATGCTCATTGATAAACTTAAGCAATTCCTGAGGGTATTGTGACGTAAGCAACGATGTAACACATCACTCAATTAGTGCCAAACCTAACTAATAAAACTACAACTTTTAGGCAAAATCCGACTTTATTTATCAACATAGTCTCCTTCTACGGTGATACACTGATTCCAATGCTTCTCTAACAATTCAATGACTTTTTTGTAGAACAATTTGTCTTTGGCCTCAAAATACGCCTCAGTTTCTGATATCACTTCTTCATTCGAACCACATCAAATTCTTTTGAGGTCTGCAAACAGCCAGTAGTTGCTGTGGGCCAGATCTGGAGAATAGGGTGGGTGCAGAAGCAATTCAAAGTGCAATTGATGAAGTTGCGATTGATTTGTGACATGGTGCATTCACTTGGTGAAAGAGCACTTTTTTCTTCATTTGTGGCCGTTTTTTTGGCAATTTCATCCTTCAAACGCACCAATAATGCTATATGATATTTGTTATTGATGGTTCCTCCTTTCTGAAAGATAATCAATGAACAAAATACCTTGTGCATGTCAATATACGGAGGCCAAAAACATGCTTGCTGATGTTTGCATCTTTGGTTGCTTTGGACGGCTTTCACCTGCTGCTGTCCACTCAGCTGACTGCTGATTTGACTCTGGAGTGAAGTGGTGATTCCATGTTTCATCCATTGTCACATATTTACACAAAAACTCCTTTTTGTTGCATTGAAACAGTTGCAAACAATGCTCTGAAGCGTCAACACGTTGTTTTTGATCGACTGTGAGCGAACGCGGCACCCACTTTGAACACAGCTTTCTCATTGACAAATGATGCTCAAGGGTGACTGAACAATCCATGAAATACAACACTCCACTTTGGTCCTTACTTAGGCTAGATGGGCGGTCAGAGAGGCCCCCTTCAATCAATCGGCTGGTCATGCCCTAGCACCTATATGATTGTCCTAACCGTATTGCCCTTATGGCAAGCCTTAAACCTTTTTATCATATGCTAGAAGGCGGTGGCTGAGGGTCTTAATATCCTGGGTATGAAGTTAGACTATCTGATGGTAAGGTTCCAGGTTTGGGGAATATAGAGCACCCATTTATTTACATTTTTGCATTCAGTCTTGGATGATTTGGACGGTCTCATTTTTAACCAGAAGGTGTTGCAGATGATAACGGTCAGAAGATTAAGGAACAACTGAATTATTATTATTATTATTATTAATATCATTATTATTATTATTATCTAGCAAGAGTATTAATATATAGATGAGAAAGAGTATGTTACTACAACTACTTCCAACCTTTTTACCAGTGTGATTATTATAAAAGCATTAAGTCTTTTTATTGGTACCATCATGGGACACTTTCTTTTTACTAAGTGCATTTTGTGTTGCAAAACTAATAATAGCAGCAACAACGATAAAAGCGATGCAATTTAATTGATACATTTAATTATTTAGTGTCTAAAATAACTGAAATGGGATTGTGTTGTGTCTTTTCAAAGTAGATTTCTGTTGTTTAGGAAAATTCTTCTTTCTTTTTTTCCTTTCAAACTTTTTGTATGAATTCTCTGTTATCATAAATAAACTGCCTACACATACCTACGTGTAAAATATCCGTGATCTTTTTGTCATCAGACTTCACAATGATGGCCATATGTTATATACCTCTATCAAATATCGAGAGTTCAGAGAGAGAGAGAGAGAGAGATATTGGAGACTTACTTAGAGAGGAGATGGGCTTCTTACTTGATTCTTCTCCTATCTCCTCTGGCTGCCATCTTGTCTAGTTGAGTTCTTCTCTGTTCTTCATTCTTCTTAATTCTTCTAACTTCTGGGCTGATTTGAGTTGGTCATTGTCTTAACATTCATTTAATTAATTAAAACAAGACTTGGGTTTTACTTGATCAAGTTTATTAGCCCATAATTCTATCAATTCCATGCGGATGAGATGACCTGAGAGAGACAGACTATCACGTTCAAACTCTCTGACTGTTGGGTCGAATCTAAACTAACTCTGACTAAAACTATCACCTGTACTGGAGGTCAGTTGGGGTCATCTACATATCAATCATAACTCCCAACGGTTACGGAAAAATACCCGCCTCCACTTTTTAATTTTAATGAACTGATTTTAAACTAACTACAGGGTCTGCTAATAATTTATGATTCTTATAAATTGTAACACATACAGAACAAATCTGTTATTCATTAATTATTTGTGAGGAAATTCACTCAGGGTTTGTTTTATTGTTTAACTATCAATGATAGAAATTTCCAGCTGTTATCTATTATTATACTAAAGCTGAGTGAATCGATGATGGTTTTCTAAAGGCTTTTAGGACTGAGTTATGTTTGAAAAAAATTCCATTTTAATTGGTTCTAATTAAGTCATAATTTGCAATTGTGTCAAAAACTGATCCAACCCATCTCTTACTTTACATTCTACCTGTCACTTTCCCCCTCTCTATGTATGTCTTGATTACCTCCTTGTTATATATGTTAGTTTCTCAGTGAGAGAGAGAGAGATTTGAAAATGTGAAACATATTTGTATGTTGTTTTATAAGCAGCCAGCCTGTAGCTTCAACATTTTGGCTCTTATTAAATTTAAATTAGGTCAAACGTTCCCTTTCTTAGAAATCTTATAAAATGATTTTAATGTTTTTTTTGTTTGATTTTTAAAATTCTACGTCCGTATTTTTTTTCTTCTCTTGTTAAAATTAAATTCACATTACAAACTCACTTTTCCCTAATCCCAATTATCTACTCAGAGTTCGATGGGTGACCCAAATTGGTCATGTTCTGTCTTATATATAGGTGTGTGTGTAATAAGTATAGAAATATGAGTGAAAAAACATATAACCAGAGAGTGTGTTTATTTCTGAATGAATTAATAGTTCTGCCCCCCCCCCCCCTCAAGCATTTCATTTTTTATATGTATTGAATATATTAACCATCATCGGGGCAAGATTAAGGAGTGATGTTATGAAACTCCTTCAAAAGATATATATATATATTTTGTGTGTGTGTGACCAAGGTGTTTAAATTGTTGCCAGTTCTTGACCTTCTGAGTTTTAAATTGAAATTTTTTTAATTTATTTTTTAGAAATATTTTTAATATCTTTTTACTTTCTTAAGAACTGGATGAGTATTACAGCTGGGATCTGTGTAGTGTCCCTCACTCATGGGCTGATATGAACAATAGGACACTACATGTAGGAAAAAAATGATTAAAATTTACTCTGTTTACATACATGCAAATTAATGAACATTAATTTATCATAACAAATTTTTTTTTTTTTTTTTGTTTCATGTCAGATGGAAAATCCCCTGTGCAGTATTTGTATTCACTGGGAACCATTAAATAGATCTGTAAGTATCTTTAAAATATTATTTGCTTATTAACAATAAAATATATATTTGCAATATGAGTTACAGAAAAACAATTAACCTTTTATTTTTTACTATATTCTTTCTTTCTTTCTTTCATTATTTTCCTTTTCTGAATTTAAATTTAAATTTATTCGAATTAACATTGATATTTAAAATTTGTTAAAAGGTACTAAATAGCACCAAAACATTAAAGTTATGATGTATTGTTTTAAATATTAAAAAGAAAAAAGAAAAAATTTTTTTTTTTCGTTTTTTTTTTTACTTTATTTTTCCTGCAGGTAAGAATTGAAGGCAAAGTGGTTCGTCTTTCTGAAGAAGAAAGCTGCACGTATTTCAATTCCCGTCCCAGATCCAGTCAACTGGGAGCCATTGTTAGCAATCAGAGTACAATCATTCCGAATCGAGAGGTTTGTTTTTGTTTCAATAATTCTATATTGCATGATGTGTGTATGTATATGTGTGCATGTCTCTGTATGTATGTATGTGTGTGTGTGTGTGTATAAATGTGTGCATGTCTCTGTGTGTATGTTCCTGTGTGTATATATGTGTATGTTTGTTTATGTGCATATATGTGCATGTCTGTGTGTGTATATATATGTGTGTGTGTGTAATAATATATATATATATATATATATATATATATATATATATATATAGCCATATTGGGTAAGCAATTATTGATTGTGCTTGCTTTGCTGGCATAAATTGGTTTCTATAAAATTAAGTTATTAAAAAAAAAAAAGAAATAACACTTAAAAATCTAAACAATAGTTTTCTTATCTCTTTGACTGGAGATTCATGTTATTGTTATAGAAAAATCTTATTTAATGCAAGTGAAGTTGTATGGGTATCTATTGTGGCAGAATCTATATAAAAAATGCAACAAAATATTTACTCCATAAAATAATAGAAAATGAAGAGGGTCACATCTTAGTTGGGAGGTGGGGATCTGTGACCTTACAGGAAGGAAAGAAAAGGTTTCTTTTTTGAGAAAATATGTTTTAAAGGTTTCTGGTGAATCTCATCTTAATATCCCTTATTTTCAATGCATAGTTTACACAAATATCTCAGGAACAGCTGAAATGTGGAACGTACTCTATTGTGAATGTTTTCTAACAATATATGACTGTAAGTTCTTAACCTTGTCAGCTGGGTCTTTAGAATACACTGACTGCACCTATGCCGAGTTGTAAGAAAAACAATTAGTGGCAGCCCGTGATGCTTAAGGATGGAACCCTAGTGGCTGAGCAGTCCATAACATGCAACACTCCACTCTAGCCCTTCCTTAGGCTAGACAGGCGGTTGGAGTGGCCCCCTCCGATCAATCAGCTGGCCGTGTCAAACCCTAGTACCTATATGATTGTAGTACAAGTGTTAATACATCAAAAAATAACAAAAGACAGAAAATTTTATGAGAATATCTAACCTGCCGTAGTTTACACATATTATATCCAGGTGTGATATTATAATTTCATTTTCTGTTTGTGTATTGAAATTGAGAAAAGACAAACCTGAAAATCCAGGATAAAAGTGCAATAAGGGTAACCGATGCAGGTATCATTGGGGAATGAGAACATTTTTGCTAAACAGGCCATTTAGCAAAACTTTACTCATTCCCCTATGATACTTGCATCGAACAAATAAGGTCTGAAAAAGTTTAATTTTCAGTTGTTATCCTTACCACACTTTTAACCTTGCCTAATATAGTTATTTATTAAGCATAGCTTAGTTGTGGCACAAGGCCAGAATTATGGGGCACCTAGTGAGAATTGACTCACTAACAATGATCTGTTAATCTAGCTTGCTAACCATTACACCACATGAGGTGCCCAACCTGGTCTGATTTTTTTTGTTTTTTTTTTTTCCTTAAAAATTCAGATGAAATTTTTATTTTATTTTTTATTTTACTGCATTTATTTTTTAGTTAAATTTGCAAGAATTCAGCATGTTATCTTTTCTTTTTCATTTTAGTATTTGATGACTAAATTTCATGAACTGGAAAAGGAATATGGAGATGAAAAGGTTATTCCCAAACCTGATTATTGGTGAGTCAACCAAATGCAGAATTTTTTTTTTTTTTTTTTTTTTTTGACAGATCAACATTTAAAAAGACTAACTCATAAACTTAGTTTACTTAATTCTATATTGTACTTTTTTTAAATGTTTTTTTTTTTTTTTTTTTTTTCTTAAATTTATTTGATTACTCAGTTTTCATGCCTCAATTCTTTTAGGTTTATAGAGGTGTTATCCTTCAAAGTATTGCAGTTGAGAATAACTATAAAAACTATCAACAAAATAATTCCTCATTTAAAAAAAAAATGGTTAGGGGGTGAAAATAAATAAGTTTTCTTTTTCAATTTGATTTTTTTTCTTACACAGTGGTTTGATTTTTTTTTTTTTTTTTTTTTTTTTCAAACGATTCAAGTTTTAATTAATTAATGAGAACACTGGCCTCCTGCGATGTTTTCAAGGTCGAATATATAATAGTTGATTTTAAGTAGTTTTTTTATGCTGAATCCAAAAATCATACTCATTTTTTCTAATCAGATCAAAATTTTAAGGTACAAGCTCTGAAATGTATAGAACAGTATTATAACCCTATTTATTTGTGAAAAGTAGAGTCCACAGACTTTTGAATAAGTGTTATTATTGTGTACAACTTATTCAAACACATTTTAAAAACCAGACCTGACTAAACACAATGAATGGTATTTTTGAATACCATTTTGAAAATGGTGATCATATATTATTTGGTAAAACTTTGACCTTTTGGGGAAATAAATTTTAACGCAGACCAGTGTAATCCTTAATAAACAACTATAACTTCAAGTAAGTATTCTTAATACAAATAATTTCCCCACAGTGGTTTCTCAAGTATTCCCATCTAATACTAATCATTTTTAATCTCAATTTTTTTTTATTTAAACACATTTTTAAAAACTTATTTTGTTCTTTTTGACAAGTACTACCACTCCAGGTCAGAGTGGACCTGGGATTAATTTCAATGAAGGGATGATTCCACATTTCCCCAGGTATTCCAAAATTGGAGCCATACCACTAGATGTGATTTACTAAGCTTTGCTGGCAGGACAGGGAATTTAGCTAACCCCTTCCTCAATTTATATAGCAAGCTCCTCACAAACTTGTTTTTAGGCAGGAAGAATTGGTTGTTTTGGTGACACCATTTTATGTTGAACCTGGAGAGATGGATATGTTTGTGTATGTATGTCGGTATAGATGTGTGTTGCAGGGTTATGAATGTAGTAGTAGAATTTATTTGGCCTTATTTATAGATAGAGAGAGAGAGAGAGAGAGAGAGAGAGTAGGTAAAATCCTGTGATTTTCCCACTGACTAAGAGAAGAAATGAATGAAGGCAGAAATAGAAAAAGTGTATGAGCAACATGGTCCCAATAACACAAACAAAAAGTGAAAACAAATTCTCTACAACAATAACAAAATGGAAATTATTATCCAAAATTAATAAGAATGTAAGAAGAAATAGATAAGCCCTTAAATTGGAAAGAAAAGTTATTTGTGTGTAAGTATATATGAATGAGATAGTCCTTACAAAGGAAAGGTTTTTGCAGCAGGAAAGTCTTATGTGTGAGTATTTGGTATGTATTTTAGTAATGTTATAGAGTTACATATGAGGCAAAACTCTTGCTTGTTAATTCTGCTGTTTGACCTATCCACAAGTATATGTATGAATTTTATTGGTTGGAAAATGTGGTCTCTGGAATCACATGGCTTGTTTACAACTACATCTGTATGGGAGTTGATTTTTTTACTCAGAACTGGTGCCTCTGAGTCTGGAATTACCATTCTATTTTTTTACTTGATCCAAGGTTTATTTTTATTTATCTAAAATCCTGACATGTTTATTTCTTAAAAGTTCCCTTTCAATTATTTCTTCACAGTAAATTTTGAAAGTTGATTTTCTTTTATATATTTGTAAATAGAAGAATTATGTTATATGTCAATTAGATTAAATTATCACAATCAGAGAACTCAGCAAGCACCATGTATGACATGTGGAATGCTGTACTTTAACCATTACATCATGCGTCTCCACCTAATATGTGTGTGTGTGTGTGTATACATGTGCGGGTGTGGGTGCGTGTGTATATATGTGTGTGTGGGTATATGTGTGGGTATATATATATGTGTGTGTGTGTGTATATATGTGTGGGTATATATATATGTGTGTATATATGTATATATGTGTGGGTATATATATAAGTGTGTGTGTGTGTGGGTATATATGTGTGTATATATGTGTGTATATATATATGTGTGTGTGTGTGTGTGTGTGGGTATATATATGTGTGTGTGTGGTATATATATGTGTGTATATATATATGTGTGTGTGTGTGTGTGTGGGTATATATATATGTGTGTGTGTGTGTATATATATGTATATATATGTGTGTGTGTGTGTGTGTGTGTATATATGTGTGTGTGTATATATATGTGTGTGTGGGTATATATATATATATGTGTGTGGGTATATATATGTGTGTATATATATGTGTGTGTTGTGGTATATATGTGTGTGTGGTGTATATATATGTGTGTATGATATATGTGTGTGTGTGTAGGTGTATATATATATGTGTGTATATATATGTGTGTGTGTGTGTAGGTGTATATATATGTGTGTATGTATATGTGTGTGCGTATGTATGTATATATGTGCGTATGTATGTATATATGTGTGTGTGTATGTATATGTGTGTGTGTGTGTGTGTATGTATGTATATATCATCACCATTATCAGGTTGTACTGTCAGCACATATATCCACAACTCTCTCTCTCTCCAACCGACCCTATCGATAATCACCCCTGGGAATTCTTCTGCACATCATCCAGAAACTGCACAAAACTGTCCAGTGTTCCGCATGTCACACATGGTGCTTGCCATGTTTTCTGATTGTGATAATTTAATCAAATTAATTTTATGTATTTGTAAATAATCAGCATGATGAGTAATTCCTAATTTGGTTCTTATACTTATTCCTTATTCTCTTATTCATGTCCATTTTTATTTGCTTTCAGGGGAGGTTACCTGATTGTGCCGGATGTGATAGAATTCTGGCAAGGACAGACAACTCGTATCCATGACCGATTACGCTTCAGAAAAAAGGAACCCAATGAAGTGCTTGACCCAGAATTAACACACGAAGGGTTAAACGGATGGGTCATTGAACGTCTCTCACCTTAGGTTATGGTGACACAATATCACCATACAATTTTTTTCCCCAGTGCAGCTAAAATATTAACGACACTATTTGTCAAATTCAATTGTGTCTTCTTGTAATGTTAAAAGTTTTAAGGAAACAATATAAAGTTAAATTGTAACCACAAGTAGAGAAAAGTGACTTTTTTTTTTTAAACAAACGGATTAAATTATTTTTAAAGGATGTCATAAAAATAATCTATGAAAATTATATTGATAGGAAATTCTCTGATATTTTTGTACCTATATAAAAAGAGAGAGAGGGAATTAAGTACAATGAAATTGATCTTACCAAAAGTTACCAATTTGATATTATATTTGTTTCTTTTTGAGCATTGAAATATATTGGGGGGGGGGAGACTCCATGGCTCAGTGGCTATGTGCTGGACTGTGACATCATAGTAAGCAAGTTCAAACTCCAGTAACACTATTACATTCACTTAGGGAAAGGCATGAACCCTCCCATCCTCCAACTATGGGTTAAATATTACTGCTGCTGTTCAACAACTTTGAACATTACATTAAATAACCCATAAAGGTTGATATGCCATTAAACAAAGAAACCAAACCAAATTGAAATATTTTGTGTAGAAAATTTATCAGAATGTCATATTTTTCTAAAAATTATTTCAAAATAAAATTTAGTCTTTAATTTCTCTATCCAATGAAAATCCTGATCCAGTATTGAAAAAAACAAAAACAAATAAGAGCATTTAAGAATGAAGAATTTTTAAATTTAATTAAAAATTTTAATTGAATTTAATTAAAATTTTTAAATTAATTTGATTAAAATTTAAGAAGAATTTTTTTTTCTCAATAGAAATGTGTTGTGTTGCCATTATTTTCACCAAACTTTGCTTTTGTGAAAATCAGAAATTCAATAATTTATTAATGTAATAACTGGCAAATTTGCCTATTTTCATTTATATAACATTTGAATAGAACATACAAATCAAAATTCACATATATTTCTACTAAAGTTATTTTCTTAAAAAAAACATATGTTTAGTAAATTCTAGAAAATTGTCTATCAGCAGCAGCAGCTACTCAGTACTGAATCTACCTTGAATATTTCGGAAAATGAGTTAATTTGAAAATTTTATTATCCAGCAATATTTGAAGTGAAAAAAATTTTTTTTTTTTTCTCCATTTATTTTAAACATAAGTAATTGGAAAATAACACTTTTTGAACAGAAAGAAAAAAAGAGAAAAATAAAAATTGTTGCATAGAGTAATTGTTAATTTTTTTTTTAAATATTAAAAAAAAAAAAATTTTATTTTTATTTTTTTTTATAATCTTCCTCGTAACTTTGGACTACTACCCCCCCCTTCCAAATTGAATAAAATAATTTTGAGTTGAACTTTCAGCAGAATATTGATATTTATTATGTAGCGACCATTAGTTGAATGACAAAAGAAACTTGACTCCTTAGATGGTGGTGTCGATACAAAATAAATTGACTAAAATTTAACTCGATACTGACGTTTACAAAGAGAACAATTATCAGCTTTAGTACCACCACCAGCAACACACCCACCCACCCCCCTTGGAAGTGAAACCAACATGATTATTTGTTCTTTTTTCTTCTTCCACCTGGGGTGGGGGTGGGTCTTTCTAGGAAACTGTTTCAGCAGACAAAAAATGTTAGATGAAAAGTTTTTCTTCAGTTGATGAAGCGAATACGTAGACAACAATCAAGAAAAGAAGATTGGCCTCTTAATGAAAAATTTATATAATAAACTCAATCAACCAAAGAAACAATTTTAGATTGATTTTTTTTTGTTGTTTTTTTTCTTCTTTTAAGAGGAATATATTATACTAGTGGATATACCACAGTATAATCTAATTATTACAACGTTAGATATGTTTACCTAAGAGCTATTGCGTAATGCTTCAATATGTAAAAAGTATAATCTTAATTTAACTCTCTCTCACTCTTTTTTTTTTCTTTCTTTGTTTCTTTTCATTTCATTATGTTTAATTAGCATTATTGCTTCTGCCTGCTCACCTCTCTCTATCTTTCCCCATACTCTCTTTCTTTTTCTTTTCTTATTATATTTTTTCTGTGTAGCATATCCTTTTTCTTCTTTTTCTTTCTTTATAATAAAAACAGAATGGTCCATTATTTAGCTGAAGTGACAACAGTCTTAAAACATAAGAATTTGGCAGATAAGTAACACCAGATAATCAGAATTTACATTTTTGCATTTCATCTTCGGCGATTTGGACAGTCTCATTTTTAACCAGAGGATATTGCAAGATGATAACAGTCGGAACATTAAGGAACAAGAGTATTAATATAGAGATATATAATCGTAAAAGTGAGACCATATTTAACTCTTAATCTAAGAAATGGATATTAATGCAAGTTTCTACAATAAAGATTCTTAAGTAGATTAAGATAAAGGGATTATCTTTGATTTGCTATTTGCATAAAGTCTTGAGATGAACCTGGTCGCAACTTAGTGGTAAAAAGATGCAGTCGCTTTGATCTTAATTGTAACTTGTCAATTTGAGCTTTTTGTCTTGAGAGTTAGAAATCATTTTGATGCATTTTCTGCAATATTCACATTTTGATCAATTTTTGCTGGGCATTAAAAAAAAAAAAAAGGAAGAAAAGAAAAGCTTATCCGGTTTTAGTTTCCTCGAGAAACATCCACATGGATTAACAACCATGGTAGTTGTTATCCAACATTATCCGATTAAGTTTTAACTGAATTCTCTGTTACTTAGTTTTGTCTTGCAATCAAGATTATTATACTTTTTACATATTGAACTATGGTAAGTAAACATATCAAATACTTGAATATTGGATAAAATGTTTGCAGGAATGGAAGGAAGTATGATGTAAGAATAAAGATATTTGAAGTATTTATTTGTTCATTTACAAGTTTCATCAGATAATTTTGGAAAATTTTATTTATTTTTGGAAAGAAAATGTTTAGCCTTTTCTAAAATAAAAAATAATAATTTTTTTTTTCTTTCCATTCATTGTCTGATTAATTTCATAATGAACAAAAAATACTAAATAAACACTCCACCAAATCTTTGCTTCCACACTTCCATATTTTCTTTATATATATTTCTTTATATCTAGTGTGTATATTACATTTAAAGGAATTTTGCAGAAACGAAATGTTCATTTACACAAGTAAAAAATGTGATGCAGCAAGAAATAATTTTTAGAACAAATTGAATATAAATCTAATTTGGATCTTTGAAATTTTCTCTCTCTCTCTCATATACATATACATACATATATATATAAATTTTGTTTTTACTAAATTCAACTGCTGAAAAATAAGCCATATTTTTTTCCAATAAAACCAGAATATTCTGTAAAAGGAATGGCTTTTTTTTTTCTTTTTTTTAATGGTATTTAACTCTTTCAACATTCTTGAAAGAATTTAACTCTTTCAACATTCTTGAAAGAAATCAAATCTATTATTTGTTATTCATAATACAACAGAGTAAACTTAATTTTTCATGTAACCAAATTCTGAATTAATAATGATAATCAGATATAATTTTTTATTTCTCTTATTCTTTAGATGAAGAAATACCTAAATTTATTCATTTCACTCTGAAATATTAATTTGCTGGTATGTTATTATTTCCCCACTTAAAAATTGACCATGTGTCATATCCTGCCTGTAGTTGTGGGGCAGAGGGGATTAAATACATACATTTTCTTGTTTCAGAATCAATTTAATGAAAAATTCATTTGGGGGGAAAAAAGGCATGAATTTATGATTTGTTATAAAAAAAAAAAAAAAAGAATAAGTAATTCACTATAAGATTTGACAATAGTCCATTATATTGAATGAAAATACCTCAGTCCATAAAAATATGCTTTATATCAATTAAAAGACAATTTTTTATTTTTAAAAAGATTTTCTTATTTTCATTTTTTATTTTTAATAAATTTAAATTCATGTAAAGCATATTTTGTGAAATTTTTGGACAGTTTTTTTTTTTTTGTGAAATAAAGAAGTAAAAGCAAAATATGTTTTTCTTTCTGCAGGTTTTATAAAATTATTTTATTTATTTATTTTGATGACAATTTTTTTTTTTTAAATGATAACATTTTATTTTATTTTAATTTATTCATAATTAAAGTAGCACATAGAATATTTTCATAATCTAGCTGAACACTTTTTCTTCTTTTTTTTTTTACATTTTAAATATTTTTAGAGAATAGATTCAGTTTTTCCTGGAATATTGGTATTTCCAAATATTTTTAATTATCCATATCTTTGAGATTCTAGGCAAAAACTCAAGAAAATTACATTAAACAAATACAGGTAAGAATTTTAATGTAAATTGTTACTTTTTTTTTTTTTTTACATTGTGTCTGCACAATATTTTAAGGAATATAAACAGGAATCTACCAATTACATATTAGCATGATATTTAGTGAAAATAAGAATTAAAATTTTTTCTTCCATTTTAATCAACTCAAGTTATTTAAGAGATTTTTACTCTAGCCTTTTTTTTTTTCTTTTTTTTTTCTCATGAAAAAAAAAGGTTTTAATTGTTCTCTGAACAAAGAATTCTTTTTAATTAATCTAATTCTTTCATTTCTTCCGAACATTCTTTCCAAACATCAAAATGAATTATATTTTAATAATTCCTACGATATTGTTTTGTTAAACTGGAATTGCTTAACCCTCTATCTACCACTGCCATCCACAATAGCCATGTCCCACATGGTTGACAAGTTAGTATAGCTGATCCTTTGCTACTGAATAGAGATGTATTCATTTAATTCATTTCTCTTTTATTTTTAAACCTCTAAACAATTTTTTAACCTGAAAATTTCAGGCATTTTCAGGGGTCCGGCATTTTTATTGTTGGGCAGTTTGGGTCACTCTGGTAAATAAAGGGTTAAAACATGTCAATATTTCTTTTTCTTTCCATGGCAAAATAAAATTTAGGCAAGAGTTTCTTTAAAAAAAAAAGAAAATTCTCTTAATAATGCTAAACTTGTTTGGTTGAATTTTGTATTTCCAATATTTTACTTAGTTTAATACATAAGGTAGAATGCAAAGTATCTAAACCATTTTTTATGGATACAAAATTTTCACCTGAGTCTCATCAGAGGATTACCACAGGAAGAACTACAATATAAAACACAAGAATTTCATAATGAGGGCGGGGGGAATAATTGTGATTACCTAGGATCAGGTAGCCTCATGCTGAAACCACTGCTAAGTTGTAAATGGTAGACAAATTTCTTCAGTTCAAACCTGATCCTAGGTAATCACAATTGCGTTCTCTATCGTAGTTCTTCCTGTGGTAATCCTCTGGTGAGACTCAGGTGAAAACAAAAATGTTTGTTATGGATGAATCCACTTATGATTGCAATTGCAAAGTATCTACTAAGTTGGTAGGTTTGTTTTGGTGCACTTTTCTCTGCACTTATGTCCCAAAATAAATCAACAAAAATTTAGATTACTTTGTGATCTTTCTTATTCTTATATTCTTGAAGAATAATTTCCAATTAATTTTTAAAAATCTATCAAGATGGAAAATTTTCAGATTTTATGAATGTTTTGAAATTTCTGCATCTTTTTTCTCTTTTTCTTGCTTGTTGCTGTTTTAAATGAAATGTTCTTGCTTGATTCTTTTTCTTATTCTTCTTTTTTGCTTCTCGTCTTAAAAGACTTTGGAATGGTATTTCTGAGATTTATTTTTCCTATTCTCACATCACAGCTTGCTTCTTCTTCTTTGTTCCTTTCTCTTTTTCTTTTTATGTATTGCTGTTCTTTTTGCTATTAGTATTTTTCAATTTTTATTATCTGCACACTTTTTCACTTGTCTTGTGTCAGCTTTAATGGACTTTACCTCCACTTAACACTCAAATTTATCAGGCCTACATCTTAACAACTTGGCTGAGCTTAGTTTTTATGATGTAAATTAGGGGTCCTCCCATTTGTGCAGCTTCACACCCAACTTTTTTCTCTTTGCTTTTACAACTGCTGATGGAACTTGTTGATCTTCAGTGTTTGAAAGATTTGAAGTTCAAGTTTCTTGCTTGCCACATCCTCGATTTCAGTAAGAACCACGTGTTTTCATTTAGATGTTTCCCCAACCTTTATCACCCATACCCAGCAAGTATTGAGCATGTTTGGCACTGCATACTGCTGTGAACAATTGTTCTCCAAAATGAAGCATGCTAAGAATATGCTGCATTTGCAACTATCAAATCATCACTTGTCTGATGTGCTCTTTCTGTCAACCTCTTCATTTAACTTTCATATTACATCTCTTTGTCATTGCAAGAATCATTTTAGTATGGTCATAGAATGGGTATTTCAGTAGAACTATTGGATTATAAAGATAGTATGTCTGATGGTTTAGGGAATGTAAGGTAAAACTATTTTTTTGGTTTTATAAGATTCAAATTTAAATAATTCTTTGTGTATAAGAAAATTCCTCAACTAAGATCCATTCCTCTAAACAAAAAATTATATTTGTAAAATCTAAAATACAGGGGTTGTAAAAAAAAAAAAAATAATGGAAACCCATTGTTAATTAATGGGTTTTATTATTTAATTTGAATGTGGCCCTCCTATATTACCAGTCACAGTTTCAGTGTATTGAAGAATTGATTTTGGACAGCTGTTAGATGAGCTACAGGAATTTTGAGCCATTCTTGAAGCAATATGGATTTGGCTAAAAGTTTGGTTTAGTTCAGTTGGTAGAATAACCCCCTAGGAACCACAAGATTCTGGGTTTGATACCGGCCCTTGTAAACTCAGTGCATGAGCAGCTCAGCTTGTATGTGGTAAAGTGGGGGTGCTGATGGTAGGTGTAGTGCCCCACCTCAGATGCAAAAACAATCTCCGGAGAGTGAAAAGGAGATAGACTTCCTCGCTGTCCAGCTGATACCGACGATAGGCCACTCTGCCTATTTTACTTTTATATCACCAGTCACAGCTTCAGTGCATCAAGGAATTGATTTTGTACAGCTGTTAGATGAGCTACAGGAATTTTGAGCCATTCTTGAAGCAAAATATGTTCTAGCTCTTTTAGTGATGCCAGTTGATAGAAATGGTTCCTCACTTGTCACTCCACAGATTTTTTTATGTTACAATCAGGTGATTGTGGGGGGGGTGTTAATCCATATCCCCCCCCCACACACACATGTTTTCAATGTTCTCTGTGTTAGAACCCCCCACCTCCATCCTTTGGTATCCAGCTGCAAAAAGTTCTTTTCAAATTGTTTTTCATTGTTATCAATTTGGTAATTTCCATGGATAAGGCTCAAACCATCCATGCTCCAATAATTTTCCATCTTTTGAAATTGGATCCGACACTTATCATTGTTGTATATCAATTGGAATATCTGGTGAAAAAAAAACCACCTGTAACATCAGGTGTGATGAAATTTTTTCTTTTTTTTTTTTCTTTCACCATCGGATGTTTTATTTCTGGATAATCCTTGGCACAAATATGAGGGTGAAAACATTGGATGATTCCATTCCCCCCCACCTATATCTGGTAAGTCAGATTAAGAACAAATAATATTTTAAAAAATGCATTCAATAGAAATTGTTGGTTGGTTGGTGGATTTTAATGGCATATCAACCTGTCTGGAGTTATTTCATGCCAGTTTTGTAGTTAACAGTTTTAACGATATGTTAGCATCATTGGGGATCATGTTAAGGGGTTAGTTTTGTATGGTATTGACCAGGTTTATGTTCATATTTTTTGGTATGATTTTATTTTCCCTCAAAAAGGACAGAATGTCTTCTATGTTGACTTTTTCAAGTAGATCTCTCATATTATTTGCATTAAAAAAACTGGTTTCTGATGTGAGCAAAAAATAGAAAAGGTTTATTTAATGCCATATCAATTCCTTATGGGTTATCTAATTCTTAAATTTGATTCATTTGTAACCATCTTTTTAGTGATCTCCATTTTTGTATATTTGGATTATTGTCATTAATGTAATTTTAGCATTATTTGCACAGTTCCATCATGAACTTCCAACCCACACTTCTTTCATTTTCTTTACTACTATTGATTCTCCTGATCTTAAGTCTTGTAACTGTCCCCATTTCATCTGTCCTTCTATTCGACTCCCAACCAATTTCTTCTGCCATCTCTTCGGCTCACTGACATTTTTCAGCAGATATTTTACCGCTGATTTTGTCTGAGTTAGGGTTAACCCTAACCCTACATGTCTAAACACAAACCTTTTTTTGGATGCTAAGGCCATCATCTCAATTCTTTTGGATCAAACAATTGATCAATTTATTGTTGTTCATTAGTTTTAGTTTTTGAATTGAAAACAAGAAACATCAGTGATTCTCCATGGCGTAATGTTTAACATGCGGCACCATGACATTTTAGTAAGTGAATTCAAATTCCAGTTGTACTATTACTTTTACTTTCACTTTCAGACTAATACTCTTGGGAAAGGTATGAATCCCCTCATCCCCCAGCTATGGGTTAAATAGTACCCCTACTGTTCTATAAGGATGGCTTTGGCATTAAATAACTCACAAAGATTGATATGCCATTAAACATAAAAACTAAACCAAACCAAGGAATATATTCAGATCTAATGCTTACAATCAGAAATTTTTCATGTTATTTTTGAAATTCTTTAATTCTAAAAAAAAAAAAAATTTTTTTTATCTTGTCTGTAAAAAAAAAAAAACTGGAAAAATAAACTGGAAAAAAAAATATATTGAGAATTTCACCCACTAAAAGTGATAACCATTTTTTCATAGCAGAGGATTTAAAATATTTAACTATTTAATATTTTATTTTAAGTTGTAAGGATTTTTGTGTATGCTTCACTTATTTGATATACAAATAAGAATTAAAAAATAAAAATACTGAGTTTTTTTTTTTTTTTTTTTTTTTTTTTTGAAGCATGAATATGTGAGTGTAAGTGTTCAAACTAGACTGATGTTTAAAAAATATAAATAACTAAAACATTTATATTTTTTAAACATTAGTCTAGTTTGAACTCCCACACACACAGTTATTCATGCTTTAAAAAATCTTAGTATTTTTATTTTTAATCTTTATTTTTATAGCTATTTAATATATTATACAATATTTAAAAATTATTTCAGAGGATTTAAAATATTTAACTAAAAATATTCTATTTATGTTTATCATAATCTTAAAATATAAATAATCAATACATGATTTTGTGTAAAGAAGATAATCAATCAATACATACGACTCCTCCAACTTTGTGTATTTGGGGGTTTTTTTTTTGGGGGGGGTGTTATGACTATAAGACAATGGTTGGTAGTGTGATTCTTCACAACTTTTACCAACCTTAGTTTCTTTGGGGTCAACGCATACTGGTTTTCAACAAGTCTTACTCATGATTGTTCATTATATTTTATGCAATATATTTATAAACTTATTTTTTACTTGTGGTGTAATGGTTATCATCATAGAAAATGGACCTGGGAATCAGAGTTCAAATCCTGGATGAGGCTGTTAGCATTTCACATAGTGCTGATACCTTTAGGAAAAGTATGCATCCAACTATTCTCTTTCCAGTTATGGGTAAATAGTAGGGCAGACTGGGCTCTTTAACATTGTTATAGCAACCAGTCTAGGAGAAGGAAAACTCTAAATTCAAACCTGTTAAACTCTGTTTAAAAATTGACCTTGTGTCATATACTGCTCATGGGGAGGGGGTAAATACTTACTCATTTTGTTTCTTTTTATATTAATTTATCAAGAATGCAATTCATTAAATCTTGGACACTTCGGAACAGTGCTGGTGTAAATATGGAATTTTAAGTGATAATGATTTTTACAATGTATTGAGTTATTTTTTTTTTGACAAAATTTGATGCTTGACTAGATTTTTCTTGTTTAGTGGGGATCATCAACCTCACTATGAATAGCTTGTGAGACAAGTGTCTTTCTGATTTTAATATAAATATATTGGATTGATTGTTTTGTTGGAAGCAAGTTAAAAAGAAAAAAATGAAAGTCTTTTACCTTTGCTACTTTCACTTTCACTTTCAAAAAACATTTGTTAAATCATGTGACACTTTTGATCAACAAAAGAGCCAATCATTATTCATTGCCCTTATGGCAAGCCCCAACCCTTTTTATCATATATGTGCTAGAAGGCGGTGGCTGAGGGTCTTCATGTCCTGGGTATGACATTAAACTCTATCTGATGGTGAGGTACCAGTTCTGGAGGTCTGGGGAATGTGGAGCACCCCTTCATCACCAACTCTGACCTGGAGTGGTAGTACCTGCTAGGGTCCCATCTATGAGTTAAATAGAAAAAAAATTGTTTAAAAATTTTTTTACCAAACTATTACTTTTAACAAACTTGAACTTTACCCGATAAACATATCCATTAAAGTGATTTCCAATCCACTTAGCAACAAACAACTGCAAACAACCTACTGTCTAAATCAAGAAAAATCCTTGAAAAAAGACATAACAATAAATTTGACCATCCCTCACAACCTACCACTTGGCATAAAATAACCCAGGATGGGTTGAAATGCCGTTAAAATCAATCAATCATTATTCATTACTATTGAGTACAATATAGAGCTTCCTTGCATCACATCTCAAATATCAGTTTGTATAATCTAAATGTTTTACAGTAATTTCTTTATTTGGTTTTATACAAATAAAAAATGTTCTTTTTTTAGGGCACATCTAGGTGTTTTATTAAATTCCATGTAGTGCAGCCATACAATAGTACTGTCACGATTACAGCTTGGAAGAATCCCCATTTTATTTTATGAAAGAAATCAATTTCCATATGGTCATTAAACTGTCAATAGCAGTCCATGCTTTACCTATGCGTATGTTGACATCACTTTCAGTTGATGAGATATTGCTACCATGGCGCGTGAACTGGTCTACTAATTTCAGAGGTTTGCTATTTAATGAGATGGTATCATCCAAAATTCTGCTTAAAACAAAAGCAAGGAACTCTTACTGCGAAATTGTTGCCCTGTGCTAAACTATTCTTAATCGATGTATATCTACAAATTTTCATTCATGCTGTTTTATGAACCAAAAGGTTTTAAAGAAAAGAAGTTAAAAAAAACTTGTTCTTGATGAAGACTTAATTTGAACAAATTTCTGTTCCTGATTTCTTAAAATGAAATATATTAAATACGATTTTATTTCAATTACAATTAAATCCTTAAATTACAATTCAATATTCATCATGCCTTGGCTTTGAGAACAAAGATGAAGGCAGTGGTCCAACTTTGGCTGCAGGCATGTTCATGACTAATATTCATCATGCCTTGGCTTTGAGAATGAAGATGAAGGCAGTGGTCCAACTTTGACTACAGGCATGTTCATGACTAATATTCATCATGCCTTGGCTTTGAGAACGAAGATGAAGGCAGTGGTCCAACTTTGACTACAGGCATGTTCATGACTAATATTCATCATGCCTTGGCTTTGAGAACGAAGATGAAGGCAGTGGTCCAACTTTGGCTGCAGGCATGTTCATGACTAATATTCATCCTACCTTGGCTTTGAGAACGAAGATGAAGGCAGTGGTCCAACTTTGGCTGCAGGCATGTTCATGACTGATAAGGTCTATGTGGGACTGACAGGCACGGTCACATTCAGGATTTGATGTCATTAGTGTTGTGGTTCTTCTTTCTATGCCTTTTGTTTTTAAGGGTGGCCCTGCAGGTGTTTTCAAAGAAGGAGACAGCATGGTTAAAGGTGAGATGCCAATCATCACTGTTCTCATCTAGGGTGAACCAATGGCAATGGTTGATGTGACAGGTGCCAAGGGATTATTTAAGCAATCATTTCATTTGGAGTAATATATGTATTTTCTTTTTTTTTCTTTTCTTCTTAAATTCTAAGATTTTAAAATTTCCATCTGTGACGGCTGTTGTAATTTCCTATGCTTTGTTTTCACTTGACACAAACACTTCAATGTTGATTAGACTACGTGCTGTTACTAAATGGTCACCCATCTCAACAAGCGCAGACTCAACATTGCTTAACTTTGGGGATCTGATAGGAAGCAGTGTTTTCAGCAGACTTTACTCTAAGCTCAAATCCCAGAAAACTGTTGCTACATTTCAGCTTTACTTATATGCAGCTTAATTCTTTGAACACATAAGCCCAATATTTGAGACTGAGCATTCTCCTTTTACTATTCACTGTTTGCATGTTATTTGGGACTTTGGTTGGTTGGATTTTACGGCATGTCAACCCTTGTTGGGACTAATACTCTTGGGAAAGGTATGAATCCAACTATGGGTAAATAGTAGGGCAGACTACGCTTTTTAACCTTGGTTTGGCAACCAGTCTAGGAGAAGGAAACCTGTTAGAATCTGCTTAAGAAATTGACCTTGTGCCACATCCTACTCATGTGGAGAGGTTGGTAAATATATATAAGTGAAGAAGAAGGGGCTCCAGTCTAAGGAAAAAGCTGTGGTGAAGGCAACCCTTCTAGAAGTTAATTCCAAAATCAAAACTGTAGAAGGAAACTCCAGCATAAAACCTCTGCTGACTTGTAGTATCTTTGACAGGAAAGTCTAAGAGAAGTTACTCTGAAATAAAAACCTGCAATTTACATAGTCACCAGTTCATCTTGCTATGCTTGTCACTTATCTATGTAGACCCAGAAAGTGGTATAAGTGTTGTACAAGCAGTTGTCACTATAATCTAACAACATATAGATATCTTACTACTTTATCATCTTAAACAGCTTGTATATTTTTCACAAGTTGAATTAGTTATCAGGATATTTGAGATGCAATTTCAGTGGTAAAGACAACTATCATCATCATCATCATCTATCTATCTATCTATACATATACATATACAAAGGGCAGTTGATGTGTATGTCTGGATGAAGCTACGAAAATAAAACAATTAACAACACAGTAAATATATATACACATTGAATATCACCAGTACTTACTTTTTGTGCAAATATTATGAAGACTTGATATATATTCAAAGATATTTAAAAATTAGAATATACATAGAAATAACATTGAAATTATATTTAAAAATGTCCAGCATATTTGTAAATCTCAAAAGTAAACAAATCACTACACCAGGTTTCCCACCTCTCTACCCAAGCAACACTTGGTAGCCACTTTGAGTCGTTATATGTATATATGTGTGCATCTGTGAATTTAGATAGAGGTTATCTGAAGGCCAAGAGGCTAAGGGTTTAAAGGTGCCATTCAATCTTTGAATGGACAAATAAGAGAATACAAAATATTTCTTGAAAAAAAGAAATTCTTTTTAATCTTTTGACTAACCCCATTGATAACAATATGTCTGTTAACTTTGAACCATGTATCTTTGAGAATCTGTGTTACACCTCAAAGATATGTGGTTCAAATTAACTGACCTGAAAAAATGTAAAAGTTTTTAAATAAAATAACTGGTGCATGATATCTTTTATTCATTAATATTCTGCAGCTCCAGTTTGGACCTGATTTATTTTTTCTCATTTCTTTTGATTCCCTAAGTAAAAAATAAAAATTCAAAGATGAATTCCATTGTTTACCTATGAATTTCCCTTGATCCTTTGTACGTGTGAGCAATTGGGAAAATTTTTACAGGGATTTCTCTTTATACAATAACAAAAATTGCAAGGTTCCGGATTCAATACTGGTCCCCACTAACTCAGCGCATGAGTAGCACAGATTAGATAATCTGATCTGTGTGGTGCTGATGGTAGGTGTGGCACTCCACCTCAGCGAAAACAATCTCCTGGATCTAGCAATAGACTCTTGCTGTCCGGCTGATACCGATAATAGGTCACTCTGCCCACTTCACTTCTTCACTTCATATATATATATATATATATATATATATATATATATATATTATATAGGATTAGAATGAAAGCCTTTCAACTAAAATAGTATTTATTAAATAAATACTATTTTATATCGACAAGACTTTCGTTCCAATCCTATATATATACGTACATATATATATATATATATATCTACCTTCATCATGTCTCATAGTTAGCAAGTTAGTTTCGCATATCCATTATTACAGAATTGCGAGTTCGATCCTTGCTGAAGCCCCATAAAAAATCCCCACGTAAAAAAGACCTTGTGTTAATCCAGCCTGGTGGGAGGTAAGGATTTTTTTTTTTTTTTTTTTTTTGGACATGTTCATGTCAATATGCCAAATTATTTTTTTATTATTCCCTATTTGCCAAAATTCTTTCCAAATGCAAGAAGCCGATTGATATTCAATTTCTGAATTTCTCTGATATCTCCCTTTTACACCTCAAATACTTTTTTAAAAAGAATAAATAATTTTCATGCTTTGAGATCTGTCCAAGAAGTAATGAAACTTTAAAAAAAAGAAAAAGAAAGTTCTATCAACTTTGACCTTTTCAAAATAAATTCCCTGGGAAGCCACACACTAAATGAAGATGTTTCTTATTTCTAGAAGAAACAGTACTGGAAGTTATCAACTGACACTTCCTTCAATTGATTCCTGTTGTATATCCTAAATAGTACCTAAATGGTGACCAAAGTTTGGGACCCAAAAGAATATTCCTCTTATTCTGCTACTCTGAGTTCTTGTGACTCTTTCTCGTTTCTAAAACCCAACTCCTTGGTTACCATTTGAAAACTCTTGAGAGCATCCAACAAATTGTAATGAACCATCTGAAAGCAGTGTCAGTTGACGACTTCCACAATGAATTTCATCACTTTCTAGATGGATTTCATACTTCTTATAGCAAATGAAGGAAGCCTCATCTCGGCCATAGTCCTCATCCTTCTTGGAAAGAGAAAAAAAAGTTAAGAATATAACTGGACTCTTGAAAAGATTTTTACAGCACGTTTGCTATAACAACTTTTGAGGCACCTCATGTGGTGTAATGGTTAACAAGATGGATTGCCAAATAATTGTTAGTAAGTTCAAATCTTACTGGATGCCCCATAATTCTTGGCCTTGTGCCACGACTAAGCTAAGCTTAGTAAATAACTATAAAAACTTTTCTTTTTTTTTTTTCGTATTCTTAAATTTCATATCAGAATACAAAGCAAATTTCCGCTGTAAAAGTGTATATTAAACAAACTTGGTCACCTCCTGTGGTGTAATGTTTAGGGAAATAGATTAACACATTGTTATTGAGTTTTATTCTCACTGGGCACTACATACTTCTGGCTTTGTGCCACAGCTAAGCTCAGTAAATAACTATATTAAACAAATGTTCTTCAAGTGTACAAATACTTTCAAAAATTGTTTTCATAATATTTTTTTCAAAAATTATTCAATTCCTTCATTTTCTCTTGGTTTGAATACATTGTTATTATTATACATTGATTTTTATGAACTAGTGTCCAAATGTTGGTTGTTATTATGGTCACAACATTTTGCTTGTTGTACCTCCGACAAACCTTTGCAAATTGCATTCGGAATTTTAATTGTTTAAATAAAGGTTTTTTGGGTTTTTTCTGTACATTTTATTAAGTAAATAGGATGATACCAAATATCATTTCTATTGCATGTTGCTATGCAACCTGAATATACATGTTGCTAATGATGCGTATTTGACTAATGTTTTCTACCAAACTTCAGAACCATCAGATTATAAAGACGGTATGTCTGATGGTTTAGGGAATGTAAGGTAAAACTATTTTTTTGGTTTTATAAGATTTAAATAATTCTTTGTGTAAAAGAGAATTCCTCAACTAAGATCCATTTCCCTAAGAAAAAAAAAATTGTAAAATTTAAAATACAGGGGTTGTAAAAGAAAAATAATGGAAACCCATTGTTAATTAATGGGTTTTATTATTTAATTTGAATGTGGCCCTCCTATATCACCAGTCACAGCTTTAGTGTATTGAGAAATTGATTTTGGACAGCTGTTAGATGAGCTACAGGAATTTTGAGCCATTCTTGAAGCAATATGGATTTGGCTAAAAGTTTTGTTTAGCTCAGTTGGTTTGAGTAACCTCCTAGGAACCACAAGATTCTAGGGTTTGATACCGGCCCTTGCCAACTCGGCGCATGAGCAGCTCAGCTTGTATGTGGTAAAGTGGGGGTACTGATGGTAGGTGTAGTGCCCCACCTCAGATGCAAAAACAATCTCCGGAGAGTGAAAAGGAGATAGACTCACTCACTGTCCAGCTGATACCAACGATAGGCCACTGCCTATTTTACTTTTATATCACCAGTCACAGCTTCAGTACATCAAGGAATTGATTTTGTACAGCTGTTAGATAAGCTACAGGAATTTTAAGCCATTCCTGAAGCTCTTTTAGTGTTGCTGGTTGATACAAGCAGTTCCTCACCTGTCGCTCCACAGATTTTTTAATAATGTTACAATCAGGTGATGGGGGGGGGTCAATCCCTGGCACCATAAGAGGGTGAAATATTGGATAATTCCATATTTTTTGTCCAATCCCTGTATTTCTACCCATATGCTATCATGATACCCAGGTGAAATAAGTTTTTACACACACACACAAACACACACATATATGCCAAAGACAGGACGTTTATTTGTCAAATATGTGACAGGGCTTGCAAGGGTGAAGTTGGCCTGAGGAACCACTTGAGTGAGGATTGAGGAGACAGCCTTCTTCTGAAAAGAAGTGGCAGTCCCAAAAATAGATATACACACTTACAAATATCAATGATGATAGTTTCCTTAATCTTACATACTTATACACACACACACACACACACACACACACACACACATATATATATATATATATATATATATATATATATATATATATATATATATATGATGACATTAGAAAAGATCTCTTCACAAATGTGGTAACAACGGAAATAATTGCATGTGCTTGTGCACACTATTTTCTAAGTATCAATATTTTTTGGTTGAGTGATAAGAATGAGCAAGCTGACTTGCAGCTACATCAGCCACATGTGTTATTATCACAGTTTAACGTCTCCGGAAATTGTGAGATGTAGGGGGGGGGTGTTCTTAATGGAAGTTTTTTTTTTTTCCCCCTCTTGCCATAAAGCAGACCAGGAATGGAAACCACGACACCTCCTCATAAAAATGCCTTTTTCATGTTTCTTCTTGGTATGTGTCCGCTAGATGACCACTGACAAAAGGGGTTTATCTGCTCCCTTGCCTCAATTTGTTTTTTTTTATCCTGCTGGGTATCTAGCCAACCTCCTCATCAGATCAACCTGAGGGGGGGGGTTCAATTACTCAGTGTGGCAGGTAGTCTGGGGTTATGTATATGATAGAATATTTGATTACAAGTAAACGTTGAGGTGATGACTTGGGGGGCGGGGCTAGGGGGTATTATTATTTGAACAAAAGACAATCTTTCAATTGTATTGTTTTTTTAAGAAATATCCGGAAATATTTAAATTTTTTACACTCAGGTTATTGTTTCTTCTTATGCAACGATATATTTCTCATTATTAATACTTTTTTTCTCTCGGCTTCAGTTTCAATTTTATCTGTATGACATCGGAAACTTTGCTGGGGAGGGGGGGGCTCTCAGGGGGATAGCGGCTAACATGCTGAACTACAACATTGTAGTTAGCAAGTTCAAACACCGATCGCACTATTATGTTCACTTTCAGACTAATACCCTTGGGAAAGGTGTGAACCTTCCCTCATCCCCCCTCCATCTATGGGTTAAATAGTACCACTACTGTTCTTATACAAGAATGTGTTTGATATTAAATAAGGTTGATATGGAAAAAAAAAAAAAAAAAAAAGTTTTTTTTTTTTTTTTTTTTTTTTCTAAAATTTTTTTGCCTGTCAGCTGAATATGAAGCTAATAATGTATATCCCTTCAGCAGTTTAGCCAAAAAAACTTTTCTTTTTTTTTTTTTTTTTTTTTTTTCCAATTCTTGAGCAAGGTCCAGGTATTTGTCTATCTTTTTTTCATCTCCTGTAAGAATTTGATGACTTGCAAACTTGGTTTCTAAGTATGATTAGATCCATACTTCTAGGCTAATTATAAAAGAATAATTAACAGATTTTCCTATGGAATAATTCTGGCAAGTATTGGGTTAAAATTCTTTACCAAATTACAGAATTACTTCCACATAAGTCTTTATAGATAGTTGGCAATCTGACACCAAAACAGGACACCCACCCCCTCCAATAGAGTCTATTATTTTGGTGGGGTGAGGGGTCTATACAGTTTTTGTTCTCTAGTGTATATAACTCAATTCAGTTATAAAGGGCATATATTAGGAAGTGTGTGTATGTATATATATATATATATATATATATATATATATATATATATATATATATATATATAAACACAGCGTGTCCAATTTAATTTGCTGTATTATCCCTACAAAGAAATAACACTTTCTAACAAAATAGCAAGTGAATTTGAATAAAGACTTTAGTCAGTGGGTATGCAGATCATTCAGCTGCTATCTTTAGTGAAAAAGAAAGTAAGCCAATATGTGTCGCATCTTTCAAAATCTTTTGCCTGCAGTAAATATTCAATTTTATTTTTAAAATTCTGTTTCAATTGAATTCATTATTTATTGTCATAGTTCTTTAATGAATACATTAACATAAACAATTAATTAATTTTTAATATATTTGTCTTTAAAGTGCATTTTTAAAAAAATTATGATTTACAATGTATAATTAATTTCTATAGAAGTTGATATATTCCAGGTTAAAAGTGCAATAAGGGTAACCTGAAAACGAACGTTTTTAAATATTTTTCTGATGCAGGTATCATTGGGGAATGAGAAAAGCCTTGCCCATTTACCAAAACTTTATTTGTTACCCAATGATACCGTCATCAGAAAAATAAGGTCTAAAAATGTTTGGCTTCAGGATGCCCTTACTGCACTTTTAACCGACTCACTTCAGATCCATTTTAAATGTCAGTACCGTCCACATGCCTCTCTGCCTGCTAATTTTTATTTCCCTTCTTGCGAGTTTTTCACACCAGCATAAGCTGATGGTCTTTCACTGGAGTCTGAGTGACAACAGGTCTCCAGGACTCTTCTTAGTATTCTAGCTGGTTTCAACAATGCTGTTGTCTGGATAGTCTCAATTCTTCCTCTGATTTCCAGTTCCTCTAGTCTCTTTTCTAAGCTTTTTGAGACCATTCCAAGTACACCAACTACAATTGGTATCACTTTCACCACTCATATTCCACAGTTTTTTCAATTCTCTAGAAAAGGTCCAGGTATTTGTCTATCTTTTTATTTTCTTTCATCTTCACCCTGTGATCTGCTATTATTATTATTATTAGTGGTTTTCACAAGATCAAGGAATAAACAGCCTTAATTTTGCCATGTTTGTCATCAAATTATATTAAATTAGAAAAGCTAATGAAATTAAATAAGAATGCAGATAAAAAGATTTGAAACAGAGGGGAGTATAATCAAAAAATAGAACAACTGAAATTTACTCTTCCATCACTCCCGTATTTCATTGCTAAATTTTCCTAATTTAACTATTTAGTTAAAATAGTAATGAATAAAATCAGTTATATCTTGTTAATAGATTTCTTTTAAGATTTATCCCTAAGATTTTTGCTCATATTCATTAAGATAAAACCAAACAATTAGAAATCAATAATACTAAGTACGTATTTATTAAATTCAAATTTTTAATTTCAATATGCAAATTAGCCTTCCTGTTCACACAGTTAACCGTTATTTTGTTGTATTCTACATGATTTTATTTTTATCTAAACCTCAATTATTAATAAAATCATTTTACATTATTAATACTGTTGACCATACCTACATTCTAATAACATGGAATTGTATTTATATAAATACAATTCCATGTTATTAGAATGTAGGTATGGTCAACAGTATTAATAATGTAAAATGATTTTATTAATAATTGAGGTTTAGATAAAAATAAAATCATGTAGAATGTGACATAAATAACAAAGGGAATTGTGACTTGAGAAGTGATATTGTTTCAGTTACAGACAATCTCCATTATAATAAGAAGATATTGTAGCTAATGCTTTGAAAAAGGTTTGAATCATTCTTCATCATGATGACAAAATTGATTTTCTTATATAGACTTCTAAAAGGAGGTTAAAGAAAAGAAAAAAAATAGTGAGTGTGTCGTGTGTTTCATCGTTCTATGACTTAACTGTTGGCTTTTGTTCAAGGTATACCAGTTCCATTACAAATTAACTCTTTGCCTATTGTCTTAGGCAGTTTCATGTTGCTAAAATGTTGATATATTAATTTTATTTTTCAATCATTTACTTTCTGCGGAGAAAAATGATTGTACCTAACCAGGACTGTCTTAAAGCATGGGCACGCTGGGCAATTACCGGGGGGGCCCTCAAGCATAATCGACCATTTACATTTTTGATTCGTGCTAGTGGTTGTGTCGGTAGGGGGCTCCAGTGCACTGCCTTGCCCGGGGGGGCCTATAATGCTGTTAAGACGGCTCCGTACCTAACTCAAACCAAATGAATTTTGGTAAAAACAATTCCTGAAATGTACTAAAATTCTAGTACTACTTTGTTATAAATGTAATATTGTGATGATTACTTGCATTTAGTCTCTAGATAATTGATTTTAATTGTCTGAGACAATTTTTTAATTTCCTCGATTTCAGACGGCGCCATTTAACCGTTATACGCACATGTTTTTTTTTTTTTTTTTATTATTATTATTGCTTAACAGTTTTTCTACGGTGAAATATTTGTTTTTTTTTTTTTTTCTTTTTAAATCTGAACTCTTTGCTACTGTTCAAGGTATGTCAGTTCCATTACTAATTAACTATGTCCACAACCTGAAAACTCCCCTCCCCACTAACACCACCTCCATTTGTGTTGCTCATTTAGCAAAATTGTTTCTTTCTATGACTGCAGGGAAAGCCCAAGCCCTTGAGGCCTGAAAACGGAAGCTGATTGTTTTGTGTGGGGAAGAGGGGGTGTCCTCCTCCACCCCAGACCTCATCACCCCCATCTAATACTGACTGTTATCAATACTTGATCATTCTAATGCCACAAGTATACTCTCATTTACATAGTAATATTATTACGGAATAAAAACAATCACTTGAGGAGGGGGAATGGGGGGGGGTGATGGAGGTCCCCTAAGCAAATATTTATATCGATTATACCTCAGGCTGGTGCTCTATACATGCAGTGGTTCACTGCCCTTTATCAAAATGAGTTTTGAAAATAACAGATTTTTTGATTTGTTTTTTGGTGTGTGGGTGGGGAGTTTCTTTGTTTACTTCTCTTTACTGTTGTTCAAGGTATGTCAGTTCCATTACGAATTAATTCCTTACTGTGGAAAAGAAATTGAAAAAAGCAGTTATGGAAGTTGCTTAAAGTTTGGGTTTTTGTTTTGTATAGCAACTCTGATGACTTTGTCTGCCATTCTTTCTCTGTCTCTGTACAAATGTTTTTTGACTGTCACGAGAATTACAAATGCAAAACGAATGAATCTACTTTATAATAATGAACGCAAACTCTTTGCTGTTGTTCAAGGTATGTCAGTTCCATTACATAATAACTCCAAAAGATAAAGAGGACACTTTTCTACTTAACCATTTGATGGACTCAATAAATCCGTACGACTGATTGAAAATAAAATTGCAACACTCGGAATATGGATTTCAATTTGCTCAAAATGAAACATCCAGGTAATCCAGCTGGATTACAGTCAATCAATCGACTGGTCATGTCAAGACCTAGCACCTATATGATTGTTCCAACCCTATTGCCCGTATGGCAAACCCCTAACCCTTTTTATCATATATGTGCTAGAAGATGGTGGCTGAGGGTCTTATTGTCCTGGGTATGACATTAAACTCTATCTGATGGTGAAGTTCCAGTTCTGGAGCTCAGGGAATGTAGAGTACCCCTTCATTATCATTACTCCCAGGTCCACTCTGACCCGGAGTGGTAGTACCTGTTAGGGTCCTATCTATGGGTTAAATAGAAAAAAAATTGTTTTTATAAAAAAGAAAACTAAGGTTAAAAAATGTTCTACCAAACTATTGCTACAAATCTTTCAAAACTTTGCAGGCATTAAATGACCCACCGAGGTTGATATGCCGTAACAAAAAAAAACAAAAAAAAACAAAGTCAATGATCTCTGGTCACCATTATTGAGGTGGGGGGCATAGTGGATAATGTGCTGGACTGCGACATTGTAGTAAGTAAGTTTGAATTTTGGTTGTGCTATCACTTTCTGACTAATATCCTTGAGAAAGGTATAAACCCCACCACATCACCCCCAGCTATGGATTAAATAGTACTACTAATGTTCTACAAGGATGGCTTTGGCATTAAATAACCCATGAAGGTTGATATGCCATTAAAACAAAACAAAACCAATCACCATTATAGGCACTATTTTTCTTCTATTTTGAAATAAATGGAAAAGGACAAAATTTATAGAATCAGAATTTTTCTAAATGTTTGTCCAAAGTAATTTAACCAAACAAAAAAATATTTTGTTTATATTTTAACTTACATATGCTTTCAAAAAAAAAAAAAAGATGATATGGAAAATGATAAAGTCACCACCTTGTTAATATTTGGCCCCTCATTGGCAATGAAGATTGCCTTCAAATGAGTACCCCCACCCACCCTTTGGCAATGATGACTGCTTTCAAATGATTCTAGTAGCCATCTAATAAACTTCTTGCATTTCTCACACTGTTCCTTTGCAATTTGTTCAAGCTCTTGAACCTTTGCAGGATTCCTTTCCCCCGATGGCAGATTTTAACTGACCCCATAGATCAGAATTAATGCTGGCCAGTTTAGAATATTTACTCCTTTTTTTCTTTTTTTTTTTTTTAACATTCCTCCTCTGTGCTTTTTTGATGTGTCCTTTCTCCTTGTTATCTTGTTGGAGAAACCATCATCTTTGACTCAAACAGCTAATTACAGTAAATGTGTAGAGCACACTGAGTTCATAGAGTACCCGCCTAGCTAATCACAAGTTTCCTGGTTCAATACCAGTCCCCACTAACTCAGCACGGTAGGTGTGACGCTCATTTCAGATGCGAAGACAATCTCTCTGGTGTAGCACTAACAAAATGAAATAGACTCCCTTGCTGTCCGGCTGATACTGACAATTGGCCACTCCACCAACAACTACAGTGAATAATCGCTTATTCACATCAACAGGTGCAAAAGGTGTGTCAAAAATTCTCGGACCCCATACATTGAGATGTTGGAGGCACATGGTGTAATGGTTTGCGTCGTAGGAAATGGACATGGACTGAGTTCAAATCCTGTACATGACTGTTTGCATTTCAGGTAGTGCTAATACTCTTGAGAAAGGTACGAATCCAACTATTCTCCCTGCAGCTATGGGTTAATAGTAGGGCGGACTTGGCTCTTTAACCTTGGTATGGAAACTGGTCTAAGAAAGGAAAACTCTGCTTAAGAAATTGACATTGTGTCACATCCTACTCATTGTGGTTGATAAATATGTATACTGAGATGTTAAGACAAGCTTGTACCCTCACTCATGTGATTGCAAAGACGATGAATATCAACCTGTGATATATTATTCTATATCACTTGCATCTATAGATGTAATTCAATTCTGGACGAAACCACAGTTCACATAGCGCTAATACTCTTGGGAAAGTATGAATCCAACTATTCTCCCTCCAGCTATGGGTAAATAGTAGGGCAGACTGGGCTCTTTAACCTTGGTTAGGCAACCAGTCTAGGAGAAGAAAAACTCTGAATTCAAACCTGGTCACTATTAAAATAGGCTCAGGCCTACTTAGTGATCTATTTCAATTTTTTTTTTTTTAATTTATTTATTTCAGCAAGAGTTTTTTTGTGGATTAACAAAATGAGTCACAGCAGGGATGGAGAAAAGTTTATCTGATTATGTCTCATACATGTTCAATGGAGGGGTGAATCTGGCAGTTGTGTTGGCCAGGGAATTTGTTTGAACATCTAGCAGAACATACTGAGTTTCACAGGCATTATGTGGGTGGGGAAAAGAAGACAGCAGAACAGGTTGAACAATTTTTGGAATGTATCTGGAACTGGTCGACATTCCCTCTACAAACACCAAAGGTGTTCTGGGTATGACAATAAACTGCATCTAATGGTGAAGTTTCAATTCAGGAGTATGATTGTCTCAGACCTATTGCCCTTATGGCAAGCCCCAACCCTTTTTATTATATATGTGCTAGAAGGTGGTGGCTGTGGTTTTTAATGTCCTGGGTATGACATTAAACTGCATCCAATGGTGAAGTTTCAATTCTGGAGCTCTGTGGAGTGTGAAGTATCCCTTCATCACCATTACTCCCAGGTCCACCCTGACCTGGAGTGGTAGTACCTGTTAGGGTCCTGTCTATGGGTTAAATAAATGAAAAAAAATTTTGAATACTCATCAAGCCTGAATAGAACAAAACATATTTGGCATAAAATAACCCAACAAGGATTAACATGCCTTAAAAAACCAAACCAAAGGTGAGACAAGTGTTATAACTTCTGGTATCACATAGCATAATAGCAGATATTGAACTTATCGGAAGATGCAACTACCTACATTTATCACCCAGACCCAGACACAGATGACCCTCACTTTCAGGAAAATAGAATTTGCTACTTTCACTAAATATCCCATTGCCATTCAACCCCCAACCTCACCCACCCACCAATGTAACTTTGCTAAACTCAATCGGTAGGGCACCAACCTAGGGATTGCAAGGTTCCTGATTCAATATCGGTCCCCCGCCAACTCAGTGCATGAGTAGCACAGATTGGGTAATCTGATCTCTGCAGTAAAGTGGGTAGCTGTCAGTAGGTGTGGCGCTCCATCTCAACAAAACACTCTGCCTGATGCTGGCAATAGGCCACTGCACCAACTTTACTTACTGGAAAATGTTCCATGTTGTGAGAATACCCGCAGACTTCAATGTCGATGACCCCATGTTGTTATATTCTTTGCTGTTCAATTCGAAGGATACGAGCTAGAGACAGGTTCACAAGGATTAAAAAAACACAACACAAAGTTTGATGACAGGACGCTAATGGAGGAGGAAGATATGACAGTTTGTGCAGTTTGTGATGGAGCTGAAGGCAATTATTATATGTCGTCAGCAAGAAGTTCTCTTAAGTCAGCTGCTAGATAACTACAAGCCTGACTGACTTCATATCATGTAAGACTTTACTTATTTTCTATCTATCAACTGCCCACTTGACAAGGCTCTCACTCCAATGGCCAGACTAAAACTGCTGTTGAGGCTCAAGCCGGTTGAATATATACAGAATTCTCCCCAACCTGACCAAGCTTTTCAGACCACCGTGAAAGTGGTACTAATGTTTTTTTTCAGACTTAGCTCCAATTTCTCCTAAAATTGCACACATTAATTTATTTCTAGACTATTAGATACCCATTTTCCAACCATTAACTTTTTCAAAACCCATTTTCTCTTAAAACTAGCCACATAAAGATATTATCTTTAAGTGGCTTTCACTTCAAGGTGGTCGAACATCCCTTATGGCCTTCCCGAACCCTCTCTGACTGATCCTTTGTCCCCCTACGGACACACACCTACCCATATAGACATGCCTGGACCTAACACATTCTATTTTCCTTCTTTTTTTTTTTTTTTCTCTGACCTTATTCTCACTTAACCATTGTGTCACAGTGTTGACACTACTGGAATCTCCTTGGATCTTATTTTTTACTGTGGATTTGACTGCCCATTTACAACATATTGACCATAGCAAACATTGATACTGAGAGGCCGTCCAGATCACCTGATTGACAGGTGTAGGAATATTCCTTTAAATACTGGTATCAACATCAAAGCACAACAATAGCATCATATGAAAAAGACCATTCGACCACAAACCATTCCACCACAAACCAACCTCTCTGAAATGTCCATCTTTGTGGCAATACATCTACTTGCACTGGACTCTTTCATCAAAGTGAACCAACATGTATCACCATTGAAATCACACTGTGCAATGGTATAAGCGTTACTACATCACAAGGTGGCCAGAGACATTGAAAATTTTTTCAAAATATTACAACCCTGCAGTATGCCATCTCCAGTTCAAAATTGGCATTATCATTTGGGGTGTTGCAATGTTATTTTTCATCAGTGTATTGGTTTTTTTTTTTACTGTGAATAAGTTATGGAAAATGCAAGTCCTTCGAAATATGTTTTTGTTTGTTTGTTTTTAATCTTCAAAGTCATGTTCTGGGCTACTGTTCAAGGTATGTCAGTTCCATTACATATTGTATATTGAATTTTCAGATTTTGATCTATTGATACAATCACTTGGGTTTCTTTCTGGCCCTCTCTCTCTCTCTCTCTCTCTCTCTCTCTCTCTCTCTCTCTCTCTCTCTCTCTCTAAATGTTGATATGAATATTTGGCCTTTTGATTGATTGTCAGTAAAAAAAAAAAAAAAGAAGGTAACAGCAAATTTTGCTTAATGATTGTCTTAACTCTTTGCTGTTGTTCAAGGTATGTCAGTTCCATTACATATGAATGAAAAAAAAAAAAAAAAGATTGAATGATTTTCAATAAATTCTCTGGGTACAAGATTTTCTTTTTCCTGCCGAACTATTTGGCCTATTAACCGATTGCAATTACCAAGTTGGAAACTATTTCTTTTGTTTGACCTCAGGCTATTCTTATTTCGGAACAGAAAAAAAAAAAATTGGTCTCTGGTGTCCTACAATGGACCAAAAATAATTTTTCAGACACTTTTCCTAATTTCTTGTATCCCATGATGCCCCATTGATTACTGCTGTAGTGAAATGATTTTAACACATGACATTTTAAAATTAAAAATCAAACAAAACACTTTAGCATTTCAAATTGAATTTTTTGTATTAGACTCAAAACAACAATTTTTTTCAGAAAGTATTAAAAAAAGATGATTGATAGTATCTTTTTTTTTTAATAACTTTTACCAGTCTTGTGTCATAATATTCAAACATAATATTTTTATGTGGACATTATGAAAGACTGTTAATAGCAATGCCCTCTTTTTTTTTCCCCAGTCTTGTGTCATAATATTCAAACATAATATTTTTATGTGGACATTATGAAAGACTGTTAATAGCAAATGCCCTCTTTTTTCCCCAGTCTTGCTTCATAATATTCAAACATGTAGAATATTTATATAGACTGTAGTATCATATGCAAATGAGATAATACTATAAAAGCAGTCTACCTCAGTAGCAAGGTAGACTGCTACTACATTTACCTGACTACAATGTATGTTCCCATGATGGATTCACTTCATAGCAATATGGTGTTGCCAATAGCCACTTAAGTTCCTTCGAAAAACTTGGATTAGATGTTTTGCAGCATTGGCTTGGGTGAAGAAGTTAAAAAACTAAATGGGATTTAAGAATATGTGGGGATTACAAAATAGGAGTGAATCGTCAGATATGTTCAGATTCATTTCCCTTGCCCAAAATAGAAAAAGAGACGGCTACTACAATTGTCTGAATGCAACATATGTTCTTAAGATTGATTCACTTCATAGTATAGACATTATGAAAGATTGTTGATAGCAGTACCCTAATTTTTTTCTCCCTACAATAACTTTTACCAATCTTACTTCATAGCATTCAAACATATAGAATATTTTTCAGACAGGAAAAACAGTTAATGGCTGACTGCAGTAACTTTTTTCTCAGTAACTTTTTTCTATTTTATTTCATAATATTCAAAACATATTCAATATACAAATAGAAAATTTGTGTTTGGCATTTTTTTCTACAAACAAATTTTTTTGAAATTCTTAAATTTGTCATGCGTGGAAAGATTGCTGCATAAGTTTTGGCAAAAGTAAAGAAAACTAAAACGAAATTTAGGAAAGTAAAAAACCTTGCTCAATGTATTAAGGATTCCTGAATCACATAGTTATCACCATTAAAGATCTGGGACAAACAAGAATTTGTTTAGGATTTTTTTTTTTTTTCAGAGTGTATGATGTTTTTGCGGGACTCATATAATTTCCCAGATTACAGGCAATTAAATTTGGATGAAGAAGACGATAACAACAATTGAAGATTAAAAAAAAACAACATATATTCAAAAAGGTACAAAACGTTGCAAACTTAATGGCATTTGCAACTAGACTTATCTGCTGAGTGTTTGAAGGTATAGGGAGCTCTAGAAAATGTCTTGCTGTTGACTACTCAAACACTATTAGTAACTTTTTTCCTAGAATTCAATTTAGGCACCAATATCGTATATTGGCGATTTGCCCTCTGGTGGAAGGGGTAGATAATTTATCTATAATTTTTCCACTAAGTGTCTGAAAAATATTGCCAGGCTTCTATCATCTTCGTAATTATGCAGGTAGATATGTAGGGGAAAAAGTAACCTTTTGTTTTTGTTTTCAATTCTAAAAAGAATTCATGGGTTGATTTAATAAATTCTTTTATGGTCTATTTCTTTTTTGTTTTTCCTGTTGGCCCTACCAACTTTTATAGATTCAAATCTTATATATTTATCTAAGAAGATGACATTTTGTTGGATATAGAAAATATGTCAGCTAAACATGAAAACCTGGTGGGGATTTTAACCAAAAAAAAGTCATTTTCTGTCATCCAAATTCTACTGCTTCCTCTTTGTGCAATCAACTCTAAAATTCCAGATAAGGCAGTTCTAAAGAATTGGAAAATCTAAAAGGTCCTTTCTCTCTTGTGTGTGAAAATTTATCCTCTTTGCTAATCGTACGCAGTTTTAAAGAATTGGAAAATCTAAAAGGTCCTTTCTCTCGTGTGAAAATTTGTTCTCCATGCTAATCGTATGCAGTTCTAAAGAATTGGAAAATCTAAAAGGTCCTTTTTCTCTTGTGTGAAAATTTATCCTCTTTGCTAATTGTATGCAATAGCAAATAATCACTTGTGAATTGTTGAAAATGGAAGTTCAATTCCTCACATTCTCTATTATAAATGTCTATGGAACCTTTTTTTCATTCTTCATGTTTTTATACAATTTTTATATGAATAACTCTGAACTTTCTTTTGAATTTGAAAATTCAGATCAAATATACAGAAAACCTGTGATAATTGTTCAAAAGTATTGAACATTTTTTCAGAAGGGAAAATTAATTTTTTTTTTTCTTTTTTAAAGCCAAACAATTGGCTGTTGTTCAAGGTATGTCAGTTCCATTACAAAATGATATTCATTTCTGTTCTTTGCTGTGTGATTTTATGATCACTAAAAACAAATTTGATACTTGTCTTTTTTGATAACGAGGGAAGGGATATTTTTGTTTCACTTTTAAAGATGTTATATTTCTGTGCTTTTTGTTTAAATGTCTCAAAACACAGAAAGATTATTAAAATGATTATTCCAGCCAATTCTTCATACCGAATGAAAAACAAAAAACATCTTAAATATTTGTTTAATTCTTAAAGATAAGCATCACCTTTTTCTCATTCTCTTCAGTAGGTTTACTGTGATAACGATGCAATCTTTTTGAAATTCTTGACTTTGTCGTATCAGATCCATTCATATTCTTCTCTCTTAAAATGGTAATCTTTGATATTCTTGTGCTTTCTTCTTCTCTTTTTTGTATGAAACTTTTTGAGTTAAAATATTTAACAGTGTTATTTTCTTGGCTCTTAAAATTCTTCAACTCATGGGTCATGGGTTATATATTCACATTTCATAATCTAACGATTTTGTTGTTGTTGTTACTCCCACAACATTTTTTTTGGCATTGTTTTTTTTTTTGTGGGTGGGGGTGGGGTTAGATAAAGAATATCAATAAACAATTATTGAAGTTGCAGATTTTTTGTAATTCAAACCGTGAATCATATTGAATTTTTTTTCTCTCCACCTTCTGAAGTTGATATAGTCAATAAAATTCAAATAAATACAGAAAAGTAACCTTTTTTTTTTTTCTAACAAAAAAAGAAAAATTTGTTTTTTAATTGTTTCTATAAAATTTTCATTTTTGGCCTTTGTAATTTTATTTCACTTTTGCCTTTATGAATAATTAAAATTCAAATTAATAACATCCCCAAAATTGTTTGAACAATGTAACTTTTAATTTTTTTATAATCTTGATTTTGTTTAACACAATATTTCAGAAGTAGGGACGGGGGTTCCCTCACAGATTTTACACCTGATGAAGACTGAAAAATTAATCAATTGAAACATGTTAATAAAATATCAAAAACAAGAAGCGGTTTAGTTATACAAACTAGTTGTCAAAGGATCCCGAGTGCCGTTGATAGTACCCCCTATGCACCATTGACATATGCTGTTGACGGGATCCCTTGTGCCATTGGCAAGACCCCCCTGTACCATTAACAAGACCCCCAGTGCCATTAACAGGACCCCCTATACTGTTGGTGAAACTCCCTGTGTCATTGGCAAGAACCCCTACGTGATTGCAGGATACCCAGTGCCATTCTTTTTTTACAAAGATTTAAACATTGAAATTTCATTCAGTGCAAATTAAAAGTTTTATGTGAGTTTTATGTAAATCTTTTTTTTTTTATTCATTTTTTTTTTAGGGTTATTTATTATTTCCATTATAAAGACAAGAATCCCAGACAAAAGTAAAGATTAATCATTATAATTAATTCCTTTCTTTCACCGATAATCTATATTTGCCTCAGCACAAAAACTGCTTTAACACGACATTAGTTCTTCCAAGTCAAATTTCACATGACATACATTCTGTAATTCTTTATCAATGAGAAACCAATCACATTGATGGATTGAGAAAAAGAAAATGAAGCTACACAATCTATGGTACCGTAAAGGTTTTTCTAGTGTGTACAAACCATTTTTACAAAGACAAATTTATCTCCTTTGGTTATCAATGGGCTTCTTTTTTTTCTTTTTTTGGTGTATTTCATCGAATTTTGGTATTAAAAAAAAAGAAAGAAAAAAAAAAGTAGCAAACCCTGCAATGGTATTCTTACCATCAGACAAACTACTATTATCAACAAGAGGCAATCAATCGGTACATCTTACCAATCAATCAATGGTTGGAAGTCTGGAAGACGTTGAGAGCTTACAATACTCTTTTGTTTACTAAGCGTTTTTTTTTTTTTTTTAGACTTGCACTGAAGCAATTTAGTCTACATTTACTTATCAATAAACTTTTGTTGTTCGTACAACTTTGAGGAATTTCTTTAGAGCTTCTCATCACATCATTACGCAGACTCTTGGATTAAAAAAAAATTAAACTATTAGAAGAAAGCAAAATCCCCCAAATGGTATTTATTATGATTTCATGTTTTTATTTACAAAAACATTGCAATTTCAATAAGAATGAAGACATATGATTTTGTTTTATTGCTTCTATTCACTATCTCTTTCTCTGAAAGGTTCTATGTGGATTTATGAATGGAAGATATGAAATTCTATATGGAAGCTTCTATTCACTACCTCTTTCTCTGAAAGGTTCTATGTGGATTTATGAATGGAAGATATGAAATTCTATATGGAAGCTTCTATTCACTACCTCTTTCTCTGAAAGGTTCTATGTGGATTTATGAATGGAAGATATGAAATTCTATATGGAAGCTTCTATTCACTACCTCTTTCTCTGAAAGGTTCTATATGGATTTATGAATGGAAGATACGAAATTCTATATGGAAGCTTCTATTCACTACCTCTTTCTGAAAGGTTCTATATGGATTTATGAATGGAAGATATGAAATTCTATATGGAAGCTTCTATTCACTACCTCTCTCTGAAAGGTTCTATATGGATTTATGAATGGAAGATATAGAAATTCTATATGGAAGCTTCTATTCACTACCTCTTTCTGAAAGGTTCTATATGGATTTATGAATGGAAGATATGAAATTCTATATGGAAGCTTCTATTCACTACCTCTTTCTCTGAAAGATTCTATATGGATTTATGAATGGAAGACATAAAATTCTATATGGAAGCTTCTATTCACTACCTCTTTCTCTGAAAGGTTCTATATGGATTTATGAATGGAAGATATGAAATTCTATATGGAAGATTCTATTCACTACCTCTTTCTGAAAGGTTCTATATGGATTTATGAATGAAAGATATGAAATTCTATATGGAAGATTCTATTCACTACCTCTTTCTGAAAGGTTCTATATGGATTTATGAATGGAAGATATGAAATTCTATATGGAAGCTTCTATTCACTACCTCTTTCTCTGAAAGGTTCTATATGGATTTATGAATGGAAGATATGAAATTCTATATGGAAGATTCTATTCACTACCTCTTTCTGAAAGGTTCTATATGGATTTATGAATGAAAGATATGAAATTCTATATGGAAGATTCTATTCACTACCTCTTTCTGAAAGGTTCTATATGGATTTATGAATGGAAGATATGAAATTCTATATGGAAGCTTCTATTCACTACCTCTTTCTCTGAAAGGTTCTATATGGATTTATGAATGGAAGATATGAAATTCTATATGGAAGATTCTATTCACTACCTCTTTCTGAAAGGTTCTATATGGATTTATGAATGGAAGATATGAAATTCTATATGGAAGCTTCTATTCACTACCTCTTTCTCTGAAAGGTTCTATATGGATTTATGAATGGAAGATATGAAATTCTATATGGAAGCTTCTATTCACTACCTCTTCTGAAAGGTTCTATATGGATTTATGAATGAAAGATATGAAAATTTATTCTATCTATCTATCTATCTATCTATCTATCTATCTATATATATATATATATATATATATATATATATATATATATATAATGAAAGGTTGTTTATTGTTCTTTCTCATTGAACGTTATATGATACAATGTTTTGATATTAATGAAAAAAAATTGGTTGGTTGGAGAGTAACATTTGATATAATTTTATCTTTTTTTTTTGTTATTTGATATCCTGTTTAGAAATATACATTTTGATATGCTGCAATTTTGATATTAACTTATTTCTTCTAAAATATTTATTGGGTCAAATATAGAAACGGAAGGATACAATCTTTTGTTGTAAAGTTCTTTTTCACGGCTGTTTTTATTTGTGTAGCCATTTTTTTAGATGCTGCTTGTGATAGGATACTGTGTAGAAGTGATATATAAACTCATTTGGATATTTTTATCATAACTTGCATGCAATAGTGATCAACCTGTTTGAAGTTTCCTTTTTAAATATCCAAGAGTATTCAAAACTATTATTTTGAAAAATGTCATAAACATATATGTATTATTAGTTTTAGTACTTACTTAAAGGCCACCTCTTGCAGCTATTAAGTTCAAGATTTTTATAGAATGTATATTGTAATTGAATATAAGTAATGGGAAGTACTTTATAATTAGCATTTTATAGTTATCTCCCTTCAGAAATTATAATGACCAGAGTGAGCACTAATGCAAACCACACACTATTAAGTTAAACATTGCTTTTATTTTCTAAAAGCATTTTAACATTATTGCTCTAACATAAACCTCACTACAATGTGCCATTTTTACTGGATCATTATAATATAGATTCTGGCAATATTGAAAGATTTTAGATCTAATTAAGGATAAGGCATGAATCCAATCTTCCCTTGCACAGTTACGAGTAAATAGGAGGGAACTTAGACATAACTATTGCATCGAATTTAAATTTCCAAACTTAAAAAAAATTAAAATAATTCTTCACATTTCATTAAAGAATTTTACTAATTTAAAGTTTATAGGTCGTCCGTTTTTTTTTTTTTGTTTTTTTTTTTTTCCAAAGTTGAGATATAAAATAATTATATCATAAAATTATACATTACTGGTTTAGCTCAGTTGGTAGAGCAGCCATCTAGGAAACGCAAGTTTTCAGATTTGATACTGGCCCCCGCCAACTCAATGTATGAGTAGCACAGATTGGGTAATCTGATCTGTGCAGTTAAATGGGGAGTTAATGGTAGGTGTGGCGCTCCACATCAGCAAAAACAAGCTCCCTGGTTTAGCACTAGTGGAAAGGGGATAGACTCCCTCGCTGTCCAGCTGATACCAACAATAGGCCACTCCACCAAAATTTATTTAGTTTTCTTTTCTTTTTTTTTTTTACTTAAGTATATAGAATGTACTTTTTTTTTTTTTTTTTCAAACTAGAAATATAAAATAATCTAAAAGCATTATAATTCAGACAAACAAAAATATTTTATTTGATAAATCTCTTTTAGTTATATATATATATATATATATATATGGGTACTTCAGCTAGTGTATATATTCAATTTTTTATCAGTGGACAATTTTATATATTTATAATCAACCAAAAAAAAAAAAAAAAAACTTTTTTATTTTCAAAAGATTTCTTATGTTTAAAAATCTTCATTTTGAAGCAAGAATCTGGGAAATTTAAAATTTTTAAATTGTTGAAATTATTTTGTTTATTCAAAAAAAAAAAATATATATATTATTCTAGGAGTTGAGACGTTTGACTTTTCTTGTAATAATATATTTCCTTGTTATTGTTTGTTGTTGATAACTTTTTTTTTTTTTTTATTGCCAATAACGAATCTTTTAAAGCGAATTAATTTATGATCACCACAATTCCATAATGAAAATTCTTTTTCCTTTGCTGTGAAAATTTTTTAAAGTTTGCTCAAAAAAGAGTTTTCAGATCAAGTCACAAGATAGCAAAATCATTAAGAACCATTTTGAATTTGATGGCATTTGATTTTAACAAAACATCTCTCTCTCTCTCTCTCTCTCTCTCTCTCTCTCTCTCTCTCTCTCTCTCTCTCTCTCTCTCTCTCTCAGATCCAACAGTTTTGAAAATATTATATATTCTGTAAATTTCTGGGTTTTCTTTTTAGTTGAAATCTATAGAACTACAAGAGTTAACTCGTCCCCCACCCCCTGGAAAATTTGCCCCCAATTTTATTCCCTTCCACCCACTGGTGGTTTTTATTTACCTGATTTAACAGATTTAGAAATAGGCATTAATTTTACTAATTCTTGTTACGTTTTTTCCATAGTTTTTATTGTTAATTCTTTTTTTTTCTTTTTTGACTTTTTATAAGAAATACTTTAGGCTTTTTAGATATATTTATTAGACAAAAAAGGAAAAAGGAAATGACTATTTAACCAAAATTTAAGTCTAAAAATTGAAAAATGTCATGTTAGGTCAAATCTTAAATCTTTTTGATAAAGATAATGGTGTATCATGAAATTTTAAGATCCTCAAAGGCCCACCCAGCAGGGGGCCTGAAAATTGTCTTGTCTTTTGTAAAATTTCTTGGGGGCCCTGGTTAATAGTTTCATATTCCTATTTTCCTTGTAATATAACCATTGGTAATATAATACCAAAACCATTGGTAATAATATAACCATTGGTAATATAATACCAAAACCATTGGTAATAATATAACCATTGGTAATAATATAACCATTGGTAATATAATACCAAAACCATTGGTAATAACCAAAAATGGTCTTTTAGCTTAAAAAAATTACTTCTATTTCATTTTCATTTACCTGACAATCTAATATCTTTTTTTATTAAAAAAAAAAACAACTTTTCTGCTGAGTTTTTGATAAAATCCATGGCAGAATTAACTTAGTTGTTATTAGACTCTAGGCTATTGTTCAAGGTAAGTCAGTTCCATTACGAATTGTTGTCCAACAATTCAAAATGTACGACTCAAGTTCTATTGAGTCTTTCCAATAATAACCCCTACCCCAAAACCTAATAGCTAATATTGGCTATTGTTCAAGGTATGTCAGTTCCATTACAAATTGTCTACAAATCAAAAATATAACCCAAGTTTTATTGGGAATTTTATGATACAAAATATTAATAGCAAATTTTGGCTATTCTTCAAGATATGTCAGTTCCATTGCAGATCTCTTGTTTTATTGGGGGTTTATTAAAAGATATTTTCATTTTTAATCAACAGAGAATTCCTGGGAAACTTTTCAAGAATTTCTGAATATTACTATAAGCTTATGTAATGCTCTACATATGGTATCTTCTTTTGATGATCCTAGCTCTTCTGAAATTATTCAAGTGCTGATAGATTCTTGTCTACCTTGCATTTCAAATCATCATAATTGACAATCAATGGTCATCCACTTCTGGGTTTTATTTCAAGGGACAAGTCATCACACTTAAAATTCTGAAACTGAACTGTCTAGGGACAAAACACTCAGATATTGTTGTTGTATTCCTCCCAACCCACCCCTACTTGCTGAATTCTTCAAACTTTATCAATGGCTTTGAGGCCCAGTTTAACATAATGCCTCAAAATTTCCAGAATTTCAATATTATTATGAGACAATATAACAATTGTAAAAAAATATATATCTTAATAATATTGATGACCACATGATATGATAATACTAATATAGTGTAGTCATATATTGTTGTTAGATGTCTTATAAGAAATAATCTTTGTAGTAAAAATCTTTAAAATTAAAAAAAAAATGAATATACTTTTGATAATCCCTGATAAAAAAATAACAACTGGAATTGATTGATTTTTTTCAATTTCAACTTTACAAACTTTTTGAATGAGAGCAGTTGAAATATGGTCAGAGTGTGTTCAGTATTGTTTGAAAAATACAGTCAGCAATGTCCTAATATTCTATGACAGCTACCAAATTTCTTTTTTCTTTTTCTTTTTTCCATGTCATTGCTGATAAAAAAATGTTTAAACACACCACACAATTATCCTTACCATTCTTCTTGATTTAATTTTACATATGTCTTCGGGTTAGCTTAAAATTTGATTAGAAGATGGCATTTGAAATTTTATATTAAGGATGGTAGGAATATGCTTTTTTTTTCTCGTCACCAACCATGTTGGTTAACACTTATCTTCTCTCTCTCTCTCTCTCTCTCTCTGTCTCTCGCTCTGTCTCTGTCTGTCTGTCTGTCTCTCTTATTAACTTGCCTAAATTGTGGAGTTTTTATCCAGGCAGGTTGCCAAAAGATATTTGTATGTCTCTGATTCAGAGAATTCTTGCCAGATTTCACATTTCTCTCTTTACCGTTTTGTCGGCGCCACTCTTTAATCTGTTCCTGAGAAATTAACCAGACATTTAGGGAGAAACATTTTTCTTGTCTGAATATTTTTTACCTCCATTCCCCACCCCAGATTTTCAACTGATTTGAAATTTCTGGGCAGATTTTTTTTCTTTTTCTTTTTTTCTTTTTTTTTATATGTTACTTGTGATGTTTCTCTCCTTTTGCTAAAAGTGCACAATGGAAAAAATAAATTGAGAGATAAAAATATACATCTACAAAACACCAAAAAAAAAAAAAGAAAAGAAACAGCTGATTGTTTTCTTTGGTACTTTTATCTACAAATAAAATCTAGTGATAACAGAAAATTACTGTAATAAGAAAGGAATAAAGGACAAGATAAGGATAGTATATTTTAAAAGGGGTTTAATGTGTGAAGGGTTGCTAAAACTTAATGCTTTAGCAGTCTCAAGTCACACATATATAAAGGTAACAATTCATGAACACACTTATCTTTTTGTAGAGTTCTTGTGGGGGTAAAGAATTCTGGTTGTAGGCTCATTCGTTTTTGGGTCTGCTGCTATGTTCACCCAAAGTCGGGGTACTGTCTGTGTTGTTCGTTGTAGTTGTCAACCATCTCTGCTACTGTCTGGTTCTGTTTTCCTAGCCCTCTTCGACAAATTTTCTGTTCTGAAGATTTCTGCCCCTGCCAGTACCCACTTCTTGGCTCTGTCAGGGGAGGATAACCCATATTTTTCATAGTGATACAAATGTTAACTACTTTTGGCTGTTGTTCAAGGTATGTCAGTTCCATTACATAATGAAAAAAATGTCATGATTCATAAATATTTCAATTTAAAAATATTTTTTTTATATTGAATGAAAGCAAATATGTCCAGCTCAGGCAAGTATTTCTCTCAAAATTATATATATATATATATATATATATATATATATAATAAAGTAAAAGTATCCAACTGACTGGTATTCTATTTGGGATCATCAATATCTCCTGTACCCAATGCATACTCATGTAGATGCAAACTTATAGATTTATTCAAGGATTTTTATAAATCCCTAAGAGAGCTCAATGTATAATAACTAATAAATTAATTATATACAGAGCAATATTTATACTTTCAAAGAAAAAAAATTCACAAACCATCATTTGGCTATCTATTCATTATTTATTATATTGGCTATATATTACCTATTTATTATAGCCAAATAACGGTTTGTTAAGTTTTTCTTTCTTTGAAAGTATATATATATATATATACCAACTTAGGTCCAGTTCTGGATCTCTGGGAATGTGGAGTGTCCCTCCATCACCATTATTCCCAGGTCTGACCCAGAGTGGTAGTACCCGTACCATCTATGAGTTAAATAGAACAAACAAAATGTGTTTTTAAAAGAAAACGAGTACACATCAGGAATGAATGAAATGTCTTTTGCATAAAATGATCCAATGGGTTGACATGCTGTAAAACCCAAACCAACCAACCATCCTATTTAGAATATTAAGATGTTAACAAGTTTCAAATATTGGATTCATGCTGGGATTAAGCTCTAACTGATATTAATAAGCTGAAGTGTTGACAAACTGTTTTCCCTAAACATTTTTGGCCACCATTTGTTTGTTCCACAAATTCAACATGAGTGATTATTCAAGTGCTGATAGATTCTTGTGTACCTTGCATTTCAAATCATTATAATTGACAATCAATGGTCATCCACTTCTGGGTTTTATTTTCAAGGGACAAGTCATCACACTTAAAATTCTGAAACTGAACTGTCTAGGGACAAAACACTCAGATATTGTTGTTGTATTCACCCCCAACCCAACCCAACCCCATTTTATCAATGGCTTTGAGGCCAGTTTAACATAATGCCTCAATTTCCAGAATTTCAATATTATTATGAGACAATATAACAATTGTAAAAAAATATATATCTTAATAATATTGAGGACCATATGATATGATATATGATATACTAATAATATTGAGGACCACATGATATGATAATACTAATATAGTGTAGTCATATATTGTTGTTAGATTCTTATAAGAAATAATCTTTGCAGTAAAAATCTTTGAAATAAAAAAAATAAAAAAATGAATATACTTTTGATAACCCCTGATGAAAAATAACAACTGGAATTGATTGATTTTTTTTCAATTTCACCTTTACAAATCAGTTGAAATATAATCATAGTGTGTTCAGTATTTTTTGTTTATTGGTTCATTTTGTTTGTTCCACAAATTCAACGAGTAATTATTCAACCTTTTATAAAGAAAAAAATATCCTTTCTACAAAGCCAAATTCTAAGAAAATTCATATTACTGCTTTTTTATTTTAATTAAAAAATAAAATTAATAAATAGTTGTTTTTGCTTTTTTGACAAAAGTAATTTATAAAACTGTCTTGTAATATCATATTTAATGTCTCCTTGTCTGTTTTGTCATTTCAAACAAAAATTCAAGCGATGACAGAATTGTATAAAATGGTATCAGTTTTCGAAACTTGTTTTGAGTTACTAAACAAAATTAATCATACTAAAACTATTTTAAGTTAAAAAGCTTTTTAAACCTTTTAATCTGTCGAATATTTTAGGCTCAGGTAGATCACAGCAGATACAAAAAAAAAGGTTCCCAGGTAGGTCCGGTTTAGGGGGTCATTCCCCCAGACAGAACTTACCCAATTGCACTTCTTATACTTGAGATGCCCCAACAGGGGAATGCCAATAGAGCTGAGCTATATTTTACACCCTTCACCTGTATACAGGAGAGTTTGACACTAAATGTCACATCAAATAAAAACAGGATAAAAATTCAGGAGTATGTATGTATAAATAAACAATTCAAAGTGGAAATATTTTGTTTTTCGTGACTCTTAAGAAAAAAAAAAAAAATTCTCTCAATAGATAATAATGATATATATTTTTTTAAATAAACAGTTCAATATAGAAAGATGTTGATAAAGATGGTACATTTCCTTGGAAAAAAAAAATCCAGCAGATGACCATTCCTCGCATCCTGTTGGTCTGCAGTTTTATTTGTTGCCGCCTATCTTGCTTCTGCTGTTGCTGGATCTCAACTTTTTAACCAGAGAGGAGACTTAGCTGTTGAACAAAGCTATATCTCTATATTAACCATTTATGTACAGATACTCCTTCAGACAATGACATGTCTAAGGAGTGACATTCGTCGTATGACAAGACGTCGCAATCAATATATTCTCAATCTGTGTGGTATAGTATGAATTACATATTGATCTGATATTTACTTACCTTCTGACTAAGGCAGAATGTAACATAAGGTCTATTTAATATGGAAGTCTGTACACATACATGTAGGATGTGTTTGTGGAGTAATGGTTTTTTTTTATAGGAGGAAATGAACATGGCAAAATGAGTTCAAATCTAGCGAAAAAGGGATAGACTCCCTCGCTGGGCGCACTGATCATCTGATTGTGAGATCTTAGCTTAGTTTGACACAAGGCTAATATTGTTCAGCCCTGTTCCAGATTAAGTAATGATTAAGTCACATTAGAAATGGTCATCTAAACTGTTGATACTCATTCATTGTGCTCATTGCATAATGCATGTGCTCATTTGCATATCAGTTTATCAGGAAAAAAATGTAATCAGTCCTGATTTTTCTTTTCTCTCTCTCTCTCAGTCCCTGTCTCTCTCTCCAGCGCATGTCTTGCATATCTTTTTTTCATCTAATCTATCTATCTATCTATCTATACATATATAAAGGACAGTTATGTATGTATGTATGGGTGTATGTCCGGAGGAAACTATGAAAATAAAACAATTAGTGGCAAAGTAAAAAATATATATATATATATTATATATATATATATTCTGTCTGTCCCTCTCTCTATATATATGATATATATATATATGATTGTATTAGCTGTCACTTTTTTTAATGAGGCATATAGTTGACTGTTATTTAAATGTAAATTGCAGAGATCATGGATAAGTATTGTTCTTGTTGGAAGAGATTTTTTTTGCATGAAGAACTGGAGCCTCACCACCGGAAATGGTTTAGTGCCATACCCAGTATAATCAACCCTTTGCAGAGGGATGCAGTTGACATATTCTTAACCTAGCTCACAGGGTGACATACATTTATTGTTTCATCTACTAAAGTGTAAAAATATGCAATCAACATTGCGGCTAATTTATTGACTGCCCCCCCGATGGAAAATTAGGCAAAGAATTTTTCTCTTCCTAAACCATAGGGGTTTTTTGGGGGGTGGGGGAGGAATCTGTAATATAAACTGTTTATAGAAAATTTACATTAAAAAGAAAACGGTGATCTAATTTCTGGGGAAAGAGAAAAAAAAAAAGAAAAAAGACAAAGTTTTTAGCGGATAATGGATCTAAAAGCACCGGAAGTCCCAAATTTTCTGCAGAAGAGCAGAAACTGATACTTCCCTTCCCCCCACCCCAACACCACAATCAGAAGTAAGGGGGCTCATCCTTTTTTCAGCTAGGTGTCTCAAAAGGGACAGATATCTGTTTGTGGGCTCTGTTTGTTTTTTGGTGGTGGTGGGGGGTGGGCTGTTTTAACTAGTTTCATTAGTTGTGGGATAGTGATAATGATTGGAATTTATGATAGAAAAGATTAACCCTATTCTTTCTCTCTTTCACTGAAAAGACCACACTGGGCAAGCGAGAATAAACAACCCCTTAGGCCTATCATATTTGTATGTTATTTTTGGAACCCCACTACCTATGTTGAATGCCGATTGTGTCCTGTTAGCTGCCTGCCGGCCTACAACAACGCTACAGGTTCTCTTTTTTTTTTTTTTTTAATAATAGTGACTAAAGAGTGATATTCAAAAATAAACAAAATTAAAACATCATCTTCACAAAAGGAAATATATTTTTTCCTATCAAAACTCACACTTCAGAAAAGCATTTCATTTTAAAGATTAAAAATTAGAATGAAATCTTTCTTCAAAAAGTCTGGAGATATTTTAACAAATCTCAAAAATGTTTTAGCTTTCCACCAACTTACATATGATTAATCTAATTTTCTTGTTTATATTTTAATTTTAAAAAAATTATATTTATTTATTTTTATAAAACATTAAATATCTGTTCAATCAGTTTAATTTAAATTTTCAAACCTATGTACTTTTAACGATTCGTGTTCGTGGAATGGTTTTAGCAAGAGGGTAATAAGATGCCATTACTGCATTTTGTAGACCTTCTCATTTTTATTTTCTTGTTCAGATTAAAATGGTTAGGTAAGTGATAACATTCTTTATGATATTTTTAATTTCAGTTATTTAATAAGTAACTTCTTTCATCTAATTTTTCTATATCTAATCACAATTTTGTTGTCTGGTGCATTTATGCTGCTTGGAGTGCCCTTGAGTGAGCAGTAAGGATTAAGCTCTGAAACTGCATTTGAATTCATGGGGAATTGGTTGAAGATAAAATAATAAATTTTAAAATACCTAAACAAAGCCCAAGGTTACAGTAGCCTGAACAATGTGTTTATACACAATAATGATGAGGACAAAGTCCGAAAATATAATTATTTGAATCTCTAAAAATCATGTATTTTACTGAAACAATATTTAAGGATAATATTCTCTTGATGTACAAAATTTTTTTTTTGCTTTTTTCCTAATAATCTTTGCTTTTCATATCTTCATATCTAATCCCTATTGCTACCCAAATTTGCATTTTTAAATGTATCATTTTTTTTTTTCATTCAACTGCTTTTGTCTCATAACTTTTTATTTACTGCAAAGCAGGGGTTGAGCCAGATTCTAAACTTACAGAAGAGCAAACATAAAAAAATAAACAAGTGCCACAATACTATCAAATAATTTGGTTAATAACAACATTTTTTCTGTTATTCAAAGGTCCAGAAAAATAGCTACTAGTTTTTTTACTTTTTTTTTTTTTAAAAGAAAAAAAAATAAGTAGTTACTTCCCTAGTGATGATCCACAGATCAATTCTTTGATTTTAGATTACATACTAATTTCAAAAGAAATTCTTTAATTTTAGACTACATCCTAATTTCAAAAGAAATTCTTTGATTTTAGACCATGTCCTAATTTCAAAAGAAATTCTTTGATTTTAGACCCTGTCTTAATTTTTTTTAAATTCTTTAATTTTAGACTACATCCTAATTTCAAAAGAAATGAAATAAAGGATTGAAAATATATTATGGTCACTAAATCTGTTCCTACTAAGATCATTCATCAAGTAAAGACAGGAGTTCACGAAGTAAAAATGAAAACTAAGAGTTTTTATGTTCAATTTCTTTTTTTAATAAATTGTTGAAAAGGCATCAGTTTTTATGAATTTGTTCAGTGAGTACTGGTCCTTACCCCTGATACCTTTCTTGCCATGTTTCAGCTGCAGACCACTTTTGCCTTGCTTATATCAGTGTCTTACATGCTATATTAACAATGCACCATATATAATGATAAAATGCACCATTAAAATAAAGTTATTGTCTATGCTGCCTTGAAAGTCTTGGTTAAAAGTGCAGTAAGGGTAACCAGAAGCCAATCATTTTTAGACTATTTTTCCAATGGCATCAGAAAAATAAGATCTAAAAATATTAAAAGAAAAAAAAAACTTTTCTCGTTCCCCAATGATACCTGCATTGGAAAAATGATGTCTAAAAATATTAAAAACTTTTCCCGTTCCCCAATGATACCTGCATTGGAAAAATATGGTCTAAATATATTCAACTTCGGGTTACCCATGCTTTTAACCTGGATTGCAATTTTTTCACTGGCCACACATGAACTTCGGTTTGTGCGTAGTCCCCCACGTTATTGGTCCTTGTATCCAACTGGCACGGTGTGTATGTATGTGTGTGGGGGGGGGCAGTGAAGGATTGAAATTTTTTAACCAATCAATTTGCACAACATTAATTATTAAAGCACATCAAAAAAAGTATTAGCATTTTTTTTTTTAAATCCTGTTCTATTTTTGCTTCAATATTTTCTGTTATTGTTCTAAAGAGAAAAACAAAACAAATGTTTATTCTTTTTATCTTTGAATGTTTTGTTGAAAATTGGCAGATATTTTCAAGGAAGTATTTTCACTTTCTTTACATTTTGTATCTTATATTGAATTTGTTTTTACCAAAAACTGTTAATAAATTTATTAAATCTGAAATATCTTCTCACCTCTTAATTTATTTTTGTTGGATTTTATTGTGTATGTGTGTGGGGGGTTCTTCATTAACCTTGTTATGGCAACCGATCTAAGAGAATGAAAACTTAGAATTCACACCTGTTACATTTTGTATTTTTTTTGGACCTTGTGACCAATCGAGGTGGTATGAAGCTATTCTGATTAACCCCATCCACCTTTTGTACAATGAGAAAGCAGTTGCTGTGGGGTTGAGATCTTTAGGATTTCAACTTGAAAACCGCAAAGAAAGTCTGACTTCAAGAAAAATTATAATAAACTAGTGGGACCTGTGGACATAGCACATTTAATTATTAAAAATGTTTGATATGTTTACTTGAGAACTATTGCCAAATAGTTCAATATATAAAAGTAATAATCTTGATTTAACTCTCTTTCACTCTTTATTTTTCTTTCTTTCCCTTTCTTCATTATGTTCAATTGAAACAGATTAGTGTTATTGCCCCCTCTCTATATCTTTCCCTTCTCTCTATTTTTCTTTCTTTCAGATTATATTTTTTCTGTGTGGCATGTCCTTTTTCTTCCGTTTCTTTTTTATAATAAAAACAGGATGGTCCCTTATTTAGCTGAGGTGATGAATCTCATAAGAAATAAGATTTCGGTGGATAAGCAACACTAGATAATCAGGATTTACAATTTTGCATTTCATCTTGGATGATTTTGACGGTCTCATTTTTAACCAAAGGGTGTTGCAAGATGATAACAGTAGGAAGATTAAGGAACAAGAGTATTAATATATAGATAGACTGTGATTTTAGACTTTTGTCCTTAATTATTCTGTCAACTATGATTGTTCAAACACATTTTTCAATGATTATTGATAAGATATTTTGTAAAAATGCCAAAAGGAAAATTATTGTCTACTAACAAGAATATCCACCCCTGCCAGGCGTAAGTATCTAAGTTTTAATGTAATGAAATATATTAAATTAGAAAGACTAATGAAATTAAATTAAAATCCATATAAAAAAATTACTTATTTTAATTGGTTTCTATATAAAATCATTCATACGACTGATTTTGATATGTTGGAGAATAAAACAATAATATTAGAGATCAATAAGACCAAGTAATTATTTATTAAACCCTGTTTTGTTAAAACCAGTATGCAAATTCACCACACCATATATTATGTAAACCTTTATTTCTTAGTGATGTATAAGACACATTGCAGGATTTTAAATGCACTAATAACAAGGGCTGTTTTGGGGCAAATCTAACTCAGATTTTCATAGACATTGTTAATGATTTTGACTATAAATTAAATACCCATTGATAAACTTATGCAATTCCTGAGAGTATTGTAATATAAACAGTGACATAGTTTTAGTTATAGACATCGAATCTCCATTATTGTAGTCTATAAGTTTATATAACGATTTCTTGTTTGTAAATAATTTTCTTGTTAGATAACTTTAAATATATATCAAAATAAAACAAACTATATTCAAATCAATAATACTGGGCATGTATTTATCAAAACTTGTTTTAAAAATCATCCTTTGTTGTGTACTATATTCTGAGCATATATATATATATATATATATATATATATATATAAGTTAAAAGAAAGGAAATGAATCCGACAATATGAGTAAGAAAAGGTGGAATGAAAACATCACACAATGCTGTTAAAGAAGAAAACAATTTATAATATAATCATAGCTGATACTGATCAATATTTCGATTTTACAAAAATCATCATCAGAGCTCATTCACTCCCGTAGTTGTTTGGGTCGGAGAGGAAAGTCAAATCAGTTTACAAAACAAAAAACCTTAATACTGCAAAAAAAGAACGAAAGACGTTACAATATTCACCAACGTGGCCATTCGCGCCATATATATGTCGGTCATGACTCTATGTATACCTTTTGTCATCCAAATGTAGCGGATTTTTGAGATGTTGGCAACATCTAGGCTAAGTTATGGTCAAAGTGGCTGTTGCATATCAGGGACTGTTCAGCCACCAGGATTCCATCTTTAAGTATAACTGGTAGTCACTCATGTCCAACAGGTGGTCCCATTGAGGGGGGGGTCTTACTCCTCTGCAGAGGCTTAGTGTGTATTCTAAAGGCCCAGCCAACAGGGCTGAGGTGCAGTCAGTGTATTCTAATGGTCCAGCCAACGGGGCTGAGGTGCAGTCGGTGTATTCTAAAGGTCCAGCCAACGGGGCTGAGGTGCAGTCGGTGTATTCTAAAGGTCCAGCCAACGGGGCTGAGGTGCAGTCGGTGTTCTAAAGGTCTGAGGTGCAGTGCAAGTTGTATTCTAAAGGCTGAGGTGCAGTCGGTGTATTCTAAAGCCTGGGCTGAGGTGCAGTCGGTGTATTCTAAAGCTTTAGCCAACAGGGCTGAGGTGCAGTCGGTGTATTCTAAGGTCCAGCCAACGGGGCTGAGGTGCAGTCGGTGTATTCTAAAGTCCAGCCAACGGGGCTGAGGTGCAGTCGGTGTATTCTAAAGGTCCAGCCAACGGGGCTGAGGTGCAGTCGGTGTATTCTAAAGTCCAGCAACGGGGCTGAGGTGCAGTCGGTGTATTCTAAAGTCCAGCCAACGGGGCTGAGGTGCAGTCGGTGTATTCTAAAGGTCCAGCCAACGGGGCTGAGGTGCAGTCGGTGTATTCTAAGTCCAGCCAAGGGGCTGAGTGCAGTCGGTGTATTCTAAAGGTCCAGCCAACGGGGCTGAGGTGCAGTGTATTCTGCAGTCGGTGTATTCTAAAAGTCCAGCCAACGGGGCTGAGGTGCAGTCGGTGTATTCTAAAGTCCAGCCAACGGGGCTGAGGTGCAGTCGTGTATTCTAAAGGTCCAGCCAACGGGGTGAGGTGCAGTCGGTGTATTCTAAAGGTCCAGCCAACGGGCTGAGTGCAGTCGTGTATTCTAAGGTCCAGCCAATGGGCTGAGGTGCAGTCGGTGTATTCTAAAGGTCCAGCCAATGGGGCTGAGGTGCAGTCGGTGTATTCTAAAGTTTAGCCAACAGGGCTGAGGTGCAGTCGGTGTATTCTAAAGCTCTAGGCAACTGGGCTGAGGTGCAGTCGGTGGGGTATTCTAAAGGTCCAGCCAACGGGCTGAGGTGCAGTCGGTGTATTCTAAAGGTCCAGCCAACGGGGCTGAGGTGCAGTTAGTGTATTCTAATGGTCCAGCCAATGGGGCTGAGGTGCAGTCGTGTATTCTAAGCTTTAGCCAACAGGCTGCAGTCTAAAGCTCTAGGCAACTGGGCTGAGGGTGCAGTCGGTGTATTCTAAAGGTCCAGCCAACGGGGCTGAGGTGCAGTCGGTGTATTCTAAAGCTCTAGGCAACTGGGCTGAGGTGCAGTCGGTGTATTCTAAAGGTCCAGCCAACAGGGCTGATGTGCAGTCGGTGTATTCTAAAGCTCTAGGCAACTGGGCTGAGGTGCAGTCGGTGTATTCTGAAGGTCCAGCCAACTGGGCTGACGTGCAGTCGGTGTATTCTGAAGGTCCAGCCAACAGGGCTGACGACGTGCAGTCGTTGTATTCTAAAGGTCCAGCCAACAGGGCTGAGGTGCAGTCGTTGTATTCTAAAGGTCCAGCCAACAGGGCTGATGTGCAGTCGGTGTATTCTAAAGGTCCAGCCAACTGGGCTGACGTGCAGTTAGTGTATTCTAAATGATTGTAAAAGATTATCAACACTTGATCACGTCATTTGAAAAATAAAGTTTGAAAGGAGAACATTTAAAGATAATTTTTTCCCATCATGATTATAAATGAAAAGTTGTACTACAAACATTACAAAAGGTAAAAAAGATTGAAATTCAAACATGTTGTGCACTCTTTTCATTCAGTCCCCCCATACACACCCACACTTGGCACCCAAAATTGAAAGTTGACATTGAAAGGTCAACATTTTTCGGCTGCTGCCAAAATTAAAGTTGCCATGCAGATTTAGATAAAAAATTTGTATCAAAGATTCGGATAATAAATTTGTATCCAAGATTCAGATGAAAAAGTAAGCGCTAAAACATTTCCATTTCCTATAACGATAACCATTACACCATGTGCCTCCACCTAATCAATTAGCAATGATCTGCACAATGATAACTTTGTTGCATTGTATACTGAACATTTTAAAAACTTGCACGATGATATGCAAGCTTGATTTAGTGACCTACTAAAGTAACACTTCCTTTAGAAGTTATGTTACTAATGTAGGTATATCAATTTACAGGAGAATCTTATTGAATTGCAAAGTGATGAAATATTTCAAGCAAGATTTAAAGATGGAAAGAAGCACAATTTTGGGGGGAAAGTAATTACACTGATAAAAAAATTACTTGGAGGGGGAGGGGTGAAAGTGCAATTGTACGTTACGGCTTTTCTTTCATTTTACTTTGTTGAATCTGGTTTCAGTCATGTCTCTAACTTATTATCAAAAGCTTCTAACTACTTACAATCAAACTTGTAACTATTTACTATAACTAACTACTACTAGTGGGAGGGGGGGTTTATAGGACAATTGTACGTTATTGCTTTTCTTTCATTTTACTTTGCTGAAACTGGTTTCAGTCATGTCTCTAACTTATCATCAAAAGCTTGTAACTACTTACAATCAAACTTGTTACTACTTACTATAACTAACTACTACTAGTGGGAGGGGAGGTTGAAAGCGCAATTGTATGTTATTGCTTTTTTTTATCTTACTTTGCTGAAACTGGTTTCAGTCATGTCTCTAACTTATCATCAAAAGCTTGTAACTACTTACAATCAAACTTGTTACTACTTACTATAACTAACTACTACTAGTGGGAGGGGAGGTTGAAAGCGCAATTGTATGTTATTGCTTTTTTTTATCTTACTTTGCTGAAACTGGTTTCAGTCATGTCTCTAACTTATCATCAAAAGCTTGTAACTATTTACTATAACTAACTATTACTAGCTTATAACTATTGGCTATAACTAACTTACCATCAAAAGCTTGTTATTATACAAAGAGGTGATCTTTGATTTTCATTGACAACGTTGGAGTTGAATATTGCAAAACTAACAGAGCAACATCAACTACAAGGCTCACATTGAATAAAATAAGACTAAAGTCGTATCTTTTTTTAATAAATATGTCCTTGTTTATTAATGACTTATTTTACTCATGAAAATTCATTTTTGATAAAATTTAGTTAGTTGTTAAAGTTTATATGTAATAAATTAGTTATATTTTTACAATACACAAAATATTTTAATTTTTTATACGTTTCCTAATAATATCTAATTATAAAAATACAATATTGTTTTTTAAACATCAAATGGCTATGGGGATTTTAAAAAATAGGAATCAAGGGGGTCCATATTTAAAAAAAAAAAGGTTTTAGAGATAGCTTTTCTATGTTTCTTGAGACTGACTTTAAGGGGATGTCCAGTTTATTTCTCATATGATGTGTGGTGTCCAAAAAGACTGAATCAAATGCATCACATGACCTTTGAGTCGCAGGAAACGGACTCGTCGACCCAAGTTCAATTCCTGGACGAAGCCACAGTTAACATAGTGCTAATACCCTTGGGAAAGGTATGAATCCAACTATTCTCCCTCCAGCTATGGGTAAATATTAGGGCAGACTGGACTCTTTAACCTTGTTTAAGCAGCTAGTCTAGGAGATGAAAAACTGAATTCAAACCTGGTCACTACTAGAATAGACTCAAGCCTACTTAGTGATCTATTTCAATATAAAAATTTTGAAATGTTAACTGAAATATTTTGAGTGTTTGTAGGGAGGGTGGAGTACCCTTTCATTACTCCCTGGTCTACAATGACTTGGAATTTTTGTACCTATTATGCTCTCATGCATATTAGATAACACAAAAGATTTTTATGTGTATATATATATGTATGTGTGAGCACGACACTGCACATTTTATCTGTGTTTATATGCACACATATGCATGCAAAAGATGCATCCGCACATACACATTAACATATTTATATATGAAAATAATCAAATGACCTGTGCATATAGTTACACAATTTCAAATCACCAACGCACAATCCATTTTGTCCACATTTCGTCAATTTTAAAAAAAATCTTCTTTTACTGCCAGAAGATTGGTTAGTTTAAACAAGCATCAAACCAATGGTAGCAGATAAGCTTCCATGCAATTAGATATATACCACAACTAAAATATATTTATCTGTTATTATATATATATATATATTGTCTTCATGCCATTTGCGGTATAAAATGGGATGATAGAGTGAAAAAAGTACAATATTAAAAAAATGTAACATTGTAGGCATTGAAACCTTACTAGCAAAGGTTCAGCTTAGGTGGGCTGGTCACGTTGTCAGAATGAATGAGAACAGGCTTCCAAAGAAGATATTATACGGACAATTACCAAATACTAAGCGTTCTATAGGATGTCCACTCTTACGCTATAAAGACAAATTGAAGGACAATTTGAAACGCCTCAATATTAACCTGAGTGCTTCATAGCTCGCAGCTTCATAGCTCGCAGCAAGACTGGGCTGCTATCACACTCGAGGAAACATAAAATGTCTTCTTGATAGCAAGTACATGGGAGGAAACAAATCACTCACCCTCATCTATCGTTCATAATAGCAGAGTCCACCATATATATATATATATATATATATATATATATATATATATATATATTATTGATGGTAATGTTGATGCAATAACATTTCTTTTCAAGCTTTATTCATGTATTTGTATTTGTTCTGATAGTTAATTAGTTCCCGGATCATTCATATACAAGTAAGTGATATTGTAACCTCCGAACAGTTAGGGTAGCAGGGACTGGGTTTGAAAATCGCATAGGCGAGAAACTGTAAGTTAACAAGCACTGTTGACTTCATATGCATGCTACTCTTAGATATACATGCTCTATCAATGATAATGAGCACTCTTTATTTATGAATATATTTATTTACCCAACACCTCCACTTGAGCAGGATGTGACACAAGATTAATTTTTAATCAGAGTTTAACAAATTTGAATTGAGTTTTTCTCTTCCTAGACCGGTTAAAAAGCCTTGTCTGCCCTAATATTTACCTAAAGCCAAGTGTCATATCTTTTTTATTGGGGAAAGAGATTACAACAAATTAAATTTTGTGTATGAGAGGTCGAGATTTTTGAAGGCATGTGGTCTTCTGGTTTTGAACTTTTTAGAAATGTAAAAATTAAGGACTGGATTGTTTTTTTTTTATTCAAAGGTTGAATGAACTGATAAAAAACATTTTTTTCAAGTTTTTAAAATTTTTTTTAATGAAATAAGCTATTCATTCAAGTTTTCTTTTAATAATTAAGCTATTCATTATAAAATTCCTTGATGAATAGTGCTGAAAATTTAATTAAAATTGGACAATTCCCTGAATTTTGGTAATTGTTTGAAAATTAAAAAAGTTCAATTTTTTTTTTAATTAGGTCATTCAAAAAGAAGAATTAGTTTTTAAAATCAACGAAACATAATACAGATGCCTTTTCCTTAGATCAGGCATGTCAAACATGTGCTGCATGCGGCCTTCAGTAAACACAGGTGCAGCACGCACGCAGACTGCACTCTCATACGGCGCTTTTACAGTACACCAGGTTTTTTAAAGTTTTTCCAAAAAATTCTTGGTTGAAAACGGTTATTTTCATTAGGGCAAAGTGTTTTTAATAAACAGAATTGTTTCTCACTCAATCAATGAAAGGGAGTGAGTCTTTCCACTTGTCTTCTCCTGATTTCAACTAACACATGGCTATAATTGAAAGTGACAGTGACACTTGTACATTTTATTATTTGTACTTGGTCAGTAATAGTCTTTTTCCTTTCTTTTTAATAAAAATGTTTTTTTTTTAAAGATATGTATTCATTGGCTTTTAGTTGATAAAGAAATTAATGATAGCAATCATCACTTTGTTCTGTTAATGTAGAAGAAGGATTTAAAGATTTAGTTGAAATGTGCGGCCCTCATGACAGACGTAATCCATGCTACCCTAGGGGTCTACTCAGTTTGACATGACTGCCTCAGATGATTAAAAAAAAAATCTAAGAAACATTTAAAAGTTCATTGTATCTTTCTATGTTTTTTTCTCAACATTTTTTTCAACTTTTTTTTATTCTTATTTTTTTTTACATAAAAGAAAAAAAGGAAAAATACCAAATTTCCATTTTTCTTGCAAATGGCAATTTCTTTTTTGTTTTATACTTACTTATCAACTTTTCATGCGTATTTCTGCAGGAGGATGATTCCTCAAGCCATTTTCTTCTTTTTAGTCGGAAACAAAGGAAAAATGAATCCCTTGTTTTACACTCATTTACCTGGCTGATTGACTGGTGAAAAAACATGACAGACCTGCTCTAAGAAAAAGAAAAAAAAAAAAAATTTCGTCTGTTTTTATTTTTTGCTTTTGCCACTGTCACAGAAAAAAAAAGTCGATTGCGCTAAGACAACATTCTTTCTTCACCAATTGGTTCCGGTTCGAGCCAATCACTAAACGTTTAAAAGACACACCTTCTATAATTTGAATAGTTAAAGGGAAATAACTCTTAACAAACCCTATCATTACTTCCCTTACTATATATACCCTATATAATATATATGTAAATTTATCTTTTTGGAGTACTTTGTGTTCTAAATTTTCGACCCCCCCCATATATATATATATATATATATATATATATATATATATATATATATATATATATATGGGTCAGAAATGGGAGAATAAATCTGACAGTATGTAGAGAATGGAAAAAACAAAGTACTCTAAGATAAGTTTATCATAGATGATGATGTTAAAACATTCTGGTTTATATTAAACCTTCATCAGGACAAAAAAAAATTGTCTAAACAGTGATGGAAATCTTTTTTTAGTTTTCATTCTATTGTCCTGATGAAGGTTTAATATAAACCAATGTGTTGTAATGATGACTTCACCATCTATAATAAATTTATCTTTTTGGAATACTTTGTTTTCTACACATACAGACACAGATTTATAGTAGGCTTTTTTCTAGCATTGGAGAATTGAAAATAAAGGCTCAATTATGGGGGTAAGAGCTGTATTTATTTGTTATAGGGTACAATATATTTAAGATATAGTTGTTACCATTGGTTTGAAAGCAGTGTGTTAGCCATTTATTGTCAAGACAATGTGCCCATGAAAGAATAAAAGATAAGCGGCTAACATGCTGTTTTGAAACCAATGGTAACAATCGCACCTTAAATGTATTATACCCTATAACAAATAAATAAATATATATCTTTTGCAACATTCTTACTGTTCATTTATCATTTTGCAACCCTTTTTCTATAGTGGCCTTCCTTAGGATAACTTTGAGTATGAAAATAAAACATAAATAATTAACAAGAGGTATCTTGGTATTATTTGGATTATTTGGACTATTGTCCTCATCTTTATTGTTATTTGGACACATAGTATAGTGAATAAAGGCGTTAGGTTAAGACAGTTCTAAGTGACAGTTATCTCCAAGCTTCAGGTTCAATCCTGGTCAGGGGCAGCAGTAACATAGAATAATAATTAACAGATTAACACCTGTATCCCAGCTATGGTTAGCGGAATGAAAACAGGATACCCCTATGGACTGAATAAAAGGTTGGGTTCAAAGTTCCGTGATGGCTCCCGATTATAACAAAAAGGTTTGCAAAGTCAAGAAGGTTCTCGAGTCTGACAAGAAAAACCTGAAGAAGGCTGGAGGACACATCACCCGAAACGTTATACAGATAACAATAAAGATGAGGACAATAGTCCAAATAGTACTAATTTATAGTTTGGTTTTTACGTTTGAGTTAATGTTTTGATTTGATCAAGTTGGCCTTTTCAGTGAGTGTTCAAACTGTCATTTCGGAAATACATAGGAAGAGAAAACTGTTTACATTTCCTTCATTTCTGTTCAAGAAGCCCCCTAAAAATGGATCTTTTAAATGCTATGGTTGCTCTGTAGTAATAGAACTTCACAGAAGAGTTTCAGTTTCGTAAAAAAAAAATCTCAGTGGGATTTCCTGGTTTGCAGATAAAACTGGAAAAATCAGTTTTTTGGTTAAACTGCCCATTTCTAATGTATTTACTGTTTTTTTTTCTTTTAATGTTGACATAACACAAACAAATAAACCTCAATTTTATTTTATTTTAAATCTTGAATTTATTTCTGTATATGTCCCCTGTATAGCAAGGAATTTCTAACCCACGAAAACAAATTTTTTTTGGTCTTTATATAAAATATTAAATTGTTATTGTGGAGTCATTGGCCTTTTTTTCTTTTTTTTTTCCAAAAAAATATCAAGGATTTAAATTAACAAAACATCAAAATCCGCAATCTTGAATGATTGAAAAAAAAATTTTTTTTTTTTTGACAACACAAAAATCTTTGGTACTTATTTAGAATAGCAGACTTATGCAAAAATATAGAAATGTAGTATTTGGATTTGCAATCCAAATAAGAATAAGTTTCAGTTACTGTTGTTGATAGCAATTGGTTAGATTTTATGGATGTCATCCCTTGGGTTATTTTATGCTGAAGACGTTTTTGTTTTATTAATTCTTGATGGGTACTTAATAAAAATTTTTAAAATTAAATTTTTAAAACATTTTTTCTATTTAACCCATAGATGGAACCCTAACAGGTACTACCACTCCAGTCAGAGTGGACCTGGGAGTAATGGTAATGAAAGGGTACTACACATTCCTCAGAGCTTTCAGAATTGGAACCCCACCATCAGATAGCATTTAACGTTATACCTAGGACACTAAGATCCTCAGCCACTGCCTTCTAACACATATATGATAAAAAAGATTTGGGCTTACCATAAGGACAACAGGGCTGGGATAATCATATAGGTGCTAGGGCTTAATGTGACCAGCCGACTAGCCTCTCTGACCACCCGTTTAGTCTAAGGGCCAAAGTGAAGCATTGCATGTCATAGATTGCTCAGCCACTGGGGTTCCATCCTTAAGCATCATGGGTCACCACCTATGGCCAACAGGTGGCTCCATTGGGGCAGGGGTTTTATCCCTCTGCAGAGGTGCAGTTGTTGTATTCTAAAGCCCCAGTCAACAGGGCTGCCATTAAGTTGGAGAGGAGAATAGATTTTTTTTTTAAATACCAGTTACAATAATTAACAGATAGAAAGATGAGGCCAACATTTTTGGAAATCTCAGGGAGAGAGGTCGTCAACCTTTGAGGTCACTAAGGGTCAGTGGAGGTTAACAGATAACAAGATATACCAGTTCTCTCCTAATGGGGTGAGGCAGAGATTTGCATCTATTCTGTTGGTTGGGCTTTAGAATACACCAACTAAAACTCTGTAGAGGGGCAAGACCCCCTCCCCAAATGGGGCCACCTGTTGGCCGTGGGTGGTAACCTATGATGCTTAAAGACAGAATCCTGGTGACTGAACAGTCCATGCAATACTTTGGCCTTTACTTAGGCTAGATGGTCAGTCAGATCATTTGGCTGGTCACGTCAAGCCCTAGCACTTATATGATAGTCCCAACCCTATTGTCCTCATAGCAAGCCCCAACCCTTTTTATCATATGTGTGCTAGAAGGTGGTGGCTGATGGTCTTCATGTCCTGGGTATGACGTTAAACTCTAACTGATAGTGAGGTTCCAGTTCTGACGGTTTGGGGAATGTAGAGTACTCCTTCATTACCATTACTCCCAGGTCCACTGTGACCCGGATTGGTAGTCCCTGTTAGAGTCACATCTATGGGTTAAATAGAAAAACATGAGTTTAAAAAAAACTGAGTACACATCAAGATTGAATAAAACAAAACATCTTCAGCATAAAATAACCCAATGGGTTAACATGCCATAAAAACTAATCAACCAATAGAAAGTCAATCTGAGATTAAAAAGAAAAGAGAAGAACACATTTTTGTTGTTTTATTCTTTCTTTTTCACAATTTGACTCTGAAAACAAAAATTGCAATTTTGGTTTAAAAAAAAAAAAAGAAGGTATTTTTGAATAAGAAACAAAATTATTATGGAGGAAATTTTAAAAAAAATTGTCAACAATTGAAATAAAATAAGATTCAAATTGGATCACCAGTCTGGAACTTGTACCTCGCTCAGAACATTAACCTCCTGGAGGCTGTAAAAAGACATGCAACAAATACCCTCCATCAGGCATCTGCCATATTCTGAACTTCTTGCTGCTCTGGGAATGGATTTGTTGAAACTCCGGCATCTGGCAACTAACTTGGTAAACAATCATTAGGTCATTAACCATCTTACCAACAGCAACGTTGAACACCCTTTTGATCTCCATGTTTCTAACACACGAGGGCATGCCTACAAAATTCAGCATAGCTCACATGACTTTCGGAAACATTTTTTCACACTCAGAGTTACTGGAGGCATGGAGTAAACTGCCTGCATTTGTTGTAGGCTGCCAAAACACTGCATCTTTCAAAGCCTCCATGCTTCCTGTAATCTCCAACACTATACCTGATAACCCCTCCACACACATATGCATGCACACACACACACACATACATACATATTATTACTGTACACTATTCATGTTCCTGACATTAGTATATTATTCTATGTACTAGACATGAGCCTGTGATGAGTTGTGGTTCACCTGAGTACTGTGTACAATAGTATTCATCATTATTATAAGTGGCATATTACATAAGAAAATCTTGCAGCAAACTGTATCTGTTAAATTAAATTTTAAAATATTTTCTTTTTCGGCAACAACTACTAATCGAAATACCAATCTATGTGTTACAGCTTATGAGAATCATAAATTGTGAGCATACCCTGTAGTTAGTTTTAAATAAAGTTTGCTAGAATTAAAAGCGGAGGCGGGTAGATTTCCATAACCGTTGAGTTATGATTGGCATTTTGGATGACCCCAACTGACCCCGGTACAGAGAGATGTGAGAATAGTTAGTTTAGTTATTAGATTCGACTTGACTTGGAAGCAGAGTGGACGTGTTTGTCTCTCTCTGCTGGGTCATCTCAAACCACGGTGGAATCATGGGCTAATAAATAAAAGCTTAATCAAGCAACAAAAAGTCTTGTTAGTTTATTTAATTAAAAACAAGCAAAGCCCAGCCCAAAAACTTAGAAGAACATAAGAATTAGAACTCAACTAGATAAGAAGTTGACTATAGCAGATAGGAGAAGAAGCAGTAACCAGCAACAAGTAATCAAGACCATCCATCATCAATATAATCTAAAGTCTCAAATATGTCTCTCTCTCTCTCTCTCTGAATTCTCACCCTCGTTTGTATACCCAATGAGGTATACAATATATTGATATGTAACATATATTGGGTAAGAAGAATTAAAGACATGGATCGAAGAAACGGCAAGACTAAGAGAAAAATGTCAAAAATACTTTTCTACTTATCTAATTTTTTAAACAACATCTATGTCACAATCTGTTGTTGTTGTTGGCACCTTTCTGTCCACTAAGGATGATGGTGTAGTGTCAAAAAAAAAAAAAAAAAATCTGCATCTGTGCAGGCCAATTCTTGAGTGACAGTCTTTGGTGCACTGACTGCACACAAACTGTGATACTTTCTGGGGCTGCTGTCTTTTCTCCCTCTTTCTGGCTCTCTTTGCTGTCGAGACTACTCTCCTCTCAGCGCCTTACTTAACTTTAAGGCACCAGACTGCTCGATTTTTTGCATCTATCTCCCATGTGTTTGAGTCAATATGGCATATCCTCATGTTTCTCCTGCAGACATCTTTAAAGCATAGACATGGTCCATCTACTGATCAGGAGCCTTTTACTAATTTGCCATACAAAAGATCTTTTGGAAGCAGCCATTTTCCATTCTCCTGACATGCCCAAGCCAGCGAAGGCGCCTCTTGCAGAGAATGGAGAACATGCTGTTCATGTCACAATCATTATTGGGTATATCATGAATTCAAGGGCACCAGTAAGTGATACATTTTGTTGCTATGGATGGTCAACAATGTAAAAATTAAAATAGCTAAATAATAATAAACCGATTTCCAATGAAAGCAAAATGATACAAAATAATTTAGAAAAAAGAAAAAAAATCCAACTAAAAAAAAGATATATATTACAACTGTGAATACTAAAACCAAATAATTAAAAATTAGTTTTTCTACTGTATTCAATTGCTAATTAAACCAAAAACTGATTTGACTTGTGTACATCACAAATTAATTTTATTAAAATACTACAGTGTTGCCTAAGTGAAACTACCATAACACACTGTTAACTGTAATGCATTTTTATATTGTGTTATGTTATAGAAACAAATGTTTGTTCTGTTATGCTCACATTTCAGAATGAAGAGATGACATGTCAATGTTTGTTACATTATGGCTCTTACTTACAAATGGTGAGATGATGTATTGATATAGAAATATATAGAAAAATGCATTAATATAATTTGAAAAACTGGAACACATCACCCCTGATGATGGCACTTCGAAGTGCCAAAAGTACTCGGGACATGGACTTTGGTGGACTAATCCCCGAATTCCACACAAATATTAAAAATTTGGGCAGAAAACTTGAAAAGATTGCAAATAAAATTGTTAAACAGGAGATGTGTCTTTTGTTCAATTCAACATGCATAAATGAAAGAATGCTGCCCAAATACACATATTTCAAAATAATTAGTTATATACTTATCTTTAGATCAGTACTACATTGGAGAGGATCGAATCTTGGTTGCTGGGCTGATGCTTAGTTGACTGGCAATTCTGTGAATGTTTGGAGTCTGGAAACCAACTTGGGGTGCTGGAGAACATCTTGCCTTGTGCCATTTAGAGTTTTTAGTAATAACACCAGGCGACTTCTTTTTCTCATGAGATTTTTATTTTCCCCAAGCCAAAACTGCCATAGAGCAAGAGCCCACATCTCACTCTCGACACATAATTCCAAACTCACTCAACATTCTCATCTCTCACTCCTCCTCTCTCCCACTTTGCCATGTCTCACTTCTCGTCCAATAGAAACAATGCTATGGCATTATGATGATTCATCCTTAAACTTTTCCATTCTAATCTAACACGTAATTCTTATTTTCCTTATAAAACTTTTCCATGCTAATTTACATGTCATTACCCCCCCCCCATTATGTTACAATTGTTGGCCATCCATAAAAACAAAATGTATCACTGGTGAGTGGGTAAAATTTTTTTCCCTTGAATTCACGATATACCCTTTATTGATAATCAAAAATTAACATTGAATGGTTAGAAAAGGGTAATTGATAAGGTAATTGATAAGTTCCCAGCCTTACCAAGAAGGGAAAGACTCATAGCTAGGAAATGTATGAGGAGTGGGCTGAAAAATTTCATATGATGATGATGTCATATCTGCTGTTGATGATTTTCTTGACCAATGGAATCCAAGCACTGCAATACTGATGGAAAAGTGTGGACCAGTAGACTGTGAATTGAGGGGTGTTAATTTTTACTATAGTCTACTGGACAGGTGTTAGTGGTATATGAAATGAAGTACAATGTATATATTTTTAATTTCTGAACTGGAATTAATACTTTTAATAAAAATCATGTAGTTATTTAAGTTATATTCTCAGCAATTATGAAATAGTCATTATTTAATCTGAATTAGCATCTTATTAACGATGTCTCTATTAAAGTTTAGCGGAGTTAGATTTGCCGCAAAACTGACCATATCATTAATGCATTTAAAATCCTGAAATATGTGTTATATATCTCTAAGAAATAAAAATTTACATAGTATATAGTGGAAATAATTTGCATATTGATTTTAACAAAACTGGGTTTAATAAATAATTATTTGCTGTTACTGATTTCTAATACTTAATACTATCATGTTATTCTCAAATGTACTAAAAGCAATCCTATATATAATTTTATATAGAAATAAATTAACATAAACATTAAAATAAGTGTAATATTTTTATATTCATACTAATTTAGTTTTGTTAGTCTTTCTAATTTAATATAATATTTTATTGAATTAAAACTTGAATACTTGTGCCCAGAAGATGCAGACTTTTGCTAGTATATATAATAAATAAAAGGAAAGAAAATAGTCAAATTTAATAATAATAAAAATTAACAAATCTTGATGTAAAGAATAAATAAAATTATACACTAGTAGTGTATAAAAGAATAACAGTAAAGATCATGTAGACAGACTGGAGATGGCATAAGTGATACAATTACTGTTGTTGCCTATTTGGTAAAGCATCTGAAATGAAAGACCAGGCTTTTCTGAAGCAAAGTCTTGTTGAGAGAACATCTTTTATTATCATCTCTGAACCATCCTGTCAACTCATATGAAGAGGTTTTTAAAGATACAGACTTCATTACTGTTTGGAACAATGTATATAAGAGACAATAATAAAGGATAAGATCTTGGTGCAACTTGAACTCCAATCCCTTTTGCCTGGAGAGCCATATCAAATGCTTTAGTAACTTATGTGATAAAAGTTATTGGTATCAAAGAAGCTTAAATCACATCTATAATTCAGCCTAATACTCCCATTTGGTTGAGTTCTCTAAATAGGGATTTAATTGTAAATTAATTTTGTTTACAAAAGCTCGAGGACTCTAGTGAATTCATTTCCGCTTAGAAATGTATCAATTAAATATTCTCCTATATTTGACAGCTGCCACTGGCCACATCAGTAAGAGACTTGGCGAACGAAAATTCATTTGGTCTCAAACCCTGCCAGGGGTAGCTGTTTAAGTGTAGCCACACTGATGAGGGGTGAAACCCCGAAACACGAGTCTGTGGATAACTTATTTATTATATATATATATATAAGTATATATAGACTATTTTTTATTATCATCTCTGATCCTCAGTTCTTCTTTTTCACTCGAGTGGAAATAATGACTTGAGGGAGTTGTGATAAAAAAAAGAAAAAAAGAAAAGAAAAAGAAACTAAAATTAAAAGATGAAAGAAAATACTAGTCAAAATTAACAATAATTTGGATTATTTGGACTATTGTCCTCATGTTTATTGTTATCTACACAATATCCAGCCTTCTTCATCATCATATTATCTGGCCTTCTTCAGGTATTTCTTGTTGGACTCAGGAACCTTCTTTTCAAACTTGGGAACCCTCTTGTTGAATTTGGGAACCTTCAAGTCATAATTGGGAGCCTTCATGGAACTTTGAACCGAACCCTTTATTCAATCCACTGGGGTAATCTGTTCTCATTCCATTAGCGATGACTGGGTACAAGTGTTAAGCTATGTTAATTATTCTATGTTACTATTGCCCTTGGCCAGGATTGAACCTACAGCCTAGAGACATGGTGCAATGGATATAGGTGTTCAATCCTGGCCGAGGGCGATAATAACATAGAATAATAATTAACACAGTTTAACACTTGTACCCAGTCATGGCTAATAGAATGAGAACAGTCTATCCCACTGGAATGAATAAAGGGTTCGGTTCAAAGTTCAGTGAAGTCTCCTGAGTTCGAGAAGGTTCCAGAGACCAACAAGAAATACTTGAAGAAGGCCGGAGGACACATCGGTTGAAATGTTGTGTAGATAAGAATAAAGATGAGGTTAATAGTTTGAATAATCCAAATTATCAAGCCTCATCTAAAAAAATTCAGAGAAATAGTAACAATAATAAAATTGACAAAATTTTAACCTAAAGAATAAAAATTAAAATAAATAAAATATAAAAGCCTTTGTCAGAAAGCTAATGTGTTTGGCTTTCTTCTTTCTTCTAGAAAAAAAAATTATCATATATATATATATATATATATATGAATATAATTGTGGTAATTCTCCATGACTGATAAAAAAGATTAGTGCAGAGATATTGTGTATTGTGTTTGTTTTAAATTTTTACATATTTCAAATAAATTGTTAAAAATTCAGTTTAAATATAACATTGGATTTTAGTTTGAATTTAACTAATCTTTAATAAAGATTTAAATTCTGTATGTTTGTTCATAGAATATAGGAATATATATATATATATATATATATATATATATATATATATAAAATAGTAAAGCTCTACTTAGTGCATTGAGTACTTTAGCATATTAACTTAGCCAACTCTTTATTAATATAGGAAAGAAAAAAAGAAAAATCTGTTTTCAAATGCCTTTAAAGTAATAAAGAATTCATCATTCGCATCTGATGAGTCGGGAGAGTTAGACACTTTGTCTAAGCTCCCTGAAATAGACTAGCATCACTGTGTATATAATAATAATAATAATAATAATAATAATAATAATAAAGCTCTACTTTAGTGTATTGAGCACTTTAGCATATTTAACTTAGGCAACACTTTTGGTATTTTTTCTTTAGGCCATTATAATATTGCCAGTTGATTATTTTCAAGTGGTGCATATGTTTTGTCTTTTCTTTTATTTATTTTTTGGCAAAAATTTGTATTTTGTAATTACAAATTATTGTGCTGGAAGTTTTTTTGTTTTTTTTACACCATCAGAGTTTAAAAATAAAAACAAGAAAAAATTATATATATATATATATATATATATATATATATATATAAACGAAACGGTTGAAAGTGCTATGAACAGTTCCTTTACCAGCTTGATCTGAATAATGAAAAATGACTAGATGGCTAGAAAAACTAAAGATAAAGATCATGAAAAAGAAATATTCCATGGTTTTTAACAGTACTTGCCTAGATAATATATATATATATTAAGAAATTGGAAAAAACAAAGTGTTCCAAAAATAAGATGAATTTATTTATCAACGCTTAAACGTTTCGGTTTATTTAAACCTTCATCAGGATAGATTATGGGGTGAAGAAATTGATGGATGTTTTGTAGATGACAGGAAATTAGAAATTTTTTTTTCTAACTCCTGTCATCTACAAAACATCCATCAATTTCTTCACCCCATAATCTATCCTGATGAAGGTTTAAATAAACCGAAACGTTTAAGCGTTGATAAATAAATTCATCTTATTTTTGGAACACTTCGTTTTTCAAATTTCTTAATATTGTCGGATTTATTTCCATATTTACTCCCATAATATATATATATATATATATATATATATATATTTGCCAACTCTGAATTTCAACTCATTTTTTTAATATAAAATTTCTTGTATTATGCACGAGAAAATACATAATAGACAATCTGTGAAATGTATTTTAACATCTTTTACATCTTTTTGCAGTTTATTTAGAATATTTTTCTTTCATATATACAAAATATGGAAATAATAATAATAAGACACAAATAAGCATCGTTTTTCACAACATATGAATATATGGATTAAAAAGTGTCTAATCACCTGGAGACACTTGGATATTATTTTAGGATTTGTTTGCTACAATACAGCACAGAGGATAAAGCCAGTTTGCACTGTGGTGTATAAATTAGGTTACATGACTGATATCACAGATTTTAGAAGGAAATAAAGTAGTTGCAGTTAGTGCCAGACTAAAGCGTGGGCTTTTGAGGGGTTGCAAACCCTGAAGCTACTGCCAGCTGGAGGGCCTCGGAAAATCAAATGTTGAATCAAAGTAGAAGTACTATAAATTATGTATTTATTAAAAAAAGGTTTGATTAATATATATATATATATATATATATATATATATATATAATATATATATATATAAATACACACATGGGTGATTGAAAAGTAACTCTCTATTTTAAACTATTTATGATCTTTTTTTTATATGTAGTTGCATTTTTCTCAATTCTTTAATTATATTCCTTAACTCTTAACATCCTGTTGAGAAATTTTCAAGACCAGAGCCCATTCCTATAAGGATTTATCAATAAATGGCTAAAAATGGCCTTTGCATTTAAAGTTACCTGTTATTTCCCTTTAATATAAGACTTCTAAATATGTTTAATATTGCATTTAAACAAAGGCTAACATTTGGGGTGGATTAGGAATATAAATGTGACTTCCCGCCGGGTGGAATGAGGCGGTATAGGATGTTAAGAGTTAATAAATGGCAATTAAATCTGTGTTGTTTTTCTTTTCAGATTGATTATTTTGTTTCAAAATTCAAAACTCTATAAAGATGTCTGGACGTTTAACTCTAATTTAGTGCTAATTTCCTAGTGGCTTGATAGGCTGGAGGCAGATGCTGGTGTCCATATAGAATTTTAAATAAAAATCCATGTGATATGTGTTGTTCTCATATTCATTTTTTGTAAAAATAAATGATTCAGAAATAAATTATAAGATTTTTAAAATAAGGAAGGGGGCTACTTTACAATCACCCTGTATATACATATATAGTAAACATACTACAGCATAAACAGACACTTTACTGTATAGCTATATATAAATCATTATATATATTCAATCCCAAATATTGAAATAGCCAGGGCTGTGGAGTCAGAGTCGGAAGGAATTTTGGGTTGCTGGAGTTGGAGTCGGTAAAAAAGATCCAACTCTGACCAATTATTCATTATTTTAAGTCATAAAACCTAAGCAATAAATCTTATTCTCTGGCTAACACAAACTTGTTTTTTCTTATATTTCATCTCTTATTATAATGGAGATTGTGTATCTGTCTGTAACTGAAACTATGTCACAATTCACTTAGTTAATTATGTTATATTCTCATTGGTTATTAAATAATCATTATTTAATTTAATTAGCATCTTATTTATTAACAATGTCTCCATTAAGGTCTAGCCGAGATAGATTTGCCTCAAAACAGTGCATATTATTAATGTGTTTAAAATCTTTTGATGTGTGTTATATATCATTAAGAAATAAATGTTTACATAGTATATAGTGTGAATAATTTGCATAATGGTTTTAATAAAACTGTGTTTAATAAATAATTACTTGGTGTTATTGATTTCTAATATTATTGTTTTATTCTCAAATGTATTAAAAGCTATCTTATGTATATTTCTATATTGAAATCAATTAGAATAAAGTAAAAATAAGTAATCTTTTTTTGTGTTTGTATTTAATTTCATTAGTCTTTCCAATTAAATATAATATTTAATCATATTAAAACTTAAATACTTCTGCCCGGGGGGGGTATATTTTTTTGCTAGTGTTATTAATAATTGCCATAGTCTGTAAAATTTGCTTTAATATATCAACTAAAGATTAGCCATCAAAAATGTTCATCATCCAACGGCATTATCAGAGAAACAAATATTACAATGTACAGAGATGCTGATAGGTATGCATCCTGCGTCCCTGATACACAAAATCTAAAAGGATGCAGTAAAATCATATCCATGCATCCCAGTGTTTTCTTTTTTCTTCCCTCACCATTTCAAGCTAACAGGAAATACATTTCAATAGTTTCTTAGAAATTAATTATACAGGATAGGTTACAAGGTAGGAGTAAGACAGCTTTAGTTGGGATCCATAAATTTCCCGACGACTCATTCAAAGCAAATATGTGTGTCTCAGGACACACTAAATAAAAAAGCTATCAGCATCACTGAATGTATATTATTTAAACATTAAAAACTACTGAGGCCCTCAGTATGGAATCAAGACATTTTTATTAAAATCAATCCCATGAATGATTTTTATATAGAAACCAATTAACATATAATTAAAATAAGTGTAATCTTTTATATGTGTTCATATTTAGTTTCATTAGTCTTTCTAATTTAATATATTTCATGACATTAAAACTTAAATAGTTAAACCTATGGCGTATACTCTTGCTTGTGATGATAATTAAATGGTTAAAGATGTTGTAGCTATAAAAAAATTGAAGAGTCAGAGTTGAAGATTTTTTTTTACCGATTCTGCAGCCCTGGAAATAGTATAAAGGATTGACTTGTGTCAAATGAATCAACTAAAGCGACTGGAAAAAGGGGTTTCTCAAAAAAAGGGTGGAGGAGGGTTCTCCAAGGATGTACACTGATTGACAATGGCACAAAAAAATTTAAAGAGACCGATTCACATTACAAATGAGGAACAAAATTCTCAAGAATTCATGTTTTGGAGAAAATTTCTTTCTAAGAAATTAAGCAAAGTAGATGTTTGAATTTGTATTATTTAGATTTTTCAGACTATTGTCCCCATCTTTATTTTCATATATACAACGTTTCAGCCAATATGGTCCTTCAGGTGTTTATTGTCAGCCGAAACGTGGATATAAGAATAAAGATGAGGATAATAGTCCTAATAATAGAAAAATCTAAATTATTTAGCCTCATCTAAAAAATTCAGATAAATAGTAACAATAATAAAATTGACAAAGTTTTAACCTAAAAAATTAAAATTAAAATGTTTGAATTTTAATTGTGGATAGTCTCATAAAGAATAAATGTAATATTTCTTTTGAAAATATCAATTTGAAAAAAATTGAGTTGTGGGTGGGAAGGGTCTCACAGTACTTGTAGTTGAATGAGCTACACAATCTGGCACCGACAGCAATAGATTAGGGTTACAAATCACTTACCCAATTTAATTTTGACTAACAATGGTTTTAGAATTAACATTGTTTTCATGAGAGACACAAAAGTCCTCACACTGATCTTCAGCATTTGAGTAGTTCTCTAGTTTTGAAGATTTACATAAAAAGAAAGCATTTATAACTAGGCAACACTTGTTAACCCTGCTACACAATTATTATTATTGTTGTTTACTTACATAAAAAACGAAACAAAACATGACAATTTCATCAACAAATATCAGCTTGCAATAAGTCAATAACCGCTAACACGGATTTGTCGTTGTGGAAGTCAATTTGCGGATTATCAAGTTTCTCCTGCAAAAGTTCATTGAGAAGGTTCCGGAACTCTTTAAAGATGACAGCAGTCCGAGCACGTGACTTGAAGATGACCCACTTGTCTACGGTGACTGTCTGTTGGACGTGCTGTACAACAATGTTGTGGCCGAACAGCAATAACGCAAACGGGGAAACAAGGGTGCAGTCGCGCAAGTAGACTTGGGATTGTTTTGTTTTCTCCTGGTATACCATATAACCCTGGGCTTGCAGGGTGCGGTTCACCGAACTGGGATGAATGTACGCGTGTCCCTGGGGCATCTCGGCGCCACAGATCCGATTGGTGCCATCCGGATCTTTTTCCGAGCAGACTTTGGCCACATTCGGGTACAATCCGGCAAGAATGACAGCCTTTATGAGGGCGCAGACTTTGGGATTCAGATGAACTCCTGGGCTGATATCGGTCGGCGTGTTCCAGGACGACGTCCCAATAAGTTGCTTCTCATCTTTGGTACTGAGAAATCCGATAGACTTGACAAGTTTGATTAGGTCCGTTTTCACATTTTCAATTTCCAAGAGAGTTTTTCTTTTCAGGTAGTTTTGCAAGCAGAAAGTCATTTCTGCCTCGTGTCCAGCCTTGCGTGCAGTCTTCCAACGAGAATATGCATTGTAGATGGTCAAGTGGTCTGAATTAGCAATGGACAGATTCTGTTTGGCCATGTTGGCCTCCGATCGTTTCTCCAGCGGTACAACAAATGGGGACTTACCGCTGACTGCAGCTGCAATGACAGCGGCTGGTTCTAAGCAACCAAACAATGCACCAAAAATCAGTATTTTACCAATGGACACGTGCACAGGAAGTGCAGCCAAGTGATGCCCAAGGGGTGTTAAGATATTATCCTCACAAGCACCAATATCTTCAAGAATGTTCATGGCACGTGCAATAGACGGTAATTGTGGAGGGCTGAGGGCTTGCTGAAGAAATTCCTCTGGTTTACCAAGTTCGCATTTCATGATATGCAAACAAAGTTCTTCGAGAGCGACTCTGAGCAATTCAGGAACAGTGAAATCTCGGAACTTACGATAGGATTCTTTGGTATAAAGTCTATAACAGAAACCGTTACGAACCCGACCTGCACGACCAGACCGTTGTTTGGCACTGGCTTTGCTTACAAAGACTTCTTCCAGTGCATTCATCCGACTCGATTCTATATATCTATTCTCTTTCACCTTACCAGTGTCGATTACATACACGACATCTGGAATAGTTACACCCGTCTCTGCAATGTTGGTTGCAAGAACAATCTTGCGAATTCCTGGTGGTGGAATTTTGAAAGCGGCGCTTTGGTCTTCCGAGGATAAAACGGAATGCAATGCAAGGATCTGATATTTCCCAGATTTGGAAAATGTGCGGTCAGTTTGTAAAAGTTCATAAAGTTCTTGGATGTCCGATAATCCAGGCAAGAATATAAGAACAGCGCCTTGAACGTCGGCTCCATTTGTAGCAATATGATTCAACAGGTGGAGAATTAGATCCATGTTGACTTTATAAGATTTCATACGTGTCACTGTCATTCGGGTGTGTTTACTGTAACTCTCTTTGTCAAGTCCGCTCATATCAACAATGTCTTCCTTGGACCAACATAGATTTGTTTTCTGTTTAGTACCTCCAGCACCGGTGATTGCAACGGTAGTTCTCTGTTCCTCACACAGCTGGGAAGCCGGGATACAATAAGGAGAATCTTCTTCTAGAACATATTTGGTCGACTCTACAAGATCCTCCAAATAGGAAACATCAACAGGAAATAACCGTCCCGGAATCTTAATAATTGGGCTATGATGGAAATAATCGGATATGCGATCACAATCGATAGTGGCACTCATAAGAATGACCTTGAGGTCATTCCGAGTGTCAAGCAATATTTTAAGAATAATCAAAAGGAAGTCCGACTGCACAGTTCGTTCGTGCACTTCATCAACTATGATATGCGTTATCTTTTTTAATTCGGGGTCAGAGTGCAACTGTCGGAGTACCACCCCGGTGGTACAATATGTGAGACAAGTAGTGTAGGTAGTGCGTGATTCAAAACGAATCCGATAGCCGCACAGGGAATTCATAGTTCCCGGCGGTTTATCTCCAATTTCTTGCGACACTCGGTTTGCAAGACTCACAGCAGATATACGGCGTGGTTGCGTGCAGATGATATTACACTCCTCTCCGGACATCAAACGATCCTCGAGAAGAAATTGTGGAATCTGTGTACTTTTTCCGCTGCCTGTTTCTCCAGCAATCACAACGACTTTGCTTCGGTCAATTTGGGCTAAAATATCATTCTTGTATTTGTAGACAGGCAGGGCTTCTCTTTGAGGGAGCAACTTCTTGTATTGAGATGTTTCTATCTTTTCTAACAGGAGATTTTTCAGTTCTTCTGGTTTTGATTTTGCCACTGGTTTCTTTGTCTTAATAACTGACGGTTCATCCGGGGTGCCATCAATATCAGCTGTGAACCAGTCGTCGCATACATCACTATCGTCATTGTTTTTGTTGTCAGCAGTTGAGTTATTTGGGCGGGACTTTGGTTGTGTGGGTGCAAGTTTTAATTCTTTCAGCAGCTTTGTGACGAGTTGGTCTCGAGGTTTGTTGTTGATTTTCTGTGCTTCTGTTTTACTCTGCTTCTCGGTCTCCAACCATTCCAACCACAAATCTCGGTAGGGTGGTGGCAATAATTGATATATCGGCTGACCGCGGCAAAGATGATACAAAAGCAGAGTAGAGCCCACATGCTCTGCTTCTCTGACTGAGTAACATAAAACATCAGGAGTTACCATCAGTAACGTACCGTCTTTCTTGACAACGGAGGATTTACACTTAAAATTCCCACTTATGTGGATCCTTTCAAAGCGGGGGAGCTCGCTTTTGGGTAGGTTTTTACGTACCCAGTCATTTACAAATTGTTTTGGGGATTTCCCTGTCCATTGTTGTCGTGTGTATTCAAAATTTCGCACGGCAAGAACAGGTCCTTTTTTCTTTTTAGCAGGTTTTGATGACGTGTCGACAGAGTTTGACAACACATCGAGTCCCAATTCCTCTTCTTCCGATTTTGGTTTAGGTTTATTGTCGACACTTGCAGTAGCAACAGTAGCACTTGCCGTACATTTCACAACAGCAGGTGGTTTTACTTCTGTCTTTGGTTTGTTGGTCCCTCCTGCAGCAGCAGCAGCAGATGCAAATGTGGGTACCTCTGGTGCATTGTTTTGTTTTTGCACCACAGGCGTCTTTGGTTGTTTGTCTTGTTTTGAAGGGGGCTGTGCAACAGGCACCATAAGAGATATTCCTGCAAGTTTACGATCGAAATTTGGATGATTTGCAAGCTTATCCATATCGAGCATCATTTGCCGGATTTTTTTGGAATATTCACGATGGCTTTCCTTATTGCCACATTTTTTGGCTTGTGAGGCTGCATCAATGACTAAATCTAAATTTGCACTGAGTTGTTTATAGCGCAAATTAGGGTCAACGTCTTCCTCCTTGCTTTCCAAATCGCTGTCAGAATCCTCTTCAGCGTATCTCAGAATCCAACTTTTCATATCATCCTCATCTTTAACGTCCTTTGCCTTTACAGAAAAATCAACTTTTTCTTCCTTTTTTCTATCGGCCGGTTTCTCTATAACTTGGAAACTTGTTGTGATTTGTGATTTATCGACTTGTTCGGCTTGGAAACCCGGTCGACGCTTTGTCTCTTCTCTTTTCAAAGCTTCAGAAAAATCCGTAGGTAAATCTTCGTTTGCAATATTAAGACACAACCAATCAAGTGCATCGACAAGATCCCCACCGTAAATGAGGGTATTTTTCATAGCTGATTCGATTTGATTATGTTTAAATCCAGCTTGGGCCAAACTCATATACATATCAGTTAATCTCTTGTTGGTCATTCGTTGGCTTACGTCTTTCATAAGCTTTTTGTTTTTCTTCCAATCAAGAATTAAACTTACCATACTTTTTTCCATATTAGTTTTAAGTAAAATCCTTGTAGTCGTGTCATCTGAATTTGGATTCTCAACGACGTCAGATTTTGTAAATTTATAACTTTTCGTTACTTTCTCTTGTTCTTTTTGTTTCTTTTTCCCCATTATGGTAGTTGTTGTTGTTGTTGACTGTTCACGTTAATAAAAGAAACAATTGACTACTAATAAGCCTTTAGTTTTAAAACAAATCCTTTTAGTTGAATATTTTTTCAATCAACACAAATTAAAACCACATTTAAAGTATTACATACCTTCGCTAGAACAAAGCGATCAGCAGGAACGTAAAAACTTCCACCAAATCATTCGTTTATAAAAAGTAGTCTATTCTATTTATCTCCCTTTAAATTTTTCGTATACCCTAAATACAATTTGAATTATTTTTATTTTTATTTATTTACCAAAAAATATTTCCAACATTTATCACACCAGATAGATAGTAAATAAAATGTATAAATACTATTATGTATACATAATATCTTAAATCAATTCAATTTGCTATATTATTACAACGTTTAATCCCGTTCGTTTCGTATTGTATTTCGTATTTCGTTTTTATAATGACCCGAATTGAAATCTCGTCGGGAAATGAGATTTTACGGGAAACAACGATAATTCAGTCTTTCCGGTTGTTTGTGCTACTGTACAGAGGTGAGTTTTTTTTGTCTATCTCTCTTATCTTTGTTCATCTTTTAAAATATACTGTTCTAATTTATATTTTATTTGTCTGTACTTTACATGAAAGTAATACCTTTCCGTAGGTGTGTATATTTTAATGCTGGAGTTTATTTTTGTTGTAACTTTTTAAAGCTTTTTGTATCCCTATTCTCGCATGTTAGCAATAATGGCCGGCATTTTTGGTAGCTAACTTTTTCATATTTTGCTTTATAGGAATAATTCTTTGAAAATGTGGGTCTATTTGTAACCTTGTTTATGAAGAAAATTAAAAACTGTGGTATTGCTTGAATAGTTTGAAATATAATTTACTCTTTTTTCTTCTTCAAAACGTTGCTAAAATACTTTGTCACGTGGAATCAAAAGCAAAATGTTGCCAACGTTTTAAAATCCTTGTTAGCTTTTAATCAAATTTAATTTTCCTATCAAGTTTTTTAAATTATTTTTTAATACGGTTTGTTTTTATTGTTAGAATATTGTAAATATTAAGTTTTATTTCCTGTTCTATGTTGAATTATTGGATTTCATTACTTATTAGAAAGGTGGCCACATGGGGGTGAAAATCAATTATTATAAAAAGTGCTATTGCTAAATTAGAAATCTAGTGATAAATTTCAAGAATGTTTGTACAAATCGAAGTTTTAAAAAAATGATCTTTATTACTACGGAAAATGTTTGAATAGTTTCTCTATTTTAGAACTGATAGATTTTTATAGTAGACCCTATCCAGATTGACGCTATACATTCTATGTCACTATTAGTGGATACGAAATTGGAGTAGACTGAATTCAAGGCGTGTAAATTTTTACCATAGCCTACTGGGTTGATGTTAGTAGAATTTATCTATTAGTTTAAAAAATATTAAAGGACAGCATTAATTGATGTTGTATAGATTTAAAGTTGTTGCGTATTGATTCAGTTCTTATATACACTTTTTTTCACCTCAGAGTTATTTGAAGGGAATCGAGATTATAAACTTATCAAGTCGTATACTGAAATAAACTGAAAATTTATATTCGCTGGTAATTTTGCAGAGTATACAATGATATTTTTATTTCAGTCACAATTTAAAAAAAAAAAAAAATTAAAGCGGTCCACTTTTGCAGTTCTAAATAAAATAAAAAAAAATTCTGTCCTTTAATTATTTTTTAAAAAACTTAAATGAATTAACGTTATGTTAGAGTTTAATTTTTATTTAATGTGTTATTTTTTTTTTTTCATAATCATAACTGAACACAAAGTCAGTCTAATTGTGCATTACACGTATATTGTAAATGAAACACCCTCTTTAGAGTCACTTCACTCGTTCACTTTAAAACTTTCTTTCGAAAATAAAAGATTTTCTAAAGAAATGGTCATTTTTTTCAACATATATATAAAATTACTTTATTCTAAATACTTGTGACCTAAGAATGTATCGACACGTATAGGATAACTGATACATTATTTTAATATTTACTAAGCTGCTACGTTTTCAAGATATTATAGTCCCTTAAATATTTTGATTAATTATATCCTAATTTGGAAAAAGAAATTACCATAAAAAACTTTTGCATACATAACACTGAATTGTTTCGCTTAAATTTATCTAGCCTCATGTCGATCACAAATTATTAAAAAAAAAATATGAGAATGTCCTATCACATCTCGCAGAGATCCGAATCAAATTTTTTATTTATTTATTTACTTTTTTAGCAAGTCTTGATTAATACAGATAGTGAACTCTGTTTAGTATCCACTTTAAGTGATTATTCAGATACTTTTGAAATATTCAAATGTTTGGTCGACAGACCCCCACATGGCACTTTATGTAACGTTGCCATGTGGTCTAAAATTGACAGAATACGATACGCTTGTAAACACTCATAAAGTAATTTTCTTCTCTTTCCAGAAAAAAGCTTCCTATACTCGAATTTTGTCAGATTTTAAATGGATTGATTTTTTTTTATTGGAATTAGACGAAATGTGTGCATAGAGGGGTTCTTGTCTACTACATAAATACAATGGCGAAATGGTCTTTGAATTTCCGCCACGAGTTATCTTTCCTTTGTTTAGATATATCTTGTTACTAATTTCTCGTGGAAATAATTTGCATATTAATATTGTAAAAGAATTTCAAAAGAAAAAAAAAATAAGTACATGTGTTCGTAGTTGGATTTCAATAATATTCCTTGGGGGGGGGGGGTGTAAATATCTAGTCACGATTTAAAAATTGTTTGTCTAAAAAAAACTAAAACAATAAAAGCTTTTTCCTAAAAAGCTTTGTAACGCTGTCATAACTCCATATTGACTGAAACTTTCTATTTAAAAACAAAACGTACATTTGGTATGTGAAAAACGTTTAGGATGCTATAATTGGTCTTTATACTAAACTATCTCTGAATTTCGTACTTTAATTAAATGTAAATTTATTAAAAGTATTTACTTGAGAATTAATATATTTTAAAACTCCGTACTCTTGGATTAAATTTTTAAATCCAACAGTGTCTTAACAATTTAAGTTTATTATTATTATTATTATTAAGGTAATCTATGAAGATGATTCAGTGACTTTAATGAAGTTATCCATAATACCATGTGATGATCATAAAGGATTCTGAGAAATGTTTGAATAACACAAGTGAATTTATTTTATTTTTTTATACGGTTTATAATTTGTTATACAAATCAGAATTACAAATGATGTAATTTGATTTTTATGACTTTAATTTGAATGCATTGGAATTGATTTGATGTTTTTAAATTCACCAGTGAAAATGAAGCCTAGTTTTTTGAACATTTGAAAATTTCAACAGTTTATAACAATATTAAAATATTTATTTATTTATTTTCAGCCAGCCATGGGCAAGTTTATGAAATCAACTAAAGTAGTGCTCGTATTGAGCGGACGTTATGCAGGCAGAAAAGCTGTCATCGTAAAGGTAATTTAAAATATTTTTTGTTTTATTGATATTCTTTGATATTTTATAAACTGATATAATTGCCATTATCTTAAAACTTGATCATTGCTAATTTTAAAATTCATAAAATCCTGTTGGATGGGTAAAAACAAATTTTAAAATTTTGTATCTGATTTTTTAATTTTTTTAAAGAAAATTGTCATTTACCAGGACAAATTACACTTTGTTTAAAATTTCAGTCACTAATATTTTTCTCTTAAGTCATCTATTTAGTAATTAAATATAAATGTATTATCCTTAGAAAAGTTTTTTTAATACTGTTCACCCATTAGAACATATTTTATTGTTGATTTAAAATGAAATTTATTTATTTTATTATAGAACTACGATGATGCCACCCAAGACCGAGGTTATTCACATGCCTTGGTTGCTGGTATTGACCGTTATCCCCGCAAGGTAACTAAACGCATGGGAAAGAGAAAAATGAAAGAAAGATCTAAAGTAAAGACTTTCGTCAAAGTCATCAACTACAATCATCTTATGCCCACAAGGTAAATATTTATCATCTGTACAAATTTTCACACACAAGCAAATTGTTAGTTTTTAAAAACAACTTTCTTAAAACCAATTGTTTGTGGGAAATGTGAAGTTGCACCTTTAGTTGGTTAAATCTAACTTAACGAATTAATAAAATATATAAAGATTAAAAACTTATTTTTTCCGGTCAGTTAACTTTGAACCACTTATCTTTGAGAATCTGTTACGCCTCCATGATACTTGGTTCAAAGTTAACTGACCTGAAAAAATGTAAAGGTTTTTAAATAAAATAATTAATGCATTTATATTTTATTCTTTAATATATCAACACTGAAAATCTCATTAAATTTGGTTAATTCCCTGATTTTTGGTATTTTGTTTCTTTTGGCGGGGTGACATACGATGGTAGAATTTAGGTCCGTTAAGTTCAATTTAACCCTTTAATGTATATTGGAATTAACTGCAAATAAGGAAAAGTTATCTCCCTTTAGAAAATCTGATTGGGATAACCAAACTATAACTCTACACTGTTCCAAATTTGATTAGGAATTGTTTTGATTTAAATCATTTTATCATGATTGTACTAAACAAACACATTAATATGAGGTGCTGTTTTTGTTATACTAACCAAACAAAAAATGATTAGATTCAGTGATATTCATGGAAATTTTCCTAATACCTTAAATGGTCTTATATGATTGCAAATATTTTACTAGTTTAAACAGAAGTAAATTTGTTATATTTGATATAGTTTATTATTTGTGATGCAATATCAGAATTACCAATCATCAAATTTTCTTAACTATTTTAAAAATACTTCCTTCAAAACCGTTTTGATTCTTTAAAAAAAACATTTCTTGTTTCCACTAGCAGGGTTTCAAAACTATCTGGAAAATGTAAATTTTCCAGGGTTGGAAAAAGATTTTTTTTTTTTTTTCCTCTCCAAAAAAACTGGAATATTTTTGTGCTGGAAATTTTATATTATCTGAGACTAATGTTCCAGTAACTTTATGATTTTGCAAAATTATGGAAGCCTAGATGTGAACTTGTTCATATGTGGCCCCTATACTAGCTAATTTTTAGACTGGGTATTGTAATTGTTAGTGTTTGTTAAGGAGTTTTTGTAAGCAAAAAAAAAAAAGGGAGGGTCAGGAAAGTGCACATTACATTTGTAGACGATCTGCATAGTTAATTGGTAGATGTAGGCATCATTTGTAATGAACCCAAGGTACTTCATTTAACCCTACACCATAAAAAAGGTAAAAATAAAACTGGTTAAATTTATCTATATTAGATATAGTGTAAATTATGAAATTCTTGTGAAAATTATCCCATTAAACTGGGAACCTGGACTAGTGTTGATCATTAGTATACTTATCTTTATTAGTTTGTCTAGTATTTCATTAACTTTACATAAAGAGAATTGTAATTTTTTTCTATAACTTGCATGCATTATCATTTGAAATTCTTGATCCTACTTTTTGGGAAAACAGGATTGTTTTGTGGTGGGGGGTGAGTATGGCTGTCATCATGATTAAATAATTTTTCTTGAAGCTTTCTATGATGCAAGCTGCACTCTGTGCCCAGTTGAATGTAACTGGATTCAATTTTTATGCTTGCTATATTAAACACTTCAGTTTTTTTAATCGTTTCTGCTTCTCTGTTAGAAACTTAAGGAAACTGAAACATCTAAACTTTAGCTTTTTTTTTTTTTTTTTTTTATAACTAATGATAGCAAGAGAGCTTTAAAATAGATTTTTTTTAGTATGTTTGGACTGTTATAAGAAAATTGATTTGTTAAAACCAAAAGGAAACTTAAGATTAAGGAGAAATGAAACAGTAAATTTTTTATTAATGAGTGTGATATTCTATTGGTTTAGCTTAAGAATTATTTTAACCATTTTATTTAAATCTTTAATAATTATAAAGACTCGTGCATCTCTTTAACTCTTAACGTCCTATACCGCCTCATTCCACCCAGCCAGAAGTCACATTCATTTTCCTAATGTACCCCAAACG
>CM042152.1:29682959-29700459 GCA_023376005.1 Doryteuthis pealeii
GGGTGTTGACCGGAAGTCACGTGGGGAAAAAAAGAAAGGGTTCGTCCTCTTTTTGCCGGTGGCGGGCCTAGTGTACGGACCTCATGAGAGCCCAGTAATCTAGTAGTGTTCTCTCTCTCTCTCTTTCTCTCTGCCTCTCCTCCTCTCTGGTAGAAGCCGACTAGACGAGCACGTTAATAAAGGCTGGGAGTTGTGACGACATGTTTCTCGTGTTATGATTTTTTATCGGAGTTTTGGTACCAAGAAAGAAAAAAGGACTACGGTGCATGTATCGTTTTAGTGCCGTGAATATTACAACGTAACAATTGTAATGGGTAATGACGAATCAAGGGAGATAATCCCTAATAAATTGGTTGGACAACAGACATTTAAAGAGAAGGGAAACCAACTAAGCTACTGAGATGGACATATGAAAGAAATTACAGCCTTTTCACCAGTCTGCATATTGCTGCTCCATCCATTCACTGTAAGACAAATGATTCAACACAGCTGCATCACTTCTGTGAAGTGTATGCCCATCAAAACTATCACCAAGAAATACTAGTAAAATGACAGACGAATTGGGGCTCTTTGCACATATGTGTCCTGGCCTAAAATCTGTTAGGTGGTGCCTGTTGAAAAAACAACCCACACTACAATTGAATTGTTTTTAGGGTTTTTAATATTCGAAACTCATATTTATTTAAAGAATATGAGATAGTTGTTTGGTTTAATGTTTTTATTTTTGGAACTAGGTTGTATTTATTTAAAAATTTGTGACAGTTTTGAATGAAAATACCAAGAAAGAAAGAAAAAGGGTTGGGGAGGGGGTTAAATAGTTACATTTACTTATCGGTAAAAAAAAACCTGGGTTGTGGCTTACTTTTAATGCCTTCAAGCCACTAAAAGTAATTTGTCAGTAAAAAAAAAAAAATTCTTTTTTTTAGGGGGAGTGTTAATATATTTATCTTTTTGTCATGAAAACATTGGAGGAAAAACGCTTTAAGCAGGGGTTGTTTTTTGAGCTGGCACCGCTTAGCATTTTTTAGGGCAGGATGCATTTATGTGAAGAGCTCTGATGAATTAAAAGCCAACCAACACATCACCTTGAGAGAGTTGAAGAGCTCTGGCAACATATCTAGTAAATGTACGTGTCTTCTATCAGACGAAAATTAAAGAGATAGTTAATGTTCTTTACAGATTGATTCTATCTTATATTAAACAATACAATTTTGATATTGCATAATGGCTGTAAAATTGCCACCTTAGTATATTGTTTCATAACTTTGTTTCATGTCTTACAGACCTGAAACTAATAGTTGTGAAACAAGTTAGAAAGGAAAACCACAATCATTTTTAGTTTTTCTATTACTCTGCTGGCCAGCATTTGAGCACTAAATTTATCATACACGTTTTAAATGATTGTTTATTGTGTGTTTGTAATATGCGTACATATTTAATCTACAGTAGAGGCGCGTGGTCTAATGGTTAGTCATAGGAAATTGACTTGTTGACCCGAGTTCAATTCCTGGACGAAACCGTTTGCATTTCACATGGCGCTAATACCCTTAGGAAAGGTATAAATCCAATTCTCCCTCCAGCTATGGGCAGACTGGGCTCTTTAACCATGGCTGGATTTAGTGTAATAGAAACTCTGAATTCAAACCTGTTAAACTCTGCTTAAGAAATTGACCCTGTGTCACATCCTGCTCGTGTGGAGGGTTTGGTAAATATTTATATAATCTACAGTAGGTTGAAGACATTAACTAGCTATGAGAGAGGGGGGGGCAGTTCATGTCTCCAGTCTTTTGTAGAGGGTGTGGGTAAGTTTGGTACAATATTTTGTAAAGCCATCCAAGGTTTTGACAAGTGGATATCTGTTTTTAAAATTTTTCATTAAGCATTTGTTCACATCTGATCATTGTTAAGCAGTAACAAACCTGGTAAGTACTTGGATGGGTGACCATTTCAACATGGCTGTGTATCCAGTTTGTCTGATGAAGTCAAGGTAGGTGAATCGTATCTAATTGAAAAGTGAAATACAAAAAGAATTTGCAGTGAATTAGAAATAAACAAAAAAGTGGCAACAATTGATTTTATTAATCACTCAATAGCTTATAATAAGAGTTTGATATTTGTCTGTAACTGAAACATTACTTACACCACAATACCTTCAGGAATTGCGTAAATTTATCAATGGATATCATCTGATCATTGTTAAGCAGTAACAAACCTGGTAAGTACTTGGATGGGTGACCATTTCAACATGGCTGTGTATCCAGTTTGTCTGATGAAGCTATAATTGTAATCAAAATCGCTAATACATAGAATAAATCTTATTTATTAACAAGGTCTATGAAAACCTGAGTTAGATTTGCCTCAAAACAGCCCATATTATTAGTGCATTTAAAATCCTGCGATGTGTCTTATATCACTAAGAAATAAAGATGTGATTAATGTGCGTTTAATAAATAATTACTTGGTGTTATTGATCTCTAATATTGTTTTATTCTCCAACATAGAATCAATCCTATGAATGATTTTATATAGAAAGCAATTAAAATAAGTATAATCTTTTTATGTGTTCTTTCTAATTTAATATATTTCATTACATTAAAACTTAAATAATTACAACTGGAAAGTGCATATTCTTGTTTGTAGATTTTAATGGTTTTTGCTATAAGCAATGTTTGGAATTTACACTAAACTCCTATACACAGTTATTATTAGTATCTATATATTAATACTGCTGTTCCTACAAAATATGATTGTGTCTGTTCAACTCAACCTCCTGTTATTTGTTTTGCTATTTGCTTGTTGGATTTATTATTCATTTCAGTAGTATTAACCTATTATCACAGTCCCCCAGAACAGACTCCTCTGCTACAATAATAAGCTGCATGGTTAAATCGAACTTAACGGACCTAAATTCCGCCATTTTATGTCACCCCACCGAAAGAAGAAAAATACAAAAAATCAGGGAATTAACTGAATTTAATAAAATTTTCAGTGTTGACATCATCATGTCGCGCAATTAGCACAGATATCCATGACAATCTCTCGCCAACCTTCTCTACCATTCATTGCCCCCAGGAGGTCTTCTGCGCAGCATCCATTATCCTTGCAGAGTTAGTCAATGTAGGTCCTTGCTGTGCGGACCACACTAACATGTGCATGAGTTGGCTTCCACAGGAGAATGTCGCTTATGAGTTTGTCCTTGCTCCTCCAGCATGCCTTGTTCGTCTCACTCGGATGGTTTGTGAGATAGGGGGCAGGTGGCTGTACAGCTGCTTCCTTGTGGGGCGTTGCTTGCATGACTTGTTCAAGACTGTGTGCAGCTCCCATCTAACTTGTTCTCAAGGCGCCTCATTAGGGTCCAAGTGATGCAGCCATAAAGCAGCTCTGATACAACCACTGCTTGGAAGAATTGTCGCTTTAACTTGTCAGTGAGATCAGATTTCCATATGATTGATAATCTGTAGCCAACCATGTCTTCCCTATTCGTGTATTAATATTGCTTTCTGTGGATGAAATATTGCTACCTAGGTATGTGAATTGTTCTACTGGCTTTAGAGGCTTACCATTGAGTGTGGAGATATCTCCTTTCTTTTTGAAACACATGAACTCAGTTTTATCAAAATTCACATAGAGGCTGATGTTCTTTGCTGCCTTCTCTAAGCTATGCAGTAGTGACTGCCTGTGCTGGTGTATCTGCAAGAAGTGCTAGGTCATCAGCGTAGTCTGCATCTGTGATAGTCTCTGCTGGATATCGCCTGCTTCTTGCCTTTTTTAGTGTGAAACCTTTTTCTTTTATGGTATAGTCTAGGCATATTATAAATATATATGGTGCCAATGTATCTCCTTGTAGGACTCCAGCAGCTATGTCAAAGAAATCTGTATCACCATCAGGTGAGCGTACCATTGCTTTAGTGTCTTTGTAGAGCATCATTATAGCGGCAACCATTTCTTTGGGGAGACCGTATGCTAGCAATATTTGTTCCTTTATCCTTCTGTGTATGGAGTAAAATGCCTTGAAAAAATCCACAAATAGCAGTGTTGCCTCTAGATTCTTTGCCCGAACTCCTATGATCCAAAGAATAGTCAGGCTCTGAGAGGTTGTGGATCGATTTCTGTGGAATCTGTTTTGGTTTTTCCTAAGGATTTTATTTATTTTGGGTCGGATGCGATTAAGAAGGGCATTATATATCTTAGCTGCAATAGCAGTAAGAGTTATGCCTCTGTAGTTCTTAGCGATTCCTAGGTCTCCCTTTTTGGGGATGGGGGGATGCAGCCTTTCGTCCATTTATCTATTCTATTTTGTCTATATGCTGAATGCATAACCTAAGCAGTATGTCATTGAACTTTCTCATCTTCCATACCTCTGTGGGTATTTTGTCAAGACCTGCAGCTTTTCTGCCTTTTAGTTTCTTTAGGACTTCGTTTTCTTCTGTTGTAAAATCTCCTAGTTTTATCTAGTTGTCTATCTATACTTTTGGGTATTATTTCTATGATTTTAGGGGGTTCTCCAGCAGTCTCTGGAAGTGGTCTTTCCACTTCTGAAGTCTATCTTTTTGGCTGGTTGCCTTTAGCTTTGATCTAGTGGTACTTTTCCTACCACTAATTTCCTTTACTGTTTGCCATGATAATCGTGACTGTCTGTGTTTTATCGATTGTCTGATATTATTTATTTGTATTCTATTTGTTCTTTTTTGTATGTTTGGCTTAGTTCTATCTGGGCTTTCTTAAGGTTGTGTAAATTGGTGTTGGGTTTGTTTTATTACATTGGGCTGCTTTTTTTTTTTTTTTTTTTTTTTTTTTTTTTTTTTTCTAAATTTCGTTTCTCTTTTCTCTAACTGCTTCTGTCTCCCAGGGAACAGTGTTTGGCTCTTAGTTTGGTCGGTACGCACTCAGCTGCTGCTTCTAGGCGGGCACTGACAAAGTTTTCGTATTCCCCGTTTGGAGTGGAACTTTCAGATGTCTGCTGGAGGATATCGAATTTATTTCTTACTGCTACAGAATAGCGATTGCATATATCGTTGTTAGCAAGTGTCAACCAGTTGTATCGTACAGCTTTACTGGTTTGCCTTTTGTGTCTACGTAGGCTTAGTCGTAATTTTACTGTGACTATTCTGTGATCGGGGATACTCCTTCAAAAGAGGAGTATGCTTTGCAGTTCATTGCACTATTTATCCATTTTTTATTTATTAGGATATAATCTAATTGGGCTTTTGTATTATTTTGGTATGTGTAGGTTCATAGTTTGCTTTTCTTTTTTGGTATTTGGTGTTTAAACATATAAGCCTGTTCTCAAGAGAGAACTCGGCTAGCATTTCACCGTTTCTATTTTGGATGTTATGTAGGCAGTATCTATTGTTCTTGCTTTTGCCTGTCTGCACATTCATGTCGTCCCCAATGATCAGGACATTGTGTTTGGGAATCTGTCTGCATAGGGAGGATAGCTCATTGTAGAACTTTGTGATGTCCATTTCTTCGCTGACATTAGTGGGGCTATAGCACGAGACTACTGTCATGCAGGGATTCCCATTAAATGTAGCGTTGGATTTTTTCTATACTGTTTAGTGATCTTAGAGCTCGAGGGCTGGGGAGCATTCCTACACCTCCTATGGTGGCATTTATGGAGTTTTTCCACGCAGATGCGGACACAAACGTCCACCCATTACCTGTTTCGTGATATTTTAATTCTAGTTCGCTATGATCAAATCTATGCTCTTGTACGCAGATTATGTCTATATTTTTATCGTCTGCAGACGCCGTTAACTCTGGTAGCTGGTTCATCGTTTTTAGCGTTCTGATGTTAAATGTTGCTAGTTTAAAGTTTGTTTACACCTTAGCAAGGTGTGTTTTATGTCTAGGTTCCGTGGTCACCTTTTTAGATGTTGTGTTCAGAGCTATGACATTAGTAGTGTTGGGTGTATCTTGTTTGTCTGCTCTGGGGGTGATGCGGTTTGTGTGTGTGTGATGTTGTTTGATATATTAATGAATAAAAGATATAATGCACCGGTTATTTTATTTAAAAACCTTTACATGTTGTCAGGTCAGTTAACTTTGAAACACGTATCTTTGAGGCGTAACACAGATTCTCAAAGATACGTGGTATAAAGTTAACTGACCTGAAAAAATGTAAAAGTTTTAAAATAAAATAACTTGCGCATTATATCTTTTATTCATTAATATATCAACACTGAAAATTTCATTAAATTCGGTTAATTCCTTGATTTTTGGTATTTTCTTTTCTTTCGGCGGGGTGACATACGATGGTGGAATTTAGGTCCGTTAAGTTCGATTTAACCAGCTGCATTATGTTACAAGCTCATCTATATATATTAATACACTTGTTATCATCTTGAAACACTCTGGTTAAAAAATGAGACTGTCCAAGATGGAATGCAGAAATAATGGACCATCCCGTTTTTATTACAAAGTAAGAAAGGTAAGAAAAAGAACTTACTACACAGAAATAATATTAGAAAGAGGGGGATAATGCTAATTTGTTTCAATGAAAAGATGAAAAAGTGGGAGAGAGTTAAATTCAGATGATACTTTTTACATATTGAACTAATTAGCTATAGCTTTTAAGTTTGTTTTATTTTACAGCATATCAACCTCGGTGGGTGATTTAGTGCCGACAAAGTTTTGAAACAAATTCATTCTTGATGGATACTCATTTTTTTTTTTATAAACACATTTTTCTATTTAACTCATAGATGGGATCCTAACAGGTACTACCACTTCAGGTCAGAGTGGACTGTGGAGTAATGGTGATCAAGTGGTACTCCACATCCCCCAGAGCTCCAGAATTTGAACACCATCAGATTGAGTTTAACGTCATGTCTAGGACATAGCTCTTTAATAAACATATCAAACGTAATAATTAAATTATCATACTGTGGTATATCCACTGGTGCCGCTAATAAACAAATAAAAAAACAAACTTTTCGTCTAACTTGTACTAAAAAAGAAACCAGGACTTTTTTCCCCTTTTTGCGGATGTAATATGGAAAAGGTTACGTTGAAACTCTGATTTCTCAGAGACCAACCACTTTCATGTCATCTACAGCTTTACAGTTATTAAGATGCTGCTACGATTGAGTTCATCTCACCAACCTCGTAAGTACTTTACTAGACTCATTCGAGCTACATTCATTTTTTCATGTTCTCTATTAATTAATACTATTGATTGATTTGTGTGAGAATACCTGGTCTGAACTCTTGCACCTTCTATGGACTTGAGGATTTCCCACCCCCAAGGACTAAGCGCGTCTGTAATATATATATCTGGTCTGCGCGAGGGGGGAGGGAATGTAGCGAGTGACTCGAGATATTGAACTCCCAGCCTGATTCGCGAGGAGTGGCTTGTAGACAGACTACTGTGACACTTGTTGAATATGCAAATTCTGCACGGGTCGGGCATCGTGTGATTAGCCCGGATGTAAGATCGCGGGGAGGGCATTTACTTATTATTTAAGTCCTACCTTCACACACAACGGGCAGTTTTGATCTTAATGTGAAGTTGCCGGCAAAATACTGCAAGAGGGGATTTTGCGGTTGAAGAAATTGATTATAGTGATTGCGTTCGGTCGTCACTTGAAACAAACAATTTCACCTTTGCACTATGTCGATGACCTACGTTATAATGTTCTATCCTGGCTGATTCAAAGGTACGAGCTAGAGACAGAATCATAAGGATAAAAAAAATACAACACAAAGTTTGATGACAGGACGCTAATAGAGGAGGAAGGTGTGACATTTTGTGCAGTTTGTGGTGGAGCTGAAGCAGCGCCTTCTAAGATATACATCTTAGAGGGCCTTGGCTGAAGGCACTTACTATATGTCGTCAGCAAGAAGTTCTCTTAAGTCAGCTGCTAGAATAACTACACATCTGACTGACTTCCATGTGAGACTTTACTTATTTTCTATCTATCAACTGTCCACTGGATGAAGCTCTCACTCAAACGACCAGTCTAAAACTGCTGAAGGGACATGAGCCGGCTGAATATATGCAGATTCCATACATACACTCCCCCATGGATTCGACCAGCCAGAAACGGGTACTGCAATTTCTCCTAAAATTATTGCCATTACTTTTTTTTACCAGTCTCAGTGTCCCCAATGTTCAGACCATTAACTTTTTCAAGACCCATTTTCTCTTAAAACTAGCCACCTAAAGATATTATCTCTAATTGGCTTCACTTCATGGTAACCGTACATATTTTACAAATCTCTTGAACCATATCTGACTGATCCTTTGTACCCCTAAGGACACCCCCACCCATATACATACGCCTGGACCTAATACATTCTATTTTCCTTTTCTTTCTTTTTTCTCTCTCTGACCGTATTATCACTTAATTATTGTGTCATATTTGGTTGTGACAAAAATGTCAACTATTATGTATTGTGTCAACTTTATATAAAGAGAAGGACTTAGTTTGGCACAAGGTATAAAATATGGTGCGCTCAGTGAGAACTAAAACGATCGATTTGCTTGGTAAACAAGATAAATAATGTTATTATTTAAAAAAAATCTTATCTAGCGTTCTCAAAAAAGTGATCAAAAGGTAATATTATTTGACTTGACCCAATAGGTTATGGACAGTTGTTGAGATCCCACGTACGAGATACGGTAATGTATTATAAAAATTCCGTCAGATAATATAATAAACAGGAAAAAAGAATTCCCTGTTAGAATGAAACAAAAATAATGTGGCCTACGATAAGTTTTAGCCAAGAAAAATAAAACTATATCCAATTTCAAAGTTTAATTACGTAATACCAACTCAACATAAATAAACAATATTTGGAATTAATATGGAGTAGGTCCTCCATTTTTAGTTTCAGTTTTTGTATTCGATTTTTCATGGATTTGATCAAGTTATCAACAATCGTCTGATCCATATTTTGCCACTCCTTTAGAAATATTTCTTTAAGGGTTGCCACTGACGTTATTTTATTTGCACGCTTACAAAGTTTTCAGTTAATGTGCTCCCAAACGTGCTCTATTGGATTCATGTCAGGACTTTTGGCTACCCATGGAAGTGACTTGATTCTTTGCGATTCCTTCCAGGCCTTTGTTACTTTGCTCGTAATGCCATGGCGCTCCACCTTCTTGAAAAAAGGTAGACATTCTTATCAATCTGATTTAAAATAGTGGGAGTTGTCCTTTCTCTAATATTTGACAGTGTTTTCGACCATTCAACCACATGTCAACAAAATCAGACTTTATTATACAAGCCAAAATTGCTGTAATCAAAGGTGGTTAAAACTTATCATAGCCCATTGTATATTCTTTGAAAAGCAGGAAGTAAAACACAATTAAGATTAAAAAATGTTTTCATCTAGAAATCAATTCATCCTAGCAGGACCTGTGGATATATCACAGTATGATAATTTAGTTATTACAACGTTTACTTAATAGCTATTGCTAATTAGTTCAATATATAAAAAGTATAGTAATGTTGATTTAACTCTCACTCTTTTTTTCTTTCTTTCCATCTTTTCACTATGTTCGATTAAAATTATTGCTTCCGTGCGCTCACCCCTTCTCCATTTCTTTCTTTCTTTTTTATTATATTTTTTCTGTGTAGCATGTAATTTTTCTTGCCTTTATTTCTTTAAAACGAAATGGTCCATTATTTACCTAAGGTGACACACTCATAAGAAATAAGAATTATTATTATTATTATTATCTGCAGATAAGCAATTTAATATATGGGCAAATTATTTGTATTAAGAATAATTACTTGAAACTACAATTGTTTACAAATAATTATTGTTATTATCAATAGCAAAATGGAATCTAATTGCTAAAATATTTGAAAACATATAATTGTGTGGAAATTACTAGAGAGAAAATACTGGAAATTAATTAGCTGTATACAAACAATTGATTATTATCATATAGGAATAGTTACTTAAAGCTATATAATTGCTTGCAAATTATTAGTATTTGATAGGAATACTTGAAACCATATAATTTTGTGAAAACAAGTAATTACTATTAAAAAGAAATTGTTGCTTTTCAGATATATAATTGTTAATAATAATAAGCGAGTGTAGCAAACTAGCACAACGGGAATACAAAGCTAGACACGATTGGGTTGGAAAGGTGATCCACTGAGAATTATGCAAAAAACTAAATTTTGGTCATACAACAAAATGGTATATGTATAAACCAGAATTAGTTCTTGAAAATGAAACGCATAAAATTCTCTCAGATCACCTTATCCCAGACAGGAGACCAGACTTAGTATTGATTAACAAAAAACAAAACAAAAAACTTGTCAACTGGTAGACTTTGCAGTTCCAACGGATCACAGGGTGAAGATGAAAGAAAACGAAAAGATAGACAAATACCTGGACCTTGCCAGAGAATTGAAAAGGTTGTGGAATATGAGAATGAAAGTGATACCAATTGTAGTCGGTGCACTGGGAACGGTCCCAAAAAACTTGGAAAAGAGATTGAAGGAACTGAAAGTCAAAGGAAAAATTGAGACCATCCAGACAACTGCATTACTACAATCGGCTAGAATACTCAGAAGAGTCATGGAGACCCTAGGAGACTTGTTGTCACCCAGATACCAGTGAAAGACCATCAGCTAACGCTGATGTGAAAAACTCAAAAGGAGTGAAAATAATAATGATAATAATAATAATAGGTCTTGCCAACATAGAGGACTGCGTAGAGGCCACAATCCAACAACTCGAAGAATACACAAAAAGAACAAAGACATTACTTATGGCAACTATCAATAGCAGAAGTAACATATGGACAAACAGAAAAACAACAAAAACTAGAAAACAAAAATGGGAAGAAAAACAATTATATGGACACTTCAAACGACAATTTGGAGAGGTTGCACATGAAAAGACTTGGACATGGTTAAGAAAAGGAAACCTCAAAAGAGAAACTGAATCACTAATAATTGATGCACAAAATAATGCCATAAGGACAAACTATATCAAAGCAAAAATTGATAAGACCCAACCAAATAGTAAATGTAGACTATGCGGTGACAGAGATGAGACTGTAAACCATGTACTAAGTGAATGTAGCAAACTAGCACAACGAGAATACAAAACTAGGCATGACTGGGTTGAGAAGGTGATCCACATGGAATTATGCAAAAAATTAAATTTTGACCATACAACAAAATGGTATATGCATAAACCAGAATCTGTTCTTGACTAGTACTGATTAACAAAAAAGAAAGAAGTTGTCAACTGGTGGACTTTGCAGTTCCAGCAGATCACAGGGTGAAGATGAAGGAAAACGAAAAGATGGACAAATACCTGGACCTTGCCAGGGAACTGAAAAAGCTATGGAATATGAAAATCAAAGTAATACCAATTGTAGACGGTGCACTTGGAACGATCCCAAAAAGACTGGAAAATCTGGAAATCAGAGGAAGAATTGAGACCATCCAGAATACTGCACTGCTACAATCTGCCAGAATACTCAGAAGAGTCCTGGAGACCTGAAGAGACTTGTTGTCACTCAGACACCAAGGAAATACCATCAGCTAATGCTGGTGTGAAATAATAATAATGAAGAAGAAGAAGCAGAAGAAATTTAATGTTTACCACCTGAAAATAATTTATCTTAGATATGTGATATGATTTATCTATATCTATATTTACTTTTATTTATTTATCAATTTTTAAAATTTGTTGATAAAAATGAAGACACTGGCAAATTGGGCAATAAGAAAGAAAGAAAGAAAAAGGAACAAGACAGAAAGAAAGGAAGGAGAAAAAAGAAGTCATTTGATTGTTCATCTCAAATTCGATCTTTGATGGACGAAACTTTTAATCACTTTTTTTTAATTTGGTAATCCTGTTTAACTTTTTCACGTAAACCAATTTGATCCAACAATCTACGTTCTTATTTTGTCTTGATCAGCAAGAATATGCATTCCCCGGGCGTAAGTTTTAAGTTTTAATGTGATAAGATATATTCAATTAGAAAGACTAACGAAATTAAATAAGAACGCATATAAAAAGATACACTGATTTGAATTGGTTTCTACATAACAATCATTCATAGGATTGATTTTAATACGTTGGAGAATAACAATATAATATTAGAGATCAATAACACCAAATAATTATTAATTATTTTTATTGTTAAAACCAGTATGCAAATTAACCATACCATATATTATGCAAACCTTTATTTCTTGGTGATATATATATCACATTGCAGGATTTTAAACGCACTAACATGGGCTGTTTTGTGGGAAAACTAATTAAATACTCATTGATAAACTTAGACAATTCCTTAGGGTATTGTGACGTAATCATTGACATAGTTTCTGCTACAGACAGACACCGAAATTCCATTATTAATTAATGATTTTTGTTGTGAATTAAATACTCATTGATAAACTTACGCAATTCCTTAGGGTATTGTGACGTAATCATTGGCATAGTTTCGGTTACAGACAGACACCAAATCTCCATTATTAATTAATGATTTTTGTTATAATTAAATACTCATTGATAAACTTACGTAATTCATGGGCATTGTGACGTAAACAGTGACATAGTTTTGGTTATAGACAGACACTGAATATTCATTATAATAAGATGTTGGGATGTTTAATACTAACATTTTCAAACATCTATTTGACCACTCCAGATCAAAGTAGACCTGGGGCCTGGCTGTGATAGTAATGAAGGGGTGACTCCACACTCTCCAGAACTGGAGCCTCACTACCGAATGCATTGGGGTGGGGTAGGAGTCTTACTCCCTTTACACAGGACATGGCATATTCAAAGCTCAGTCATGAATAGTGGAAAACAGTTGAGTACACGGCAACAAAGAATGTATTTTCCCAACCCATCCACCACCAACAGGATGTGACACAATGTCGCAAGTATCGGGCATACAACAAAGATCGAATTTACTATTCAGTAATAATGAATCTGTGAGACTAGATTGCTAACCATTACACCACAATGGGACACCTTACAACGTATATAAAATATATAACTATCACCACGAACAGGATGCAACTGAAGGTCAATTTTTTAAACGGAATGCAATTGGTTATGAACCGATGTGTGAAATGCAAACAGCTTCATCCAGGATTTGAACTCAATATCCCAAGTTCATTTTCTACGACGATAACCATTACGCCATGAGTGTCTCCTATATAGAGTACAAAGCAATAAACAAATAAAATAATAAAAAGATAAAAAAAATAAATCAATAAAATAAATATGTATATGATTAATATAAGAAGAGCTTTTATTTTAGATAAATGTTTACTCTAAATTAAAAAGGTTAAGTATTTTTTCATTAATTTTTGTTTCACGCATTGAATCCGCCCCATATAAGTCCACCCTGTCGGCTGGGGCTATAGAAATCGCCTACTGCACCTCTGTAGAGGGTAAGACCCCCCCCTAATGGAGCCACATGATGGCCGTGGGTGGCAACCCGTGATGCTTAAGGATGGAATTCTGGTGGCTGAGCAGTCCATGACATGCAACACGCCACTTTGGCCCTGGCTTAGACTAGACGGACGGTCGGGAGGCCCTCTCCGATCAATCGGTTAGCCACGTCAAGCCCTAGCACCTATATATCCCAAACCTATTGCTCTTATGGAAACCCCCAACCCTTTTTATCATATATATGCTAGAAGGCAGTGGCTGAAACTCTTCTTGTTTTGGGTATGACGTTAAACTCTCTTGATGATGAATTTCCAATTCTGGAACTCGGGAAATGTGGAATACCCCTTCATCAGCATTACTACCAGTTCCACGAGTATGGCTCCCTTAAAAATTATATTCAATTATTATGTTCCTTCCATATAGACTATTACAATGGAATTTCATTATTAGCTATATATTTAATGCAACCTTGTCTTAAATTAAAAAACAAAAAACAAATACACCTTCGTCAGCTAGTAAAATAGGAAAAATTACTTTGCATTTATTAATTTTAAAACACCTCTAAAATAAAAAAAATAAAAAGGTAGATAAGTTAAACTTTTAGGTTAAAAGAAATTAACGCACCTAAATTCCACCATCGTATGTCACCCCGCCAAAAGAAAAAAATACCGAAAATCAGGGAATTAACCGAATTTAATGAAATTTTCAGTGTTGATATATTAATGAATAAAAGATATAATGCACCAGTTATTTTATTTAAAAACTTTTACATTTTGAGAATATGCGTTACGTCTCAAAGATACGTGGTTCAAAGTTAACTGAGCTGAAAAAATGTACAAGTTTTTAAATAAAATAACTGGTGCATTATATCTTTTATTCATTAATATATCAGCACTGAAAATTTAATTAAATTCGGTTAATTCCCTGATTTTTGAATTTTTTTTCTTTTGGCGGGGTGACATACGATGGTGGAATTTAGGTCCGTTAAGTTCGATTTAACCAACTTTTAATATCACATTCCTTAAGAAATAAGCTGACGATTAAGAAAAAACTAATTAAATGATAAATAGTTTTCTTATTTATGAGACTTAAGTTTCAAAATGTAAAACGTCCAACCGACTTTACAACATCGATTTTTTTTTACATATGTTCCGTCATTGAATTCTCTTTCCAAAGAGGTAAAATTCATTTTCAGCCAACGAAAATATTACGAACAAACTTGTTCCTTATATGGGGGCTGGTTGGTTGGGTTGGGTTTTACAGCATGTCAATTGGGTCATGTCATTGGGTCATTTTATGTTGAAGACGTTTGCCTTATTCATTCTTGATGGGTACCCAATTTTTTAAATCTCAAATTTTAAAAAACTCAGTTTGGTCTATTTGACTCAGATGGGACCCTAACAGGCACTACCACTCCGTGTCAGAGTGGACCTGGGAGTAATGGTGATGAATCGGAACCTCACCATCAGATAGAGTTTAACGTCATACCCAGGGCCCTCAGTCAGAACCTTCTAGCACATCTATGATAAAAAGGGTTGGTTGCCATAACCAACCGATTTATCGGAGGCGGTCTCCACAACCACCCGTGTAGCATAAGTAAGGGCCAAAGTGGAGTATTGCATGCCATGGATTGCTCAGTCACCTGGGTTCTATTCTTAAGCATCACTGGTCAACAGGTAGTCCCATTTGGGGGTCTTATCCCTCTGCAGAGGTGCGGTCGGTGTATTCTAAAGCCCTAGCCGACAGGGCTACCTAGGTAGTAATATCTCATCTACAAAGTGTGTTGTCAATATATACATAAGAAAAGCATGGACTGCTATAGACAGATTATCGATCATATGGAAATCTGATCTCTCTGATAAAATAAAGTGAGAATTCTTTCAAGCTGTAGTCGTGTCATTGCTAATGTAGGGCTGCACTACTTGAACGCTTGGAGAAAAAGCTAGAAGGAAACAGTACAAGGATGTTGCGTGTTGTCTTGGACAATTCTTGGAAGCAAAACACCACAAAAGAGCAACTGTACGACCACTTGCCTCCTATCACACACACCACCTGGTTAAGGTGAACAAGACATGCTGGACACTGCTAAAGAAGCAATAACGAGCTTATAAGTGATGTTCTCCAATGGTCATCTATGCATGGACACACCAATGTGGGTCGGCCAGCAAAAAACTACATCGATCAAACTCTGCGCGGACACTGGATGCGGTGCAGAGGACCTTCTAAGAGTTATGGCCGATAGGGACGGGTGGTGAGGAATAGTCATGGAGATCTGTGTTGTCGGCACGACATGATGAGGATGATGATTACATAGAAAATATTTCTAAGCTTTTATCCGATTTTTTTAAGGAAGTAATCTCCCCATCCGACAGTAAGCCTCTAAAATCGGTGGAACAATTCACGTACCTAGGTAGTAATATCTCATCCACAGAAAGCAATGTTAATGCACGTATAGGGAAGGCATAGTCTGCCATAAACAGATTATCAGCCTGATGGAAATCCGGTCTCACAGACAAGTTAAAGCGACAATTATTCCAAGCCGTAGTTGTATCAGTGCTACTGTATGGCTGCACCAATTGGACCCTAACGAGACGCCCAGGGAATAAGCTAGATGGGAGCTGCACAAGAATGCTTCGCGCGATATTAAACAAATCGTTGAAACATCATTAAAAAACAAAAAACAAATACACCTTCGTCAGCTAGTAAAATGGGAAAAATTACTTTGCATTTATTAATTTTAAAACACCTCTAAAATAAAAAAAATAAAAAGGTAGACAAGTTAAACTTTTAGGTTCAAAGGAAATTAACGCACCTAAATTCCGCCATCGTATGTCACCCCGGCAAAAGAAAAAAATACCGAAAATCAGGGAATTAACCGAATTTAATGAAATTTTCAGTGTTGATATATTAATGAATAAAAGATATAATGCACCAGTTATTTTATTTAAAAACTTTTACATTTTGAGAATATGCGTTACGTCTCAAAGATACGTGGTTCAAAGTTAACTGAGCTGAAAAAATGTACAAGTTTTTAAATAAAATAACTGGTGCATTATATCTTTTATTCATTAATATATCAGCTCTGAAAATTTAATTAAATTCGGATTAAGTAGCCGTATAGCTGCTTTCTTTTAGGATGTTATCCTAAAAGAAAGCAGATATACGGCTACTTGTCCCCTATCACACAGACCATCCGAATAAGACGAACAAGACATGCGGGACACTGCTGGAGAAGCGGGGACGGACTCATATGTGATGTTCTCCTGTGGAAACCAGCACATGGGCATGCCAGTGTAGGCTGTCCAGCAAAAGCCTACATTGACCAGCTCTGCGTGGATACAGGTTGCTGCGCAGATAACCTCCCGAGGGTAATGGGTGATAGGGACGGAAGGCGAGAAATTGTCATGGATATCCGTGCTACAAGCGCGACACGATGATGATGATGATGATGATGATTTGACCGAATACTTGCCGAGCACGCATGCGCAAACGTGTCCCACAAATTCGCAGATTAAAAGTTTACATAATATTTATGCAATCATTTCATCCTATATCTAATCTCGAGTTTCATGTGTGTGTATCCACGCGCGCTCCCGTGCATCTGTGACTTCTGACTTTTCATCTCAGTTTTCTTCAAATTATCATTACGTCTCTCTCTCTTTCTCTCTGTCTCTGTCTGTTCGTCTTTAACGCTTTAATCAGATTGCAGGTGATCAAATTCTCAAGAAACCATAATCGATATCTGACCAGGTGCTCCTTTTCCCCTCGGCCCCGATAGGCGTCACGTGACGCGTTCGCCGACTTTGCTAATTATTATATAAATGGTTGTGCAACACCAGAAGAGCATTGGCAGATCTCAGATCTCAAAGAAATCAGACGTCACTTCGCAATCTTTCCGGGTAAGTGATCGACATTCCAATCTCACAAATTTAATATCTAATTTTTTTCCTCCTTTTTTTCTGTTGTATATAGTTATTTACTTAGCTTAGCTTAGATGTGGCACAAGGCCAGAAGTATGGGGCACTCAGTGAGAATCGAACTCACTAACAATGGTCTGCGAATCTAGCTTGCTAACCATTACACCACGTGAGGTGCCCTTTTCTGTTGT
>CM042152.1:29705459-29764391 GCA_023376005.1 Doryteuthis pealeii
GAGAACATTATTTCAAGCAAGTAAAAGATTCAGAATGAGATTCCACCTGAAAAGTAATCATTTTTCTTTACATAGATATTTGTTTATATTTGATTTATTAACTTTAATGGCATGTCAACCTGTCTGGGGTTATTTTATGCCTAGAGATAAAGAAATCACATACATTTTGTGATACTACACAAAAACTGTAAATGTAAAGATTAACATTTACATTTTTTGTCTTGTTGTTTCTTAAGAGTTTAAAAAAAATATTATTTCGTTTTAATCCTCAGGGATTATTTTATAATCATTACTTTGTATCTCATTGTTTGTTTTTGATTAAAACATGAAAAATTATTCGTAGATTTGTTTCTTTTTATTGTCATTTTCTTATATACCTGTAGCGAGAGAAATTACGAACATGTCTGGCGTGCAAAATAAGATTAGCGGGGAGTATAGCGGGCGATTAAAGAGATTGAACTCGCATCCTCCTGATCGTGAGTCGTGGCTGCACGTCAGACTACCTCGTTGGCGCGTATGCAAATTTCTACACTGCGTGATTGACCCGGATGTGGGATCTTAGTCAGGGCAGTTAATGATTATTTAAAGCCTGCCTTCCCACATCGGGATAGTTGCGTTCTGATCTTGCTGACGAAAACATTGCCGGACGACGACGAGTGAGCTTTGGCGGAGGACTGCTAGAAAAAATTGTAGCAGGCGGCAAGGACTTGGTCAGGGGACTTTCGCAGCTGGGAGAACGTCTTTTTCGGTGGAGAGATCCGGCTGTCCGACCCGACGAATTTTCTGTTCAGTCATTATGATACCCTATTTGTGAACATTAATGGGTATGTCTCAATCCTTATAAATATGGGAGTATTATGCTGACTAAGTAGTCTTATACCACTAGCTATGGTTCACCTTCCCACCGCTGGCGAGTATTGTATTTTGTTTATGTTATAAAGATTCCATTTCATTTCCAACATCCGTTAGGTTATTTTTCATTTAGGAACCTTTGTTAGGTTACAAAACATTTCAAAAATTTCCGCTTAAAATGAATAATTATGACGATGATTTTCTTATTACTCGCGTTTATTTGTGTGTTTCACTTCGTGCTAATGCCCTTGGGAAAGGTATACATCCATCTCTTCTCCCCCCAGCTATGGGTAAATAGTAGGGAAGACTGAGTTCTTTAGACTTGGTTAGGCAACCAGTATAGAAGAAAGAAAACTATGAATTCAAAACAGCTTTACTTTGCGTAAAAAACTGACTTTGTTTAACATCCTGCTCATTGTGGAGGGATTTCGTGAATATGCACTTGCTAGTGAAATTAATTAGGGTTGATAAATACATTAATTTCATTACTGAGTAAATAAACATTTATTTATTTAGCTTACAGGGAATTTTATTTTAACCTCTGATGTTTAGTATCTTCTTATTATAATGAAGATTATGTAACTGTCTGTCTGTAACTGAAACTACGTCCCCATTGACGTCACGATTTCCTTAGTTATTTAAGTAATATTCCCAACGATTATGAAATAGTCATTATTCAATCTTAATTGGCATCTTACTTATTAACGATGTCTCTATTAAAGTCTAGCTGAATTAGATTTACTGCAAAACTGCCCATATTATTAATGCATTTAAAATCCTGAAATATGAGTTAAATATCTCTAAGAAATAAAGATTTACATAGTATATGGTGGGAATAATTTACATAATGATTTTAACAAAACTGGGTTTAATAAATAATTATTTGCTGTTACTGATTTCTAATTCTATCATTTTATTCTCAAATGTATTTAAAAGCAATCCTATATATCATTTTATATAGAAATAAATTAAAATAACATTGAAATAAGTGTACTATTTTTATATTCGTTCTTATTTAGTTTTGTTAGTCTTTTTAGCTGAATATAATATTTCATTACATTAAAACTTAAATACTTACGCCCAAGAGTTGCATATTTTTGCGTCTTGTTAACGATTTAATAATTCAGGAGTCTCGAATTATCTCCCTTACATTGGAAACGTTTTCTTTGTCATCACAGAAATAAGCAACATGACAATAATGACTTACTAAGTTGTTTATTATACTACTACTACTACTACTACTACTACTACTACTACTACTACTATCTATCTATCTATCTATCTATCTATCTATCTATCTATCTTTTTCAGCTAGTATATTAAGTCTGAGACCTGTCAGCTGTTCCTTATATTTAAAACATTTATTGTATTTCCACTGAATATTTATATTCTTTCCACAATTCATCCAACTTTACCTTAAAAGAGTTCAGAGATGAATCATTCACTACTGATGATGGTAGTTTATTCAACGAATTTACCACCCTGTTACTAAAATAATTTTTCCTTACATTTGTTTTGCAAAATTTTTTTGAGAGATATTAATTTTTTGAGCAATGTTCAATAGATTCAAATTTGTTGAATAAAATCCATGAGTATATTTATAGACTTCAATCACATCTCCTATAGTTCGTAGATAAGCCAAACTTGGTCAATCTTCCTAAGTCTTTCTTCTTACGAAAGATTATTTTATTCATTCATTAGCTCAGTAACTCTCCTTTGACCCCCACCCAAGTTTAGTCTAGTTTGGCACAAGGCCAAAAATATTGTGTACCCTGTGAGAATCGAACTTAACAAGAATTGTTGTGCGAGGCAAATTTGCTTATCCTTACAGCACAGCGAGATTTTAATTTAAAAACCAAGCGTAGTTTAGATCTGGTGCAAAGTTGGCAATAAAATAGACACATTGTAGAGATCGAAACTGTTATTAACTGGTCGACGAGAAAATCTCGCTAACAACTACATCCATAATGAATTATCCATTGGCATCCTACCATGCAAGTTGGACACAAAGACCATTAACGCAGGGGCCTATACACAAACGTTAAATCCATCAGCTATACTTGACTGAAGAGACATACCACTGCGCCAAACACACCGATAACAAATGCTTATCAATTTGTGCCATAAAAGGTTCTGGTGTTTAAAGTTTACTTAGCATCAGAAATATTAAACTTATTAATTAAGAAATTAACAATCTAATGGGATTAAGTCCGTGGCGCAGTGGCACTGATATCATATGTTTATATCTACTCTCCATTTGCCGCTTGAATTCTGAGTTCGATTTCTCCATCTGGCACTGATTTATTTTGCTTAGCATCAGAATGTCTAATCTATTACTATAGAAAATATGTAGCCCTCCTGATTGCGTTCATGGCGCGGTGATACCGAATGAAATTAAACATTATTTGCCGTTATGATCTCAGGTTACGAGATCGAAGTATAAAAACTCCATTTCTATCTGATTAATTTATCTGAGCATCAGAAATTCTAAATATATAACCATTGAAAATGTATAAAGCGAGAGCGGCTTGTCTGGTGGGTCAGAGGGACAAGTAGTCGTTCTCCTATAGCATTGAGAATGTTCTGCGGTCGAATCGTCATGGTCTCTCACAAAGCTTGATGCATGCATGTATGTTGGCAAATGTGTGGTGGGCTAGAGTTACCAAAAGAGATTGCCAGCTTCCTTGCCCGAGGACTATTTATTTTATGTTGCCTAAAACAAAGATGGTTACAGTAGAAATTAATAAAAATAAGGTACGAATTTCATACTATTACCATCATACCCAAATTCATCTGGTGATAAGTAAAACTGGCATCCGTTAATGTTATTCGAACTCGTTACCCGAGAAACAGGATGTTCTCAACATCTGACTTTGCCCGATAAGAGATTATACATCTGCGCTACCAAGATCGAGTTACATATTTAGTAAAGTTTTTTATGTAATAAACTTATGCATTTGTGGCTATAAGCAAATTAAAACCGACCCCTTCAGTATTCGATCTCAAAACAGGAAAGATGCTTAAGCTCGCTTTGTAGTCTGACCGTATAGTCAACTGTTGATATTACCACTGCACCAACGACACAATCATTGAAATGGAGTACATTTTCTATAATAATAAAGATAATAATTTCTGACTGTATGAAATGTAAAATGAGGCACTGATAGATTCAATGTATTCGATCCTGGAACTAGAAAATTAATTCAGTGAGAGTTACTTGACTGAAGAGACATACCACTACACCAAACACACCGACAATAAATCCGATTCAATTTGTGCCATAAGAGGTTCTGGTGTTTAAAGTTTACTTAACATCAGAAATATTAAACTTATTAATTAATTAACAATTTATTTTGCTTGAGACCGTGGCACTAATATCGTATGTTTAAACCTATTCTCAATTTGCCTCTTACGTCTTGAGTTCGATTTCATCTAGGCTATGGGCCAAAGCCTGAAATAGTTTCATTCTGTGGACATTAAATTTATATGAAAACATTTTATTTGTTTTCAAGAGTATGAATCTAGAAGAGTGTAAATCTCAATTTATCTCCCAGTGAAATATTATTATTAAATATTATATTATTTTATAATATCCGTTTTAAATGCATTATTTAATCAATAAATTTTAACTTAAAAATCAAATAAGGGAGTTAATAACTTAGTAAATATTGGTTTACAAGCGATCGTAGTTACCTCCCTTAAATTAAAAAAATTAAATTAAAATGTTTTTTTAATTTACGGAAATAACATTTAAAAAAAAATTGCGACTATGCTAATAAATGGGCCTACTTTGTCTGTCAACTAGATAATGTTGCTCGTATTTTTAAATGTTCTTCAACCATTCAAAACAAAGATTTGGAATGCACAGAAAATGCTATAATCGATTCACAGACAATACAAGGTAAAACATTTTCTAATAAATAAATAAACAGTCTATCTACCCGTCTATCTTTGTCTCTCACTCACTCGTGTGTTGTGTCAGTATATTTCTATAACTATGTGTAGAGTAAGGACGTCCAATCTAACGTGTAAAATTACCCCCCCCCATATTTAACACAATGAAACTTGCATAAAGGTTAAATATTATCTTCAACATTTTTTGACCATTCAAAAAAAGAAACACTTACAGTGGAGATATCTTCAGATTTGAAATCAGCACAAAAAAAAAAAAAAAAAAAATATTTCGAGAAACAGTTGAAATTTTCTCATATGAATCAAATGTCCAAGGAACTAAAAAACGAAGCCCTTTTTGGACCATATGACCTTTAGGCACCCCTTTTTGATCTCGATTAAGAAAGGACATGTTTTTCATTTACACCGTCAATATCCGGTTGTTTTAACAGACGATTTTTAGATTAAAAAAATGATAAAACTAATCCCTAACCCCTAATAAACAACCGGATATTGACGGTGTAAATGAAAAACATGTCCTTTCTTAATCGAGATCAAAAAGTGGTGCCTTAAGGTCATATGGTCCCCCTTTTTAAGCCCATAGCCTATTTTTGATATCGTTGCTGAAATCTTGCAAGGATATTAGCACCATTTCTATAATCTGTAGAGATTATGAACTATGAATGTCATTTGATCTAATGAAGGAAAATAGTTTCACACTGAAAAATGTAAAAAGATGATATCCCACAGAAATTATTATGGATGCAGACTATACAGATGATCTAGTGCTTCTCACAAATACACCTGTCTAAGCCGAATCTCTGCTACATAGCCTGGACCAGGAACCAAGAGGTATTGGCCTCTACTTGAACTCGGATAAAACAGAGTTTGTGAGTTGTAAACAAGATGGAGCCATCTCCATGTTAAATGGTAAGTCCCTGAAGTTAGTAGACCAATTCACATACCTTGGCAGAAATATCTCATCTACAGAAATCGATATTGCATAAGAAAGGCATGAACTGCTATAGCTCAATATTTAAAAAGTATAATAATCTTGATTTAACTCCCTTTTTTTCCTTTCTTTTCATCATGTTTGAATGAAACAGATTAGCGTTATCACTTGTGCACTCACCTCCTCTCTCTATTTTTCCACTACTCTTTCTTTCTTATTATATTTTTTCTATGTAGCATGTCCTTTTTCTTGCATTTCTTTCTTTATAATAAAAAGGAAATGGCCCATTATTTAGCTGAGGTGACAACATTGATAAGAAATAAAAATTTACATTTTTGCATTTCATCTTGGACAATTTGGACGATCTCATTTTTAACCAGAGGGTGATAACAGTTGTACAAGGAACACGAGTATTCCCTTTGTGTGAGCTTCATCCAATAATAATTTTGAAGAAATTTAAATTTTATGAAAAATATCAGCATATTATTAGGAAAAGTTTCATAATAGTTCCTAATTACATTACCATAACAACCTCACAATTGTAATGTTACTCAATATTTTCCCCATATATATATATATATATATATATATATATATATATATAAAGAAGGAAAAAGTGTAGGGGGAAAATAGAGAGGGGTGAGTGTGTAAAGAAACGATAATGCTAATCTGTTTCAATCGAACATGATGAAAAGAAAGAAAAAAAAAATGAGTGAGAGACAGTTAAATCAAGATTATTATATTTTTTACCTATTGAAACATATTGTAATAGCTCTTGAGTAAACATATCATACATAATAATTAAATGATCATACTGTGGTATATCCACAGGTCCTGCTAGTAAATATATAAAAAACTCCACCAAATTGATTTTCACATTTATTTCTCTTCAATTCAGATATTTTATCCATATATTCATTCACACATTCTGTCGATATAATTGTTTATATATCAAATGGATATTTACGAATTCAATGCTCATGAAAAAGGCGTTTAGCATTGTAGAATAAAAGTTAAAAAAAAGTAAACATTTTTGTATGTAAATTGTATATTCTTTGATTTTATTTATCTAAACAAATTCGTGATAAATGTCAGGTTTGTGCTGCTGTGTTTAAAGGGAAGCAACTCTGTTATGCATAATAGGTTTTTGAACATTAATAAAATTTGAAAGGCGTTTTTATTTCAAAGCCTTTACTTTCATTTCTTCTGCTATTTGATTCTCAATTTCATCAATTTCCGCTTGCAAATCATCGCTGAAAAGAAAAAGAAAGAAAAATTGACATTATTGTAAGAAACATCATTTTAAATGGTGAGAATTTATGTATAATAAAATAATACATAGATACTGTTGGATTATCACAAATATAGTTATTTACTAAGCTTAGCTTAGATGTGGCACAAGGCCAGAAGTATGGGGTGCCCAGTGAGATTATCACAAATATGAAATATACAAGAGGGTACCTCACATGGTGTAATGCTTAGCAACTAGAATTGCTGACCATTGTGAGTTCGATTCTCATTAGGCATCACATACTTCTGGCCTTGTGCCATAGCATTTTCTTCTTTTCCCCTTCTCTCTTAAGTGTCAGTCTCCAGTTGTACTTTTTCAAGTGCAAGTATGAAGTTACCCAACCCCTCTGTCACATAACCCTGTTGAGATGAATACAATATGGGAACTAATAATTAAAAAGGCTAGATTTAAAAAAAAATCACAATATGAGTAAAGGTAAACAATTATACATAAGTATAAAGGTAAATATTCTAGGTAAATAGAACATTTGGTTTAGAAGTTCCAAAAATTCATTTTGAATTGTTCAGTTGGACAGAATGGATATAGGGATTGAATTTATTCAGTTCTAAGTGACAATCATCTGTAGGTTGCAGGTTCAATCCTGACTATGGGTGATAATAACATAGAATATTTAACATAGCTTAATACTCTTATCCGGTCATGTTTAGCGGAATAAGAACAGTCTACACCTGTGGATTGAATCAAGGTTTGGTTCAAAGTTCTGTGAAGACTTCCAAGTTTGACAAGGAGATTCTTGAGTTTGTTTATAAGAAACACCTGTAGAAGGCCGTAGGGCACATCAGACGAAACATTGTGTATATATAACAATAAAGATGAGGACAACAGTCAAAAAAATCTAAATGGTACAAATTATCAAGCCCCATCTCAAAAATTCAGACAAATAGATTGTTTTAATTCAGATTTTACTAGCATTCATTTGCAAAAGTCTTGTCGGCCTCTCACCTGCCAATTTTTTAATTTTCTTCTAGTGTGAATGAAACCATAAAGTTTTCAAAACTTACCTGATCAGAAATTCCTCTTCATTAAACAGATTTTCACTTATTTCCCTCCTCCTCCTCATCATCTTCTTCTTCTTCTTCCTCCTCCTCCTCCCCTCTATCATCCAAAGAATCAACACTCATTTTCGTCAAACTGCTGAACACTGATTCATGATCTTCTGCTGAACTGTTGAGTTTCTCACCCTGAGACGACAGACTTAGTCTGCTTAGATCTGAAACTAATCCAAATTTAAATAGAACTTGATATGTTAAATAATTGATGGGTAGCCTATTGATATGTACAGCAGCATAGATTTTAAAATAATGGTTAATGGAAAAATACAGGAGTGATGATAGACATCCCTTAACCCTGTTTTGACCTACACTTCCATTCATGAGTGTGAACGTGGGAAGTTAGCTATGAGAAAATCAGACACAGACTTTGGCTAACCACTGAGTGACGGACATAACGACCTCGCTCGTTCAATTGGCCATGTTCTCACATGCGTGGTTGGGATCTGGATCTTAATAAAATAAAATATATATGAGCTCAAAAACAAAGTAATGTCTTGTGTTGTTACTAAGAACAAACAAACACAGAACGTCTCAGACAGATGACCCAGCTAAAGCCACAAGATAAGAAGATAGCAGCCTAGAGATTGAAGAAATACAAGTTAAAATGGAAGAGAGCAAGTTAAAAGAAATACAAGATAATTATCTAAGTAAAGAAGACAAAAAGATTTGACTTACATGGAATTTTTTGTTCACTGTTTGGAATTTCTTCAAAAGAAACAATGTTTTGATCCCTGAAAAAAGAAATTTTCATTTTACTGAGAAATCCTTGTAAATACTCAAATAAATTAAGTAAATAAATATTTTGTTTTGTGGTAAATTGATTTCATCAAGAGGATTCTAGATATGTTAGACTAAAATAATTTGATAAATCTCAATAAAATATTAGAATTTTGAATTGGCAGAATATATATATAGTATCCAATTGCCGCTTTAATTTTTCTGTCGCAGTGGCATCAGTAAATAATCGAATAATAAGCTTAATATATTAAAAATATAGAGCAGTAATAATACTACTAATATTATTATTATAGGGAAAATAAAGGGTTTACCATGGTTTCAATCAAATTGAAATGATTTCCTCAGGACCCTACTCTATGTTAACTAAGTTGATGTCATTCCTTAGTTAAATTGAAGATACTTATCAGATAATAACGGTTGAATGCTACATTATTTTTCTCTCAATCTTTGTGTGCGGCCTGCACGTGAAAATTGAGAAAAAACAATGTATTGTTCTACACATGTATTCATTCCTTAATTCTCATTTCTCTCTCTCTCTCTCTCTCTATATATATATATATATATATATATGAAGAAAATAACAGACTAAATCTGAGGAAATATATTGGAAAGGGGAATAACAAACACAAACAATTTGTTCAGTTAATATTTTGTCTCTGATGATTTCAGAAAACTTCATTTATTCTGATTAAGTTTCTGAAATCATCAAAGACAAAATATTAACTTAACAAATTGTTTGTGTATGTTATTCACCTTTCCAATATATTTCTTTTTTTAAACACTGAAAATATTTCTGTGGTTTCATTAAAATTACTATAGTTCCAAGTTAAAATATAGATAGGAACGTGGGGGTGGGGTGGAGGTGGGGTCATTGTAAAACTTCTAAATTATTTTGCAAATAAAAAGCAAGAGCGCATGGTAAATAAGGAATTACGTTTTCATGCGTGTAACCATCAAGGAAAAACAGGCAGTGGCATAGCGTAAATAAGGGCAGGAATCTGGGACAACAAAACGTTAACAGACGTGCTGTCACTTTCAAATTGATACTTACTGATTTGATTGTTTAAAATTAATTCTCTTCATTTCAAGAACGCTTAAATTTGAAGCAGGTGGTTTAGGTTGCAGAACATCATTTCCTGAAAAATCAGGTTTTTGCGGATTGGTTTCATCAGGAATTTTAGGTGGCCGTCGAATGACATATTTCTTGGTTGAGGGAGGACCCTTATTCAATGTTGCTCCAGTCAGAATTGGTGTTGAGTCTGAATTCAGCTCAGAGTCATCGGCATGATACATCTCAGAGTTGCACATGTAAAACGTTGTAGCAAGTTTATCATATAACGGAAGTGGCTCACTTGAAAGGATACGAGTGGGGCTCTCACTGCTGCAAGTTGAGGGTACTGATGTTGATGGGAGAGTTGCATTACTTGTCAAGATTGTGCTGTAATCACTGCTGGCTGTGTCCATCTCTGTTGAACTTACGATGAATGGAGTGCAAAGAGAGGAACTTGGTTCCTCTAGTTTGGCGATATTGTCTTGATTAGTTGCTGTGGGTAACACAGGAACGATATTGTCTGTTGAATCAGGAGTATAAGAGTCCAATTCTTTGTTGACCAACATTTGGTAAATCATTGCATTATAGTGTAAGTCTTTATCCTTCTCTTCCTCATTACTCATTGGGGATTCCTCTAATTGGGAATTGGCTGCTGTCACTAAACTCCTATCTGTTCTAGGAGTGTTGCTAAATGAAAGAGCAGGACTGACCGAGGAGTTTAATTGCTTCTCTATTATTGTCAGAATTGGGGAATGAACATGAGTATCAGAGATACTCTCCTGAGTATCAATTATTGTCGGAATGGGTGACTCGGTTTTATTCATTGATGTATCTTTGTCCGCGTAAATGGTATCTTGGATTTCTATGACAGTAGCAATCGACGAGGGAGTCTTGCAACTCCTCTGGGAACTTCTTGATGAGTGACCAGGAGTATCAAAGAGATCCTCTACCACATTAGAAATTGGGGATGTGGATTTAGTCCTTGGCAAAGATTTTGATGAATACACAGTGGGAGAGAGACTTTCTTCTGCGTCTATTTTTTGAAAACTTGAAGTTGGTGGATCAGAGCTCTTCAACTGCAGGTTTAGTTCGGTAGAAGTTGGTGACATGCTTTTGTATCTGGGGGTATTTTTTGCTGAATAGACAGGAGTCCCCGATCTCTTCTCTTGATTGTCTTGGTCTGTTTGAATCGTTGAAACTGTTTTACTCCTAGGAGTATATTTTAGTGAATGGCTAGGAGTATCACATATCTTCTCTTGAGGGTCTTGGTCTGTTTGAATGGTTGAAACTGTTTTACTCCTAGGAGTATATTTTAGTGAATGGCTAGGAGTATCACATATCTTCTCTTGAGGGTCTTGAGGTGTTTGAATGGTTGAAACTGTTTTACTCCTAGGAGTATATTTTAGTGAATGGCTAGGAGTATCACATATCTTCTCTTGAGGGTCTTGAGGTGTTTGAATGGTTGAAACTGTTTTACTCCTAGGAGTATATTTTAGTGAATGGCTAGGAGTATCACATTTCTTTTCTTGAGGGTCTTGGTCTGTTTGAATGGTTGAAACTGTTTTACTCCTAGGAGTATATTTTAGTGAATGGCTAGGAGTATCACATATCTTCTTTGAGGGTCTTGAGGTGTTTGAATGGTTGAAACTGTTTTACTCCTAGGAGTATATTTTAGTGAATAGCTAGGAGTATCACATATCTTCTCTTGAGGGTCTTGAGGTGTTTGAATGGTTGAAACTGTTTTACTCCTAGGAGTATATTTTAGTGAATAGCTAGGAGTATCACATATCTTCTCTTGAGGGTCTTGAGGTGTTTGAATGGTTGAAAACTGTTTTACTCCTAGGAGTATATTTTAGTGAATGGCTAGGAGTATCACATTTCTTTTCTTGAGGGTCTTGGTCTGTTTGAATGGTTGAAACTGTTTTACTCCTAGGAGTATATTTTAGTGAATGGCTAGGAGTATCACATTTCTTCTCTTGAGGGTCTTGAGGTGTTTGAATGGTTGAAACTGTTTTACTCCTAGGAGTATATTTTAGGGAATAGCTAGGAGTATCACATTTTCTTTCTTGAGGGCCTTGGTCTGTTTGAATAGTTGACACAGTTTTACTCCTAGGAGTATATTTTAGTGAATGGCTAGGAGTAACTGAGTGATTGATTTGACCCTCTATTATTGTGGGAACTGAAGACATTGTATAACTCCTTGATGTATTTGTTACAGAAAGAACAGGAGTATCAGAGAAATTGTCTGAGACATCAATTACGGTTGGAATGGGAGATTCATCCCTTTGTGTACTTTTTACGGAGTCTACAGGAGTAGCCGAGGATTTTAAGGAAAGGACTGGACTAACATTGTCTTCTGAATTAATTTCTAATGGAATTGGGGATATGGTTTTACATCTTGGAGAGGATTTTACTGAATGGACAGGAGTACTCAAACTATGTTTCATTTTTTTTACAGAAGGATCAGGAGATATGCTTTTATTTCTTGGTGTACTCCTTGCTGAAAAAATTCGAGTAGCTAAATCATCTTCATTGGTTGAGCATCTTGTTGTAATTGGTGACATGGTTTTACTCCTGTAAGTTCTCCTTACTGAATGGATAGGAGTAGTGGAACCAGTCCGAATAGGAATTGAGCTCCTTTCTTTCAGATACTCCTTTACCAGACTATTTGGAGATACAGGGTCACATGTTTCCAAATCTTGTGACATAATTGCATTGTTGTTTAAACAAGTTAAATCATGAGAAGGGTTTGTCATCATCATTTGAAGTGGGTCACTGATAACTCCAAGTGTTGAGTCCGTTCTTTGCAGATCCTCATTGTATGAGGAGTTTGCAGGAAACTCTTCTCTTGCCTGTCCTTCATCAGTAATTATTATTGCAGATTCTTCGCAGGTGGTTGAAGTGGGTCTAATTGTATTTGGTGGGGAATCAAATGAAGATACTTTTTGTAACTCAACTGAGTTAGGGTCACTTTGTATATTATTTCTCTCTAGTGTTGACTTATCAGAAACAGGGTCATTCAGATGAAACTTATTATCTGACAGATTTTGGCTGATGCTCTGATCTGGGTGCCAAGAACGAGGACTCATTTTATAGACTGTAAAACAAAAAAAACAAAAAATTTTGAGTATCATGTTTATTTAAATTTATTTCTTACCCCCCCCCCCAACAATTACTCTTTAACACTGCTAATTATTATTTAATGTGAGTTGAGGAGTATCACTTAAAATGCATCCAAAATCATTAGGAAATTGAATGGAATTAATCAAAACATCAACAATATATTTTATTTAAAAAAAAATTTTTTTATGAATATCAATTTTCTTAAAGATATAAGACAAATGAAACAAACCAAAATTTTTGTTGTGTTTTTAAAAGCAAAAAAATAAAAAATAACCCAAAAAGTTTATTGTTTATTTTAATATATAAAAATATAAATATACATAAAATGCAAATATATTGAATAAATAGTTGATATACAATATAAATATATTGATATATTAATAAATATTTAATAATATACAATATGAATATTTAATATAAATATAAATATCTAACATACAATATAGATATCTAATATAAAATATAAATATATATAACATAAATTTAACATTAAATATATTGGTAAATATTCAATATTAAATATATTTTATGAAATTTAGATATTAAGTGATGTAACATGACTTTCTTTTTTTTAAATGCAACTTCTTCTCTATTACTCTAATAAAAATCTTTTGTTGTTGTTTTTTCTGGCTTATGGTTGCATAAAACATATACAGGGTGTTTATAAAGTCTTGCAGCAGTGTTAAAATAGAAAACTTAATAACTCACATTGTAAAAATTATAGAATCATTTAGTAAAAACCAATTTCATTTTTTATGTATGTTTTAATTATTGCATTTCAACATGACTGACATCTTTCTTGTTACGTTTTTGGACCTGTTGCTGGACTTAAGTCTAGACACCCTGTATATACAGACATAATGAGAATTTTAGTGATAGAAAGTAAATATCAAGAACTTACGGCTGTAACTAACTTTCACTGTAGTGGCTGGTCGTATGACACCTGTGTTACTTTTAAGTGAGGTACGTCTTTCAGATAAATCAACTTCACCTGTATTAGTCATTGCATCACCACTCAGTCCTGCCATTAGTAAACTCGACTGTTGTTCCTCATCATGGGTGTACTGAGATTTAGAAAGCTGACACACCATTTTTAGTTCTTCGCTTGGGGTTGTGGTCAGATTTGTGGATCGGAAAGTACTAGGCAAAATAAATAAATAAATAAGATAAAATCAGTAGTAAAGATTTTCATTAGAGAATTAGTGACCTTTTTGATGATTGTGGCCTTTTTAAAAAAATGTTTGTGGCCTTCTTGATGTCTGTGGCCTTTTTATGTTTGAGGCCTTTTTAAAAAAAAAATTTTTGTGACTTTTTTTTATGTTTGTGGATTTTTATGTTTGTGGCCCTTTTATGGTGTTTGTGACCTTTTTTGACGATTGTGACCTTTTTCAATGTTTAATAATCATAGAAAAACAGTTTAGCCTAAGGGCCAAAGGGCCAAAGTAGAGTGTTGCATGTCATGGACTGTTCAGCCAACAGAATTCTGTCCTTAAGCATCATGGATCACCACTCATGGCTAACAGGTGGCCCCATTAGGGGGGGGGGTCTTACCCCTCAACAGAACTTTTGAAATATTCTACAGCCTCAGCCGACAGGGTAGGTGCTAATTGGGAAAGATATGACTCCATCATTTCTCCCTACTTCAGCTATGGGTAAAATAGTAGGACAGACTGGGCTCTTTAGTCTTGGTAAAGCAATCTAGGAGAAGAAAATCTCTGAATTCATACCAGCTTTACTCCACTTAAAAAAAAATCATCTTGTATTGCATTCTGCCCATGGTGGAGGGGTTGGGTAAATACATAAGTCATAATTTTTGTGGAATTTGTCCAATAATTTCCTATAAATTCAAAAATCGCAACTGAGGCAAAATGTCAATATTGGCCTCGGATGATTCCTTTAGCTTGAAAATTAAAAATATATCAACTGCGGGAAATTCCCCACTCGAACCTTTTCTTGGTTCTTTTGAGATGCATTTTCCATTTATTTATTTATTTATTCATTAGGCTTTTAGAAAAATAAAATTCAACTTGATTTTTAAAAAAAACTTATTTTTCCTTCAGGCAGGTAAATATGAACAACAACTAATGGTCTATTTTGTTATGTGTTTTTATTTTTTGGTTAATTCATTAGACATTGAATCTTTTAAGTTTTTGTTATTTGGATTATTTGAACTATTGTTCTCATCTTTATTGTTATCTGCACAATGTTTTGGCCAATGTGCCCTCTGGCCTTCTTTAGGTATTTCTTGTCGGACACGGGAACCTACTCGAACTCGGAAACCCCCTCCTCGAACTTGGGAATCTTCTCTTCAAATTTGGGAACCTTCTTTTCGTAATTGGGAGCTTTCACAGAACTTCAAACTTAACCCTTTATTCAATCCACGGGAGTAGACTGTTATCATTCCTCTAACCATGACTGGATATAAGTATTAAGTTGTGTTAATTATTCTATGTTACTGTAGCCCTTGATCAGGATTGAACCTGCATCTTAGAAATAACTGTCACTTAGAACTGTATTAACTCAACGCCTATATCCACTATGCCATGTGTCCAATTGGAGTTCAAAAAGGTTCCCGAATCTGACAAGAAATACCTGAAGAATAGTCTGAATAATCCAAATAACACCAATCATCAAGCTACATCTAAAAAATTCAGAGAAATTTTAATTTTTTTTTTCATTTTAAAAAGATTTCTCTTCTTTATATAAACTTTTAATTTATTTCCATAATTCTTTACATTTTGTGGAAAAAATAAATAGTTAACACTGTGGTGACCCAGGTGGAGCAGGCTGATGAGTCGGGGTTGCTAAAAGAATAATCTTTTGCAACCCACTCCTGTCTGGTAACACTGGGGTAGAAACTTCTGTAGCCATAGCCGAATCAACCAGAGCGAAGATAGATGGTCTTGAAGGACCACTCTCACCTAAGCCATTAACAATTCTCAGTTGAAGCAGTCAGTACTTTGCTTGTTCAGTGGTACTATCACGGAGATATGTGGTTTCTGAACCGGAAGCAAAGGTAGTAGTTGGTCTGGAAGAACCACTCTCAATTGATCAGCCTGTGGCACAGAAGTAACTAGCCATAGAATAGCAGTCAGTAGAAGAAGCTGGAGTCATTGGTGAGGAGGTAAACCTATTTTATAGGCGTTGGTAATCTCCTCACCCCTCCAGCTTCTAACAGGACTAATCCATTTCTGGTCTCCACCGTACCAGTCACCAGTCCTTCTACACCCTTTTTTTTCACATTTATTATCATTTCATATATTTGGATCTTCCTAAGAGATGATTCTCCTTCTCTAATCTCCAGAACCTTTCTTAGTATCTTAGCAGATTCCAGTAAATTCATAGTCTGACCTATTTTGACCCCTTCTCTAATCTCTAAGTCATCCAGTTTTGAGTCTAGTGATGGTTTCAAGTGCAACCCTAATCTTTCTCAGCCTCTGGGAAAAGTCCTGCTATTTTCCAAAAGTTTTTAAATTAATATATATATGTATATAGTTGTAGAAAAAAAGTTTTTCTCCCTATCATAGTTTTAGTGTTCTAGGTAGTCATTATACAAAATATATTGAGCACTTTTTGGATTAACTATTAATGCTACTAGAGGAAAAATGTCAGAGTAACAGTTGAAGAATTATATATATATATATTATATATATATATATATATACCGCTGATGAGACTTAATAAAGTCGAAACAGTCTGTACGGCATTCTACACATCGGGCCATCCTTTGCTGGGATTACACTTGTCAAGTTCATTTTCTATAAGAAAAAGTATCGAATTTTATGCGATACATGCGTTGTAAGTGCCTTCAAGTAAAAATTTAATATATATAATATATATATATATATATATATATATATATATGTCATCCACAGACACGTGTTTTGACTTATCAAGTCTCTTCAGTGTGGCTAGACATTTGTAAGCTACCTACAGCCGGGATTGAAATCTGATCGGTTCAGTGTCAGTCAGACACCTTAACCGCTAGGCTATATAGTCACCCACAGAATGCAAAGGGGATTTTAACTGTTTTAATACACACATCTCTATGCATGTAAAAGCTGCCATCCCTTATATAGGAGAGCATTGCATTTACGCTTTAGTGCTCAACCCCAGGGGGATGGGGAGCATATATAGTATATATATATAGTATATATATATATATATATATACACTTGGGAAAGCTATGAATCCAACTATTCTCCTTCCAGTTATAGATATGATAGAGAGTATAGAAGGTCAGACTGGGGACTTTAACCTTTGTATGGCAACTGGTCTAGGAAAAGAGAAACTCCGAATTCTAACCTGTTAAACGTCCCTTAAAAAATGACCTTATGTCACATCCTGTCCATGACAGAAGAGTTGGGTAAATGAATATAAGAAAAAAAGACCAAATATTTCTTATCCTTGAAAAAAAAAAAACAACAAAAAACTCCATTCAGTATTTGTTAAGTTTGGTTGTTTTCTATTAATAGATTGTTTATAATTGTTTGTAAAAAAACATGGCTGGTGTTGGAAAATTCCAAGAATTTGTAGAATATCCTAAATTTTATAAGTTTTACTAAGATGATTGTTGAGAAAAACCAAATATTCATTATTCCACTCTGTGTTCTGCCAATTACTTGGTTGGTTGTTTGGTTTAATGACATATCAACCCTTGTGGGTTATTTAATGATAAATCTTGTTTTTTTTTAAAAAATATATATATACTAGCAAATACATGTACCCTCTGGCTGCAAATATTTAAGTTTTAATGTGATATGATATTATACTAAATTAGAAAGACTAATGAAGCTAAATAAGAATGCAGATAAAAAGATTTGAAATAGAAGGCAGTATAATAGAAAAATAGAACAACTGAAACTTACTCTTCCAGCACTCCCTTCTTTTATTGCTAAATTTTCCAAATTTAACTATTTAGTTAAAATAGAAAGTAAAGAATAAATTTACAATTATTTCTTATGGATTTCTTTTAAGATTTATCCCAAGATTATTTCTCATATTCATTGAGATAAAACCAAACAATTAGAAATCAATAATACTAAGCAAATATTCATTAAAATCAAATTTTTAATATTAACATGCAAATTAGCCTTCCCATTCATACTGTAAACCACTATTTTGTTGTATATATAAATACAATTACATGTTATTAGTATGTAGATATAGTCAACAGTATTAATAAGGTAAAACAATTTTATTAATAATTGATGTTTAGATAAAAACAAAATCATGGAGAATGTTAAATAACTAAGGGAATTGTGACTTGAGTAGTAATATAGTTTTGATTACAGACAGAAAAACACACTATCTCCATTATAATAAGAGATGATTTGTTTAAGAAATAAATTGGTAACCTCATGTGTATTAATAGATTAGAAGAAATAATTTTCATTAACTTCATGTGTATTAATAAATATTGGTGGTTGATCCTCAGTCATTGCCTTCTAGCACCTATATGATGAAGTACGTGGTGTAATGGTTACCGTCATCGGAAATGGATACAGATCAGTTCAGATCATGGATGAGGCCGTTTGTATTTCACATGATGCTAATACCCTTGGGAAATGTATGAATCCATTAATTCTCCCTCCAGCTATGGGTAAATAGTAGGGAAGACTGAGCTCTTTAACCTGGATTAGGCAACCAGTCTAGGAGAAAGAAAACTCTGAATTGAAACCTATTAAACTCCAAGTAAGGACTGAAGTGGAGTGTTGCATGTCATGGGACCACTTAGTATGTGGGTCACAGACTGCTTAGCCATCACAATCCTGTCCTCAGGCATTATGGGTTGCCATCCATGGTCAACAGGTGAGCCCATTGGCAGGGTGGGATCTTACCCCACTGCAGAGGTGCAGTTGGCATATTCTACAGCCCCAGCCAACAGGATGACTATATTACAGATTGTCTAATTACTTAGACATCATAAACATTGTGATATATTTTTCTTGTGCAATTCATTTGAGACTTATGACACCGTTTGAATTATTAGCAAATCATGGATCCTTTCTAATCATTTGAACTGACTCAAGAAATTTCTTTCAATAATTTATGAGGATACAATTTATCAGAATTTTTAAGATGAGGCTTGATAATTTGTATTATTTAGATTTTTCGGACTATTGTCCACATCTTTAGCTTAACACTTGTACCCAGTCATGGTTAACGGAATGAAAACTGTCTAACATGGATTGAATAAAGGGTTCAGTTTGAAGTTCCATGAAGACTCCCAATTACAACATGAAGGCTCCTGAGTTCAACAAGAAGGTTCCCAAATTCAAAGAGAATGTTCCTGAGTCTGACATGAAACACCTGAAGAAGGCTGGAGGGTACATCGGCCAAAACATTGTGTAGAAAAAAATAAAGATGAGGACAATAGTCCAAAAAATCCAAATAATCCAAATTTATGAGGAACACTCTGAAAATAATCAATTTCAACAGAAACTACAACTGGTACAGGGAGCAGAATAACACTGTCGAATAGGGAAAGTTTTCAGCTACAAAATACTATTTTTTCATATAGTAAATATGATTGTCTCTTCTTGTTTACCAACAATGAAAAAATGAAAATCTGCACCAGTGGATGCGATCCACTTTTTCACAACAGCAATAATAACATTGTTGTCAGGAAAATGTTGTTGTCTTAGTCCAGGGTTTCTCATTTTTTATTTGATGAATTTGTGATTAAATTTAATTTCCATTCACCTCCCAAATAAATTAATTACATATTATAAAAAATGCCATGTTATATGGGGAAATATAACAGAATAAGAGGCATTAGTTTCAGAGCAACTCTCTTGTTCATTGTTAGTGAAAATATATAGCCAATAGTTGTTGTTGGTTGGATTTGATGGCATGTCAACTCTTGTTGGGTTATTTTATGCCAAAAATATTTTGTTTTATTCATTCTTGATGGGTATTCAATTTTTTTTAAACACTCTTTTGAAACTCTTTTTTTTCTATTTAACCAATTGATTGGGCCCTAACAGATACTACCACTTCAGGTCAGAGTGAACCTGGGAGTAATGTCGATGTTACTCCACACTCCCCAGAGCTCCAGAATTGAAACTTCACCATTAGATGCAGTTTAACGTAATTACCTAGCCAATAGTGATGACTGTGGGGAAAATAGTGTTTTGTTGCTAAAAACTTGCTCTAATCAACAGTAATTATTGTACTGGTTGAGCTCAGTCGGTAGAGCACTGACTAGAAATTGCAAGGTTCCTGATTCAATAACGGTCTCCGCCAACTCAGTGCATGAGTAGCATAGATTGGGTAATCTGATCTGTGTGGTAAAGTGGGGAGCTGACATTAGGTGTAGCACTCAACCTCAGACATAAAAAAATCTTCCTAGTCTATCACTAGTGAAAAGGGGATATGTCCGGCTGATATTGACAACAGGCCACTCCGCCAACTACCTTTTTTCTTGCTTTACATGAACACGCCCCGTGTGTACATGTCTCTGGTTTGCATCCAGCAGTGCTGCACCCAGCACTGCACACCCATCATTGTTAATCATTGATCTGACCATCGATGAGTACCGCCATTGTACTGATGAAGGGCTGGTTTAGCTAAGTCGGTAGAGCGTCCGACTAGGAACCACCATGTTCCGGATTCAATACCAGCTCTCACCAACTCAGTATATGAGTAGCTCAGGGACTTGTGCAGTAAAGAGGGGAGCTGACGGTAGGCGTGGCGCACCACCTCAGACACCAAAAACAATCTCTTTGGTCTAGCACTAGTGATAAGGGGATACACTCTCTCACTGTCTGGCTGATACTGACTTATGCTGCCCCGATGACTTATTTACTTTACTTTGGCCTCTGAACTGGATAAGTAAAATTAACAGCGTTGATCCCAGGGGGCTATCTCCCCAGGCAATACCTGCCCCCTTGATTTAAAGGGGCAAAACTGGGTTTATTGCCCAGTGCCTGAGGTGCCTCCCTTGAGGGGAAATCCGATGGGATCAACATATTTTTTGTGCCTACCACCCATGAGCTTTGGCTTGTGGGTGGGCCCACATAAAAATGTCCTTGTGTCACACCCTCATAAGTGGGATGAGAGGCAAATACCCTTTACATATTTACTGTACTCCCTTTACTTACTGTACTCCCTTTACCTGTTGTAGTTTTTGTGGAAATAAATAAGAGGCTTTCATTTCAGGTGATTCCTCATAAAAACATTGAATCTTAAAAAGTATCAAACTATAAACTTGATAAAAATTTGAATTTTTTTCTTCTTACCTTAAAGTTGTTCTTGATTTAGGACTTTGTTTTTTAGAAATTGTATTTGACTTGTCGGAGTTTTCTTTCCTGATTGATGAGATGATGATGATGATGATGCTGGTCGTGTTGATTCAATTTTCGTTTTTGTCTTTTCTTCTGATTGACTTGTTGAAGAATTTGGAGGAGGTTTTTCAGCAAAATTCTCAACTAATGGTACAATGTTGATCCTGCAACACAAATACATTAATATGTATTAAGAAATAAATATGAGATTCACAAGTATTCTGCCTTTTCACTTGTGCAAAGGAATTGGGAAATAGCTTAACCAAATAGTAACGAAAGAATATAAATTAATAAAATAAAAATAACACTAAGAAACCTTAATACAGTAAGTATAATGTAAATGTGAGATGTTATTTAAACAAATAAACACATTTAAGGATGAAAAGTAAAAAGTAAAGAGGAGTTGAATATTCTCCAATAGCCTCAGAGAAAAAAAAAAGATTATCAAGAGTTACAATCATGCATCTGGGTTGTATGATGAAATTGAGGAAACTGGCAAAGTCTTGAGCAAACTGCCAATTTGATGACATGGGTGCCTGGTGGCCTAAGGATTGTCTCTCTGTTGCTAGGCAGGTTTTGACCTATGAGTTTAGGGTTAGTGATCTTGACCGACAGGTATGGGTCTAAAGAGAAAGGAGAGTTGTGTGGACAGACAAGGATGGGGGTTTAAACTGAGAGGAGGGGTTTGTGGGAGAGAAGTGGAACTAGATAAAGACCGAACAATGAGGGTGATAATGACAATAATTGTTTTCTTTTTTAGGTGATAAAAATCAAGATACCTGTGTTGAGGGAAATCTTCAGTTGTTGATTTTGAAATGTTGGATTTTTCAGGTAATTCATTCTGAAAAAAATAAATTCAGATTAGAATAGAAATCTCTGTAGATTCTGATATAAGTCAATCTGTTGATTATGGGATTAGAGATGCAATGCTTATTGGTTTTACAAAAATATTGTTGAATCATTCAAGTATCTTCAATCTAACAATCTTCAGTTGACATAAACTTTTACTGTGTTTCAAACTACATTAACAATAATATCATTTAAAAATTGATTCCTTTTCCTGATATTTTTTCTCACTTGGATGATTTTGACACATCCTATTTGTTTAGGAAGGTTAATGGAGTGCAAAGGGACAAATGACTCTGTAAAATCGAAATGGACTGTCCCATTAAGTAATGGGGGCTTCTACAGGAAGCAATAAACTATAGAAGTTACCTCCTCCAATAGTATATAAGAGCCTGGCTTTTAAGAGGCTGTGGAACTCATATTCATGCTACATACTGAAAAGTAACTTAGTGTTAACACTGCTACTACAACTACTTCATTGTTGATATTCTACTGATTCCAGTTGAAAATAGTCAGAATAATGTTGAGACAAAATTTATTACATATTGTTTCCTTACATTCACAATAGAGGAAGAGGACACAACTTACAAGAAAGATTTTTTCTTTTTATAATTTTAGCCGCATAAATGCCACCAGAATTATTGAACAGAAATGCGATTAGATATAGAAAAAATAAAATGGAAGAAGTTACTTATTTAAAATTTCTTGTGAAATTGTCTGAAGATGAATATATATACCTATTAATACTGGAGATTTGGTCCCCATTTGTCTGTAACCGAAACTATGTCACTGCTTACGTCACAATTACCAAAATTGTTGATACATAGAATAAAGAATACATAGAATAAAGAATTGATATTGATAAAATAAATAAAAGTTGTTCCTTATAATTCAAAGTTTGACTCCTTTCCATTGTAATAAATAAACTATATATTATTTAAATAAATAAACTATATAAACTATGAAATTAATTAAAAAAATGTATTACTTAAATGGAAAAAAATATTTGCCAAATTTGTAATCAATTTAAAAAAATTATTTTTAATCTCGCCTTTTTTCAGTAACAAGAAGTTAACTAAAAGTTTACAAATAAATAAATATTTATGATTTTGTGTAAAATCTATGTATAAAATATTAAAAATAATTATTTAATTAATAATAGATGTGCACAACATTTTATTTGAGTGGGACAGCCCTAAGTTTCATTTTTTGGTTTTTTTTTAACTCCTTTAATAAATTTGATGATTTTACTTATGATACAAAACCCTCTGACATTGAATTTTTAACTCCACCATACTCAGGCAATATCTTTCAAAAATAAATTTTTACACCACTTGTGGTGCCTTTTTTTGTTGTTGCTAGTACTATATATTGCAACATGAATGTTATGGATACAACTAACCTGTGTATTTTTAAAAGTTTCAGGGAATATTTCTTCTTCTTGTTCCTGAATATTGGACTTGTTTGATTCTTCAATATCTTGAGCAACCAAATTGTATAATGAGGAAAATGTCACTGGTTCATCAATACTAAATCTTTCTGGTGCTAAAATAGACAAAACAATTTTCAAAAATATTTTGTTTCTTTCATAAAGAAAAGATTGAATTTTAAAGTTATAAAGGGAGCGTGGGAATTAAAATAAAATGAAAAAATAAAAAATATCAATCACTCAGGAACCCTCAGACAGGAAGTACCCTCTGAAAGAAAAGGACCCCACTTCCTGGTGCCAAGAAGAACCCTCAGCCATTCCAAATGCAGACCTTACTGGGAACACACAATATTGACTGGCTCAGGAGAATATCTCCTCTCCAAGAAATAACTATGAACATAGAAATAAAGTTTGAAACCTAAAAGTATCTTTTGTTTTTGTCTCTTCTTTTCTCTTCCTTAATTCCTTTTCAGCCTGACAACTCACAAGAAAGAAGAAAACACATACAATGGAATTAAAAAAATAAACAGAATTAATCTAATAGTCCAAAAGGGAGCAATTCTTTTAAATGGATATATATAAAAAAAAAAATAAATAAAAGAAGAAAAAATGATATATGTCTTACTTTTAACTGAATCTAAAACATTTGAAGTCTGTTCTATATTTGATGATTCCATCCGTTTTGAATAATCCTTGTTTTCTAATTGGTTCGTTGTATCCAGGTTGCCTTTTTCCCAGGAAATAGGAGTTCGTCGATTTTTCTTTACCAAAAGACGTTCTGCATAGGAGAGTGCATGGGTCTGAGTATTTTCCATAAGAGAAACCAAGCTGTCTGTCCTTGTTGTTGTATTTGTGCTGGTATTAGTGTAAATTCCTGCTAATATAGAATGATGAAACAATAGAAAAGGTTAGGAATGAAATTAACTATAAATCAATCAAAATGTTCAAATGTTCTGGACTTCTTAAAAAAAATTCCAGAATGTCTTTGAATGTTTGAAGGTCTTTTTCAAGTTATAGAAAATACCGTGGAGCTATTTGTAGTGTAATGGTTATTAACGTAGAAAATGGACACATCTTATTATTATAATGGAGATTGTGTGTTTTTGTGTCTGTAACCAGAAACTATATTACTACTCAAGTCACAATTACCCTAAGTTATTTATGTCACCTTCTCTATGAATTTATTTTTTTATCTAAATCTCAATTATTAATAAAATTGTTTTACATTATTAATACTGCTAGCCTTATCTACATACTAATATCATACAATTGTATTTATATATGCAACAAAATAACGCTTTACAGTGTGAACAGGAAGGTTAATTTGCATATTGATATTAAAAATTTGATTTTAATAAATATGTGCTTAGTATTATTGATTTGTAATTGTTTGGTTTTATCTTAATGAATATGAGCAATAATCTTGGTGATAAATCTTAAAAGAAATCCATTAACAAAAAAGAAATAACTGCTATTTTATTCTTTACTTCTATTTTAAGTAAATTAGGAAAATTAGAACAATTCAGCAATGAAAGACAGGAGCGATGGATGAGAAGTTTCAGTTGTTCTATTTTTCAATTATACCTCCTCTGTTTCAAATCTTTTTATCTGCATTCTTATTTAGTTTCATTAGCCTTTCTAATTTAGAATAATTTTTTATTACATTAAAACCAAAATACTTGTACTTCGAGGGTGCATATATTTGCTAGTAGCACTAATACCCTTGGGAAAGGTATGAATCCAATTATTCTCCCTCCAGCTATGGGTAGATAGTAAGGGCAGACTGGGTTCTTTAACCTTGGTATAGCAACTGGTCTAGTAGAAGGAAAACTCTGAATTCAAACCTGTTAAACTCACTTAAAAATTGATCTTGTGTTGCATCCTACTTGTGTGGAGGGGTTGAATAAATACATATAGAAAATGGTCGTACATCACTCAAAAACACAGTGTGAAACTATCAGGGCCAGTGTGTACTACCACTGATGGAGGAGGGTCCTGCTTGGGGTCCTTGGAAGGGCAGATTTCATATATTTTCTACAAATACAAATGAAAATTGAAACATAGCCAAGTTAGGGCCCGATATCATGAAACCCTAGCATTGGCCCTGCAAACTATGAGATTATTGTAGAATAATCATACTAAGTCCAATTACCATTGAATTGGCAAGACAAGACAGCAAGCAGTCATAACCCAATATGATTCTGGTATGCTGTAAAGACCACTGCAAAGTGGCAGGATTTATGGAGCCTCAGAGGATCATACAAACCAAGCAGCCAATCAGAACTCAGGGAATGGAATCACCCAAATGCATGAGTGGACTGTTCTGAATTCCCATAAGTACCAGTTGTCTTGACATTGGTTCAGTTGTGTTTCAGTCACATTGTTCAAACCAATTGTTGACTGACTGACTGACTTCAATAATTATATCATATTATGGTTGGCCGACCAGAAGGGTGCAAACTATCATCAGTGAATTTGATCCTCATTGGGTGCTCTGTGCATCTAGCCTTGTTCCAGACATAAACCAATTGAAGTCAACCAAAAATCTAGAAAAGAGAATTGACTAGTTTGATGTATTGTATATACACATATCAATGCAACTTTTTGACATTATATGTGAGATAAAAACTTTGAGTGTGAAAATATCGTATATACTCGAATTTCATTCATGGTGTAATGGACATGGTGAGGCGAGTTCAAAACCTGGACAAGGCTGTTTGCATTTCATGTGCTGATACTCTTGGGAAAGGTATGAATCCAACTATTCTCTCACCAGCTATGGATAAATAGTAGAGTGACCAATCTGAGAGAAAGAAAACTATGAATTCAAACTTATTATACTTTGCTTTAAGAAATTGACCTTGTATCACATCTTACTTGTACAGAAGGGTTGGAAAAAAATATATACTTGTGTTTCATCTGATCTCGCTTATTACTAATATAATGGGAAAAATTAAGTCTCAGAAAGTTGCATGATATATAAATATTTATACGGTAGGCAATATTTTATTAATACATAATAATGTAAGTTATTTTGCTAATAATTTTATTCGCTTATTTACCAATATGATCTATCTTTGCAAATGTCTTTCAATGCTTTCAAGTTAGTTGAAGGGTTATTGGTTGGTTGGTTTTTATGGCATGTCAACTTTGTTGGGTTATATTATGCCAAAGACATTTTGTTTTATTCATTCTTGATAGATACTCAATTTTTTTTCAAACACATTTTTATAAAACTCATTTTTTTCTATTTAACCCACAGATGGGACCCTAACAGGTAGTACCACTCCGGGTCAGAGTGGACTTGGGAGTAAAGGTGATGAAGGGGTACTCTACATTCCCCAGAGCTCCAGAATTGGAACCTCACCATCAGATAGAGTTTAACATCATACCCAGAACATTAAGACCGCCAGCCACTGCCTTTTAGCACATATATGAAATGGAAGCGCGTGGTGAAATGGTTGTCTCGCCCCGAGGTCAAATCCTGGATGTGGTAATTGCATTTCACTAATACCCTTGGGAAAGGTATGAATCCTACTCTCCCTCCAGCTATGGATAAATAATAGGGCAGACTGGGCTCTTTAATCTTGGTTTGAGAATTGGTATAGGAGAAGGAAAACTGAATTCAAACCTGTTGAACTCCACTTAAGAAATTGACCTTGTGTCACATCCTGCTCATGCGGAGGGGTTGGTATATATATATATATATATATATATATATATATATATATATATATATGATAATGGGGCTTGCCATAGGAGCAAATAGGATTGGGACAATCATATAGGTACTAGAGCTTGACGTGACCAGCCAATTAATTTGAGGAGGTCTCTCTGACCACCAGTCTAGCCTAAGTAAGGGTCAAAGTGGAATGTTGCATGTCATGGACTGCTCAGCCACCAGGGTTCCATCCTTAAGCATCACAGGTCGCCACCCATGGCCAACAGGTGGATCCATTGGGGGTCCTACCCCTCTACAGAGGTGCAGACAGTATATTCTAAAGTTCCAGCTGAGAGGGATGCTTCTATAGGAACACATCTATATGAATATACTGATTATAAACCTCATGTTAATTCTTTGACTGGATATATATATATATATATATATATATATTATATATATATATATAGAGAGAGAGAGAGAGAGAGAAGAAAAGGTACCTCACTATGACCCTCAGAAAAAAGGAGTGGCTGTTGGATTATTGTTTTTTTTTCTTTCTTTTTCAATTATGTATTTACTTATCAAATAATTTTATTGTAATTGTTTTTATAATTAATTTAATTTTGCTATATTATACTGTATTATGATATATTATTGTATATTATTTATTATATTATATTATATTTATATATATAATATTATATCATAATATTATAATATTTTTATATGATTACAATTATATATATAATATTATATATTATAATATTATTATAATACTGTATTACAATATTCAATTATGTATTTACTTATCAAATAATCATAAAACATTTCAAGTGAATACCTTCATTATTTTTTGGTTTTGGTTGAGATGAAGGAATTTCCATAGTATTAGCCCCAGAAGAAGCAGCAGCAACAGACTCCCTTATTGATGCAACTGCTGCTGCAGCTGCTGCAGCCCCTGCAACTTCAGATGATTGATTGTTCATTCTCCAAGCTAGTAGGGCTTCCTGGAAAGAAGCGGCACTTTCAGCTTCATTATAATTACCATCCATAAGAGACATTGCACCACTGGCACCAGAAGGAGATCGAGAATCATCCTGCTAAGTAAAAATAAATAGAAAGCATTTTAATAAGTTAATAATATTGATACACAATTGCTTTTATATAGCATTATATTATATTATATATATATATATATATCATATATATATTATATTATATATATAATATTATATATCAAATACTGTTATTGAATAAGTGATGAAAGTTGCTAAAATTTTTATTTAAATTGAAATCTATTATTATACTAAAGCTGAGCGTTTGTTTCCTAAAGGCTTTTTTCCTATTTAGTTTAATGACACAAAATTCATACTAAAATAGTCCGTGCTTTTAGAATTGATTTCTGTTTGAAAAAAAAATCCATTTTAATTGGTTCTAACTAGTTGTAATTTGTAATTAAGTAAAAAACTGACCCGTCTCTTACTTCACATTCTGCCTGTCACTTTCCCCTTCTCTATATATATCTTAATTACCTTATTGTTATATATGTTAGTTTGTCTGTGTGCATAAAGAGAGTGATTGTGAGAGGGACATTTAACTTCTCCCTTTATTTGTATGTTAAGATTCATCAGCAGTGACGAACCTGTAGCTTAATGAAATTCCCTGATCCATTTCAATTTAAATTAGGTCAAACTTTCCCTTTCTTAGAAATCTTACAAAATGATTTTGATTTAAAAAAAATTCTCAGGCTGTATTCATTAAAATTTTTTAATTCGCTTTGCAAACTCACTTTTCCCTAATCCCAATTATCTACCAGAACTTAATGGGTGACCCAACAGGTCATGTTTTGTCTAGTATTTTATAAATATAAAAAGAAGCATACTAACTTCTTCCCCTGTAGATACATAAAAAGATTTGTAAGGAAAAAATAAAAGTGTGTGTGTGTGTGTATATGTATGTGTGTTTTAGGGAAAATTAGAAAATCAAAATTGTCATATCACAACTCTAATGGATATCAATCAAAAATCGATTTTATATTAATTTTCTATAAAGACAGCAATGAATAGGTCTTTAAACATTTTTACTCTAAAAGTTATCTCCCCTTAACAACATTTACTATTTCAGCCGTGAAATTCTAATAAACTATTTTCTATTTCAATTGCTTGCTTGTTAACGGCATATCAACCCTTGTTGGGTTATTTTATACTGAAAACGTTTTGTTTTATTCATTCTTGTTGAGTATTCAATTTTTTCAATATGAATTTATTTTTAAACACATTTTTTTAACTATTTAAGCCATAGATGGGATACTAACAGGTACAACCACTCTGAGTCAGGGTGAACCTGGGAATACTGATGATGAAGGAGTACTCCACATTCCCCAAAGCTCCAAAATGAATGTTGTTGGGTTAGTTGGGTTTTATGGCATGTCAATTCATTGGGTTATTTTATGCTGAAGTTTTTTTTGTTTAATTCATTCTTGATGGGTACTCAATTTTTAAAAAACTCAATTTTTGTTTTAAACACACTATTTAAAAAAAAATCATTTTTCTACTTAACACATAGATGGGTCCCTAACAGGTACTACCATTTCAGGTGCAGTTTAATGTCATACCCAGGACACTATTCTGTATAAGGAAATGATATTCAACCAGCTATTGTTCTTCCACAGGAAAAAAAAAGAAAAGAAAAAAAGAAATAAAAGAAATGGTTTAAAGTGTAAAGCAGCAACCGAAGAAAAATCTCCTTGTAATTCAATTTTTATTCCAATAAAAATTTTAAATGAAAAAAAAAATTCTCACCTCGGATGTTGCATCTGTCGTCATCGAAAGTAAAGTCACATCAGATAATCTGTGAAATGTAAAGAAATATATTTAAAATTTATATTTAAAATAAAAATAATGAAATTTATTGTGTACAATGCTCAGGTGTACCACAACCCATCAAATCTCATGTATAGTACATAGAATAATCTACTAATGTCTGGATTATAAACAAGCATACAGTAATAATATACATGTATATGTGTGTGCATATGTATATGGAGGGGGGGATGTCAGGCATAAGAAACTGAAATATGGAAGAATTAATGCAAAAAATAATGTTGAAGAATTAGAATAGGAGTATTACAAGCAGAGCTACCTGGCATTGCCTGGGATATAAAAATTAAAAAAATAAATCTCTAATCTATATTTATATATAGATTAATAAAAATTATCTTTCTATATTCGATTTTGTAATGACTATCACAAATATTGAGCACCTTAGAAAACACAGTTGTATCTATTTTATTCTTATTCTACATTGCAAATCTCTCTCCCCCCCTCTCTCTCTCTATATATATATATATATATATATAGGATAGACAGATTTGGGGTGACACATAAATACCTAGATCAGCAAATGCCTGACACTACCATGTTGTCACCACCCCGCCACAGTAAGGAGAGGTTCGGCTTTTACGTGAATCAGATTTTGGTAAGAGACAAATTGTCCAAAATTAAGAGAAGTATTTTTCAGAAAAATTTTTTTAAGCATTTATTGCTCATCAAGACAAAAAAAAAAGAAGAAAACAAACAAAAAAACAAACCCTCCAATGAACATCACTAAAATGGCATAGAAATGAGTGAAGAGCAAAGTAGAGTTGACGGGTCAGGAAGTTGCAACTGACACTCAAGTGAGAAAAGTTGTTTTTTTTGTAAATCATTTAAAGAAGAAAGCATTGATGTTCAACAAGGGTACTTTAAACACTCAGTGGGAGATGAGTAACATTTGTTTTTCCCCAAAAGAATAAACATAGCAATTTTGAAGAAGAAGATAATTGTGAAGCCAGAACACATTAAAACAGAAAATTAGTTACAGCCATTTTTGTTACAATTTCTCTGTGCATGAGAGAGAGAGAGAGAGAGAGAGAGAGAGAGAGAGAGAGAGAGAGAGAGAGAGAGATTTTTCTCTAGAACAACATCAACACCACAACTATGTAACACAAATTTTGTTTGGTTTGTTTTGTGGTAATCTGAACATTAGCTACATAAATGAGAGTAACATCCCCTTGTTTCTTTCACTTTGAGGAAGACGTGTGTTTTGTTTTGTAAAAACACGGATTTTTTGACAAATTGGGTATACCTATACTTTTCTAATATACAGGTACTCTCAAAGAAATATTAACATTATTATCTTTTTAAATTGATTAAAAAATGTTAACACCCTAATAGGAATACCTGTAATATATTTTCAAACAGTCTCCACATGTTCACTATCCTTGTCAACATATGCTTAGAATCTCTAATGTTCAGATTACCATAGTGATGAAGGCTTGTGTTGGATCATCTGCACATTTTGGCACAGTTGAGAGGAAAGAATGAAGGTGTATGGCATAATGGTTAGAGTCATAGGAAATGGACTTGTCGACCAGAGTTCAAATCCTAGACCAGGCTGTTTGCATTTTACATAGAGCTAATACACTTGGGAAAGGTATGAATCCATATATTCTCCTTCCAGCTATGGGTAAAATAGTAGGGTAGAATGGGCTCTTTAACCTTGGATACGTAACCAGTCTAGGAGAAGGAAAACTCTGAATTTGAAAAACCTGAAGTTAGTCGTTGATTGGGTTTGTTGCATTCCTTGTGCACCAATTTACACACACACACACACACACACACACACACACACACACACACACACATTTTTACCTGTGCATATAAAAGAATTCACTCATCTGTAAATAGTTTTCTAATTGATAGAAATTTAAAAAAAAAGTTTAATAATCTTCTTTTAAGTTAGATAAGAAGCACAGTCTTTTTTTATTATAATCTGTGATTTTAAAAGCAAAACATGAAGTTAACAAAAGAAAACTAATTTTTGTAGTTTATATGCAAAATAAATGATGGAGAAATTTGATTACCTTTTTTCTGAATTATGTGGCTTTGATCGAGGAGTGCTTGATACCTATGAAATGAAAAAGACACATTTTGAAGCAATGAAAAGCTTAAATAATTCAAAGATAAAATGCAAGCATTGTAAATGTTTTCATTTTTAATATAGAAAAAAAAGTGATATATTATTTGTGTATTCTATTTCAATCTCAATGTTATAAGAAAGGGTCAGAAAAAACAAAAAAGAGGGACATAGAATAGGATTTAATCATTATAATAAAAAGAAAGTTTTTATAACACACACACACACACACACACACACACACACACACACACATACATACACACACACATATATATACATACATATATACACACACACACATATACATATATAAACACACACACACACATATATAAACACACACACACACACACACACACACATATATATACACACACACACATATACACACACACACACATACACATATATAAACACACACACAACATACATATATACACACACACACACACACACACACATATATAACACACACACACACACACATATATAACACACACACACACACACACACACACACACACACACACACACACACACACATATATATATATATATATGTATATATATATTTAAAACACATGCACATAGATATACACATATATTCACTCCGCCAATTCGTAATGTAAATAGAACTCACCTGTCTAATACCATAGAAAATTAAAAAAAATTTTTTTATATAGATGGGACTAATCTGGTTCAGAAGTGTGAAAAGTGTTTTTTTTGTGTCAAAGAAAAAAAAAAACAAAAAAAACAAAAACAAAAAAAAACAAAAAAACCTGTGAGATAGATAGAGATTCCTGATAAATTTGAAGCCAACCTTCAATACGCATGAGAAAGTTTAGCATGAAATGATTTTTAGTTCTATTTTTGTATAATGACTTTTTACCTCAAGAGAGATGGATCTGTGTTTTCTTAGGGCACCTTTTTTATGATAGGTAGAAAAACACATGGTGCAATATACTTCTGTGCACTGAATGCAACACTGAAATAAATGAGTAAAAAAAAAATATATTAAAATTCAAACAGCAAGAAATCAGAATAAAACAAAAGAATAAAAAAGTTTACAATAAATAGATAATTAGGAATTTTAATCTAAAAAACAAAAAATTGTGATATGTATAAACACAACCTTTCAGCCGCTATATACTCTGGCCTTACTCAAGTGTTTCAACCTGGGAAATAATTTTAAATAGTTTGACAGTTGATCAAACAATGACGTCATTATTTGAATGAGATCTTTAAAAGTCTTTTGACGCCTGTTTGATCAACTGATAAACTATTAAAAATGATTTCCAGGTTGGATCATTACTATACTCGGATACACTGGGAACACTTGAGGAAAGCTGGAGGATACAGCATCCGAAACATTGTCTTTATACATACCACAATAAAGATGAGAATAACAGTTCAAATCAAATCAAAATTATTCACAAAACATTTTTCTTAAAAAAAAAAAAAAAAAAATTATATATATATATATATATATATATATATACATGAGATTTATCCAAAACTTGGTAGTAAGGGATGATTCTATATGTGATTTCTAAGATACATTGTATTAATATATATATATATATATTGCTTTAAGAAATAAAAACAAAACATTTTTGCTTTAAAAATTTTTAAAAATTTGTAAAATGAATTAAACTCCAGGAAGATCAGATTTTTGTGTAAAATATTCAAAATAATTATTTGATTAATAGTTAATAGATGTGTGCAACATTTTATTTGAGGGGGACTGAACTAAGTTTCCATTTCAAATTGTTTTATCTTTTTCTCCTTTAATAAATTTGATGATTTTACTTATAATACAAACCCTCTGAAATTGAATTTTTAACTCCCACCCTTAGGCAATATCTTTCAAAAGTAAATTTTTACACCGTCTGGAGGGTGTTATTTTTTTTGCTAGAATCTATAATATATACAATATAGGTATGGCCAAAATTTCATGTGTTTTTTTTACACCCTGTGGATTAAACAAAACTCAGAATGAATGAAACTTAACATAATTTTTGCTGTATTATTTAAGAGGAAGGTTTAAAAAAATCACATGTAAAAATTATTTTATATTCTTTAAAATGGAAGAATTTCATAAATTAAAATATGTATCTGTCAAAATGGCACAAATAAAAATATATATATACTAGCAGGACCCGTAGAATTTCCATAAAACAAAACAAAAATCAAGAGAAGCTATTTAAGCTAGAAATGATGATTTGCAAATCCTACCAAAATTACCAAAATTTCTTCCGTAATTCACAATTTTAATATTACAAATAAAACAAACACATAACTTTAAAATTCATTTTAATTTTATGTTCAGCATTTAAGCAACGCAAGACCATTTGGAATGTTTCCTTTTTAAAATTGGGTGAAATTGGGACAAATAAGAAATCTGCGATTAAGCGACACCATAATAATCTGAAGATAATCTGAATTTACATTTTTGCACTGGATCTTGAACAATTTGGACGGTCTCATTTTTAACCTGAGGGTGTTGCAGGATGATAACAGATGGAAGATTTAGAAACAAGTTTATTAATATATATATATATATATAAAAACCACCTACCAAAGCTGCCTCATTTGACTCACACTGACCGCACATTCTCATATTATTTTTGGTGCTCGGTTTATAAGTGGTACCAGTGGGATTATTTGAAATGTCGCTAAGTTTTTTGGATAAACTTGAAGATTCATTTCGAGTTGGTAGATCTGCAAAATTGAAGGTCATATTATTCCAAAAATATAAGTGTAAGTAAAAATAAATTTCATAACAGGTAATTTGTATCTGTAGACAAAAAAATTGGGAATTGTGGTGTGGCTGCCGTCATGAAATCAGCCATTCTAGTTAATAAGTCAATATGTTCATTTTACATCCTCCCCTTGCCTCTCATGAGAGAACCCAGTGACCTTGCCACTATTTAAGCTTTTAGCCAAGAAAAAGTAGGTCCCTTAGTCTTAAAATCCCCTATATAGTAAGTGCAGCTTAAAGATGAGTGAAAAATATTACCTTGTTTTAGCTATTAGTAAAACCAACACTGTAGTAGACTATGTAAACACTAAAAATATTTAGTATTTAGAAACAAATGAAAGTTTTTGCAAGGATTGAATTCAAAAGTGTAGGAATTTGGTCTTAGACAAAGGGATTCTGGGAGAATTGTAATAGGCCCTTTTCCCAGCTTGGCGCCCGTTTGGATTGGTTTTATTTCTCTTATCATCCAGTGAAGCAATACTGGATTTAGGGCTGTCAATTCATCAATGCACTCTTAGTAAGATACAAAGACATAGATATTTGAATCCAACCGGATAAAGTGCTAACAAGGTGTTAGGGGAGATAACTCTCTCTAACGAAGTTGACACTGGTATATGCAGTTGCAAATCAGACATAGGACATTGAAGAACATGGCTGCCTGATGAACACATCACATGGCAAATAGCTGAACTGTTTTTTCCAACTTATCCTACTGTATTGCCAGTTGGTGAGAAAAATAAAAACCAATATTGTTATATGTTAAACATATTTAACTGTTTTTGTTATATTTTGTTATATTTGTTATTCCTACATTTAGGGATATAACATAAGGTAAACAACATTTTCATTCCTCTTAAAACTGTATTTTTTTGAGTTTAAACAAGTTATTTTCTTGTAAATTATAAATATCTTTGAAGTTTAAATTATTTCTTACCAAGTCTCACACATAGTTTGTACATAAGTTTAAGTTCCCTTAGAAACCCCTTTGTGGGATTGAAATTCCCAACCAAATTAACAAGTTTGAAATATGGTAAAATTAAGTTCAAACAGACAGGCTTCACGGAAATTCTACAGAGATTCTGAATAATTTAGAAATGGAACAAAAAGTAATTAATATATTCATAACACTTTTGTTTGTAGATTTCTCCAAGGCATTTAACTCCATACACAGAGGAAAGATAGAGTAAATACTACAAGCATATGGTCTTCTCAAGGGAAACTGTTGCTGCGATAATGATGCTCTACAAAAAGCATGAAAAAACTTATATAATAATAAAAAGGGTTGGGTATGTGCCATAAGAGCAATTTGAAAAATATGGTTAAGACAAGCATATAGTTGCTATGGCTTGACATGATCAGCTGATTGATTAGATTGGGCCTCTTTGACTGTCTAACCCAAGTAAGGGCCAAAGTGGAGTGTTTGCATGTCACAGGATCATTTAGTATTTGGGTCACAGATCGCTCAGCCAATACAATCTTGTTCTATTAGGGTAGGTTGATTTTTCAATTTTTTAAGGTATCAAATTCTCAGTGAAAGTTGTGTGTTGGTATAATGAATACTGATACTAAAACTAGATCTCTTACTTGCACCATTGTTTCAAGAAATAATCAAAGATTATCTACTAAAATGCACCAAAAATCCTCGTTTTTGCAACATTTAACTGAGAAATTGGTTAGAAAATTTCACAATTTCAATATTCAAATTAGAAAAGCTTATCATTTGATTTTACTAAGCTGAAATGAATGCTCTTTAATTAGAATTCAAATTGAAAATATCCTCCCATCATCACCAACACCTCCAATATACTGCTTTTTACCTTATTAACTAAGCTGTAATGTGGGTAACATTTGAAAAGATTGAAATCTATTTCCTCAAATGAAGGTAATGTTTTGAAGAAAAATATTTTGTGTAGTAATTCTTTGTTAATTTGCAACTTTTGCCACATGGGAGACGTTACAGATCCAACATCGACCTCCCCTACTACCCACAACCATTTTACCCCTCTGCAGAGGTGCAGTTGACTTATTCTACAGCATCAGTTGACAGGGTAGCCCAAAATTAAGACATTTTTGAATTCTTTTAAATTTTTTTCTGGATTACTTACGAAGTTGTTCATCCACCAGCATCTTCACTTTTCCAACCTAATTTAAATAAAATAAATTCATTAACAGACAAATCAATACTAAGAAATCAGAATCTGTCTAAGAAAATGAGACAAATAAAATTGCCTGAGATTTTGAAATAAAAAATGGATCATCCAATCCAGTTCAATTCAGAAGACCAAATTTAGTTTTATTTAACGTGAAGAAAATTACTTGTCATCTTGTGGAATTTTGCTATTTCAGTAGACCACAGAATGAAAATGAAAAAAAGTGAAAAACCTCAACTGGACCTGAGTCCATATTATAATGGAGATTCTGTGTCTGTCTGTAACTGAAACTATGTCACTGCTTATGCCATGATACCCTTAGCAATTGCTAAGTTTATCAATGAGTATTTAATTTATAGTCAAAATCATTAATTAATATATAGAATAAATCTTATTTATTAACAATGTCTCTATGAAAATCTGAGTTAGATTTGACTCAAAATAGCCCATGTTATTAGAAAATTTACCTCGCATCCCATGTATGTGGGTATGACACAAGGTCTTTTAATGTGGACCACCCATGAGCTGAAGCTCATGGGATGGTGGGTGCAAAAAATGCGTCAACCCCATCGGCATTCCCCTCAAGGGGGCGCCTCAGGCATAAGGCAATAAACCCAGCCCTTAAATCAAGGGGCAGGTGTTACCTGAGGGGATAGCCCCCTGAGATCACACTGTTAATTTTCACTAATAGTGGCTGAAGCCATTAGACCTACAGGCCCTGAAGGATCCATGTTATTAATGTGTTTAAATTTATGTAATGTGTCTTATATCACTAAGAAATAAAGGTTTACATAATATATGGTGTGGTGAATTTTCATACTGGTTTTAACAAAACCAGGTTTAATAAATAATTACTTGGTGTTATTGATGTCTAATATTATTGTTTTATTCTTCAACATATTAATCATCCAAAAAAGGATTTTATAACCAATTAAAATATAATTAAAATAAGTGCAATCTTTTTATGTGTTCTTATTTGAGTTTGTTAGTCTTTCTAATTTAATATTTTTCATTACATTTAAACTTAAATGCTTATGCCCAGAGGGCGCATATTCTTGCTAGTACTAATAATTTTTAAACATATCTATTTGACTCATAGATCGAATCACTCTGGGTCAGAGTTAATGTGGGACTAATGGCAATGAAAAGGTGACTTTACACTCCCCATAGATGGGACTAACAGGTACTACCATTCTGGTTCAGAGCGAACCTGAGAATAAAGGCAAAGATGGGGTGACTCCACACTCTCCAAATCTCTAGGATTGGATCCTCACCATCTGATACAATTTAGTATCATACCTAAGACAGGGAATATAGTCAGCATATTCTAAGTCATACTGACAGGACTAATAACTGTGATGAAAGATTCTTTGTGTATTAAACTCTACATTGATAAATCTTTACTATTAATTTATAAGAATAGTGGGTATTAGTTTAAAACCAACATGAAGTCCTTATAATGCATCAATAGATACACTAACACTGAACATTCAGCAAGGAAATACAAACAACTAACTAACATGAATAATACACATATGAATATTTAATATCCATAACATCTAACAACAAAATAACATAATACATATGTTTCAAACAGGTTAATTGTACATAATGTTCTATGAACAAAGTGTAATAAAATGTTACCAGAAAATGGTTAGAAAAGACATAGTATGTCTTTAGTGGGTTTCATGGCAAGATGTAATAAATGGTGAGAAAGTTGGAGACAATTATCTCTATTCTGTTCTATCAACAGAAATAAAACATATCCTTTTTGTTCCAAGAGTGAGAGCTGAAAAAAGATAGATCTTATATCTTCAACAAATGGGGACCAAAAACAGAGTTTTAAGGATCTGAATTATCATGTGACCAATAAACATGTGATATGGGAAACCACATGCACAATCCATGGGAAGATAATTATTCTTGTCTCACTACAAGAGGATCAACAATGTGATTGTTACTAATATGCATTTTAAGTAAAAGATGCAATACATTTTAAACTTGATTCATTAAAATTCCTTAAATTTTGCATTGACAAAAGACAAAAAAATTACCTTTTTGTTGGAAAGTTTTGACTGCAGAACCGTATTGGCATAAGTTGTCAGTTTACCTTTTTGCCCAGACTTCCAGAATTGTCCTCCACGATTCCTGCAAGACCAATTGATAATTCACAGTTTACAGTATTATTTGAAACAAAGAAAATCACAAATGGAAATTGCTTTACCTTTTAATCATTGATTATTTTTTATAATAGACTAATAAGTAGCAATGCAAACAGTCAGTATTACTACAGCTGGAAAAAACTATGGAATTAGTTCACTTAGAGAAACGTGTAACAGTACTAAATAGACAATACAGAGAACCGGATATTCATCCTGCATTGTTTCAGAAAAGTGTGTCATAAAATGGTCCGTACACAGGGAGATTTTGTGCAGTGTTCAGGTAAAATAAAAAGACACAAAATAGGGTCTTTTAAAAACAATCAAAAGTGTCCGTACCCAAATACAATTAATTTCAGCTGATCTACTTCCGGTAATGTTTATAAAATGTTAGGTTGCTCAATGTGCTATTGGTGCTATGTAACCCAGTACTACCTGTTTCATAGTTGGATCATTGGTGATTAAACCATTAACCCTACAGATTTGGTCTGGTGAGGAGGGTTGCTAGACACCATGCAGAATGAGAAACAAGACCTGTACAAGGGTGGAAGAAACTCTATGCTCAATGGCCATCTACCACATTATTTCTAAAGAGCAACGCCATCAGGAATTTAAGTTCCTGGTAGAGTCACCCAAGACAGACAGGTCTATCATACTGTGGTATTAGGGCCACAACCCGACCAAAGGGGATCTGGCAAAAATCCAAAGGGTGTCTCCATCATTGTCAGGAATCAACAGCTTTTGGTGTACTTGTTACTGTGTCTGTGGAAAATCTGTGGCAAATAAGGGCATTTCCTTCCTCTGACTGGGATATGCATTCAGAGTTTGGAGACCGCTTGTGAATTTTTATTCCCTTGTTACTCCTAACAGAAATTCATTGGATGGAGCGGGCTCAACTGACTTAAGGTGAATGCTGTCACAACAACAGAAACACCTTACGACCTTTGGAAAAGCATATGGAGCTCCAAATTGTGACTCACATTACCAAAATATTGAAAAAACTTTTGATATTATAATTTTTAACCAATCATATGCAAAGAAATATTTTATACATATTTGTTGCACCAAGTCAAATTTAGCATAAGGCCTTATACACAAAACACTCAGTGAGAAACAAACTCCTAAGCAATGAGTTGTGAGACTAGCACATTATCACACTAATAAGATGTCAATTTACCAAGGTCAGAATGATAATAAAAACAAAAGAAAAAAAAAAGCATAGTAAAATAAATAAATTAATGATTACCCACTTTCTTTCTTCTCGTTCTTGTTCCATTGTCTTTTTCATCAATTGTAATCTTTCCTCCATTTTTAATGTCTCCATTTGATCTACAAAACCAGATCCCATTGTCGCAAAACTCCTGTTAAATAAAAAAACAAAACTTAAAATTATCTTCATTTGTTAACAAATAGCTAGAATAATAGAGACACCACTTAAGGTGTGTCTATTAAAATGTGCCATTCTACAGCATATTTCCTTTGTTGGGACCCTATTCAAGATTTGAGGGTAAGCACTATGGGGTAGAAATCTTATGGTATTAAATGAAGAGAGATAAAAATCACAACTGGTTAGAAGTATAGATAGAGACTTTATTGACAAGACCATTACTCTGGACGCCAGAGTCCAGACGCCAAGAACTTTTTATTTATTTATTTATTTAATTTAATTTACTTTTATTAATCCCCACAGCACTCAACCCTTTTTATCAAATATGTGCTAGAAGGCGGTGGCTGAGGGTCTTAATATTCTTGGTATAAACTGCATCCTGGAACTCTGGAGAGTGTGGAGTAGCCCTCCATCACCATTACTCCCAGGTCCACCCAAACCCGGAGTGGTAGTATCTGTTAGGGTCCCATCTATGGCTTAGATAAAAAAAGTATGAGTTTATATGTTTAAAAAATGTGTTAAAAACATTTGAGTACCCATAAAGAATGAATAGAACAGGATATCTTCAGCATAAAATAACCCAATAAAGGTTGACATGCCATAAGATATAACCAACCAACCAACCAAGCAAGCAAGATTTGAGAAGATATACCAAGCACGACCCCATTGAACCAAAATTTGAAGAGGCAGACTGACCAGATGTAACTTTTAAAAAAAAAATCAGTGTGATAGTTTCAGAGTTCCTGTGTGACTGGTACCATGTAAGCCAGTACTATCTGTCACATGGATGGGTGACAGATATCTAAACTGACTTCTGACCTATTTGCTTTGGTCTAAAAGAGTTAGCAGGGGCAAGGGCACCCTGCAGAATTTGGGACAAAACCTGACAAAGGGTGGATGAGATCAGCTAGATCCAACAACCATTTGTACCCAGGAGAGGAGTAAACCTCTTGAAGTAACTCAAGCCACTCAAGCCAGGGAGAGGAGTAAACCTCTTCAAGCCAATCAAACCATGGAGAGGAGTAAGCCACTCAAGCCATAGAGAAGGTGTAAGCCACTCAAGCCATAGAGAAGGTGTAAGCCACTCAAGCCATAGAGAAGGTGTAAGCCAATCAAACTATGGAGAGGAGTAAACCTCTTCAATCCACTTGTACTCTGGAGAGGAGTAAACCTCTTCAAGCCAATCAAACCATGGAGAGGAGTAAACCCCTTCAAACCACTTGTACTCTGGAGAGGAGTAAACCTCTTCAAGACAATCAAACCATGGAGAGGAGTAAACCCCTTCAAACCACTTGTACTCTGGAGAGGAGTAAACCTCTTCAAGCCAATCAAACCATAGAGAGAAGTAAACCTCTTCAAGCCACTCAAATTATGGATAGGAGTAAAGCTCTTTAAGCAATGCAAACCTTGGAGAGGTGTACACCACTTTAAGCCACTCAAACTCTGAAGAGGAGTAAACCAAAAATCACAACTTGGCACTAGCAGTTGTAGATATCTGAAGCTTACCTGAGTTGAATTGAAAAAAGAAATATCAAATATCAATATAGATATATCAAGGCAGAAATACATGACATCATAATTCAGTGTATGAGTTGATGGTAGATCAGATATTAATTTGATCCAATCAAAAAATATTTTACCTGGCTTTGCTTTTTACGGCAAAATTCATTTTAGATTGGTAACGGCTCATTGTTCAGCTGAAATAGAAAAATACATTGTATAAATCAATAATAACTAGTAGGACCTGTGGATATACCACAGTATGATAATTCAATTATTATGTTTGATATGTTTATTTAAGACCTATTGCTAAATATGTAAAAAGTATAACCTTGATTTAACTCTTCCTCACTCTTTTTTTCTTTTTTCCTTCTTTTCATTATGTTAGATTGAAACAGATTAGCATTATTGCTTTCATGTGCTCACCCCCTCTATCTTTCCCTTTCTCTATTTCTTTCTTTGTTATTGTAGTTTTTCTGTGTAGCATATCCTTTTTCTTCCCTTTCTTTCTTTAAAATAAAAACGGAATGGTCCATTATTTAACTGAGGTGATGACACAAATAAGAAATAAGAATTCAGTAGATAAGCAACACCAGATAATCAGGATTTACATTTTTGAATTTCATCTTGGATGATTTGGACAGTCTCATTTTTAACCAGAGGGTGTGGCAAGATGATAGCAGTTGTACTTTTAAGGAACACGAGTATTAATATATAGGCAGTAATACTTATTTAGAATAGTTGGGAAAATGGCTGAGATAATGTACAAAAAAAAGTAAGTAGAAATGTAGCACTTCCATTCACAATTCAGATAAGAATAAGTTACAGTCATTGACTTTTAATTTATGAACTAAAAAAAAATAAATAAAAAAAAGTTCATAAATTAAAAGTCAATGACTGTAACTTATTCTTATCTGAATTGTGAATGGAAGTGCTACATTTCTAAATTTTATGCTTCCAAAATATAAACAATGTCTAAGACAATTCCCTATCTCTTAGCCAGAAAATTGTATTTTGGGGGAGGGGGTGAAAGTGGGAGTAAAATAAAATAGGATAAACAAAAAATACGTTAATGCAAATACAGGTTTATTAAACTGGACTAATCTGTGTTGATTAATAATTAGATGGTTAATAAGGTGAATTGGTTATAATTGGGGTCAGGGTTAATAGTGAATTAGAATTACCAAATTTATATCCCTACATAAATTCTGAGAGATACAATTCCACCATAAGACCCCAGCAAATCATTTCTCTGCAGACAGTTCATCATGTTTAGATGAGGGGTGGGGGGAGTTGTACTTGGCCATATCACTGCTGTTTTGTAGGGTGCTGCTTTCAGGATTTGTTCAAAACAGCATGCAGCATTCATGTGTAGTTCTGATTTAGCTTTTTCTCTGAGCGTTTCATTACAGTATAAGTGGTGCAGCCATACAGTAGTACTGACATGGCTACAACTTGGAAGAATTCTTGCTTTATTCTATCAGAGAGATCAGATTTCCATATCATTGATAACCTAATAATAGCAATCGATGCTTTACTTATGTATATGTTGACATCACTTCCAGTAGATGAGATATTACTACCTAAGTATGAGAGGCTTACCATCCAGAGTGGAGATGACATTGCTTCCAATAGATGGGATAATATTATAGATATCTGGATTATTTGCTAGGAAGTGGAAAAGTCATTTAAAATGTATCTTTACTGATAAATTGTAAATGAGTTTTGCAGTAATTGGTCCACCCTGCACCTGTGCAGAGGGGTAAGATCCCCTATAATAATTTGAAGGGTGTCAGTTTGAAGCAAAAACCTCCACTCTTATAATACATTAGGTTATCCAAACGAGGGTAACCCAACACAGAATATTCGGTAGGGAAAAAAACAAGTCAATTAATACAATAAAACATTTAATAATACAACATACAAAGAGGGAATATAGTTACCGTCCCAAATCACAAAAGAGTCACAATGTGTTCGAGGAACATGAAGAAAAGTTTAAACAACAAAGGGGTGGAAACCACAATTTTTCAGGAGGTCTTGGAACAAAAACGTGCATACAAACTGTGGGAAAAGAGTTTAGACTTTAGTTTTAACTCGTCCATTGAGTGAGAAGGTTCACAATGGCATCTCTCATCCAAATAGCCAATTCTCACACATGTTATTCTAATTTGGGTCTAAGAGAAATAAAATACATGCAAATTCACCACAAAGTAATAAAGTAATGTTTTGTGTTGTTAGTAAAAACAAACAACAATGGATGTTTCAGCCAGCCCAGAATCTTAAGAAGAAGAGGATCAGGCCAGAACCAGTTAGAAAAGTGACTCAGGCCAAACTCTATGAAGTAAGAGGAAATACAAAGTTGCAGATGAGAATGAGTATATGCTCATATTATATATACTGTTGTATACTCTTCTTTTTACTTTCTTACTTCTATTCTTCTTCTGTTCATCTTTTCTATCTTACGTTCTTCTTCTAGCGTCTGGACTTCGTCTTGGGGACTTCGTGTCTGGTCTTCCATTGGAGATTTCTCTTTATCAGAAGCCCTGTGTCATTGGTAGTTTTTAGATAATAACACAAGACTTCGATTTAACTTAGATCATATTTTATTCTGAAATCCCCACCAGACTACCTGCGCAGTCGGCAGCATGCATAACACGACTTACCACCGTCGTGGTTTTGGCCGATCTGACTAAAATCTCTTTCTAATCTAAACCAGAAGAGGGTCTTCTCCACCGATTCTCACGGTATCCACCGGAAGGAGGATCAGGACTGAGGTCAAGCCTTGTCATTCAATCCTTCAAGGCTGCCGGCTGAACTTATAACAGCCATTTTGGTTTCTACACTACTGTACATAAGTATTAGGAATCTAATAATTATGTAACAATACCATCTATGTAAAGAAATGGCTATACAACAATAATCCACAAGGCTTGACATACCATTAAAACACCAACCAACCAACCAGTAATTGGTTGCCATTCTTTTTTATTGACATATTTTCTGATATAAAACTGGAACCAAAGAAGTTTTGTTGTTAAAACTGACTCAACAGGTTAGACAACCCCCACCAATGCTGACCCTTCAATATAATAATCAATACTGTTGATGTCATGTCATAGTAACTGGGGCAAACCAGTAAATCAATGTCATACTAAACTGATATGAAAAAAAATGACCTGCAAGTTTTTTTTTTCAAGGGTCAAGGATTTGGGTAAACTGGCAAAGCAGGTATTGATTAAATCCATGTTGCGGGTGTGGCAAGGAAATTTATTTCACCACCTGCATTTGCGACAAAATTTGCATCTTCTATTTGCATATGTGCACATACAGGTATATAAAGGAAGAAAAAGAAATAATCTACCCTTGTTTTTTTTTTAGACAGACATTTATGTGAGGAAATATATTGGAAAGGTGAATAACAAATACAAACAATTCAATTAATATTTTGTCTCCTTCCCCTACTGAACATTTGGAGGAACTACCCCCGAGACAATCCTTACTTCCTCCTTCTCTATCTCCCTCCTCTGCCCTCCATTTTTACCTTTTCCTCATTTATATACCAATCTATTCTATACTGATAAATTCATTCTGATGAAGTTTCTGAAATCAATAGTTTGTTTTGTTTTGTATTATGGCATATCAACCTTGGTGGGTCATTTAATGCCAGCAAGGCCTTGAAAGATTTGTAGTGATAATTTGGAAGAAAATTTTTTTTTATTCAACCCATAGATTCGACCCTAATCGGTCCTACCACTCTGGATTAGAGTGGACCTGAAAGCAATGGTGATGAAGGGGTGCTCCACATTCCCCAAACCTCCAGAACTGGAACCTCACTATCAGATAGAATTTAACGTCATTCCCAGGACATGAAGACCCTCAGCCACTGCCTTCGGGCACATATATGATAAAAAGGGTTGGGTTAGGACAATCGTATAGGTACTGAGGCTTGATATGGCCAGCCGATTGATTGGAGGAGGCAGGGGCTCTATTGACTGAGCTAAACTGGCCCCTATCAATACAATAAATCATTTAATTATACAACATACAAAGAGGGAACACAAAAGAGTCATAAGGTGTTTGAGGAACATGAAAGTTTTAAACAACAAAGGGGTGGAAACCACTAAGTATTTTTCAGGAGGTTTGGGAAACAAAGACAGGCACCATAGGTAAGCTGCTGAGGAATGAACAACTACATCTGTCACTTCCAACGTTGTGTTTGGAAAAGAAGGTGATTCTAGGGTTTGCCTTATTACATGACCAAAGCAGACACTTGATGAGGGAAAGCCCCTCCTTAATGTAAAAAGGGAGATAATTCTATTTTGTCTCCCAACAAAGTTATAAGAAAATTTGCTATGAACAAAGCAACTGAACTGCCTTTTAAAATTTGTGCAACTTAACCCTTGGAAGTCCAGTGGTTGATATTTGTGCTGTTACCTCGATGTACATATACCTGAGTGGTCTGAATTGTGGCCAGGGAATATCAATTTCTGTATTGATATTGTCTATAATTAACAATGTTATCTTATTATTATTGTTTAATTAACAATATTATTTCTACATTGCTATTGCTGATAATTAACAACCTGTAAGTCTGTTAATTAACAGATCACATTAATTTATATTTTTCAGCTATTTTTTCACCAGGATAGTTTGGTTTCTTTATTAAATGGCATATTAACCTTCATGGGTTATTTAATGCCAAGCTATCCTTGTTGAAGAACAGTAGTGGTACTATTTAACCCATATCTGGAGGGATGAGGGGGTTCATACCTTTCGCAAGGGTATTAGTCTAAAAGTTAATAGCTCAACTAGAATTTGAACTTGCTTACTATGATGTCACAGCCCGGCACATTAGCCACTATGCTATGGGGAATCCCTTCTTTCTACCAGGAGCTTAGGGTGAGGGGACCACAGGTGTATATGGGGAGGCTTAGTGTAAGACTACAGGTGTGTGGGGGAAAGGCTCTTTTTGTTTTATGTGGACAATTTTGTTACATATTAATTGAATCCCTATTACTTTTTAAGGTAGTATAGAAATCCTTATGGCAATCAGTACAGCTGATGGCCTTGAGAGTGAGTGACAATGCTTGACCTCACTCTCACCTTGCGTTCTGGGATGATCGTGGGAATCAGAAGTGATAGAAATCCCCTTCCAGTTTAAGGTGTAAGCAACTTAGTCAGTTGCAGAGAGAGTTAGAGTTAGTCAGTTGCAGAGTTAGAAGCTAGCAAGATGTGACTCACAGCGCGCATTGTCTGGTTCTGGGGGTTCATGAATAAACTAACATCCAAAGTAAATCGAAGTCTTGTTGTCATTACTAAAAGCTAACAATGACACAAGGCTTCTGATAAGAAATGGTCCCCAGCAGAACCAGACACGGAATCCCCAGATAAGAAGACCAGACGAGACCTGTAGAAGATATACCAGACCATTAGAAGACCAGAGTAAGAAGCAGTAAGAAAGTACGTAACAAATATATCTATTGGGTACTGTGACGAACGGCTACGTTACATATATCGATTTGGTGCCTTAAGACCAGTCACGCCATCAAGACGTGATCAGATTCGAACCTGGACAACGTGCCACTAGACAGAGAAGAAAAGAAAGGCAGAAAAATGAAGCAAAGGAAAAAGAAAGAAGAAGAAAAAAAAAACGTGATAGAACTTAAAAAAGAAAAACGTAAGTAACGAACGCACACACACACACACACATTGTTTTTAGAAACAGACTATAGAAAAAGACAATAGAAAAAAAAAGAGTGAACTAATATTCAAAGATCTATCTAGATTTGTCACAAAAAAAAAAAAAAAAAAAAAATTGAAGTTAAGATAGAATGTTGAAAAGAAAGAAAAAAAGAAGACAAAAGGGACATTGTTTTAAGTACTTTCAGAGAGAAAAAAAGAAATCCGACTTAAAGTCTTGACTGGAGGAAAGAAGGAGAGACATTGTTTTAAGAAAAAAAGAAGAGACAATTAATTTGTGTTGTATAATTTTGAACCTTGCAGAAGTTTTTAGAATTGTTTAAAGAAAAAAAAAAAATGCCATTGAAAATTGTTAGTAGATTGTTTAAATTGTTTAAAATATAGAGAGAAAAAGAGAGACAGTTTGTATGCTATGAAAAAAAAGGGAGAGACAGAGTGTATATGCCAAAGAAAGAGAAAAAGAGAAAGGGATATTTTGTTTTGATATGTATAAGTTGAAATTTTGTGAGGAAAGACAGAGAGAAAGGAAAAAAAAAATTTTTTTACTGTATGATTGAATTTGCCATTTAGGTCATTTGCCATAGTTTTGAATTGTTTTGAAGATAGAAAAAAAAAAGAGAGTGTATGCTATCGAGAAAAGAGAGAGAGAAGGACACTAGGAGGATACATTCCCCCTCCAAGCAGTGAGAGAGTGGGAGATACTGAATGTATGTGCCAGAGGTAGAGAGAGAGACAACGGATGTGTCCCCCCCCCCCAAGGGTAATTGTTGCATTCAAGCCAGCAGTAATTGTTAAGAAATGCACGTGCGCCATGAACGACCATGGTGGAAGATTTTTTTTGACCAGTGGAACACGTGGTGAATTTTAGAAAAAATTTCAGCCGCCATTTTGGAATTTTTTTCTTTTTGATTTTTTTCGTTTTTCGATTGAAGCTGCATTTTTTTTGTTGAGATTACCCATGCATTTATGTCATTTGTACTCATAATGTTATGATGGATTTAAATAATTTTGTAATTCTAGTGAGTTTTTAACCGTGCAAGGAAAAAGTTAATTTTTAAAGAAGTAATTTTGAAACTTTTAGTTGAGAATGTAATTTTTTTTTTTTATCTTAAATCACAATGCTGTTTTTCATTCGGATTGAAGGTCTGATTTTGGGTCAATTGTTGGAGATTTGCCTAAGTTATATGTTTTTGGATCTTTTTGGACTCACGTTAATAAAGTAGTTTTTACAGAAGAACTCACCAATTCCAGAGATCCTGTTTTTGGAAAATGTCCTAATTAGGCAATTCGATGGTTTTTCGAAAGGCGTGGAAGCCTACATTTTCCTGTGTTTTTTTGGAGTTTTGAATATGTCAGAATAAGAGATAAATGGTGGTGCCCTGCTCCAAGAGGTTTTTCGTGTTTACTCTGCTCAGCACGATGTATATATGTATATATTTTTTATTTTCTGGGAATACGATTGTGGTCGATTTCTTCAAATTTTTGATCTTTGATTGATGTCTTTGATTAACTCAGGTTGTGGGGTGAAGACATAAATTGTGATTTGAGAGATTAAGAATTTTTCGTAGATAAACGGATAAATGAATAAACTCCAGAAAGAGCAAGTGCCTATTTTTTGGTTTGAATTTTAGAAGTACTAAGGTTTGTTACCCTGATTAATTGGATAATTTTAAGAAGCTGGTGAATTATTTGAATTTTGGAGGAAAAATAAAAATGGCGTATAATTGTAAAATCCTTTGGGTTGATTTTGAGAGAAGAACCAACTTACCCCCCCTCCTTGTCTCTCATTGGCTGAAGGATGAATGGAAAATTTTTTTTTGAATAACCAGTCACGTAGACATGGCCGCCATCTTTGAAATGAATGTTTTTTTGAGTCAAGCGGGTAATTTTCCCCACATGTCGGCCATTTTGAATGTTAAAATTTTTAGAAAAAAAAAGTCAGATTTAAATTTAATCAGAGATTGTTGAAAATAAGTAACTTAGTAATTTTAATATTGATGAATTGTGGATTTTGACACTGGTGATTTTTGAAAAAAAAAACAAACTTTGGTTTGATTTCGTGAGAAAAGCCTTGGAGGCTGATTGACAATATCTTAAAAGAAAGAAATTAATAATTGATTTTGTACTTTGCATTTTTTGTCAGTGACCAGTGGTATAATTCGGTTTTTGAATTTTTTCCGAAAGTTTGACATAGTTAAAAAGTTGATTTTAGTGAGATTTATGAGTGCCAAATTTTTATTGATAGTTTTGAAATTTTTATTTGTGAATTTTGTGACCTTGCTGTAGTATGGATCGAGTTCTGGACTCATGCCTGACTATTTGGAGAATTTTTTTCCGGTGTTTTGGGAATCGGTGGAGATATGGTAATGAAAGTGGTCTATCGAGGGCCCACCATTTCACGTATTGAGATTCCCTGATGAGCGTCCCATGTGGTTACCGTAGTTACGGAAGGTTAATCCGCGCTTTTTGGGTTTTATTATTCCGACGGATTCGGAATGTTAGGGGTTCTGGAGAGCAGAATAAGAAGAAAGGCGAAGAGGCCGCCCCTGTTTTATGTGGATTGAATTTTTGGGGGGAATTATGATTTTGGAATGGTCTCCAGAACGTTTTGGCTGAGAGGGATATCTCGAGTCTGGATGCGGATAGCAAGGTCGGTGAACGATTAGATGTTAAGGAAAGACAAGTACCTACTTTTTGTGTTGGAGGGTTCCTGGAGAATTTGTAAGCCACTGGCAGTGACCGAGTGTGGAATCAGGATAAAACAGTTTTTCCCTCAAAGTGAAACTATTTGGCACAGTAATATATTTTTTGTGAAGAAAATTTAAAATACTTAATGGTATTGGTGTGTTGTGTCGTGTATCCTATATTAAGAACTTATGAGTAACGCATAGCCGTTGTAGATTTTTTATTGTTGCGCGATAAAATTGTTGTTGTTTTCTCCATGCATGTGATGTTTAATGTATTGTAGGGACCATGTGTGCAATGTTTTTGAATCTTTTTTCGGTATCATTGTATTTTTGATGTAAATTGCCTTCCCAGTCTCCAGGTAAGTGACCTGTGGAGCGGAAAGCTGGTGAATTGGTCATTGGAATCCAGGCGAATGTATTGCTGGAGTGACCAGGGTCACGTTGGTTTGTGACCAGGATTTTGGGACCAAGACGTTGGTCCAGTTGTGTTTTGATTTTTGTCAGGATATTGTAAATGGCCCTGCAGTGTTTTTTTTGTTGAAAACTTGTTATCATGTAAAATTGATGTATGCATGGGGGGAACCAGACAACCGCGCAGAAAGAGAGAATAGAATTCGAAGTAATCTAGAAAGTACCAGAATACGGTAGAGCCTCAAAATGGAGAGGCAAGTAAAAAGTAAATTCATAATTAATTATGAATTTAAAATGTATGATTATGAGGGATGTTACATATTAATTGAATCCCTATTACTTTTTAAGGTAGTATAGAAATCCTTATGGCAATCAGTACAGCTGATGGCCTTGAGAGTGAGTGACAATGCTTGACCTCACTCTCACCTTGCGTTCTGGGATGATCGTGGGAATCGGAAGTGATAGAAATCCCCTTCCAGTTTAAGGTGTAAGCAACTTAGTCAGTTGCAGAGAGAGTTAGAGTTAGTCAGTTGCAGAGTTAGAAGCTAGCAAGATGTGACTCACAGCGCGCATTGTCTGGTTCTGGGGTTCATGAATAAACTAACATCCAAAGTAAATCGAAGTCTTGTTGTTATTACTAAAAGCTAACAATGACACAAGGCTTCTGATAAGAAATGGTCCCCAGCAGAACCAGACACGGAATCCCCATATAAGAAAGACCAGACGAGACCTGTAGAAGATATATAAGACCATTAGAAGACAGAAGACTAGACGATCAGAAGACGGCCGGAAGAATAGAAGACCAGAGTAAGAAGCAGTAAGAAAGTACGTAACAAATATATCTATTGGGTACTGTGACGAACGGCTACGTTACAATTTGAAGGCACACAACTAAAGAAATTGAAAAGAATTCATCTATTACAAATAGAATTACCTGATGTAAAAAGAAAAAAAAATTTTATACATAGATTAATAAAAATTATTATTTATATATATTTGTTTTATTATCTTTTATTATTTTTTTAAGTTTAAGTTTTTAAGTTTAATTTTAAAAAAATCTTTTATTATTTTTTAAAGTTGTTTATTTCTATTATTATTCTTGTTTGTATTTTTCTTTTGCTTTTTGTTGCTTTTTATTGCTCTATCCTTTATCAATTTGTTTTATTTTTTAATAACTTTTTATTTGATTTTTGAATATATCATTGATTTATATCCTTATCATATTTTTTTTATTTAGCTTTTCTTACGGAAAATGAGGGGTAAAAAGTTTTTTTTACTCCCCCACCCCGATTACCCAAGCTGTGCTACTGATGCACTGAGTTGGTAGTGACTGGTATCGAACCAGGAAACTTGCAATTCCTAGGTGACTGCTCTACCGACTGAGCTAAACTAGCCCCTTCACACACACACACACACACACACACACACACACACACACACACACACTCATATATATATATATATATATATATATATATATTTGATAATTCCAGAAAGCACAATAATTTGACTCATTTTGTTGAAAATTTTGATTAAAGACAAGATAAAATTAAATGGCATTTATCCAAAAACCTTTCACTGAGACAATGTTCCTTTATGTTTATTAAATACACTAGCAAAGAAATGCATCCTCCAGGCACAAGTATTTAAGTTTTAGTATAATTAAATATTATAGCGAATTAGAAAGTCTAATTAAATTAAATATGAACATAAAATAAATTACACTTATTTTTACTTTATTCTAATTGATTTCAACATAAAATTATACATAGGATTGCTTTTAATACGTTTGAGAATAAAACAATAATATTAGAAATCAATAATACCAAGTAATTATTTACTAAACATGGTTTTATTAAAACCAGTATGCAAATTATTCACACCATATACTATGTAAACATTCATTTCTTAATGATATATCACATACATTGCAGGATTTCAAACACATTAATAATATGGGCTGTTTTGAGGCAAATCTATCTCAGTTTGACCTTGAGACTTTGTTGATAAGATGCTAATTAAGATTGAATAATGATTATTTAATGATCATTTAGAATATAACATAAGTAACTAAGGAAATTGGGACGTTTGTGGTGACATAGTTTTAGTTACAGATGGGCAGACATGCAATCTCCATTATAATAAGATTTATATTTTTTACTTAGCAACAATCATCAAACAAAAATTAAATAAAAAACTAAATGTTTCTATAACACTACACTTATATAATGGACACCTTGTCAGAAGCATAGTGGTTAGAAAGTAAGTTTTGCAGATCAAGTACAACTGAGTAGTGAATTTAATATTTTACTTGTATGTATTTACCCAACCCCTCCACACGAGCAGGATGTGACACAAGGTCAGTTTTCAAGTGGAGTTTAACAGGTTTGAATTCAGAGTTTTTCCTTTTCTTGGATTGGTTGGCATACCAAGGTTAAAGAGTTTAGTCTGCCCAACTATTTCCCATAGCTGGAGGGAGAATAGTTGGATGCATATTGGATGTATTAGCAAGAGTATGTGAAATGCAACCAGCCTTGTCCAGGATTTGAACCCATATTGCCGTGTCCATTTCCTATGATGATAACCATTACACAATGGGCACCTCAATTTACTTGTATCCCTTACTTGTAGCTTTGATATGAACAACTTCATCTCATTTCTAATTTTCATTGTTTTTTTTCTCTTTGTCTCTGCCGACTTTTGAGATGCTTCCAACACTACATATTGTTTTGAATTAAACAAGAATTGTATCTATGAACTTAAAATCCACCCTATTTGGTAGCAATTAAGTTAGTTCCTGTGGAAGGTTCTTCAGCCTAACAATGACACTTCATACATTGAGTACATATTAAATTCTATTAAATTTGAACAATATTTTTCAAACAATTAACAGTTTTCATTAAAATAATGATATAATTTGCTTATTTAAAACTTATTGAAAAGCTGCATGATAAACAACATTTCCCTTATTTTCTATACAAACAATTATTTCTATTTCATGGATGACATTCACTGGATTTTGCAATTAATTTTTATTATTCCCAAATTTACTTCCAAGTTATAAAAATTATCATACCAAAAAAAAATCTTTTGCAAAAATATCTTGTAAAAAATTATTGAAAACAATCACAATAATAAAGCCAAAATTTCAGGATTGTGGGTCTGGATTCAGACCATGATGTTTTTAATTTGTTCACTGAGTTGGCCTGATTCCAAAATGGTATCATATGTTGGGCTAGGGCCTCTAGGAGTAAAGATGAAAAAATGTGACAAACTGACATTCACATTTGTTATTAGAGAAGAAATTCCCTTCAGGTTTAGATTTTCCTGAAGTGAAGCCTTTTTGTTTTGCTTCTAATATAAAAAGTTTGTTTTTTGTCTTGGTGCTTTTTGAGTGCAAATGTTTTTATTGCAATTCATTATTATTCTGTTTGCAAGTCCATTCCTGCCTCGTAATTTTATATGCAGACATTCATCACAGCAAACAACATCTTTTGATTTCTTCTCTAGCCAATAAAAAGAGAAACAATACCCCCCACAACAAATGATTTTGTTGAGCCAGGAGATCAGAATATTCTTTAAAGATTAAAGAGGATTAACAGCTTACCATAGAGATTAGAGTTAATAAGCTAATCTCTCAGACTATTCTTACTGTAGTGAGTTTCAACTTCATTGGGTGCACCACAGTTGTGGTGTGGTGCCAGACTTTGTTAAAATAAATATCGATGAAAAGAATGGGGTTATTTTTGCACGCCATTAAAACGAAAAACAAGACCAGTAAAAAGGTGGAGGAAGCTCTTTGTTCAATGGTCATCTAACACATTATTTCTAAAGTCCAAACCCCTCTCATCGTGGTAAGGCTGTGTAAACTTGGTAGTGTCAGAGCCAAGCCGTTGAGAATCTAAGTTCTGGGTAGGGTCACCCAAGGTGGACAGGTGTTGCACCTAGTGATATTAGGGCAAAACCCAGCTAAAGGGGCTCTGGTAAAAATCCAAAGGGTGTCTCCATCATTGTCAGGAATCAATGGCTTTTGGTGTACTTGTCACTGCAACAATCAAGGGTATCTCCTTCCCTTGACCAAGTTATGCCTGTAAGGGTTTGGGAATTGCTTGTAAATTTCCTATTCCCTTGTTACTCCTTCCATGAATTCACCACAAGTGAATTCGTTGGTTGTAGCCGGCTCAACTGACCCAGGGTGAATGCAGTAAGAAAGACTATTCTTACTATAGTGAGTGAGTGTACATTTGTGTAGACTGATCAGTATTCAACTGTGTTGCAAGCTGAATCTGCTTCTGAGAATCCAGACTTGGTAGGTGGTTTAAATAGCATGTTGGGCTATTGTACTATGCAGCATGGCCAAGTCTATTTCCAGGATTCTGGGTGGATATCAGGGTGGATATCAGAGTGAATACTTTTATCCATATATACTGAACACTTGACTCTGTTTTGGCAGTTTGTACAGAGTGCATTTGGTTATGCTCTGTCTTTTTATCCCTTTTTTCTAGTGACTGCACGCTAGTCATAGCGTTCCTGTAAATGTGAGTATGATGTTAATTCTACAGTGAGTTTGAACTTTATTGGATACACCACATTTGTGGTGTTGTGTCAGACTTAGTTAAATATTGATGAAAAGAATGGCGTTATTTTTGCAGGACATTAAAACATTTCCTTTTATTCGTCTAAATCAGGGCTTCTCAAAACTTTTTACTTGATGCACCCCTTGAAACCAAAACTAATTCTCATTCCCCCCCGCAAATAAATTAATTGAATATCAAATTACATAACTTATTTACTAGTGTTTAATACAATATACATGCAAAAAGAACCACTGAAATATAAATGCTTATCTTTTGTTACCTTGGTAGTAATATCTCATCTACAGAAAACAATGCTAATATACACATAGGAAAGGCATGGACTGTTATAGATAGATTATTGATCATATAGAAATATGATCTCTCTGATGATATAAAGCAAGAATTCTTCCAAGTTGTGTCAGTGCTACTGTATGGCTGCACCACCAGGACTCTAATAAAATGTTTAGAGAAAAAGCTAGATGGGAACTACAAAAGGATGCTGCATGCTATCTTGAATAAATCCTGGAAGCAGCACCCCACAAAAAACTCCAGCTTTATGGCTACTTACCTCCTAGCACATGTATCATTCAAATAAGACAAGCAAGACATGGAAAAGCAAGTATGAACTCATAAATGATGTTCTCCAGTAGACACCTACACATGGACACACAAATATAGGCTGACCAGCACAAAACCTACATCAATCAACTCATGTGTGGAATCTGGATGCTGTGTGGAAGACCTTGCCAGAGGCGATGACTGATAGGGATGGGTGGTTAAAGAGAGTCATGAAGAATTATATGCGTGCATAACCTGATTCATGATGATAACATTCTCCATCCTGAATAAGCTTCAGTCATTTTGCTACATTAAAAAATTATGAAGCAATTAAATCTCAAGTAACACATTTAAGATTTGCTAACATGCAGCCCATCAGACATATTTTTGAGTCTTTTCCTCTTCACAATTGTCGTCCTGTTGGATCGGGGTCGCACTGTTGGCTGTGGGTCGCGCCCTTGCTGATGCTTAAAGGACAGAAATCCTGGGGGGTGAGCCGCTCCATACATGCACACTCCACTCTAGCCTTACTTAGGCTAGACGGGTTGGTCAGAGAGTTTTCCTTCTCTAAACCGGTTGTTACCAAGGTTAAGAGCCCAGTTTGCCCTACTATTTACCAAGTGGAGGGAGAGTAGGATTCATACTTTTTCCCCAGAGTATTAGCGCTAAGTGAAATGAATATTACCTAGTCATATTTGAACTCGGGGCGACGAGTCCAGGGGTATTAGCGCTAAAGTGAAATGATATTACCATCCAGTTTGAACTGGGGCGACGAGCCATTTTTCCCATGACTTTAACAGCATTAGGCAGGGTGCTTCCTTCAATTGCTGATATATAGATTTAAATGTAACTGGTATTTTTGAGAAGCAAGATCTCAACAAGTTTGAAAATACAATTTAAAAAAATAAAAAAATAAAATAAAAATTTATATTATTATTTCATCTAATATTGATAGGCATGATTGGATATTCTGCCAATGATGTAAAACAAAAACACATCTCAAAAGTGCAGATTAAAAAAGAAAAAAAAAAAAAGAAATTGAGAAGAAACAATTACTTCAGGAACAAAAGATTAAGTTTGGGTAAGGAAGTTCCTGCATTTTTTCTTTTTCATTTTAAAAAACGCGACTGACAACTTCTAATTATGTGCAAGAGTGCAATAAAAATACGGAAGGTTATTTTTGTCTCATTTTGCCTAATATATATCTTTCCTTAAAAACATTTAAAACTTTTTTTTAATGACAAATACAAAGAAATTTGGGTAAAATGCAGATAGCATGCAACGAGATCATTAGAAGGTGAATTCAATGTCAAATCATCCAGAAAGTAAAAATTGTACCACCCCTTAATTTTCTGAAAATTTTTTTCCAGGTCGTGGATTAATGTTAGCATCTAGAACAATTCCCATCCCAAAATTTGAGCTTCCAATTCAAGATTGGCGGAGTTAAGTTCGGTATTTAGCTCTCGCTCAAATTTGGTGGGGTGTTGCAAAATGGCGACATTTTTGTAATATCATTTTTGTCCTGTTAAAATGAGTTCTACAGAGATTCCCTATCCTACAACAATTGGTTTATAAAGATTTTGCCAATCCAAAAATGCTAAAATAATCACCAATTTAAGTTATTGATGATTTGATTTGAAATTTTAACTTGATGTTGTAGCTTCAGTTTCTGAGGCCCATATCAAACTATTCTTTTGGTACAAATAATATTTAATATATGCCAAAATAATATAAAAAAAAAGATTGTCATAGATGCAAGTGCCAACCAATCGGGATATTGTCTTGCTAGGAAAAATCAGAAATATTTGATTACTTAAATTGGTTGGACTTTTTTTATTGCATTTTTTTGGATTTCGTGGGCAAAATGCTTTTATAAACATTTTTAGGAGAGGAAGCACTAATCATTTTACGCAAGATTGTTATAAAAAGTTTGCCCATTTTTTTTTTTTTTTCGCCGACACCCCCCTCACATTTGAAGAGCTAAAATCGACAGTACTCGCCAATTTCCTTGGAATTGGAAAATCAATTTTGGGGAATGTCTAATTTAACATAGTCCTCATTTGGGCCAATTTCATAAAAATTGAGGGGCTGGGTGACATGCCTGGATGAATTTGACATGGATAAACCCTTAGATTCTAAAAAGCATTATATTACATTTCTTGGAATCCAGCCCAGAAACGCTTTACGACCCTAGGGTTAGGGTTAGTGTTTGTTTTAGGCTTAGAGTTAGGCTAACTTCGGGAGTTTCCATATCTAACTGCTATTTAGGCATAAATTGCGATTCTATGATATTATCTCTTGCGTGCTATTCTGCATTTGTACCAAATTGGTTTAAGAAAGGAAGAATAATGAATGAGCTGATAACAAGCTAAAATATTTACTTCTAGCTTTGTTTGTTTGGCACAGGTTAGCTCGGCCAGTGAGAACTCAAACTCACACTAGTAACAGTCCCTGCAGCAAGTTTCCTAATAAGAATTAATTTATGCTGTATCTTTGTTACAAATAAATATTGAAAGTAAAACAATAAAAAAATGTTTTTAAAAATGTTGATTTATAAAATTACATGCCCAACTCCCCAAATTTAACCTAATTAAGGGGTTAATCGGTCTGTGATTTTAGGGGCGATAGATTTTTAAGCCATAGCCCTACCGGACAGATGTTAGTGGAAATATGAAATAAAGTCCATGTATTATTTTAATTTTTCAACTGGGATTAATACTTTAATAAAAATCAGACATCTAGGAAAAATAAATCATATTAATTTTAATAGTTTTTAAAGGAGATTAATTAGTTTATAGATTTAAAAGGTTGTTAGTGTGATTAGTTATAAATACACTTTTTGACCGCCCAGCACTGCAAAATTTTTTGTTTTTTTTGTTGTTGAAAAG
>CM042152.1:29764491-29816731 GCA_023376005.1 Doryteuthis pealeii
TTCTACCACGATTTTGGAGAAAGCAAGGAGGAAGAGCGTTGACCCTAATTTGCGCTACAAACAAACTCAGTTGCAAATTTAGTTTAGTCATTGATCCGCCCTCACAAGCCAAAAATGGCAATAAGGATAACATTCCTCTCAAATTGCCATACATGATTGCCTCGATTATGGATAAGCTTGCAAACCATCCAAATTCGATCGCGTAAAATTGCGGAATATCTCTAGTGTGCCTGGTTGCACAGCCCTTCAAACCGAAGCAAACAACCAAAGACGCCTGTTGGATGCAAAAACAAACAACTGCACCAAGGTACCCACATTTGCATCATGCTTGCTGTGCTGCAGGAGGACAACAAACAAAGACAGAAGTAAACACCTTGCTGTTGTGAAATGTACGGCACTTGCTACTTTTGCGACTGCAGTGTTCCCGACAATTCAGTAGACCCACAACCAAAAATCGGAGGGGGAGGTGGGACTTTGCTCATCTCTGCGACACGCGTCATCAACCTGCTAAAAAAAGAAAAAGGGGACTTTCTTGCCCGTGCGATAATTTGTTTGTATACACACGTACAACAATGGCAGGGAAATCCCCCAAAACAATTGTAAATGACTGGGTACGTAAAAACTACAAAAGCGAGCTCCCCCGCTTTGAAAGGATCACATAAGTGGAATTTTAGTGAATCCTCGTTTCAAGAAAGACTACGTTACTGATGGTAACTCCGATGTTTTTGTTACTTCTGTCAGAAGGGCAGAGCATGTGGGCTCTACTCTGCTTTTGTTTATCATCTTTGCCGTGGTCGCCGATTATCAAATATTGCCACCACCCTACCGAGATTTCTGGTTTGGAATGGTTGGAGACTGAGACAGCAGAGTAAAACAGAAGCACAGAAAAATCAAACAAACCTCGAGCCAACCGTTCACCCAAAGCTGCTGAAAGAATTAAACTTGCACCACACAACCAAAGTCCCGCCCAAATAACCAACTGCTGAAACAAGAAATAATGACCGTTGTGATTAGATGCGGACGACTGGTTCACAGTGATATGATGGCACCCACGATTAACACGTCACGTTATTAAGACAAGGACCAGTGCAAATTAAAACCAGAAGAACTGAAAAATCTCCTGTTAGAAAAGATAGAAAACATTCAATAAGAAGTTGCTCCCTAACCAAAGACGCAGCCCTTGCCTGTGTAACGAAATACAAGAATGATATTTGCCCAATTGACCGAAGCAAAGTCGCTTGTGATTGCTGGATTAACAGCAGCAGAAAAGATACACAGAAATCCAAATTTCTCCTTCTCGAGGATCCGTCTTGATGTCCTCGGACCTGCCGGAGTGGTAATACTCATCTGCACGCACCACGCCGTATATCTGCTGTGAGTCTTGCAAACGAGCTGTCGCAAAGAAATTGGAGATAACCGCGGGAACTATTTATTCCGTGCGGTATCGGATCGTTTTGATCACGCACTACCTACACTACTTTCTCAATATTCTACCCACTGGGGTGGACTCCGACAGTTGCCACTCTGACCCTGAATTAAAAAGATAAGCATATCATAGTTGATTGAAGTGCCGAACGAACTGTGCAGTCGGTTCCTTTTGATTATTCTATAAAATATTGCTTGACACTCGGAATGACCTCAAGGTCATTCTATGAGTGCCACTATACGATTGTGATCGCATATCGATTATTTCCTATCATAGCCATTATTAAAGATTCCGGGACGGTTTTTCCCAGGTGATGTTTCCTATTTGGAGATTCTTGTAGAGTCGACCCACATATGATTCTTAGAAGAAGATTCTCCTTTATTGTTCCCGGCTTCCCAGCTGTGTGAGGAACAGAGAAACTACCGTTTGCAATCACCGGTGCTGGAGGTACTAAACAGAAAACAAAATCTATGTATGGTCAAGGAAACATTGTTGATACTGAGCGGACTTGCAACGAGAGTTACAGTAAACACACCCGAATGCAGTGACACGTATGAAATCTTATAAAGTCAACATGGATCTGCATTTCTCACCTGTTGATCATATTGCTACAAATGGAGCTGACGTTCAAGCAGCTGTTTCTTATCAGCTTGCCTGGAATTATCGGACATTCAAGAACTTTATGACTTTACAATGACGCACATTTTCGCCAAATCTGGGAAATATCAGATCCTTGCAATTTGCATTCCGTTTTATCCTCGGAAACACAAAGCCCCGCTTTCAAAATTCCACCACCAGGCATTCGCAAAGATTGTTCTTGAACCAACATGTGCAGAGACGGGTGTAACTATTCCAGATGTCGTGTATGTAATCGACACTCGTAAGGTGAAAGAGAATAGATATATAGAAATCGAGTCGATGAATGCACGGGAAGAAGTCTTTGTAAGCAAAGCCAGTGCCAAACAACGGTTCTGGTCGTGCAGCGTCGGGTCGTAACGGTTTCCTGTTTAGACTTGTTATACAAAGATCCTATCGTAGTTCCGAATATTCACTGTTCCGAATTGCTCAGAGTCGCTCCTCGAAGACTTTGTTTATTGCATATCATGAAATGCGAACTTGGTAACCAAGAATTTCCTTCAGCAAGCCCTCAGGCCCTCCACAAATTACCGTCTATGCAGTGCCATGAACATTCTTGAAGATACTTGGTGCTTGTAGGAAATATCTTAACCCCCTTGGCATCACTTGACTGCACTTCCTGTGCACGTTGTCCATTGGTAAAATACCTGATTTTGGTGCATTGTTTTGGCTGCTTAGAACCAGCCGCTGTCAATTGAGCTGCAGTCAGCGGTAATCCCCATTGATGTACCGTGGAGAAACGATGGAGGCCAACATGGCCAAACAGAATCCTGGTCCATTGCTAACTTCAGACCACTGAACCAACTACAATGCATATTCTCGTTGTAAGACTTGCACGAAGGGATGGACACGAGGAGAAATGACTTTCTGCTTGCAAAACTACCCTGAAAAGAAAAACCTCTTGGAAAATTGAAAGTGAAAACGACCTAATCAACTTGTCAAGTCTAACGGATTTTCAGTTACCAAAGACGAAAGCAACTTATTGGGACGTCGTCCCTGGAACACGGCCGCCGATATCAGCCCCGGAGTTACATCTGAATCCCAAAGTCTGCGCCCTCATAAAGGCGTGTCATTTCTGCCGATTGTACCCGAATGTGGCCAAAGTTGCTGGAAAAAGATCCGGATGGCACCAATCGGATCTGTGGGCGAGATTGCCCAGGGACAACGCGTACATTCATCCAGTTCGGTGAACCGACCTGCAAGCCCAGGGTTATATGGTATACAGGAGAAAACAAAAACATCCAAGTCTACTTGCGGCGACTGCACCCTGGGTTTCCCGTTTGCGTCTATTGCTGTTCGGCCACAACATCGTTGTACAGCACGTCCACAGACAGTCACCGTAGACAAGTGGTCGAGCTTCAAGTCACGTTGCTCGGACTGCTGTGCAATCTTTAAAGAGTTCCGGAACCTCTCAATTTGAACTTTTGCAGAGAAACTGATAATCCGCAAATGACTTTCCACAACGACAATCCTCGTTAGCGGTTATTGACTTATTGCAAGCTATATTTGTTGATGAAATTGTCAGTTTTGTTATGCGTTGTTTTATGTAACGTAACAACATAATTAATAATTGTGTAGCAGGTTAACAAGTCGTTGCTAAGTTATAAAATGCTTTCTTTTTATGTAAATCTTCAAAACTAGAGAACTACTCAAATGCTGAAGATCAGTGTGAGCACTTGGTGTCTCTCATGAAAACAATGTTAATTCTAAACCATTGTTAGTCAAATTACAATTGGGTAAGTGATTTGTAACCCTAACTATTGCTGTCGGTGCCAGATTGTGTGAGCTCATTCAACTACAAGTACTGTGAGAACCCTTCCCACCACAACTCAATTTTTTTTAAATTGTAATTTCAAAAAGAAATATTACTTTATTCTTTAGAATCCCAATTAAAATCAAAATTTAATTTTAATTTTTTAGGTTACAAAACTTTGTCAATTTTTATTATTGTTCTATTTATCTGAATTTTTGAGATGAGGCTAAATATTTGATTTCTATATTGGACTATTATCCTCATCCTTATTGCTTTATATCCCACGTTTCGGCTGACAAGAAACACCTAAGAAGACCGAGGGACGCATGCTGAACGTTCATGTATATATGAAAATAAATGGGGACAATAGTCTGAAAAATCTAACAATACAAAGTTACAAACATTCTACTTTGCTTTAATTTTCTTAGAAAAGAAATTTTCTCCAAAACATGAATTCTTGAGAATTTTGTTCCTTCATTGTAATGTGAATCGGTTCTTTAAATTTTTTGTGCATTGTCAATCAGTGTTACATCCTTGGAGAACCCTCCTCCACCCTTTTTTTTGAGAACCTCTTTTCAGTCCGCTTTAGTTGATTCAATTGACACAAGTCAATCCTTTATACTATTTCCAGGCTGCAGAATCGGTAAAAAAAATCTTCAACTCTGACTTCTTCAATTTTTTATAGCTCAACTCTTTAAACCATTTTATATCATCACAAGGAGTATACGCCAATCTAGGTTTACTCATTTAAGTTATTACTGTCATTGAATATATAAATTAGAAAGGACAATGAAACTAAATAATGACACATATAAAGATTCACTTATTTTTAATTATATGTTAATTGGTTTCTATATAAAAATTCATTATGGGATTGATTTAAATAAAAATGTCTGATTCCAGACTGAGGGCTCAGTAGTTTTTTAATGTTTAAATAAATACATTCGTGATGCTGATAGCTTTTTTATTTAGTGTGTCCTGAGAACACATATTTGCTTTGAATGAGTCGTCGGGGAAATTTTGTATCCCACTAAAAGCTGTCTTAACTCCTACTTGTAACCTATCCTGTATAATTATTTCTAAGAAACTATTGAAATGTATTCCTGTTAGCTTGAAATGGTGAGGGAAGAAAAAGAAAAACACTGGGATGCATGTATATGATTTCACTGCATCCTTTTAGATTTGTGTAATCAGGCACGCAGATGACATACCGATCAGCATCTCTGTATATTGTAAATTTGTTTCTCTATAATTGCCAGTTGGATATGAACTTTTGATGGCTAATCTTTAGTTGATCTTTAAAGCAAAATTTTACAGACTAGGCAATTATTAATACACTAGCAAAAAAATATACCCCCCCCGGCACAAGTATTTAAGTTATATGATTAATATTATATATAATTGGAAAGGACTATGAAATTAAATACAAACACAAAAAAGATTACTTTATTTTTACTTTATTCTAATTGATTTCAATATAGAATTCAACATAAGATAGCTTTTAATACATTGAGAATAAAACAATAATATTAGAAATCAAAACACCAAGTAATTATTTATTAAACACAGTTGATTAAAACCATTATGCAAATTATTCACAACTATATACTATGTAAACATTTAATTCTAATGACTATATAACACACATCAAAAGATTTTAACACTTAATAATTGCACTTTTTGGCAATTCTATCTCGCTATGACCTTAATGGAGCATTGTTTAATAAATAAGATGCTAATTACATATAAATAATGATTATTTATAACCCAAAATGAGAATATAACGTAATTAACTAAGTGAATTTGTGACATCGTTTCAGTTACAGACAGATACCACATCTCCATTATATAAGAATGAAATATAAGAAAAAACAAGTTTGTGTGTAGCCAGAGAATGAAGATTTATGCTTAGGTTCTTATGACTTAAAATTAATGAATAATTGGTCAGAGTTGATCGGTTTTACCGACTCCAACTCCAGCACCAAAATTCCTTCCGACTCTGACAACTCCACAGCCCTGCTATTTCAATATTGGGATTTGAATATATATAATGATTTAATATATAGCCATACAGTAAAGTGTCTGTTTATGCTGTGATATGTTACTAGATATGTATAGACAGGGTGATTGTAAAGTGAGCCCCCTTCCCTTATTTTTAAATCTTATAATTTATTTTCTGAATCATTTATTCTTACAAAAATGAAATATGAGAACAACAATATCACTGGATCTTTATTAAAATTCTATTATGGACACCAGCACTGCCTCCAGCCTATTCAGCCACTAGGAAATATTAGCACTAAATTAGAGTACTAACGTCAGACATCTATAGAGTTGTGGGAATTTTGAAACAAAATAATCAATCTAAAAGAAAAACAACACAGATTTAATCTGCCATTATTACTCTTAAATCCTATACCGCCTCATTCCACCCGGCGAATCACATTTATATCCTATCCACCCAAATGTTAGCCTTGTTTAAATGCAATATTTAAACTTATTGAAGTTTATATTAAGGGAAAATAACAGGTAACTTTAAATGCAAAGGCCATTTTTCACCATTTCATTGATAAATCCTATAGGGAATGGGCTCTGGTCTTGAAATCTTCTCAACAGATGTTAAGAGTTAAGATATAATTAAAAGAATGAAAAAATGCAAACTACATATAAAAAAAGATCATAAAATAGTTTTAAAATAGAGAGTTCTTTTCAATCACCCATGGTGGTATTTATTATATATATATATAATATTATATAATTATATATATATATATATATTAATCAAACCTTTTTTTTTTTAATAATACATAATTTATAGTACTTCTACTTGATTCAACCATTTGATCTTTCCGGGGCCCTCAGCTGGCAGTATGCTTCAGGTTGCAACCCCTCAAAAGCCCACGCTTTAGTCTGGCACTAACTGCAACTACTTTATTCGTCTAAATCTGTGATATCGTCATTAACCTATTTATACACCACAGTGCCAAACTGGCTTTTCCTCTGTGGCTGTATTTTTGTAGAACAATCCTAAAATAATATCAAGTGTCTCCAGGGATTAGACACTTTTTAATCCATATATTCATATGTTGTGAAAAAACGATGCTTATTTGTGATACTGATTATTATTAGTTCATATTTTTAATATATGAAAGAAAATATTTCTAAATAACTGCAAAAAGAGTAAAAGATGTTAAAATAATTTCAAGATTGTCTAATTATGTATTTTCTCGTGCATAATCAAAGAATTTTATTATTAAAAAATGAGTTGAAATTCAGATTGCAAATATATATATATATTAATATAGATATATAATATATGGGGTGAAATATGGAAATAAATCCGACATATTAGAAATGTTGAAAAACGAAGTGTTCCAAAAACTAAGATGAATTTATTATCAAAGCTTAAACTGTTTCGGTTTATTTTAAACCTTCTCAGGATAGATTATGGGGTGAAGAAATTGATGGATGTTTGTAGATGAAGGAGTTAGAAAAATAATTTTCTAATTTCCTGTCACTACAAAACATCCATTCAATTTCTTCACCCCATAAATCTATCCGGATGAGGTTAAAATAAACCGAAACGTTTTAGCGTTGTAAATCTAAAATTGATTCTTATTTTGGAACACCTCCTTGTTTTATCCAATTCTAATATATATATATGGTCTAAGGCAAGTACTGTAAAACCATGGGAAATATTTCTTTTTCATGCCTCACTCTCTTACGTTTTTCTAGCATCTAGTCATTTTTTCATTATCAAGTAAGCTGGTAAAGGAACTGTTCATAGCACTTTCAAACCGTTTCGTTTATTCATATATATATAAATTATATATATATATTAATTTTTTCTTGTTTTATTTTTAAACTCTGATGTGAAAAAAAAACAAAAAACTTCCAGCACAATAATTTGTAATTACAAAATACAAATTTGTTTGCCTGGACGATTAAAATACATAAATAAAGAAAAGACTTAAACATATGCACCACTTGAAAATAATCAACTGGCAATATTATAATGGCCTAAGAAAAAATACCAAAAGTGTGCCTAAGTTAAATTGCTAAAGGGCTCAAATACCTAAGAGAGCTTTATTTATTAATTATTATATTATTATATATTATTATTATATACCAGTGTGTAGTCTATTTCAGGAGCTCAGACCAAAGTGTCTAACTTCTCCCGACCTATTTCAGATGCGAATGAATGAATCAATCTATTATTACTTTAAAGGCATTTGAAAACAGATTTTTCTTTTTTCTTTCCTGATTATAAGAGTTGGCTAAGTTAATATAGCTAAAGAGTCAATGCATAGTAAGCTCTTACTAGTACTTATTATATATATATATATATATATATATTATATATATTCTATATTCTATAACAAACATACAGAATTAAATTCAATTTAGATTAGTTAAATTCAAACTAAAATTCAATGTTATATTTAAACTAAATTTTAACAGAATTATTGAAATATGTAAATTTAAAACAAACACAATACACAATATCTCTGCACTAATCTTTTTTGTCAGTCATGGAGAATTACTACATTATATTCATATATATATATATATATATATATATATATATATTTTTTTTTTTCTAAAGAAAGAAGAAGCCAAACATTAGCTTTCTGACAAAGTCTTATTTATTTATTTTATTTTTATTCTTTAGGTTAAAATTTTGTCAATTTTATTACTGTTACTATTTTTCTGAATTTTTGAGATGAGGCTTGATAATTTGGATTATTCAGACTATTATCCTCATCTTTATTGTTATCTACACAATGTTTCAGCCGATGTGCCCTCCGGCCTTCTTCAAGTATTTCTTGTTGGTCTCAGGAACCTTCTCAAACTCGGAAACCTTTTGTTGAACTCAGGAGACTTCACTGAACTTTGAACCGAACCCTTTATTCATTCCACTGGGATAGACTGTTCTCATTCCATTAGCCATGATTGGGTACAAGTGTTAAACTGTGTTATCCTATGTTATTATCACCCTTGGCCAGGATTGAACCAGCAGCCCAGACATGACTGTCACTTAGAATTTGATTAACTCAACACCTATATCCATTGCACCATGTGTCTGGGCTACAAGTTCAATCCTGGCCAAGGGCAATAGTAAAATAGAATAATTAACATAGCTTAACACTTGTACCCAGTCATCGCTAATGGAATGAGAACAGTTTACCCCAGTGGATTGAATAAAGGGTTCGGTTCAAAGTTCCATGAAGGCTCCCAATTATGACTTGAAGTTCCCAAATTCAACAAGAGGGTTCCCAAGTTTGAAAAGAAGGTTCCTGAGCCAACAAGGAAATACCTGAAGAAGGCCAGATAATATGATGATGAAGAAGCTGGATATTGTGTAATAACAATAACATGAGGACAATAGTCCAAATAATCAAATTATTGTTTAATTTTGACTAGTATTTTCTTTCATCTTTTAATTTTAGTTTCTTTTTTTTCTTTTTTCTTTTTTTTATCACAACTCCTCAAGTCATTATCCACTCGAGTGAAAAGAAGAACTGAGGATCAGAGATGATAATAAAAAAATAATATATACTTATATATATATATATATATATATATATATAAGTTATCCACAAGACTCGGTTTCGGGGTTTCACCCCTCATCAGTGTGCTACACTTTAAACAGCTACCCCTGGCAGGTTTGAGACCCGAATGAATTTCGTTCGCCAAGTCTCTTACTGATGTGGCCAGTGGCAGCTGTCAAATATAGGAGAATATTTAATTGATACATTTCTAAGCGGAAATGAATTCACTAGAGTCCCGAGCTTTTGTAAACAAAATTAATTTACAATTAAATCCCTATTAGAGAACTCAACCAAATGGGAGTATTAGGCTGAATTATAGATGTGATTTAAGCTTCTTGATACCAATAACTTTTATCACATAAGTACTAATGCAGTTGATATGGCTCTCCAGGCAAAAGATTAGAGTTCAAGTTGCACCAAGATCTTATCCTTTATTATTGTCTCTTATTATACATTGTTCCAAACAGTAATGAAGTCTGTATTTTAAAAACCTCTTCATGTGAGTTGACAGGAGGTTCAGAGATGATAATAAAAGATGTCTCTCAATAAGACTTTGCTTCAGAAAAGCCTGTCTTTCATTTCAGATGCTTTACCAAATAGGCAACAACAGTAATTGTATCACTTATGCCATCTCCCAGTCTGTCTACATTATCTTTACTGTTATTCTTTTATACACTACTAGTGTATAATTTATTTATTCTTTACATTCAAGATTTGTTAATTTTTATTATTATTAAATTGACTATTTTCTTTCCTTTATTTTATTATATTATACTAGCAAAAGTCTGCATCTTCTGGGCACAAGTATTCAAGTTTAATTCAATAAAATATTATATTAAATTAGAAAGACTAACAAAATTAAATTAGAATGAATATAAAATATTACACTTATTTTAATGTTTAAATCAATTAGATTTCTATATAAAATTATATATAGGATTGCTTTTAGTACGTGTTGAGAAATAACATGATAGTATAAGTATTAGAAATCAGTAACAGCAAATAATTATTTATTAAACCCAGTTTTGTTAAAATCAATATGCAAATTATTCCACTATATACTAATGTAAATTTTTATTTCTTGAGAATATATAACACATATTTCGGATGGTTTAAATGCATTAATGATATGGTCAGTTTTGCGGAAATCTAACTCCGCTAAACTTTAATAGAGACATCGTTAATAAGATGCTAATTCAGATTAAATAATGACTATTTCATAATTGCTGAGAATATAACTTAAATAACTTACATGATTTTTATTAAAGTATTATTCCAGTTCAGAAATTAAAAATATATACATTGTACTTCATTTCATATACCACTAACACCTGTCCAGTAGACATAGTAAAAATTAACACCCTCTCAATTCACGTCTACTGGTCCACACTTTTCCATCAGTATTGCAGTGCTTGGATCCATTGGTCAAGAAAATCATCAACAGCAGATATGACATCATCATCATATGAAATTTTTCAGCCCACTCCTCATACATTTCCTAGCTATGAGTCTTCCCTTCTTGTAAGGCTGGACTTATTCAATTACCTTATCAATTACCCTTTTCTAACCATTCAATGTTAATTTTGATTATCAATAAAGGGATATCGTGAATTCAAGGGAAAAAAATTTTACCCACTCACCAGTGATACATTTTGTTTTTATGGATGGCCAACAATTGTAACATAATGGGGGGGGAGCAATGACATGTAAATTAGCATGGAAAAGTTTTATAAGGAAAATAAAAATTACGTGTTAGATTAGAATGAAAAGTTTAAGGATGTATCATCATAAGCCATATGGATTGTTTCTATGGATGAGAAGTGAGACATGGCAAAGTGGAGAGAGGAGGAGTGAGAGATGAGAATGTTGAGTGAGTTTGGAATTATGTGTCGAGAGTGAGATGTGGGCTCTTGCTCTATGGCAGTTTTGCTTGGGGAATAAAAATCTCATGAGAAAAAGAGTCGCTGTGTGTATTACTAAACTCTAAATGGCACAAGCAAGATGTTCTCCAGTACCACAAGTTGGTTTCCAAACTCCAGACATTCCAGAATACCAGTCAACTCTAGCATCAGCCCAGCAACCAAGATTGATCCTCTCCAATGTAGTACTGGTCTAAAGATAAGTATATAACAAATTATTTTGAAATATGTGTATTTGGGCAGCTTCATTTATGCTGTTGAATGAACAAAAGACACATCTGTTTAACAATTTTATTTGCAATCTTTCAAGTTTTCTGGCCAACTTTTAATATTTGTGTGGAATTCGGGATTAGTCCACTAAAGTCCATGTCCCGAGTACTTTTGGCACTTCGAAGTGCCATCATCAGGGTGATGTATTCCAGTTTTTAAATTATATTAATGCATTTTCTATATATTTCTATATCAATACATCATCTCACCATTTGTAAGTAAGAGCCATAATGTAACAAACATTGACATGTCATCTCTTCATTCTGAAATGTGAGCATAACAGAACAAACATTTGTTTCTATAACATAACACAATATAAAAATGCATTACAGTTAACAGTGTGTTATGTAGTTTCACTTAGGCAACACTGAAGTATTTTAATAAAATTAATTTGTGATGTACACAAGTTAAATCAGTTTTTGGTTTAGTTAGCAATTGAAAAAGTAGAAAAATATTCTAATTTTTAATTATTTGGTTTTAGTATTCACAGTTGTAATATATATCTTTTTTAGTTGGATTTTTTTCTTTTTTCTAAATTATTTGTATCATTTTGCTTTCATTGGAAATTGGTTTATTATTATTTAGCTATTTAATTTTTACATTGTGGCCATCCATAGCAACAAAATGTATCACTTACTGTGCCCTTGAATTCATGATATACCCAATAATGATTGTGACATGAAACAGCATGTTCTCCATTCTCTGCAAGAGGCGCCTTCGCTGGCTTGGGATGTCAGGAGAATGGAAAATGGCTGCTTCCAAAAATCTTTTGTATGGCGAATTAGTAAAAGGCTCCTGATCAGTAGATGGACCATGTCTATGCTTTAAAGATGTCTGCAGGAGAAACATGAGGATATGCCATATTGACTCAAAACACATGGGAGATAGATGCAAAAAATCGAGCAGTCTGGTGCCTTAAGTTAAGTAAGCGCTGAGAGGAGAGTAGACTCGACAGCAAAGGAGAGCCAGAAAGAGGGAGAAAAGACAGCAGCCCAGAAAGTATCACAGTTTGTGTGCAGTCAGTGCACCAAAGACTGTCACTCAAGAATTGGCCTGCACAGATGCAGATTTTTTTTTTTTGACACTACACCATCATCCTTAGTGGACAGAAAGGTGCAACAAACAATAACAGATTGTGACATAGACGTTGTTTAAAAATTAGATAAGTAGAAAGTATTTTTGACATTTTTCTCTTAGTCTTGCCGTTTCTTTGATCCATGTCTTTAATTCTTCTTACCCAATATATTGTTACATATCAATATATTGTATACCATCATTGGGCTTACAAATGAGGGTGAGAGTTCGAGAGAGAGAGAGAGAGAGAGGACTTTTGAGACTTGATGGTATGTTTCTTGATTGCTTACTTGTCTCCTTACGCTGTTTCTCTCTCTTCTCTATAGTTGACATCTGTGCTAGTGGTTCTATTTCTTCTAAGTTTCTGGTGGGCTTTGTGTTTTAATAAACTAACAAGACTTTTTTTGCTTGATTAAGCTTTTAGAGCATGATTCCACCGTGGTTGAGATGACCCAGCAGAGAGAGACAAACATGTCTGCTCTGCTCCAAGTCAGGTCGAATCTAATAACTAAACTAACTATATCTCTCTGTACCATGGTCAGTTATGGTCATCCAAAAAACCAATCATAACTCAACGGTTATGGAAATCTACCCGCCTCCGCTTTTAATTCTAGCAAACTTTATTTAAAACTAACTACAGGGTATGCTCACAATTATGATTCTCCTTTGTAACACATAGATTGGTATTTCGACTAGTAGTTTTTGCCGAAAAAGAAATATTTTAATTTAACAGATACAGTTTGCTGCAAGATTTCTTATGTAATATGCCACTTATAATATGATGAACATACTAGTACACAAAGTGAACCACAACTCATCACAGGCTCTGTCATGTACATAGAATAATATCAATGTCAGGACAGAACAGAATAGTGTGTACTAATATGTAGTATGTGTATGTTGTGTGTGTTTTGCATGCATATGTGTGTGAGGGTCTCAGGTATAGTTTTGGTGGATTACAGGAAGCATGGAGGCTTTGAAAGATGCAGTGTTTCGGCAGCCTACAACAAATGCAGGCAGTTTACTCCATGCCTCCAGTAACTCTGAGTGTGAAAAATGTTCCGAATTGTGAGCTATGCTGTTTTCTGACTTTGTAGGCATACCCTCGTGTGTTAGAAACATGGAGATCAAAAGGGTTTCAACGTTGCTGTTGGTAATGGTTACCTGACGAATGTTGTTTACCAAGTCAGTTGCCAGACGCCGGCAACAAATCCATCCCCGGCAGCAAGAAGTTCAGAATATGGCAGATGCCTGATGGAGTATTTGTTGCACGTCTTTTTACAGCCTCCAGGAGGGTAATGTTCTGAGCGAGGTACAAGTTCCAGACTGGGAATCCAATTTGAATCTTATTTTATTTCAATTGTTGACAATTTTTAAAAAATTTCCTCCATAATAATTTTGTTTCTTATTCAAAAATACCTTCTTTTTTTTCTTTCTTTTTTTAACCAAAATAGCAATTTTTGTTTTCAGAGTCAAATTGTGAAAAAGAAAGAATAAAACAACAAAAATGTGTTCTTCTCTTTTCTTTTTAATCTCAGATTGACTTTCTATTGGTTGATTGGTTTTTATGGCATGTTAACCCATTGGGTTATTTTATGCTGAAGATGATTTGTTTTATTCAATCTTGATGTCTACTCAATTTTTTTAAAACTCATGTTTTTCTATTTAACCCATAGATGTGATCCTAACAGAGACTACCACTCCGGGTCACAGTGGACCTGCGAGTAATGGTAATGAAGGAGTACTCTACATTCCCCAAACCACCAGAACTGGAACCTCACTATCAGTTAGAGTTTAACGTCATACCCAGGACATGAAGACCATCAGCCACCACCTTCTAGCACATATATGATAAAAAGGGTTGGGGCTTGCCATAAGGGCAATAGGGTTGGGACAATCATATAGGTGCTAGGGCTTGACGTGACCAGCCGAATGATCAGAGACCTGACCGACCATCTAGTCTAAGTAAGGGCCAATGTGTTGCATGGACTGCTCAGCCACCAGGATTCTGTCTTTAAGCATCATGGGTTACCACCCATGGCCAAGAGGTGGCCCCATTTGGGGAGGGGTCTTACCCCTCTGCAGAGTTTTAGTTGGTGTATTCTAAAGCCCCAACCGACAGGGCTGGACTTTCTATTGTACCCACAGAATAGATGCAAATCTCTGTCTCACCCCATTAGGAGAGAACTGGTATATCTTGTTATCTGTTAACTTCCATTGACCCTTAGTGACCTCAAAGGTCAACGACCTCTCTCCCTGAGATTTACAAAAATGTTGGCCTCATCTTTACAAATTCTGTCTGTTAATTATTGTAACTGGTATAAAAAAAAAAACTATTCTCCTCTCCAACTTAATGGCAGTCCTGTTGACTGGGGCTTTAGAATACAACAACTGCACCTCTGCAGAGGGATAAAACCCCTGCCCCAATGCGGCCACCTGTTGGCCATGGGTTGTAACCTGTGATGCTTAAGGATGGAACCCCGGTGGCTGAGCAATCTATGACATGCAATGCTCCACTTTGGCCCTTAGACTAAACGGGTGGTCAGAGAGGCCAGTTGGTTGGTCACATTAAGCCCTAGCACCTATATGATTATCCCAGCCCTGTTGTCCTTATGGTAAGCCCAAATCCTTTTTATCATATATGTGTTAGAAGGCAGTGGCTGAGGATCTTAGTGTCCTGGGTATGACGTTAAACTCTATCTGATGAAGTTCCAGTTCTGGAGCTCTGAGGAATGTGGAGTACCCCTCCATTACTCCCAGGTCCACTCTGACTGGAGTGGTAGTACCTATTAGGGTCCCATCTATGGGTTAAATAGAAAAAATGTTTAAAAAATTTAGTTTAAAAATTTTTTATTAAGTACCCATCAAGAATTAATAAAACAAAAACGTCTTCGGCATAAAATAATCCAACAAGGGATGACATTCGTAAAATCTAACCAACAACAATAACTGAAACTTATTCTTATTTGGATTGCAAATCCAAATATTACATTTCTATATTTTTGCATAAGTGTGCTATTCTAAATAAGTACCAAAGTTTTTTGTGTTGTCAAAAAAAAAAAATTTTTTTTCAATCATTCAAGATTGCGGATTTTGATGTTTTGTTAATTTAAATCTTTGATATTTTTTGGAAAAAAAAAAGAAAAAAAGGCCAATGACTCCACAATAACAATTTAATATTTTATATAAAGACCAAAAAAAAATTTGTTTTCGTGGGTTAGAAATTCCTTGCTATACAAGGGACATATAAAGAAATAAATTCAAGATTTAAAATAAAATAAATTGAGGTTTATTGTTGTGTTATGTCAACATTAAAAGAAAAAAAAACAGTAAATACATTAGAAATGGGCAGTTTAACCAAAAAAACTGATTTTTCCAGTTTTATCTGCAAACCAGGAAATCCCACTGATTTTTTTTTTTTTTTTTTTACGAAACTGAAACTCTTCAGTGAAGTTCTATTACTACAGAGCAACCATAACATTTAAAAGATCCATTTTTAGGGGACTTCTTGAACAGAAATGAAGGAAATGTAAACAGTTTTCTCTTCCTATGTATTTCCGAAATGACGGTTTGAACACTCACTGAAAGGCCAACCTGATCAAATCAAAACATTAACTCAAACGTAAAAACCAAACTATAAATTAGTACTATTTGGACTATTGTCCTCATCTTTATTGTTATCTGTATAACGTTTCGGGTGATGTGTCCTCCCCTTCTTCAGGTTTTTCTTGTCAGACTCGAGAACCTTCTTGACTTTGCAAACCTTTTTGTCATAATCGGGAGCCATCACGGAACTTTGAACCCAACCTTTTATTCAGTCCATGGGGGTATCCTGTTTTCATTCCGCTAACCATAGCTGGGATACAGGTGTTAATCTGTGTTAATTATTATTCTATGTTACTGTTGCCCCTGACCAGGATTGAACCTGCAGCTTAGAGATAACTGTCACTTAGCACTGTCTTAACCTAACGCCTTTATCCACTATGCTATGTGTCCAAATGTTGTACAGATAACAATAAAGATGAGGACAATAGTCCAAATAATACCAAGATACCTCTTGTTAATTATTTATGTTTTATTTTCATACTCAGTTATCCTAAGGAAGGCCACTATAGAAAATGGGTTGCAAAATGATAAATGAATACTAAGAATGTTGCAAAAGATATATATTTATTTATTTGTTATAGGGTATAATACATTTAAGGTGCGATTGTTACCATTGGTTTCAAAACAGCATGTTAGCCGCTTATCTTTTATTCTTTCATGGGCACGTTGTCTTGACAATAAATGGCTAACACACTGCTTTCAAACCAATGGTAACAACTATATCTTAAATGTATTGTACCCTATAACAAATAAATACAGCTCTTACCCCCATAATTGAGCCATTATTTTCAATTCTCCAATGCTCGAAAAAAGCCTACTATAAATCTGTGTCTGTATGTGTAGAAAACAAAGTATTCCAAAAAGATAAATTTATTATAGATGGTGAAGTCATCATTACAATACGTTGGTTTATATTAAACCTTCATCAGGACAATAGAATGAAAACTAAAAAAAGATTTCCATCACTGTTTAGACAAATTTGTTCGTCCTGATGAAGGTTTAATATAAACCAGAATGTTTTAACGTCATTATCTATGATAAACTTATTTTAGAGTACTTTGTTTTTTCCATTCTCTACATACTGTCAGATTTATTCCCCCATTTCTGACCCATATATATATATTATATATATATATATATATATATATATATATATATTATTTGTGTGGGTCGAAAATTTAGAACACAAAGTACTCCAAAAAGATAAATTTACATATATATTATATAGGGTATATATAGTAAGGGAAGTAATGATAGGGTTTGTTAAGAGTTATTTCCCTTTAACTATTCAAATTATAGAAGGTGTGTCTTTTAAACGTTTAGTGATTGGCTCGAACCAGAATCAATTGGTGAAGGAAGAACGTTGTCTTACCACAATCGACTTTTTTTTTCTGTGACAGCGGCAAAAGCAAAAAATAAAAACAGACGAAATTTTTTTTTTTTTTTTTTCTTAGAGCAGGTCTGTCATGTTTTTTCACCAGTCAATCAGCCAGGTAAATGAGTGTAAAACAAAGGATTCATTTTTCCTTTGTTTCCGACTAAAAAGAAGAAAATGGCTTGAGGAATCATCCTCCTGCAGAAATATGCATGAAAAGTTGATAAGTAAGTATAAAACAAAAAAGAAATTGCCATTTGCAAGAAAAATGGAAATTTGGTATTTTTCCTTTTTTTCTTTTATGTAAAAAAAATGTTGAGAAAAAAACAGAAAGATACGATGAACTTTTAAATGTTTCTTAGATTTTTTTTTTAATCATCTGAGGCAGTCATGTCAAACTGAGTAGACCCCTAGGGTAGCATGGATTACGTCTGTCATGAGGGCCGCACATTTCAACTAAATCTTTAAATCCTTCTTCTACATTAACAGAACAAAATGATGATTGCTATCATTAATTTCTTTATCAACTAAAAGCCAATGAATACATATCTTTAAAAAAAAAACATTTTTATCAAAAAGAAAGGAAAAAGACTATTACTGACCAAGTACAAATAATAAAATGTACAAGTGTCACTGTCACTTTCAATTATAGCCATGTGTTAGTTGAAATCAGGAGAAGACAAGTGGAAAGACTCACTCCCTTTCATTGATTGAGTGAGAAACAATTCTGTTTATTAAAAACACTTTGCCCTAATGAAAATAACCATTTTCAACCAAGAATTTTTTGGAAAAACTTTAAAAAACCTGGTGTACTGTAAAAGTGCCGTATGAGAGTGCAGTCTGCGTGCGTGCTGCACCTGTGTTTACTGAAGGCTGCATGCAGCACATGTTTGACATGCCTGATCTAAGGAAAAGGCATCTGTATTTTGTTTCGTTGATTTTAAAAACTAATTCTTCTTTTTGAATGACCTAATTAAAAAAAAAATTGAACTTTTTTAATTTTCAAACAATTACCAAAATTCAGGGAATTGTCCAATTTTAATTAAATTTTCAGCACTATTCATCAAGGAATTTTATAATGAATAGCTTAATTATTAAAAGAAAACTTGAATGAATAGCTTATTTCATTAAAAAAAATTTAAAAAACTTGAAAAAAATGTTTTTTATCAGTTGAGATTCAACCTTTGAATAAAAAAAAACAATCCAGTCCTTAATTTTTACATTTCTAAAAAGTTCAAAACCAGAAGACCACATGCCTTCAAAAATCTCGACCTCTCATACACAAAATTTAATTTGTTGTAATCTCTTTCCCCAATAAAAAAGATATGACACTTGGCTTTAGGTAAATATTAGGGCAGACAAGGCTTTTTAACCGGTCTAGGAAGAGAAAAACTCAATTCAAATTTATTAAACTCTGATTAAAAATTAATCTTGTGTCACATCCTGCTCAAGTGGAGGTGTTGGGTAAATAAATATATTCATAAATAAAGAGTGCTCATTATCATTGATAGAGCATGTATATCTAAGAGTAGCATGCATATGAAGTCAACAGTGCTTGTTAACTTACAGTTTCTCGCCTATGCGATTTTCAAACCCAGTCCCTGCTACCCTAACTGTTCAATATCACTTACTTGTATATGAATGATCCGGGAACTAATTAACTATCAGAACAAATACAAATATATGAATAAAGCTTGAAAAGAAATGTTATTGCGTCGACATTACCATCAATAATATATATATATATATATATATATATATATATATATATTAATAATGAATTAGGCGAGAATACCTATTTAAATGTATGGCTAAACAAATCGAGAAAAATCAATCTCTGTATGTACATTTCGGCCTATTAGGCCTCATCAGCAGAGCTATAGATCGGAAGACCGCCCTGTGCGTGATTTGAATCCAATTAAGCACTTATTCTCCCAAAAATTGTCGGCAAAAAGCCATTCCAAACAAACCGTGTTTACAACTTATCATATCGTCGTGTAATAAAAGTCACTAGAAGAGGAATATTAACCTACTCTAAACAAATCGTAAAATCTAAGAAGTCCGTTTGGTGTAGGGGCTATGGTATCGGCCTGTCAGCTTGGCAGTCCGGTTTCAAATCACGCACAGGGCGATCTTCCGATCTATAGCTCTGCTGATGAGGCCTAATAGGCCGAAATGTACATACAGAGATTGATTTTTCTCGATTTGTTTAGCCATACATTTAAATAGGTATTCCCGCCTAATTCATTATTAATTTTCAAAATTAGGTACGACTCCAATTAAGCACTTATTCTCCCAAAAATTGTCGGCAAAAAGCCATTCCAAACAAACCATATATATATATATATATATGGTGGACTCTCCTATCATGAACAATTGATGAGGGTGAGTGATATGTTTCCTCCCATGTTGTACTTGCTATCAAGAAGACATTTTATGTTTCCTTGAGTGTGATAGCAGCCCAGCCTTGCTGCAAGCTATGAAGCCACACTGACAGATGAAATTTTATAAAGCGGGAGTCAGATATTTTTGTTTTAAAGTTAGACAAAGTTTCAGTCTATTTTCTTTAAAGCTCTTTAATCTAGCGAAACATGTCTTATGCCATTCTTTCCGATTTGATGCTAGATTTTCCCAAGCACTCAGGTTAATATTGAGGCGTTTCAAATTGTCCTTCAATTTGTCTTTATAGCATAAGAGTGGACATCCTATAGAACGCTTAGCATTTGGTAATTGTCCGTATAATATCTTCTTTGGAAGCCCACCTAAGCTGAACCTTTGCTAGTAAGGTTTCAATGCCTGCAATGTTACATTTTTTTAATATTGTACTTTTTTTCACTCTATCGTCCCATCTTATACTGCAAATATATATATAATAACAGATAAATATATTTTAGTTGTGGTATATATCTAATTGCATGTAAGCTTATCTGCTACCATTGGCTTGATGCTTGTTTAAACTGACCAATCTTCTGGCAGTAAAAGAAAAAATTGAAGAAATGTGGACAAAATGGATTGTGCGTTGTTGATTTGAAATTGTGTAACTATATGCACAGGTCATTTGGTTATTTTCATATATAAATATGTTAATGTGTATGTGCGGATGCATCTTTTGCATGCATATGTGTGCATGCACACATATAAACACAGATAAAATGTGCAGCAGCGTTCTCATACATATATATATACACGTAAAAATCTTTTGTGTTATCTAATATGCATGAGACCATAATGGGTACAAAAACTCCAAGTCATTGTAGACCAGGAAGTAATGAAAGGGTACTCCACCCTCCCTACAAACAATCAAAATATTTCAGTTAACATTTCAAAATTTTTATAATTTTTATATTGAAATAGATCACTAAGTAGGCCTGAGTCTATTCTAGTAGTGACCAGGTTTGAATTTGGAGTTTTTCTTCTCCTAGACTGGTTGCTTAAACAAGGTTAAAGAGCCCAGTCTGCCCTAATATTTACCCATAGCTGGAGGGAGAATAGTTGGATTCATACCTTTCCCAAGGGTATTAGCACTATGTTAACTGTGGCTTCGTCCAGGAATTGAACTCGGGTCGACGAGTCAGTTTCCTGTGACTCAAAGGTTGTGATGCATTTGATTCAGTCTTTTTGGACACCACACATCATATGAGAAATAAACTGGACATCCCCTTAAAGTCAGTCTCAAGAAACATAGAAAAGCTATCTCTAAAACCTTTTTTTTTTAAACTATGGACCCCCTTGATTCCTATTTTTTTTTTTATCCCCATAGCCATTTGATGTTTAAAAAACAATATTGTATTTTTATAATTAAATATTATTAGGAAACGTATAAAAAATTAAAATATTTTGTGTATTGTAAAAATATAACTAATTTATTTCACATAAACTTTAACAACTAACTAAATTTTATGAAAAATGAATTTTCACTTGTAAAATAAGTCATTAATAAACAAGGACATATTTATTAAAAAAAAGATACGACTTTAGTCTTATTTTATTCAATGTGAGCCTTGTAGTTAATGTTGCTCTGTTAGTTTTGCAATATTCAACTCCAACGTTATCAATGAAAATCAAAGATCACCTCTTTGTATAATAACAAGCTTTTCATAGTAAGTTAGTTATAGCAAATAGTTATAAGCTAGTAATAGTTAGTTATAGTAAATAGTTACAAGCTTTTGATGATAAGTTAGAGACATGACTGAAACCAGTTTCAGCAAAGTAAAATGAAAGAAAAGCAATAACGTACAATTGCGCTTTCAACCTCCCCTTCCACTAGTAGTAGTTAGTTATAGTAAATAGTTACAAGTTTGATTGTAAGTAGTTACAAGCTTTTGATAATAAGTTAGAGACATGACTGAAACCAGATTCAACAAAGTAAAATGAAAGAAAAGCCGTAACGTACAATTGCACTTTCACCCCTCTCTCTCCCAAGTAATTTTTTTATCAGTGTAATTACTTTCCCCCAAAAATTGTGTTTCTTTCCATCTTTAAATCTTGCTTGAAATATTTCATCACTTTGCAATTCAATAAGATTCTCCTGTAAATTGATATACCTACATTAGTAACATAACTTCTAAAGGAAGTGTTACTTTAGTAGGTCACTAAATCAAGCTTGCATATCATCGTGCAAGTTTTTAAAATGTTCAGTATACAATGCAACAAAGTTATCATTGTGCAGATCATTGCTAATTGATTAGGTGGAGGCACATGGTGTAATGGTTATCGTTATAGGAAATGGAAATGTTTTGGTTTACTTTTTGATCTGAATCTTGGATACAAATTTTGGATCCGAATCTTGGATCTAAATCTGAATGGCAACTTTAATTTTGGCAGTAGACAAAAAATATAGACCTTTCAATGTCAACTTTCAATTTTGGGTGCCAGGTGTGTGTGTGTATGGGGGTGGGGACTGAATGAAAAGAGTGCACAAAGTGTGAATTTCAATCTTTTTCACCTTTTGTAATGTTTGTAGTACAACTTTTCATTTATAATCATGATGGGAAAAATTTTTTTTTAAAATGTTCTCCTTTCAAACTTTATTTTTAAAATGACGTGTTCAAGTGTTGATAAATCTTTTACAACCATTTAGAATACACAACTGCACGTCAGGCACCGACTGTCAGCCCTGTTGGCTGGACCTTAGAATTACACGAATACACCGACTGCACCTCAGCCCTGCTGGACCTTTAGAATGCACCTCAGCCCTGTTGGCTGGACCTTTAGAATACACCGCACCTCAGCCCTGTTGGCTGGACCTTTAGAATACACCGACTGCACATCAGCCCTGTTGGCTGGACCTTTAGAATACACCGACTGCACATCAGCCCTGTTGGCTGGACCTTTAGAATACACGACTGGCCCTGTTGGCTGGACCTTTAGAATACACCGACTGCACCTCAGCCCTGTTGGCTGGACCTTTAGAATACACCGACTGCACATCAGCCCTGTTGGCTGGACCTTTAGAATACACCGACTGCACCTCAGCCCTGTTGGCTGGACCTTTAGAATACACGACTGCACAGCCCTGTTGCACTTTAGCACCGACTGCACTCAGCCCTGTTGGCTGGACCTTTAGAATACACGACTGCACCTCAGCCCTGTTGGCTGGACCTTTAGAATACACCGACTGCACATCAGCCCTGTTGGCTGGACCTTTAGAATACACCGACTGCACATCAGCCCTGTTGGCTGGACCTTTAGAATACACCGACTGCACATCAGCCCTGTTGGCTGACCTTTAGAATACACCGACTGCACATCAGCCCTGTTGGCTGGACCTTTAGAATACACCGACTGCACATCAGCCCTGTTGTGGTTGGACCGTTAGAATACACCGACTGCACATCAGCCCTGTTGGCTGGACCTTTAGAATACACCGACTGCACATCAGCCCTGTTGGCTGGACCTTTAGAATACACCGACTGCACATCAGCCCTGTTGGCTGGACCTTTAGAATACACCGACTGCACATCAGCCCTGTTGGCTGGACCTTTAGAATACACACCGACTGCACATCAGCCCTGTTGCTGGACCTTTAGAATACACCGACTGCACCTCAGCCCTGTTGGCTGGACCATTAGAATACACCGACTGCACATCAGCCCTGTTGGCTGGACCGTTAGAATACACCGACTGCACATCAGCCCTGTTGGCTGGACCGTTAGAATACACCGACTGCACAGCCCTGTTGGCTGGACCTTTAGAATACACCGACTGCACCTCAGCCCTGTTGGCTGGACCTTTAGAATACACCCTACTGCACATCAGCCCTGTTGCTGGACCGTTAGAATACACCGACTGCACATCAGCCCTGTTGGCTGGACCTTTAGAATAGAATACACCGACTGCACCTCAGCCCTGTTGGCTGGACCTTTAGAATACACCGACTGCACATCAGCCCTGTTGGCTGGACCGTTAGAATACACCGACTGCACGTCAGCCCTGTTGGCTGGACCTTTAGAATACACCGACTGCACCTCAGCCCTGTTGGCTAAAGCTTTAGAATAACACGACTGCACGTCAGCCCTGTTGGCTGGACCTTTAGAATACACTGACTGCACCTCAGCCCTGTTGGCTGGACCTTTAGAATACACTGACTGCACCTCAGCCCTGTTGCTGGACCTTAGAATACACGACTGCACCTCAGCCCTGTTGGCTGGACCTTTAGAATACACCGACTGCACATCCCTGTTGGCTGGACCTTTAGAATACACCGACTGCACGTCAGCCTGTTGACCTTTACTTAGGCTAGATGGGAATTCGGAAGACCTCCTCCGATCAATTTGCTGGTCACAACGAGCCCCAGCGCCTATATGATTGTCCCAACCCTATTGCCTTTATTGCAAGCCCAAACCCTTTTTTCATATATGTGCTAGAAGGCGGTGGCTGAGGGTCTTCATGTCCTGAGTATAACATTAAACTCTATCTGATGGTTAGGTTCCAGTTCTGGAGGTTTGGGGAATGTGAATTAAAGACAAAAGGTAATTTTAGAATTCAGACTTTATTCCTGGGTCATAGCTACCTTGTTGAGAGGAAAGTTCTTCCTGTCCAGTAATAGTGTTTTAAGGCCTGAGTCCAAAATAGCTGAGGAATTTTTTTCATGCTAGGAAGTGCACAGGCCCAGAAGGTTCTTCCTCATGGGAGTTATTTTTTGTTTTTTTTTTAATTTTATTTTCTTTCCAATTTTATTTTAATCTCCACAAAAGTTAACCCTTTTTGTCTCATACTGCTTTTATTTATAGAATCATAAACTTTAATTGAAGAAAATCATTGACACCAAATGATTCATCCCATAACCCATTCATTGTGAAATATTTAGGAAAACAAACATCTCTATATATAATGGAGAATCAGTCTCTATTTGTCTGTAACCAAAACTACATCACAGCTTATGTCACAGTACCCTCAGGAATTACATAACTTTATCAATGAGTATTTAATTTATAGTCAATATTATTACTACATAAAATAAAGAGAACACTGTATTATATATATATATATATATATATATATATATATATATATGCTCAGAATATAGTACGCAACAAAGGATGATTTTTGAAACAAGTTTTGATTAATACATGCCCAGTATTATTGATTTGAATATAGTTTGTTTTATTTTGATATATATTTAAAGTTATCTAACAAGAAAATTATTTACAAACAAGAAATCGTCATATAAACGTATAGACTACAATGATGGAGATTTGGTGTCTATAACTAAAACTATGTCACTGTTTATATCACAATACTCTCAGGAATTGCATAAGTTTATCAATGGGTATTTAATTTATAGTCAAAATCATTAATGATGTCTCTATGAAAATCTGAGTTAGATTTGCCTCAAAACAGCCCTTGTTATTAGAATATTTGCCTCTCATCCCACTTATGAGGGCATGACACAAGGACATTTTTATGTGGGCCCACCCACAAGCCAAAGCTCATGGGTGTTAGGTGGAAAAAATTGCATTGATCCCGTCGGCATTCCCCCTCAAGGGGTGTGCCTCAGGCGCTGGGCAATAAACCTAGCCCTGCCCCTTTAAATCAAAGGGGTAGGTATTGCCTAGGGGTATAGCCCCCTGGGATCGACGCTGTTAATTTAACACACCGGTCCAGTGACCGAAGCACACCGGACCCCCGCCCCAAAGGCCCGTGTTGTTAGTGCATTTAAAATCTAGCAATGTGTCTTATACATCACTAAGAAATAAAGGTTTACATAATATATGGTGTGGTGAATTTGCATACTGGTTTTAACATAACCGGGTTTAATAAATAATTACTTGGTCTTATTGATCTCTAATATCACTGTTTTATTCTCCAACATATCAAAATCAATCGTATGAATGATTTTATATAGAAACCAATTAAAATATAATTAAAATAAGTAATTTTTTTATATGGATTTTAATTTAATTTCATTAGTCTTTCTAATTTAATATATTTCATTACATTAAAACTTAAATACTTACACCTGACAGGGTGTGGATATTCTTGTTAGTAGACAATAATTTTCCTTTTTGCATTTTTACAAAATATCTTATCAATAATCATTGAAAAATGTGTTCGAACAATCATAGTTGACAGAATAATTAAGGACAAAAGTCTAAAATCACAGTCTATCTATATATTAATACTCTTGTTCCTTAATCTTCCTACTGTTATCATCTTGCAACACCCTTTGGTTAAAAATGAGACCGTCAAAATCATCCAAGATGAAATGCAAAATTGTAAATCCTGATTATCTAGTGTTGCTTATCCACCGAAATCTTATTTCTTATGAGATTCATCACCTCAGCTAAATAAGGGGACCATCCTGTTTTTATTATAAAAAAGAAACGGAAGAAAAAGGACATGCCACACAGAAAATATAATCTGAAAGAAAGAAAAATAGAGAGAAGGGAAAGGCAATAACACTAATCTGTTTCAATTGAACATAATGAAGAAAGGGAAAAGAAAGAAAATAAAGAGTGAAAGAGAGTTAAATCAAGATTATTACTTTTATATATTGAACTATTTGGCAATAGTTCTCAAGTAAACATATCAAACATTTTTAATAATTAAATGTGCTATGTCCACAGGTCCCACTAGTTTATTATAATTTTTCTTGAAGTCAGACTTTCTCTGCGGTTTTCAAGTTGAAATCCTAAAGATCTCAACCCCACAGCAACTGCTTTCTCATTGTACAAAAGGTGGATGGGGTTAATCAGAATAGCTTCATACCACCTCGATTGGTCACAAGGTCCAAAAAAAATACAAAATGTAACAGGTGTGAATTCTAAGTTTTCATTCTCTTAGATCGGTTGCCATAACAAGGTTAATGAAGAACCCCCCACACACATACACAATAAAATCCAACAAAAATAAATTAAGAGGTGAGAAGATATTTCAGATTTAATAAATTTATTCACAGTTTTTGGTAAAAACAAATTCAATATAAGATACAAAATGTAAAGAAAGTGAAAATACTTCCTTGAAAATATCTGCCAATTTTCAACAAAACATTCAAAGATAAAAAGAATAAACATTTGTTTTGTTTTTCTCTTTGGAACAATAACAGAAAATATTGAAGCAAAAAAGAACAGGATTTAAAAAAAAAATGCTAATACTTTTTTGATGTGCTTTAATAATTAATGTTGTGCAAATTGATTGGTTAAAAAATTTCAATCCTTCACTGCCCCCCCACACACATACATACACACCGTGCCAGTTGGATACAAGGACCAATAACGTGGGGGACTACGCACAAACCGAAGTTCATGTGTGGCCAGTGAAAAAATTGCAATCCAGGTTAAAAGCATGGGTAACCCGAAGTTGAATATATTTAGACCATATTTTTCCAATGCAGGTATCATTGGGGAACGGGAAAAGTTTTAATATTTTTAGACATCATTTTCCAATGCAGGTATCATTGGGGAACGAGAAAAGTTTTGTTTTTTTTTCTTTTATAATTTTTAGATCTTATTTTTCTGATGCCATTGGAAAAATAGTCTAAAAATGATTGGCTTCTGGTTACCCTTACTGCACTTTTAACCAAGACTTTCAAGGCAGCATAGACAATAACTTTATTTTAATGGTGCATTTTATCATTATATATGGTGCATTGTTAATATAGCATGTAAGACACTGATATAAGCAAGGCAAAAGTGGTCTGCAGCTGTAACATGGCAAGAAAGGTATCAGGGGTAAGGACCAGTACTCACTGAACAAATTCATAAAAACTGATGCCTTTTCAACAATTTATTAAAAAAAGAAATTGAACATAAAAACTCTTTTAGTTTTCATTTTTACTTTGTGAACTCCTGTCTTTACTTGATGAATGATCTTAGTAGGAACAGATTTAGTGACCATAATATATTTTCAATCCTTTATTTCATTTCTTTTGAAATTAGGATGTAGTCTAAAATTAAAGAATTTTAAAAAAATTAAGACATGGTCTAAAATCAAAGAATTTCCTTTGAAATTAGGATGAAGTTTAAAATTAAAGAATTTCTTTTGAAATTAGTATGTAATCTAAAATCAAAGAATTTCTTTTGAAATCAGGACGTGGTCTAAAATCAAACAATTGATCTGTGGATCATCACTAGGGAAGTAACTAATAATTTTTTTTTCTTTAAAAAAAAAAAAAGTAAAAAAACTAGTAGCTATTTTTCTGAACCTTTGAAATAACAGAAAAAATTTTGTTATTAACCAAATTATTTGATAGTATTGTGGCACTTGTTTATTTTTTTATGTTTGCTCTTCTGTAAGTTTAGAATCTGGCTCAACCCCTGCTTTGCAGTAAATAAAAAGGTATGAGACAAAAGCAGTTGAATGAAAAAAAAAAAAATGATACATTTAAAAATGCAAATTTGGGTAGCAATAGGGATTAGATATGAAAGATATGAAAAGCAAAGATTATTAGGAAAAAAGCAAAAAAAAAATTTTGAACATCAAGAGAATATTATCCTTAAATATTGTTCAGTAAAACATGATTTTTAGAGATTCAAATAATTATATTTCGGACTGTTGTCCTCATCATTATTGTGTATAAACACATTGTTCAGGCTACTGTAACCTTGGGCTTTGTTTTAGGTATTTTTAAAATTTATTATTTTATCTTCACACAATTCCCCATGAATTCAAATGCAGTTTCAGAGTTTAATCCTTACTGCTCACTCAAGGGCACTCCAAGCAGCACAAATGCCACCAGACTTATTGACAAAATTGTGATTAGATATAGAAAAATTAGATGGAAGAAGTTACTTATTAAAATAACTGAAATTAAAAAATATAAGGAATGTTATCACTTACCTAACCATTTTAATCTGAACAAGAAAATAAAATGAGAAGGTCTACAAAATGCAGTAATGGCATCTTATTACCTCTTGCTAAAACCATTCCACGAACACAAATCGTTAAAAAGTACATAGGTTTGAAAATTTAAATTAAACTGATTGAACAGATATTTAATGTTTTATAAAAATAAATAAATATAATTTTTTTAAAAATAAAACTATAAACAAGAAAATTAGATTAAATCATATGTAAGTTGGTGGAAAGCTAAAACATTTTTGAGATTTGTTAAAATATCTCCCAGACTTTTGAAGAAAGATTTCATTCTAATTTTTAATCTTTAAAATGAGAATGACTTTTCTGAAGTGTGAGTTTGATAGGAAAAAATATAATTTCCTTTTGTGAAGATGATGTTCAATTTTGTTTATTTTTGTTGTGAATATCCCTCTTTAGTCACTATTATAAAAAAAAAAAAAAGAGAACCTGTAGCATTGTTGTAGGCCGTGCAGCTAACAGGACACAAGCGGCATTCAACATAGGTAGTGGGTTCCAAAAAATAACATACAAATATGATAGGCCTAAAGTGTTGTTTATTTCTCGCTTGCCCAGTGTGGTATTTTCAGTGAAAGAGAGAAAGAATAGGTTAATCTTTTCTATCATAAATTCCATTCATTATCACTATCCCATAATGTACAAGACTAGTTAAAACAGCCCCCCCCCCCTCCAAAAAAAAGACATCTGTCCCTTTTGAGACACCTAGCTGAAAAAAGGATGAGCCCCCTTACTTCTGATTGTGGTGGGGGGAAGGGAAGTATCAGTTTCTGCTCTTCTGCAGAAAATTTGGGACTTCCGGTGCTTTTAGATCCATTATCCGCTAAAAACTTTGTCTTTTTTCTATTTTTTTTCTCTTTCCCCAGAAATTAGATCAGTTTTCTTTTTAATGTAAATTTTCTATAAACAGTTTATATTACAGATTCCTCCCCCACCCCCAAAAAACCCCTATGGTTTAGGAAGAGAAAAATTCTTTGCCTAATTTTCCATCGGGGAGGCAGTCAATAAATTAGCCACAATGTTGATTGCATATTTTTACACTTTAGTAGATGAAACAATAAATGTATGTCACCCTGTGAGCTGGGTTAAGAATATGTCAACTGCATCCCTCTGCAAAGGGTTGATTATACTGGGTATGGCACTAAACCATTTCCGGTGGTGAGGCTCCAGTTCTTCATGCAAAAAAAACCTCTTCCAACAAGAACAATACTTATCCATGATCTCTGCAATTTACATTTAAATAACAGTCAACTATATGCCTCATTAAAAAAGTGACAGCTAATACAATCATATATATATATATCATATATATAGAGAGAGGGACAGACAGAATATATATATATATATAGAGAGAGAGAGGGACAGACAGAATATATATATATATATATATATACTTTGCCACTAATTGTTTTATTTTCATAGTTTCCTCCGGACATACACCCATACATACATACATACATAACTGTCCTTTATATATGTATAGATAGATAGATAGATAGATAGATGAAAAAAAAGATATGCAAGACATGCGCTGGAGAGAGAGAGAGAGAGAAAAAAAAGAAAAATCAGGACTGATTACATTTTTCCTGATAAACTGATATGCAAATGAGCACATGCATTATGCAAATGAGCACATGCTGTAGAATGAGTATCAACAGTTTAGAAGACCATTTCTAATGTGACTTAATCATTAACTTAATCTGGAACAGGGCTGCACAATATTAGCCTTGTGTCAAACTAAGCTAAGATCTCACAATCAGATGATCAGTCGCCCAGCGAGGGAGTCTATCCCCTTTTCGCTAGATTTGAACTCATTTTGCCATGTTCATTTCCTCCTATAAAAAAACCATTACTCCACAAACACATCCTACATGTATGTGTACAGACTTCCATATTAAATAGACCTTATGTTACATTCTGCCTTAGTCAGAAGGTAAGTAAATATCAAATCAATATGTAATTCATACTTATACCACACAGATTGAGAATATATTGATTGCGACGTCTTGTCATACGAATGTCACTCCTTAGACATGTCATTGTCTGAAGGAGTATCTGTACATAAATGGTTAATATAGAGATATAGCTTTGTTCAACAGCTAAGTCCCTCTCTTGATTAAAAAAGTTGAGATCCAGCAACAAGCAGAAGCAAGATAGGCGGCAACAAATAAAACTGCAGACCAACAGGATGCGAGGAATGGTCATCTGCTGGATTTTTTTTTTCCAAGGAAATGTACCATCTTTATCAACATCTTTCTATATTGAACTGTTTATTTCAAAATATATATCATTATTATCTATTGAGAGAATTTTTTTTTTCTTAAGAGTCACGAAAAACAAAATATTTCCACTTTGAATTGTTTATTTATACATACATACTCCTGAATTTTTATCCTGTTTTTATTGGATATGACACTATCACATTTAGTGTCAAACTCTCCTGTATACAGGTGAAGGGTGTCAAATATAGCTCAGCTCTATTGGCATTCCCCTGTTGGGGCATCTCAAGTATAAGAAGTTGACCATAACCCTCCCCTTTCAGTGCAATTGGATAAGTTCTGTCTGAGGGAATGACCCCCTAAACCGGACCTACCTGGGAACCTTTTATTTTTTGTATCTGCTGTGATCTACCTGAGCCTAAAATGTTCGACAGATTAAAAGGTTTAAAAAGCTTTTTAACTTAAAATAGTTTTAGTATGATTATTTTTGTTTAGTAACTCAAAACAAGTTTCGAAAACTGATACCATTTTATACAATTCTATCATCGCTTGAATTTTTGTTTGAAATGACAAAACAGACAAGGAGACATTAAATATGATATACAAGACAGTTTTATAAATTACTTTTGTCAAAAAAGCAAAAACAACTATTTATTAATTTTATTTTTTAATTAAAATAAAAAAGCAGTAATATGAATTTTCTTAGAATTTGGCTTTGTAGAAAGGATATTTTTTTCTTTATAAAGGGTTGAATAATTACTCGTTGAATTTGTGGAACAAACAAAATGAACCAATAAACAAAAAATACTGAACACACTATGATTATATTTCAACTGGTCTCGTTCAAAAGATTTGTAAAGGTGAAATTGAAAAAAAATCAATCAATTCCAGTTGTTATTTTTCATCAGGGGTTATCAAAAGTATATTCATTTTTTTATTTTTTTTATTTCAAAGATTTTTACTGCAAAGATTATTTCTTATAAGACATCTAACAACAATATATGACTACACTATATTAGTATTATCATATCATGTGGTCCTCAATATTATTAGTATCATCATATCATATCATATGGTCCTCAATATTATTAAGATATATATTTTTTTACAATTGTTATATTGTCTCATAATAATATTGAAATTCTGGAAATTGAGGCATTATGTTAAACTGGGCCTCAAAGCCATTGATAAAATGGGGTTGGGTTGGGTTGGGGGTGAATACAACAACAATATCTGAGTGTTTTGTCCCTAGACAGTTCAGTTTCAGAATTTTAAGTGTGATGATTTGTCCCTTGAAATAAAACCCAGAAGTGGATGACCATTGATTGTCAATTATGATGATTTGAAATGCAAGGTACACAAGAATCTATCAGCACTTGAATAATCACTCATGTTGAATTTGTGGAACAAACAAAATGGTGGCCAAAAATGTTTATGGAAACAGTTTGTCAAACATTTCAGCTTATTAATATCAGTTAGAGCTTAATCCCAGCATGAAATCCAATATTTGAAACTTGTTAACATCTTAATATTCTAAATAGGATGGTTGGTTGGTTGGGTTTTACAGCATGTCAACCCATTGGATCATTTTATGCAAAAGACATTTCATTCATTCCTGATGTGTACTCGTTTTCTTTTAAAACACATTTTGTTCTATTTAACTCATAGATGGTACAGGTACTACCACTCTGGGTCAGAGTGGACCTGGGAATAATGGTGATGAAGGGACACTCCACATTCCCAGAGATCCAGAACTGGACCTAAGTTGGTATATATATATATATATATACTTTCAAAGAAAGAAAAACTTAACAAACCGTTATTTGGCTATAATAAATAGGTAATATATAGCCAATATAATAAATAATAAATAGATAGCCAAATGATGGTTTGTGAATTTTTTTTCTTTGAAAGTATAAATATTGCTCAGTATATAATTAATTTATTAGTTATTATACATTGAGCTCTCTTAGGGATTTATAAAAATCCTTGAATAAATCTATAAGTTTGCATCTACATGAGTATGCATTGGGTACAGAAGATATTGATGATCCCAAACAGAATACCAGTCAGTTGGATACTTTTACTTTATTATATATATATATATATATATATATATATATAATTTTGAGAGAAATACTTGCCTGAGCTGGACATATTTGCTTTCATTCAATATAAAAAAAATATTTTTAAATTGAAATATTTATGAATCATGACATTTTTTTCATTATGTAATGGAACTGACATACCTTGAACAACAGCCAAAAGTAGTTAACATTTGTATCACTATGAAAAATATGGGTTATCCTCCCCTGACAGAGCCCGGAAGTGGGTACTGGCAGGGGCAGAAATCTTCAGAACAGAAAAATTGTCGAAGAGGGCTAGGAAAACAGAACCAGACAGTAGCAGAGACGGTTGACAACTACAACGAACAACACAGACAGTACCCCGACTTTGGGTGAACATAGCAGCAGACCCAAAAACGAATGAGCCTACAACCAGAATTCTTTACCCCCACAAGAACTCTACAAAAAGATAAGTGTGTTCATGAATTGTTACCTTTATATATGTGTGACTTGAGACTGCTAAAGCATTAAGTTTTAGCAACCCTTCACACATTAAACCCCTTTTAAAATATACTATCCTTATCTTGTCCTTTATTCCTTTCTTATTACAGTAATTTTCTGTTATCACTAGATTTTATTTGTAGATAAAAGTACCAAGAAAACAATCAGCTGTTTCTTTTCTTTTTTTTTTGTGTTTTGTAGATGTATATTTATCTCTCAATTTTAATTTTTCCATTGTGCACTTTTAGCAAAAGGAGAGAAACATCACAAGTAACATAAAAAAAAAAAAAAAAAAAGAAAAAAAAGAAAAAAATCTGCCTAGAAATTTCAAATCAGTTGAAAATCTGGGTGGGGAATGGAGGGAAAAAATATTCAGACAAGAAAAATGTTTCTCCCTAAATGTCTGGTTAATTTCTCAGGAACAGATTAGAGTGGCGCCGACAAAACGGTAAAAGAGAGAAATGTGAATCTGGCAAGAATTCTCTGAATCAGAGACATACAAATATCTTTTGGCAACCTGCCTGGATAAAATCCACAATTTAGGCAAGTTTAATAAGAGAGACAGACAGACAGAGACAGAGCGAGAACAGAGAGAGAGAGAGAGAGAGAGAAGATAAGTGTTAACCAACATGGTTGGTGACGAGAAAAAAAAGCATATTCCTACCATCCTTAATATAAAATTTTCAAATGCCATCTTCTAATCAAATTTTAAGCTAACCGAAGACATATGTAAATTTAAATCAAGAAGAATGGTAAGGATAATTGTGGTGTGTGTGTGTTAAACATTTTTTTATCAGCAGCATGACATGGAAAAAAGAAAAAGAAAAGAAATTTGTTGGTAGCTGTCATAGAATATTAGGACATTGCTGACTGTATTTTTAAACATACTGAACACACTCTGACCATATTTCAACTGCTGCTCTCACTCAAAAAGTTTGTAAAGTTGAAATTGAAAAAAAAATCAATCAATTCCAGTTGTTGTTATTTTTTTATCAGGGATTATCAAAAGTATATTCATTTTTTTTTTAATTTTAAAGATTTTTTACTACAAAGATTATTTCTTTATAAGACATCTAACAACATATATGACTACACTATATTAGTATTATCATCATGTGGTCATCAATATTATTAAGATATATATTTTTTTACAATTGTTATATTGTCTCATAATAAATATTGAAATTCTGGAAATTTTGAGGCATTATGTTAAACTGGGCCTCAAAGCCATTGATAAAGTTTGAAGAATTCAGCAAGTAGGGGTGGGTTGGGAGGAATACAAAACAATATCTGAGTGTTTTGTCCCTAGACAGTTCAGTTTAGAATTTTAAGTGTGATGACTTGTCCCTTGAAATAAAACCCAGAAGTGGATGACCATTGATTGTCAATTATGAATGATTTGAAATGCAAGGTAGACAAGAATCTATCAGCACTTGAATAATTTCAGAAGAGCCAGGATCATCAAAAGAAGATACCATATGTAGAGCATTACATAAGCTTATAGTAATATTCAGAAATTCTTGAAAAGTTTCCCAGGAATTCTCTGTTGATTAAAAAAATGAAAATATCTTTTAATAAACCCCCCAATAAACAGAGATCTGCATGGAACTGACATATCTTTGAAGAATAGCCAAAATTTGCTATTAATATTTTGTATCATAAAATTCCCAATAAAACTTGGGGTTATATTTTTGATTTGTAGACAATTTGTAGTAATGGAACTGACATACCCTTGAACAATAGCCAATATTAGCTATTAGGTTTTGGGTAGGGGTTATTATTGGAAAGACTCAATAGAACTTGAGCCGTACATTTTGATTGTTGGACAACAATTCGTAATGGAACTGACTTACTTGAACAATAGCCTAGAGTCTAATACAACTAAGTTAATTCTGCATGGATTTTATCCAAAACTCAGCAGAAAAGTTTTTTTTTTAATAAAAAAAGATATTAGATTGTCAGGTAAATGAAAATGAAATAGAAGTAATTTTTTTTAAGCTAAAAGACCATTTTGGTTATTACCAATGGTTTGGGTATTATATTACCATGGTTATATTATTACCAATGGTTATATTATTAACCAATGGTTTGGTATTATTACCAATGGTTATTTATTCATGGTATTATATTAACATGGTTATATTACAAGGAAAATAGGAATATGAAACTATTAACACAGGGCGGGCCCCAAGAAATTTTACAAAAGACAAGACAATTTTCAGGCCCCTGCTGGATGGGCATTTGAGGACTTTAAAATTTCATGATACACCATTATCTTTATCAAAAAGATTTAAGATTTGACCTAACATGACATTTTTTCAATTTTTAGACTTAAATTTTGGTTAAATGTCATTTCCTTTTCCTTTTTTGTCTAATAAATATATCTAAAAAGCCTAAAGTATTTCTTATAAAAAGTCAAAAAGAAAAAAAAGAATTAACAATAAAAACTATGGAAAAAACATAACAAGAATTAGTAAAATTAATGCCTATTTCTAAATCTGTTAAAAGGTAATAAAAAACCACCAGTGGGTGGAAGGGAAATAAAATTGGGGGCAAATTTTCCAGGGGGTGGGGGACGAGTTAACTCTTGTAGTTCTATTAGATTTCAACTAAAAAAGAAAACCCAGAAATTTACAGAATATATATTTTCAAAACTGTTGGATCTGAAGAGAGAGAGAGAGAGAGAGAGAGAGAGAGAGATGTTTTTGTTAAAAAATCAAATGCCATCAAATTCAAAATGGTTCTTAATGATTTTGCTATCTTGTGACTTGATCTGAAAACTCTTTTTTGAGCAACTTTAAAAAATTTTCACAGCAAAGGAAAAAGAATTTTCATTATGGAATTGTGGTGATCATAAATTATTCGCTTTAAAAGATTCGTTATTGGCAATAAAAAAAAAAATAAAAAAGTTATCAACAACAAACAATAACAAGGAAATATATTATTACAAGAAAAGTCAAACGTCTCAACTCCTAGAATAATATATATATTTTTTTTTTTGAATAAACAAAATAATTTCAACAATTTAAAAATTTTAAATTTCCCAGATTCTTGCTTCAAAATGAGAGATTTTTAAACATAAGAAATCTTTTGAAAATAAAAGTTTTTTTTTTTTTTTTTTTTGGTTGATTATAAAATATATAAATTGTCCACTGATAAAATTGAATATATACACTAGCTGAAGTACCCATATATATATATATATATATATATATATTATATATATATATATATATATATATATATATATCCTATTATAATGGAGATTGTGTGTTTGTCTGTCTGTAACCGAAACTAAATCACTACTCAAGTCACAATACCTTAGTTATTGACGTCACATTCACCATGAATTTATTTTAATTTTAAACCTCAATTATTAATAAATTTGTTTTACATTATTAATACTGTTAACCATATCTACATATTAATAACATGCTATCATATTTTTATATATACAACAATAGCGGTTTACAGTGTGAATAGGAAGGCTAATTTGCATATTGATATTAAAATGTGATTTTAATAAATATGTGTTCAGTATTATTGATTTCAAACTGTTTGGTTTTATTTTAATGAATAAATAAACAAAAATCTCTTCAATGAATCTTAAATGAAATCCATTAACAAGAAGAAATAAATGTCATTTTATTCTTTACTTCCTATTTTAACTAAATACTTAAATTAGAAAATAACAAGGAAAGGCGAGAGTGTTGGAAGAGTAAGTTTCAGTTGTTCTATTTATCTATTATCACCCCCTCTGTTTCAAATCTTTTTATCTGCATTCTTATTTAGTTTCATTAGCCTTTCTAATTTAATACGATATTCTATTACATTAAAACTTAAATACTTGCACCCGGAGGGTGCATATATTTACTAGTATATATATATATATATAACTAAAAGAGATTTATCAAATAAAATATTTTTGTTTTGTCTGAATTATAATGCTTTTAGATTATTTTATATTTCTAGTTTGAAAAAAAAAAATACATTCTATATACCTTAAGTAAAAAAAAAAGAAAAGAAAACTAAATAAATTTGGTGGAGTGGCCTATTGTTGGTATCAGCTGGACAGCGAGGGAGTCTATCCCCTTTCCACTAGTGCTAAACCAGGGAGCTTGTTTTTGCTGATGTGGAGCGCCACACCTACCATTAACTCCCCATTTAACTGCACAGATCAGATTACCCAATCTGTGCTACTCATACATTGAGTTGGCGGGTGCCAGTATCAAATCTGAAAACTTGCGGTTCCTAGATGGGTGCTCTACCAACTGAGCTAAACCAGTAATGTATAATTTTATGATATAATTATTTTATATCTCAACTTTGAAAAAAAAACTGACGACCAATAAACTTTAAATTAGTAAAATTCTTTAATGAAATGTGAAGAATTATTTTAATTTTTTTGAAGTTTGGAAATTTAAATTCGATGCAATAGTTATGTCTAAGTTCCCTCCTATTTACTCGTAACTGTGCAAGGGAAGATTGGATTCATGCCTTATCCTTAATTAGATCTAAAATCTTTCAATATTGCCAGAATCTATATTATAATGATCCAGTAAAAATGGCACATTGTAGTGAGGTTTATGTTAGAGCAATAATGTTAAAATGCTTTTAGAAAATAAAAGCAATTTTTAACTTAATAGTGTGTGGTTTGCATTAGTGCTCACTTTGGTCATTATAATTTCTGAAGGGAGATAACTATAAAATGCTAATTATAAAGTACTTCCCATTACTTATATTCAATTACGATATAAATTCTAATAAAATCTTGAACTTAATAGCTGCAAGAGGTGGCCTTTAAGTAAGTACTAAAACTAATAATACAGATATGTTTATGACATTTTTTCAAAAATAAAGTTTTGAATACTTCTTGATATTTAAAAAAGGAAACTTCAAACAGGTTGTTCACTATTGCATGCAAGTTATGATAAAAATATCCAATGAGTTTATATATCACTTCTACACAGTATCCTATCACAAGCAGCATCTAAAAAAAAATGGCTACACAAATAAAAACAGCCGTGAAAAGAGCTTTACAACAAAAGATTGTATCCTTCTGTTTCTATATTTTGACCCAATAAATATTTTAGAAGAAATAAGTTAATATCAAATCGCAGCATATCAAAATGTATATTTCTAAACAGGATATCAAATAACAAAAAAAAAAAAGATAAAATTATATCAAATGTTACTCTCCAACCAACCAATTTTTTTTTCATTAATATCAAAACATTGTATCATATAACGTTCAATGAGAAAGAACAATAAACAACCTTTCATATATATATATATATATATATAATATATATAGTATATATAGAGGGAGAGAGAGGAGAGAGAGAGAGAGATAGAGAGAGAGAGAGAGAGAGAGAGAGATAGAGAGAGTAAATTTCATATCTTCCATTCATAAATCCATATAGAACCTTTCAGAGAAAGAGGTAGTGAATAGAATCTTCCATATAGAATTTCATATCTTCCATTCATAAATCCATATAGAAACCTTCAGAGAAAGAGGTAGTGAATAGAATCTTCCATATAGAATTTCATATCTTCCATTCATAAATCCATATAGAACCTTTCAGAGAAAGAGGTAGTGAATAGAATCTTCCATATAGAATTTCATATCTTCCATTCATAAATCTATTATAGAACCTTTCAGAGAAAGAGGTAGTGAATAGAAGCTTCCATATAGATTTATATCTTCCATTCATAAATCCATATAGAACCTTTCAGAGAAAGAGGTAGTGAATAGAATCTTCCATATAGAATTTCATATCTTCCATTCATAAATCCATATAGAACCTTTCAGAAGAGGTAGTGAATGAATCTTCCATATAGAATATCTGTATAGTGAATAGAATCTTCCATATAGATTTCATATCTTCCATTCATAAATCCATATAGAACCTTTCAGAGAAAGAGGTAGTGAATAGAATCTTCCATATAGAATTTCATATCTTCCATTCATAAATCCATATAGAACCTTTCAGAGAAAGAGGTAGTGAATAGAATTCCATATAGAATTTCATATCTTCCATTCATAAATCCATATAGAACCTTTCAGAGAAAGAGGTAGTGAATAGAATCTTCCATATAGAATTTCATATCTTCCATTTATAAATCCATATAGAACCTTTCAGAGAAAGAGGTAGTGAATAGAATCTTCCATATAGAATTTCATATCTTCCATTCATAAATCCATATAGAACTTTCAGAGAAGAGGTAGTGAATAGAACTTCCATATAGAATTTTATATCTTCCATTCATAATCCATATAGAACCTTTCAGAGAAAGAGGTAGTGAATAGAAGCTTCCATATAGAATTTTATATCTTCCATTCATAAATCCATATAGAACTTTCAGAGAAAGAGGTGTGAATAGAAGCTTCCATATAGAATTCATATAGATATTACATATAGAACCTTTCGAAAGAGGTAGTGAATAGAATCTTCCATATAGAATTTCATATCTTCCATTCATAAATCCATATAGAACCTTTCAGAGAAAAGAGGTAGTGAATAGAAGCTTCCATATAGATTTTCATATCTTCCATTCATAAATCCACATAGAACCTTTCAGAGAAAGAGGTAGTGAATAGAAGCTTCCATATAGAATTTCATATCTTCCATTCATAAATCCATATAGAACCTTTCAGAGAGAGGTAGTGAATAGAAGCTTCCATATAGAATTTCATATCTTCCATTCATAATCCATATAGAACCTTTCAGAGAAGAGGTAGTGAATAGAAGCTTCATATAGAATTTCATATCTTCCATTCATAAATCCATATAGACCTTTCAGAGAAAGAGGTAGTGAATAGAAGCTTCCATATAGAATTTCATATCTTCCATTCATAAATCCACATAGAACCTTTCAGAGAAAGAGATAGTGCATAGAAGCAATAAAACAAAATCATATGTCTTCCATTCAATAAATCCTCCATTCATAAATCCATATAGAACCTTTCAGAGAGAGGTAGTGAATAGAAGCTTCCATATAGAATTTCATATCTTCCATTCATAAATCCACATAGAACCTTTCAGAAAGAGGTAGTGAATAGAATCTTCCATATAGAATTTCTATATCTTCCATTCATAAATCCATATAGAACCTTTCAGAGAAAGAGGTAGTGAATAGAAGCTTCCATATAGAATTTTAATATCTTCCATTCATAAATCCATATAGAACCTTTCAGAGAAAGAGGTAGTGAATAGAAGCTTCCATATAGAATTTCAAATCTTCCATTCATAAATCCATATAGAACCTTTCAGAGAAAAGGTAGTGAATAGAAGCTTCCATATAGAATTTCATATCTTCCATTTATAAATCCATATAGAACCTTTCAGAGAAAGAGGTAGTGAATAGAATCTTCCATATAGAATTTCATATCTTCCATTCATAAATCCATATAGAACCTTTCAGAGAAAGAGGTAGTGAATAGAAGCTTCCATATAGAATTTCATATCTTCCATTCATAAATCCACATAGAACCTTTCAGAGAAAGAGATAGTGAATAGAAGCAATAAAACAAAATCATATGTCTTCCATTCATAAATCCTCCATTCATAAATCCATATAGAACCTTTCAGAGAGAGGTAGTGAATAGAAGCTTCCATATGATTTCATATCTTCCATTCATAATCCACATAGAACCTTTCAGAAAGAGGTAGTGAATAGAATCTTCAATATAGAATTTCATATCTTCCATTCATAAATCCATATAGAACCTTTCAGAGAAAGAGGGTAGTGAATAGAACTTCCATAGAATTTCTATACTTCCATTCATAAATCCATATAGAACCTTTCAGAGAAAGAGGTAGTGAATAGAAGCTTCCATATAGAATTTCATATCTTCCATTCATAATCCATATAGAACCTTTCAGAGAAAAGAGGTAGTGAATAGAAATCTTCCATATAGAATTTCATATCTCCATTTATAAATCCATATAGAACCTTCAGAGAAAGAGGTAGTGAATAGAATTCTTCCATATAGAATTTCATATCTTTCCATTCATAAATCCATATAGAACCTTTCAGGAAAGAGGTAGTGAATAGAAGCTTCCATATAGAATTTCATATCTTCCATTCATTAAATCCACATAGAACCTTTCAGAGGAAAAGATAGTGAATAGAAGCAATAAAACAAAATCATATGTCTTCATTCTTATTGAAATTGCAATGTTTTTGTAAATAAAACATGAAATCATAATAAATATCATTTGGGGGATTTTGCTTTCTTCTAATAGTTTAATTTTTTTTTTAATCCAAGAGTCTGCATAATGATGTGATGAGAAGCTCTAAAGAAATTCCTCAAAGTTGTACGAACAACAAAAGTTTATTGATAAGTAAATGTAGACTAAATTGCTTCAGTGCAAGTCTAAAAAAAAAAAAAATGCTTAGTAAACAAAAGAGTATTGTAAGCTCTCAACGTCTTCCAGACTCCAACCATTGATTGATTGGTAAGATGTACCGATTGATTGCCTCTAGTTGATAATAAGTAGTTTGTCTGATGGTAAGAATACCATTGCAGGGTTGCTACTTTTTTTTTCTTTCTTTTTTTTTAATACCAAATTCGATGAAATACACCAAAAAAAAAAAGAAAAGAAAAAAGCCCATTGATAACCAAAGGAGACAATTTGTCTTTGTAAAAATGGTTTGTACACACTAGAAAAACCTTTACCGGTATCATAGATTGGTGTAGCTTCATTTTCTTTTTCTCAAATTCCATCAATGTGATTGGTTTCTCATTGATAAAGAATTACAGAATGTATGTCATGTGATATTTGACTTGGAAGAACTAATGTCGTGTTAAAGCAGTTTTTGTGCTGAGGCAAATATAGATTATCGGTGAAAGAAAGGAATTAATTATAATGATTAATCTTTACTTTTGTCTGGGATTCTTGTCTTAATAATGGAAATAATAAATAACCCTAAAAAAAAAATGAATAAAAAAAAAAAAGATTTACATAAAACTCACATAAAACTTTTAATTTGCCTGAATGAAATTTCAATGTTTAAATCTTTGTAAAAAAAAGAATGGCACTGGGTATCCTTATCACGTAGGGGTTCTTGCCAATGACACAGGGAGTTTCACCAACAGTATAGGGGTCCTGTTAATGGCACTGGGGGTCTTGTTAATGGTAAGGGGTCTTGCCAATGGCACAAGGGATCCCGTCAAACAGCATATGTCAATGGTGCATAGGGGTACTATCAATGGCACTCGGGATCCTTTGACAACTAGTTTGTATAACTAAACCCGCTTCTTGTTTTTGATATTTTATTAAACATGTTTCAATTGATATTTTTTTCAGTCTTCATCAGGTGTAAAAATCTGTGAGGGAACCCCGTCCCTACTTCTGAATATTGTGTTAACAAAATCAAGATTAATTAAAGTTACATTGTTCAAACAATTTGGGGATATTAATTTGAATTTTAATTATTCATAAAGGCAAAAGTGAAATAAAATTACAAAGGCCAAAAATGAAAATTTTATAGAAACAATTAAAAACAAATTTTTTCTTTTTTTGTTAGAAAAAAAAAAAGGTTCTTTTTCTGTATTTATTTGAATTTTATTGACTATATTAACTTCAGAAGGTGGAGAGAAAAAAAATTCAATATGATTCACGGTTTGAATTACAAAAATCTGCAACTTTTAGTTTATTGATATTCTTTATCTAACCCCACCCCAACCCCCACACACAAAAAAAAAACAATGCCAAAAAATGTTGTGGGGAGTAACAACAACAACAAAATCGTTAGATTATGAAATGTGAATATATAACCCATGACCCATGAGTTGAAGAATTTAAGAGCCAAGAAAATAACACTGTTAAATATTTTAACTCAAAATTTCATACAAAGAAGAAAGCACAAGAATATCAAGATTACCATTTTAAGGAGGTATGAATGGATCTGATACGACAAAGTCAAGAATTTCAAAAAGATTGCATCGTTATCACAGTAAAACCTACTGAAGAGAATGAGAAAAGGTGATGCTTATCTTTAAGAATTAAACAAATATTTAAGATGTTTTTTTGTTTTCATTCGTATGAAGATTGGCTGGAATAATCATTTTAAAATAATCTTTCTGTGTTTTGAGAACATTTAAACAAAAAGCACAGAAATATAACATTTTAAAAGTGAAACAAAAATATCCCTTCCCTCGTTATCAAAAAGACAAGTATCAAATTTGTTTTTTAGTGATCATAAAATCACACAGCAAAGAACAGAAATGAATATCATTTTGTAATGGAACTGACATACCTTGAACAACAGCCAATTGTTTGCTTTAAAAAGAGAAAAATTAATTTTCCCTTCTGAAAAAATGTTCAATACTTTTGAACATTATCACAGGTTTTCTGTATATTTGATCTGAATTTTCAAATTCAAGAGTCGAGTTATTCATATAAAAATTGTATACAATGAAGAATGAAAAAAGGTTCCATAGATTTATTAAGAATGTGAGGAATTGAACTTCCATTTCAACAATTCACAAGTGATTATTTGCTATTGCAATACAATTAGCAAAGAGGAAAATTTTCACACAAAAGAAAAGGACCTTTTAGATTTTCCAATTCTTTAGAACTGCATACGATTAGCCATGGAGAACAAATTTTCACACGAGGAGAAAGGACCTTTTTATATTTACTTCTTTAAACTGCCGTACGATTAGCAAAAGGAGAGAAATTTTACACAAAGAGAGAAAGGACCTTTTAGATTTTCCAATTCTTTAGAACTGCCTTATCTGGAAATTTTAGAGTTGATTGCACAAAGGGAAGCAGTAGAATTTGGAATGACAGAAAATGACTTTTTTTGGTTAAAATCCCCCACCAGTTTTCATGTTTAGCTGACATATTTTCTATATCCAACAAAATGTCATCTTCTTAGATAAATATATAAGATTTGAATCTATATAAATTGGAGGGCAACAGGAAAAACAAAAAAGAAATAGACCATAAAAGAACTTTATTAAATTAACCCATGAAATTCTTTTAGAAATGAAAACAAAAAACAAAAGGTTACTTTTCCCCCACATATCTACCTGCATAATTACGAAAGATGAATAGAAGCCTGGGCAATATTTTTCAGACACTTAGTGGAAAAATTATAGATAATTATCTACCCCTTCCACCAAGAGGGAAATCACCAATATATACGATATTGGTGCCTAAATTGAATTCTAGAAAAAGTCATACTAAATGTGTTTGGAGTAGTCAACAGCAAGACATTTTCTAGAGCTCCCTATACCTTCAAACACTCAGCAGATAAGTCTAGTTGCAAATGCATTAAGTTGCAACGTTTTGTACCTTTTTGAATATATGTTGTTTTTTTTTTAATCTTCAATTGTTGTTATCGTCTTCTTCATCCAATTTAATTGCCTGTAATCTGGGAATTATATGAGTCCCGAAAACATCATAACACTCTGGAAAAAAAAAAAAAAAATCCTAAACAATTCTTGTTTGTCCCAGATCTTTAATGGTGAATTAACTATGTGATTCAAGAATCCTTAATACATGAGCAAGGTTTTTACTTTCCTAAATTTTTTTTTAAGTTTTCTTTACTTTTGCCAAAAACTTAGCAGCAATCTTTCCCGCGCATGACAAATTTTAAGATTTCCCAAAAAAAATTTGTTTGTAGAAAAAAAAATGCAACACAAATTTCTATTTGTATATTGAATATGTTTTGAATATTATGAAATAAATAGAAAAAAAGTTACTGAGAAAAAAAGTTACTGCAGTCAGCCATTAACTGTTTTTCCCTGTTGAAAAAATTTTCTATTTAATTTCATAATATTCAAAAACATATTCAATATACAAATAGAAAAATTTGTGTTTGGCATGTTTTTTTCTACAAACCAAATTTTTTTTGAAAATTCTTAAATTTGTCATGCGTGGAAAGAATTGCTGCTAAGTTTTGGCAAAAGTAAAGAAAACTTAAAGAACGAAATTTAGGAAAGTAAAAAAACCTTGCTCAAATGTATTAAGGATTCTTGAATCACATAAGTTATCACCATTAAAGATCTGGGACAAACAAGAATTTGTTTTGCGATTTTTTTTTTTTTCAGAGTGTATGATGTTTGCGGGACCTCCATATAATTTTCCCAGATACAGGCAATTAAATTTGGATGAAGAAGACGATAACAAAATGAAAGATTAAAAAAACAACATATATTCCAAAGGTACAAAACGTTGCAAATTAATGGCATTTGCAACTAGAACTTATCCTGCTGAAGTGTTTGAAGGTATAGGAGCCTCTAGAAATGTTTTGCTGTTGACTACTCAAACACTATTTAACTTTTTCCTAGAATTCAATTTAGGCACCAATATTCGTAAATGGTTGATTTGCCCTCTGGTGGAGGGTAGAATAAATTTATCTATATTTGTCCACTAAGTGGTCTTGAATAATCTGCCAGGACGCTTCTAGTCATCTTCGTAATTATGCAGGTAGATATTTGGGGGAAAAAGTAACCTTTTGTTTTGTTTTTCAAATTCCTAAAAAGAAATTCATGGGTTAATTTGAATAATTCCTTTATGGTCTATTTCCTTATTGTTTTTTTCCTGTGGCCCGTAACCAACTTTATAGTTCAAACTTATATATTATCTAAGAAGATGACATTTTGTTGGATATAGAAAATATGTCAGCCTAAACATGAAAAACCTGGTGGGGATTTAACCAAAAAAAGTCATTTTCTGTCCATCCAAATTCTACTGCTTCCTCTTTGTGCAATTCAACATCTAAAATTCCAGATAAGGCAGTTCTAAAGAATGGAGAAATCTAAAAGGTCTTCTCTCTTGTGTGAAAAATTTATCCTCTTTGCTAATCGTACGCAGTTTTTAAAGAATTGGAAAATCTAAAAAGGTCCTTCCCTCGTGTGAAAATTTGTTCTCCATGCTAAATCGTATGCAGTTCTAAAGAATTGGAAAATCTAAAAGGTCCTTTTTCTCTTGTGTGAAAATTTATCCTCTTTTGCTAATTGTATGCAATAGCAAATTTAATCACTTGTGAATTGTTGAAAATGGAAGTTCATTCTCACTTCTCTATTATAAAATGTCTATGGAACCTTTTTTCATTCTTCCAGTTTATACAATTTTTTATATGAAAATAACTCTGAACTTTCTTTTGAATTTGAAAATCAGATCAAATATACAGAAAACCTGTGATAATTGTTCAAGTATTGAACATTTTCAGAAGGGAAAATTAATTTTTTTTTTTTTTCTTTTTTAAAGCCAAACAATTGGCTGTTGTTCAGGTATGTCAGTTCCATTACAATGTATTCATTTCGTTCTTTGCTGTGTGATTTTATGATCACTAAAAACAAATTGATACTGTCTTTTTTGATAACGAGGGAAGGGGATATTTTTTTGTTTCACTTTTAAAGATGTTATATTTCTGTGGCTTTTTGTTTAAATGTCTCAAACACAGAAAGAGAATTATTAAAATGATTATTCCAGCCAATTCTTCATACCGAATGAAAAAACAAAAAACATCTTAATATTTGTTTAATTCTTAAGGAGTAAGCATCAACCTTTTTCTCATTCTCTTCAGTAGGTTTACTGTGATAACGATGCAATCTTTTTTGAAATTCTTGACTTTGTCGTATCAGATCCATCATATTCTTCTCTTTAAAATGGTAATCTTGATATTCTTGGTGCTTTCTTCTTTGTATGAAACTTTTTGAGTTAAAATATTTAACAGTGTTATTTTCTTGGCTCTTAAATTCTTCACTCATGGTCATGGGTTTAATATATTCACATTTCATAATCTTAACGATTTGTGTTGTTGTTGTTACTCCCACAACATTTTTTTTGCATTGTTTTTTTTTGTGTGTGGGGTGGGGGGGGGTTAGATAAGAATATCAATAAACAATTATTGAAGTTGCAGATTTTTTTGTATTTCAACCCGTGAATCATATTGAATTTTTTTTCTCTCACCTTCTGAAGTTAATATAGTCAAATAAATTCAAATAAATACAGAAAAGTAACCTTTTTTTTTTTTCTAACAAAAAGAAAAAAATTTGTTTTTAATTGTTTCTATAAAATTTTCATTTTTGGCCTTTGTAATTTTATTTTCACTTTGCTCTTTATGAATAATTAAATTCAATTAAATAACATCCCAAAATTGTTTGAACAATGTAACTTTTAATTTTTTTAGTAATCTTGATTTTTGTTTAACCACAATATTTAGAGTAGGCGAGGGGGTTCCCTCACAGATTTTACCCTGATGAAGACTGAAAAAATTAATCAAATTGAAACATGTTAAATAAAATATCAAAAACAAGAAGCGGTTTAGTTTAGTACATAACTAGTTGTCAAAGGATCCCGAGTGCCATTGATAGTACCCCCTATGCACCATTGACATATGCTGTTGACGGGGATCCCTTGTGCAATTGGCAAGACCCCTGTACCCATTAACAGACCCCCAGTGCCATTAACAGACCCCCTATACTGTTGGTGAAACTCCCTGGTGTCATTGGCAAGAACCCCTACGTGATTAAGGATACCAGTGGCCATTTTTTTTTTACAAAGATTAAACATTGAAATTTCATTCGTGCAAATTAAAAGTTTTATGTGAGTTTTATGTAAATCTTTTTTTTTTTTTATTCATTTTTTTTAGGGTTATTTATTATTTCCATTATAAAGACAAGAAATCCAGACAAAAGTAAAGATTAATCATTATAATTAATTGCCTTTCTTTCACCGATAATCTAATATTTGCCTCAAGCACAAAAACTGCTTTAACACGACTTATTAGTTCTTTCCAAGTCAATTTATCACATGACATACATTCTGTAATCTTTATCAATGAGAAACCAATCACATTGATGATTGAGAAAAGAAAATGAAGCTACACAATCTATGATACGTAAAGGTTTTTCTAGTGTGTACAAACCATTTTTACAAAGACAAATTTGTCTCCTTTGGTTTTCAATGGGCTTCTTTTCTTTTCTTTTTTTTTTGGTGTATTTCATCGAATTTTGGTATTAAAAAAAAGAAAAGAAAAAAAAAGTGCAAACCTGCAAATGGTATTCTTACCATCAGACAAACTACTATTATCAACTAGAGCAATCAATCGGTACCATCTTTACCAATCAATCAATGGTTGGAAGTCTGGAAGAACGTTGAGAGCTACAAATACTCTTTTGTTTACTAAGCATTTTTTTTTTTTTTAGACTTGCACTGAAGCAATTTAGTCTACATTTACTTATCAATAACTTTTGTTGTTCGTACAACTTGAGGAATTTCTTTAGAGCTCTCATCAATCATTATGCAGACTCTTGGATTAAAAAAAATTAAACTATTAGAAGAAAAGCAATCCCCCAAAATGATATTTATTTATGATTTCATGTTTTTATTTACAAAAACATTGCAATTTCAATAAGAATGAAGACATATGATTTTGTTTTATTGCTTCTATTCACTATTCTTTCTCTGAAAAGGTTCTATGTGATTTATGAATGGAAGATATGAAAAATTCTATATGGAAGCTTCTATTCACTACCTCTTCTCCTGAAAGGTTCTTATGGATTTAATGAATGGACAGATATGAAATTACATATGGAGATGTCCTAATTCACTACTCTTTCTCTGAAAGGTCATAATGGATTTAATAAATGGAAGAGATATGAAATTCCTATATGGAGATCTATTCACTAAACCTTCTTTCTCTGAAAGGGTTTCTAATTGGATTTATGAAATGGAAGATATGAATATTCTATGATGAAGCCTTCTATTCACTAACCTCTGTTCTCTTCTGAAAGGTTCTTATGGATTATGATGGAAGATATATAGAAATTCTTATATGGAGAGATCTATTCCACTACCTCTTTCTCTGAAAAGGTTCTATATGGATTATGAATGGAAGATATGAAATTCTATAGTGGAAGATTGCTATTCACTACCTCTTCTGTGAAGTTCTTATGTGGATTTATGAAGGAAGATATGAATTCATATGGAAGCTTCTATTCACTACCTCTCTCTGAAAGGTTCTATTATGGATTTATGAAATGGAGGATTTATGAATGGAAGCATATGATTTTGTTTTAATTGCTTCTATCACTACTCTTTCTCCTGAAAGGTTTCTATGTGGATTTATGAAATGGGAAAGATTGAAATTCTATATGGAGAGCTTCTATTCACTAACTTTTTCTCTGAAAGGTTCTATATGATTTATGATGGAAGATATGAAATTCTATAGTGGGAAGATTCGTATTCCTTACTCGTCTTTCTCTGAAAGGTTCTATAATGGATTTATAAATGGAAGATATGAAATTCTATATGGAAGCTTCGGTATTCACTACCTTTCTGTTCTCTGAAAGGTTCTATATGGATTTATGAATGGAAGAATATGAAATTCTATTGGAAGCTTACTATTCACCTACCTCTTTCTCTGAAAGGTTCTAATATGGATTTATGAATGGAAGTATATAAAATTCTTATGAAGCTTCTAATTCACTACCTCTTTCTCTGAGAAGGTTCTATAATGGATTTATAATGGAAAGATATAGACAATTCCTATATGGAAGATTCTATTCACTACCTCTTTCTGAAAGGTTCTATGTGGATTTAGAATGGAAAGATATGATTCTATATGGAAGCTTCTATTCACTACCTCTCTCTGAAGGTTTCTGATATGAGAATTTATGAATGGAGGATTTAATGAAATGGAAGAATATGATTTTGTTTATTGCTTACTATGACTATCTATTCTCTGAAAGGTTCTATGTGGATTTATAATGGAAGATATTGAAATTCTATATGGAGCTTCTATTCACTAACCTCTTCTCTGAAAGGTTCTATATGGATTTTTGATGAATGGAAGAATATGAAATGTCTATTGGTAAGCTTCTATTCACTACCTCTTTCTCTTTGATAGTTCTTATATGGATTTATGAAATGGAAGATATGAATTTATATTGGAAGCTTCTATTCCACTAACCTCCTCTGCTGAAAAGGTTCTATACGTGGATTTATGAATGGAAGATATGAAAGTCTAATATGACAGCTTCTAAAATTCACTACTCTTTCTCTGAAAGGTTCTATGTGGATTTATGAAATGGAAGTTGGAAATCTATAATGGAAGCTTCTATTCACTACCTCTTTCTCTGAAAGGTTCTATACTGGATTTAATGAATGGAAGATATGAAATTCTATAGGAAGATTCTATTCACTAACCTCTTTCTGAAAGTTCTATATGTTATTTATGAATGGAATGATATGAAATTCTATATGGAAGCCTTCTATTACACTACCCTTCTTTCTCTGAAAGGTTCTATCATGGATCTGAATAATGGAAGATATATAAAATTCTATATGGGAAGCTTCTATTTCACTAACCTCTTTCTCTGAAGGTTTCTATATGGGATTTATGATGGAAGATATAATCTAATATGGAAGTTCTAATTTTTTTTTTTCACTACCCTTTCTCTGAAAAGGTTCTATCTAGATTAAATGAATGGAAGATATGAGAAATTCCTATATGGAAGAATTCTATCCACTACCTCTTTCTCTGAGGTTCTATATGATTTATGAATGAAGATATGAAAATTCTATATGGAAGATTCTATTCACGTAACCTCTTTCTCTGAAAGGTTCTATATGGATTTTTATAAATGGAAGGATTGAAAATTCTATATGGAAGTTCTATTCACTACTCTTTCCTCTGAAGGTGGGGGAGGTTCTATATGGAGTTTATGAATGGAAGATATGAAATTCATTAGTGGAAGATTCTATCACTACCTCTTTCTCTGAAAGGTCTATATGGATTTATAATGGAGACAGATATGAAATTCTATATGGAAAGATTCTATTTCACTACCTCTTTTCCTGAAAGGTTCTATTTGGATTTATGATATGGAGATATGATTCTATATGGAAGATTCTATTCACTACCTCTTTCTCTGAAAGGTTCGTATATGATTTATGAAATGGCAGATATAGAAATTCTATATGGAAGAAATTCTATTCACTACCTCTTCTGAAAGGTTCTATATGGATTTTAGTGAAATGAGATATGAAATTCTATAGTGGAAGCTTCTATTCACTAACGTATTTCTCCTGAAAGGTTCTATATGGATTTATGAATGGAAATATAAATTCTATATGGGAAGCTTCTATTCAACCTACCTCTTCTTCTGGAAAGGTTCTAATAGATTTATGATGGAAGATATGAAATTCTATAATGGAAGATTCTATTCACTACCTCTTTTCTGAAAGGTTCTATATGGATTTATGAATGGAAGATATGAAATTCTTTATGAGAAGTTCTATTCACTAACCTCTTTCTCTGAAAGGTTCCTATATGGATTTATAATGAGATGGGAAGATATGAAATTCTATATGAAGATTCTATTCAACTCCTCTTCTCTGAAGGTTCTATATGGATTTTATGAATGGAAGATATGAAAATTTACTCTCTCTATCTCTCTCTCTCCTCTCTCTTCTCTCTCTAGTCCTCTCTCTCTCTCTCTCTCTCTCTCTCTTATATATATATAATATAGTATATATTATATATATATAAACTCGAAGCAG
>CM042152.1:29816831-29891831 GCA_023376005.1 Doryteuthis pealeii
GAGAGATAACACCCATGAGCCGGAAGCTCGTGGTGAAAAAAATGCGTCAACCCATCGGCATTCCCCTCAGGCATAAAGCAAATAAACCCAGCCCTTAAATCAAGAGGCAGGTGTTACTGAGGGGATAGCCCCCTGGGATCCACACTGTTAATTTTCCACTAATGTCTAGTGGCTGAAGCCATCGGACTCACAGGCCCGAAGGATCCATTGTTATAGTGTGGTTTAAATTCTGCATGTGTCTATATACTAAGAAAATAGGTTTACATAGTATATGGGTGGTGAATTTTCATACTGGGTTTTAACAAAACCAGCTATAATAATAATTACTTGGGTATTGATGTCTATATTACTGTTATTTCAACAATATTAATCAATCCTATGAATGATTTTATATAGAAACCAATTAAAATATATTAAAATAAAGTGTAATCTTTTTATGTGTTCTTAATTTGAGTTTGTAGTCTTTCTAATTTAATATTTTTTCATTACATTTAAACTAAATGCTTATGCCAGAGGGCGCATATTCTTGCTAGTACTAATAAATTTTAAAACATATCTAATTGACTCAAGATCGAATCACTCTGGTCAGAGTTTAATGTGGGACTAATGGCAATGAAAAGGTGACTTTACACTCCCATAGATGGGACTAACAGGTACTAATTTCTGGTTCAGAGTGAACCTGAGAATAAAGGCAAAGATGGGTGACTCCACACTTCCAACTCTCCAGGAATTGATCCTCACCATCTGATACAATTTAAGTATCATACCTAAGACAGGGATATCGTCAGCATATTCTAAGTCATACTGACAGGACAATAACTTGTGATGAAAGATTCTTTTGTGTATTAAAACTCTACATTGATAATCTTTACTATTAATTTATAAGAATAGTGGATATTTAGTTTAACACCAACATGAAGTCCTTATAATGCATCAATAGATACACTAACACTGAACATTCAGCAAGGAAATACAACAACTAACTAACATGAATAACTACAACATATGATATTTAATATCCATAACATCTAACAACATCTAATTATAATACATAATGTTTCAAACAGGTTAATTGTACATAATGTTCTATGAACAACAGTGTATATAAAATGTTTACGCAGAAAATGGTTAGAAAAGACTACTGTTGTTTTAGTGGGTTTCATGGCAAGTGTAATAAATGGTGAGAAAGTTGGAGACAATTATCTCTATTCTGGTTCATCAACAAGAAATAAAATATATCCTTTTTGTTCCAGAGAGTGAGAGCTGAAAAAAGGTGGTCTTATTCTTCAACAAATGGGACCAAAAACAGAGTTTTAAGGATTTATTATCATAGTTGACCAATGGACATGTGATATAGGAAGCCACACAACACAATCCATGGGAAGATAATTATAACTTGTCTCACTACAAGGTGATCACAATGTGATTGTTTACTAATATGCATTTTAAGTAAAAAGATGCAATACATTTTAAACTTGATTCGTTAAAATTCCCTCTTAAATTTTGCATTGACAAAAACAAAAAACCTTACCTTTTTGTTGAAAGTTTTGACTGCAGAACTGGTATTGGCATAAGTTGTCAGTTTACCTTTTTGCCCGACTTCCAGAATTGTCTCCGCAACGATTCCTGCAAGACCAATTGATAATTCCAGTTTACAGTATTATTTGAAACAAGAAATCACAAATGGAATTCTTTACCTTTTAATCATTGATTATTTTTATAATTAGAATCTAATAATAGCAATGCAAACAGTCAGTTTATTCTACACCTGAAAAAAACATGGAATTAGTTCACTTAGAGAAACGTGTAACAGTACAAATAGACAATGCAGAGAACTCGGATATTCATCCTGCATTGTTTCAGAAAAGTTTTGTGGGTCATAAAATGTCGCGTACACAGGGAGATTTTGTGCAGTGTTCGGTAATAAAAAGACACAAAATAGAGTCCTTTTTAAAACATCGAAAGTGTGGCGACGCCAAATACATTAATTTCAGCTGATCTACTTCCGGTAATGTTTATAAAATGTTAGATTGCTAATGTGCTATTGGTTGCTATGTACCAGTACTACCTGTTTTCATAGTTTGGACATTGGTGATTATAACATAACCTACAGATTTGGTCTGGTGAGGAGGGTTGCTAGACACCATGCAAAATGAGAAACAAGACCTGTACAAGGTTTGGAAAAAACTCTATGCTCAATGGCCATCTACCCACATTTTTCTAAAGAGCAATGTAATTGGGAATTTAAGTTCCTGGTAGAGTCACCCCAAAGCAGACAGGTCTAGCACCCTGTGGTATTAGGGCCACAACCCGACCAAAGGGGAACTGGCAAAAATCCAAAGGGTGTCTCCATTATTGTCAGGAATCAAGGGCTTTTGGTGTACTTGTTACTGTGTCTGGAAAATCTGTGGCAAATAAGGGCATTTCCTTTCTCTGACTGGGATATACATTCGGAGTTTGGAGACCGCTTGTGAATCTTTTAGTCCCTTGGTACTCCTTCCACAGATGAATTCTCAACTGACCTGTCACAGCAACAGAAACACCTTACGACCCTTGGAAAAGCATATGGAGCTCCAAATTGTGACTCACATTACCAAAATATTGAAAAACTTTTGATATTATAATTTTAAACCAATCATATGCAAAGAAATATTTCATACATATTTGTTGCACCAAGTCAACTTTAGCATAAGGCTTTATACACAAAACACTCAGTGAGAAACAAACTCCCAAGCAATGAGTTGTGAGACTAGCACATTATCACACTAATAAGATGTCAATTTACCAAGGTCAGAATGACAATAAAAACAAAAAAAAAAAATCGTAGTAAAAAATAAATAAATTAATGATTACCCAATTTCTTTCTTCTCGTTCTTGTTCATTGTCTTTTTCATCAATTGTAATCTTTCCTCCATTTTAATGTCTCCATTTGATCTACAAAACCAGATCCCCATTGTCGCAAAACTCTGTTAAATAAAAAACAAAATTAAAATTATCTTCATATGTTAACAAATAGTAGAATAATAGAGACATCACTTAAGGTGTGTCTATTTAAAATGTGCCATTCTACAGCATATTTCCTTTGTTGGGAGCCGCTTTTAAGATTTGAGGTAAGCACTGTGGGGTAGAGTCTTATGTATTAAATGAAGAGTTAGATAAAAATCACAACTGTTAGAAGTATAGATAGAGACTTTTATTGACAAGAAGCGTTACTCTGGACGCCAGAGTCAGACGCCAAGAACTTTTTATTTATTATTTATTTTTTTATTAAATTTTAAATTTAAAAAATTTAATTTTACTTTTATTTATCCCCACAGCACAACCCTTTTTATCATATATGTGCTAAAAGGCGGTGCTTGAGGGTCTAATGTTCTCCGGTATAAAACTGATCTAATGGTGATCTTGCAAATCCTGGAACTCTGGGAAGTGTGGAGTAGCCGTCCATCACTATTACTCCCAGGTCCACCCTAACCCGGAGTAGTAGTACCTGTTAGGGTCCCATCTATGGCTTAGATAAAAAAAATATGAGTTTATATGTTTAAAAAAAATGTGTTAAAAAAATTTGAGTACCCATAAAGAATGAATAGAACAGGATATCTTCAGCATAAAATAACCCAATAAAAGTTGACATGCCATAAAATATAACCAACCAACCAACCAACCAACCAACCAACCAATCAAGATTTGAGAAGATATGTCAAACAGGACCCCATTGAACCAAAATTTGAAAAGGCAGATTGACCAGATGTAAATTTAAAAAAAAATCAGTGTGATAGGTTCAGAGTTCCTGTGTAACTGGTACCATGTAAGCCAGTATTATCTGTCACATGGATGGGTGACAGATATCTAAACTGACTACTGACCTACTTAATTTGGCCTAAAAGAGTTAGCAGGAACAACGGCACCCAGCAGAATTTGGGACAAATCCTGACAAAGGGTAGATGAGATCAGCTAGATCCAACAACCATTTGTACCCAGGAGAGGAGTAAACCTCTAGAAGCCACTCAAGCCATAGAGAGGAGTAAACCTCTTCAAACCACTTGTACTCTGGAGAGGAGTAAACCTCTTCAAGCCAATTAAACCATGGAGAGGAGTAAACCTCTTCAAGCCAATCAAACCATGGAAAGGAGTAAACCCCTTCAAGCCATTTGCACTCTGGAGAGAAGTAAACCTCTCCAAACATTGTACTCTGGAGAGGAGTAAACCTTTTCAAGCCAATCAAAACCATAAGAGAAAAGGAGTAAACCTCTTTCAAGCCACTCAAATCATAGAGATGAGTAAAGCTCTTTAAGCAATGCAAGCCTTGGAGAGGTGGTACACCACTTAAGCACCCAAACTCTGAAGAGGAGTAAACCAAAAATCACAATTGGCACTAGCAAAGTTGTAGATAATCTGAAGCTACCTGTGTTGAATTGAAAAAAAGAAATATCAAATATTCAATATAGATATTATCAAGGCAGAAATACATGACATCATAATTCAGTGGTATGAGTTTTGATGGTAGATCAGATATTAAAATTTGATCCAATTAAAAAATATTTTTACCTGGCTTTGCTTTTTACAGCAAACTTCATTTAGATTGGTAACTGGCTCATCGTTCAGCTGAAAATAGAAAAAATAGCATGTATAAATCAATAATCAAGCTAGTAGGACAATGTGGATCATAACCACAGTATGATAAATTCAATTATTCAGATTTGATATGGTTTTAATTAAGACTATTGCTAAATATGTAAAATATGTAAAAAGTATAATCTTGATTTAAACTCTTCCTCACTCTTTTTTTCTGTTTTCCCTTCTTTTTCATTATGTTAGATTGAAAACAGATTAGCATTATTGCTTTCATGTGCTCACCCCCTCTATCTTTTCCCTTTCTCTATTTCTTTCTTTGTTATTGTAGTTTTTCTGTGTAGCATATCCTTTTCTTTCCCTTTCTTTCTTTAAATAAAAACGGAATGGTCCATTATTTAACTGAGGTGATGACACAAATAAGAAATAAGAATTCAGTAGATAAGCAACACCAGATAATCAGGATTTACATTTTTGAATTTCATCTTGGATGATTGGACAGTCTCATTTTTAACCAGAGGGTGTGGCAAGATGATAGCAGTTGTACTTTTAAGGAACACGAGTATTAATATATAGGCAGTAATATTATTTAGAATAGTTGGGAAAATGGCTGAGATAATAGTACAAAAAAGTAAGTAGAAATGTAGCACTTCCATTCACAATTCAGATAAGAATAAGTTACAGTCATTGACTTTTAATTTATGAACTAAAAAAAAAAAAAAAAAAAAAAAAAAGTTAATAAATTAAAAGTCAATGACTGTAACTTATTCTTATCTAAATTGTGAATGGAAGTGCTACATTTTAAATTTTATGCTCCCAAAATATAAACAATGTCTAAGACAATTCCCTATCTCTTAGCAATGGTATTTTGGGGGAGTGGGTGAAAGTGGGAGTAAAATAAAATAGGATAAACAAAAAACGTTAATGCAAATACAGGTTTATTAAACTGGGACTAATCTGTGTTGATTAATAATTAGATGGTTAATAAGGTGATTGGTTATAATTGGGTCAGGTTTAATAGTGAATTAGAATTACCAAATTATATCTCTACATAAATTCTGAGAGATACCAATTCACCATAAGACCCCAGCAAATCATTTCTCTGCAGACAGTTCATCATGTTTAGATGAGGGGTGGGGGGAAGTTGTACTTGGCCATATCACTGCTGTTTTTGTAGGGTGCTGCTTTCAGGATTTGTTCCAAAACAGCATGCAGCATTCATGTGTAGTCTGATTTAGCTTTTTCTCTGAGCGTTTCATTACAGTATAAGTGGTGCAGCCAAACAGTAGTACTGACATGGCTACAGCTTGGAAGAATTCTTGCTTTATTCTATCAGAGATCAGATTTCCATATCATTGATAACCTAACAAGAGCAGTTGATGCTTTACTTATGTGTATGTTGACATCCAGTAGATGAGATATTACTACCTAAGTATGAGAGGCTTACCATCCAGAGTGGAGATGACATTGCTTCCAATAGATGGGATAATATTATAGATATCTGGATTATTTGCTAGGAAGAGGAAAAGTCATTTAAAATGTATCTTTACTGATAAATTGTACATGAGTTTTGCAGTAATTGGTCCACCCTGCACCTGTGCAGAGGGGTAAGATCCCCTATAATAATTTGCAGGGTGTCAGTTTGAAGCAAAAACCTCCACTCTTATAATACATTAGGTTATCCAAACGAGGGTAACCCAACACAGAATATTTGGTAGGGAAAAAAAAAACAAGTCAATTAATACAATAAAACATTTAATAATACAACATACAAAGAGAGAATATAGTTACCGTCCCAAATCACAAAAGAGTCACAATGTGTTCGAGGAAACATGAAGAAAAGTTTTAAACAACAAAGGGGTGGGGAAACCACAATTTTTTCAGGAGGTCTTGGAACAAAAACGTGCATACAAACTGTGGGAAAAGAGTTTAGACTTTAGTTTTAACTCGTCCATTGAGTAGAAGGTTCACAATGGCATCTCTCATCCAAATAGCCAATTCTCACACACGTTATTCTAATTTGGGTCTAAGAGAAATAAAATACATGTAAATTCATCACAAAGTAATGTTTTGTGTTGTTAGTAAAAACAAACAACAATGCAGGATGTCTCAGCAAGCCCAGAATCTTAAGAAGAAGAGGATCAGGCCAGAACCAGTTAGAAAAGTGACTCAGGCCAAGCTCTACGAATAAAGTTGCAGATGAGAATGAGTATATGCTCATACTATATATATTGTTGTATACTCTTCTTTTTACTTTCTTACTTCTATTCTTCTTCTGTTCATCTTTTCTATCTTACGTTCTTCTTCTAGCGTCTGGACTTCGTCTTGGGGACTTCGTGTCTGGTCTTCCATTGGGGATTTCTCTTTATCAGAAGCCCTGTGTCATTGGTAGTTTTTAGATAATAACACAAGACTTCAATTTAACTTAGATCATATTTTATTCTGAAATCCCCACCAGACTACCTGCGCAGTCGGCAGCGTGTATAACACAACTTACCACCGTCGTGGTTTTGGCCGATCTGACTAAAATCTCTTTCTAATCTAAACCGGAAGAGGGTCTTCTCCACTGATTCTCACGGTATCCACCGGAAGGAGGATCAGGACTGAGGTCAAGCCTTGTCATTCAATCCTTCAAGGCCGCCGGCTGAACTTATAATAGCCATTTTGGTTTCTACATTACTGTACATAAGTATTAGGAATCTAATAATTATGTAACAATACCATCTATGTAAAGAAATGGCTATACAACGATAATCCACAAGGCTTGACATACCATTAAAACACCAACCAACTAACCAACCAACCATTAATTGGTTGCCTTTCTTTTTTTATTGACATATTTTCTGATATAAAACTGGAACCAAAGAAGTTTTGTTGTTAAAACTGACTTAACAGGTTAGACAACCCCCACCAATGCTGACCCTTCAATATAATAATCAATACTGTTGATGTCATGTCATAGTAACTGGGGCAAACCAGTAAATCAATGTCATGCTAAACTGATATGAAAGAAAATGACCTGCAAGTTTTTTTTTCAAGGGTCAATGATTTGGGTAAACTAGCAAAGCAAGTATTGATTAAATCCATGTTGCGGGTGTGGCAAGGAAATTTATTTCACCACCTGCATTTGCGACTAAATTTACATCTTCTATTTGCATATGCACACATATAGGTATATAAAGGAAAGAAAAAGAAAGAATTTACCCTTGTTTTTTTTTTTTTTTTTTTTTAGACAGACATTATGTGAGGAAATATATTGGAAAGGTGAATAACAAATACAAACAATCCAATTAATATTCTGTCTCCTTCCCCTACTGAACATTTGGAGGAACTACCCCCGAAACAACCGTACTTCCTCCTTCTCTATCTCCCTCCTCTGCCCTCCATTTTTACCTTTTCCTCATTTATATACCAATCTATTCTATACTAATAAATTCATTCTGATGAAGTTTCTGAAATCAATAGTTTGTTTTGTTTTGTATTATGGCATATCAACCTTGGTGGGTCATTTAATGCCGGCAAGGTCTTGAAAGATTTGTAGTGATAATTTGGAAGAAAAATTTTTTAAACTCAATTTTTTTTATAAACAAATATTTTTTATTCAACCCATAGATTCGACCCTAATCGGTCCTACCACTCTGGATTAGAGTGGACCTGAAAGCAATGGTGATGAAGGGGTGCTCCACATTCCCCACACCTCCAGAACTTGAACCTCACCATCAGATAGAATTTAACGTCATTCCCAGGACATGAAGACCCTCAGCCACTGCCTTCGGGCACATATATGATAAAAAGGGTTGGGGGTTGCCAATAGGGTTGGGACAATCAGGCTTGATATGGCCAGCTGATTGACTGGAGGGGGAAGGGGCTCTATTGACTGAGCTAAACTGGCCCCTATCAATACAATATAACATTTAATTATACAACATACAAAGAGGGAACATAGTTCCCGTCCCAAACCACAAAAGAGTCATAAGGTATTTGAGGAATATGAAGAAAATTTTAAACAACAAAGGGGTGGAAACCACTAACTATTTTTCAGGAGGTTTGGGAATTAAAGACAGGCACCATAGGTAAGCTACTGAGGAATGAACAACTACATCTGTCACTTCCAACGTTGTGTTTGGAAAAGATGGTGATTCTATGGTTCACTTTATTACATGACCAAAGCAAACACTTGAAGTGGGAAAGCCCCTCCTTAATGTAAAAAGGGAGATAACAAAGTTATAAGAAAATTTGCTATGAACAAAGCAACTGAAGAGCCTTTTAAAATTTGTGCAACTTAACCCTTGGAAGTCCAGTGGTTGATATTTGTGCTGTTACCTCAATGTACATATACCTGAGCGGTCTGAATTGTGGTCAGGGAATATCAATTTCTGTATTGATATTGTCTATAATTAAAAATGTTATCTTATTATTATTGTTTAATTAACAATATTATTTCTACATTGCTATTGCTGATAATTAACAACCTGTAAGTCTGTTAATTAACAGATCACATTAATTTATATTTTTCAGCTATTTTTTCACCAGGATAGTTTGGTTTCTTTGTTAAATTGCATATTAACCTTCATGGGTTATTTAATGCCAAAGCTATCCTTGTAGAAGAACAGTAGCGGTACTATTTAACCCATATCTGGAGGGATGAGGGGATTCATACCTTTCCCAAGGGTATTATTCTAAAAGTTAACTTAATAGCTCAATTGGAATTTGAACTTGCTTACTATGATGTCACAGTCCGGTACATTAGCCACTACACTATGGGGAATCCCTTCTTTCTACCAGGAGCTCAGGGTGAAGGGACCACAGGTGTATGGGGGAAGGGTCAGGGTAAGACTACAAGTGTGTGGGGGGAAGGCCCTTTTTGTTTTATGTGGACAATTTGAAGGCACACAACTAAAGAAATTGAAAAGAATTCATCTATTACAAGCAGAACTACCTGATGTAAAAAGAAAAAAAAAACTTATTTATTTTTATACATAGATTAATAAAAATTCTTTTTCTATATATTTGTTTTATTATCTTTTATTATTTTTTAAAATTTAAGTTTTTAAGTTTTAAGTGTTTTCATCTTTTATTATTTTTTGAAGTTGTTTATTTCTATTATTATTCTTGTTTGTATTTTTCTTTTGCTTTTTGTTGCTTTTTATTGCTCTATCCTTTATCAATTTGTTTTATTTTTTAATAACTTTTTATTTGATTTTTGAATATATCATTGATTTATATCCTTATCATATTTTTTTTATTTAGCTTTTCTTATGGAAAATGAGGGGTAAAAAGTTTTTTTTACTCCCCCCCCCCCGATTACCCAAGCTGTGCTACTGATGCACTGAGTTGGTAGTGACTGGTATTGAACCAGGAATCTTGCAATTCCTAGGTGGCTGCTCTACCGACTGAGCTAAACTAGCCCCTTCACACACACACACACACACACACACACACACATATATATATATATATATTTGATAATTCCAGAAAGCACAATAATTTGACTCATTTTGTTGAAAGTTTTGATTAAAGACAAGATAAAATTAAATGGCATTTATCCAAAAACCTTTCACTGAGACAATGTTCCTTTATGCTTATTAAATACACTAGCAAAGAAATGCGTCCTTCATGCACAAGTATTTAAGTTTTAATATAATTAAATATTATAGTGAATTAGAAAGTCTAATTAAATTAAATAAGAACATAAAATAAATTACACTTATTTTTACTTAATTCTAATTGATTTCAACATAAAACTATAGATAGGATTGATTTTAATACATTTGAGAATAAAACAATCATATTAGAAATCAATAATACCAAGTAATTATTTATTAAACATGGTTTTATTAAAACTGGTATGCAAATTATTCACATCATATACTATGTAAACATTTATTTCTTAATGATATATCACATACATTGCAGGATTTCAAACACATTAATAATATGGGCTGTTTTGAGGCAAATCTATCTCAGTTTGACCTTGAGACTTTGTTGATAAGATGCTAATTAAGATTGAATAATGATTATTTAATGATCATTTAGAATATAACATAAGTAACTAAGGAAATTGGGACGTTTGTGGTGACATAGTTTTGGTTACAGATGGGCAGACACGCAATCTCCATTATAATACGATTTATATTTTTTACTTAGCAAAAATCATCAAACAAAAATTAAATAAAAAAACTAAATGTTTCTATAACACTACACTTATATAATAGACACCTTGTCAGAAGCATAGTGGTTAGAAAGTAAGTTTTGCAGATCAAGTACAACTGAGTAGTGAGTTTAATATTTTACTTGTATGTATTTACCCAACCCCTCCACACGAGCAGGATGTGACACAAGGTCAGTTTTCAAGTGGAGTTTAACAGGTTTGAATTCAGAGTTTTTTCCTTTTCTTGGATTGGTTACCAAGGTTAAAGAGTTTAGTCTGCCCAACTATTTCCCATAGCTGGAGGGAGAATAGTTGGATGCATATTGGATGTATTAGCAAGAGTATGTGGAATGCAACCAGCCTTGTCCAGGATTTGAACCCATATCGCCGTGTCCATTTCCTATGATGATAACCATTACACAATGGGCACCTCAATTTACTTGTATCCCTTACTTGTAGCTTTGATATGAACAACTTCATCTCATTTCTAATTTTTCATTGTTTTTTCTCTTTGTCTCTGCCGACTTTTGAGATGCTTCCAACACTACATATTGTTTTGAATTAAACAAGAATTGTATCTATGAACTTAAAATCCACCCTATTTGGTAGCAATTAAGTTAGCTCCTGTGGAAGGTTCTTCAGCCTAACAATGACACTTCATACATTGAGTACATATTAAATTCTATTAAATTTGAACAATATTTTTCAAACAATTAACAGTTTTCATTAAAATAATGATATAATTTGCTTATTTAGAACTTATTGAAAAGCTTCATGATAAACAACATTTCCCTTATTTTCTGTACAAACAATTATTTCTATTTCATGGATGACTTTCACTGGATTTCGCAATTAATTTTTATTATTCCCAAATTTACTTCCAAGTTATAAAAATTATCATACAAAAAAAAAAATTTGTTGCAAAAATATCTTGTAAAAAAATATTGAAAACAATCACAATAATTAAAACCTGGGAACCAAAAATTTCCGGATTGTGGGTCTGGATTCAGACCATGATGTTTTTAATTTGTTCACTGAGTTGGCCTGATTCCAAAATGGTATCATATGTTGGGCTAGGGCCTCTAGGAGTAAAGATGAAAAAATGTGACAAACTGACATTCACATTTGTTATTAGAGAAGAAATTCCCTTCAGGTTTAGATTTTCCTGAAGTGAAGCCTTTTTGTTTTGCTTCTAATATAAAGTTTGTTTTTTGTCTTGGTGCTTTTTGAGTGCAAATGTTTTTATTACAATTCATTATTATTCTGTTTGCAAGTCCATTCCTGCCTCGTAATTTTATATGCAGACATTCATCACAGCAAACAACATCTTTTGATTTCTTCTCTAGCCAATAAAAAGAGAAACAATACCCCCCACAACAAATGATTTTGTTGAGCCAGGAGATCAGAATATTCTTTAAAGATTAAAGAGGATTAACAGCTTACCATAGAGATTAGAGTTAATAAGCTAATCTCTCAGACTATTCTTACTGTAGTGAGTTTCAACTTCATTGGGTGCACCACAGTTGTGGTGTGGTGCCAGACTTTGTTAAAATAAATATCGATGAAAAGAATGGGGTTATTTTTGCACGCCATTAAAACGAAAAACAAGACCAGTAAAAAGGTGGAGGAAGCTCTTTGTTCAATGGTCATCTAACACATTATTTCTAAAGTCCAAACCCCTCTCATTGTGGTAAGGCTGTGTAAACTTGGTAGTGTCAGAGCCAAGCCGTTGAGAATCTAAGTTCCGGGTAGGGTCACCCAAGGTGGACAGGAGTTGCACAGGGCTCTGGTAAAAATCCAAAGGGTGTCTCCATTATTGTCAGGAATCAATGGCTTTTGGTGTACTTGTCACTGCAACAAACAAGGGTATCTCCTTCCCTTGACCAAGTTATGCCTATAAGGGTTTGGGGATTGCTTGTAAATTTCCTATTCCCTTGTTACTCCTTCCATGAATTCATCACAAGTGAATTTGTTGGTTGTAGCCAGCTCAACTGACCCAGGGTGAATGCAGTAAGAAAGACTATTCTTACTATAGTGAGTGAGTGTACATTTGTGTAGACTGATCAGTATTCAACTGTGTTGCAAGCTGAATCTGCTTCTGAGAATCCAGACTTGGTAGGTGGTTTAAATAGCATGTTGGGCTATTGTACTATGCAGCATGGCCAAGTCTATTTCCAGGATTCTGGGTGGATATCAGGGTGGATATCAGAGTGAATACTTTTATCCATATATACTGAACACTTGACTCTGTTTTGGCAGTTTGTACAGAGTGCATTTGGTTATGCTCTGTCTTTTTATCCCTTTTTTCTGGTGACTGCACGCTAGTCATAGCCTTCCTGTAAATGTGAGTATGATGTTAATTCTACAGTGAGTTTTGAACTTTATTGGATACACCACATTTTGGGTGTTGTGTCAGACTTAGTTAAAATATGATGAAAAGAATGGCGTTATTTTGCAGGACATTAAAACATTTCCTTTTATTCGTCTAAATCAGGGCTTCTCAAAACTTTTTACTTGATGCACCCCTTGAAACAAAAACTAATTCTCATTCCCCCCCGCAAATAAATTAATTGAATATCAAATTACATAACTTATTTACTAGTGTTTAATACAATTTACATGCAAAAAGAACCACTGAAATATAAATGCTTATCTTTTGTTACCTTGGTAGTAATATCTCATCTACAGAAAACAATGCTAATATACACATAGGAAAGGCATGGACTGTTATAGATAGATTATTGATCATATAGAAATATGATCTCTCTGATGATATAAAGCAAGAATTCTTCCAAGTTGTGTCAGTGCTACTGTATGGCTGCACCACCAGGACTCTAATAAAATGTTTAGAGAAAAAGCTAGATGGGAACTACAAAAGGATGCTGCATGCTATCTTGAATAAATCCTGGAAGCAGCACCCCACAAAAAAAGCAGCTGTATGGCTACTTACCTCCTAGCACATGTATCATTCAAATAAGACAAGCAAGACATGGAAAAGCAAGTATGAACTCATAAATGATGTTCTCCAGTAGACACCTACACATGGACACACAAATATAGGCTGACCAGCAAAAACCTACATCAATCAACTCTGTGTGGAATCTGGATGCTGTGTGGAAGACCTGCCAGAGGCGATGACTGATAGGGATGGGTGGTTAAAGAGAGTCATGAGAATTTATGCTGTCAGCATAACCTGATCATGATGATGATGATACATTCTCCATCCTGAATAAGCTTCAGTCATTTGCTACATTAAAAAAAAAAAATTACTGAACAATTAAATCCTCAAAGTACACATTTAATTAGCTACAATGCTACAATACAGCCATCAGCCATATTTATTGAGTCTTTTCCTCCTTCAACAATTTCGTCCTGTATAGGGGTAAGAACCCCCAAATGGGGCCGCCTGTTGGCCGTGGGTCGCGACCTGTGATGCTTAAGGACAGAATCCTGGGGGGTGAGCAGTCCAATACATGCAACACTCCACTCTAGCTCTTACTTAGGCTAGACGGGCGGTCAGAGAGTTTTCCTTCTCCTAAACCGGTTGTCTAACCAAGGTTAAAGAGCCCAGTTTGCCCTACTATTTACCCATAGCTGGAGGGAGAGTAGGATTCATACCTTTCCCAAGGGTATTAGCGCTAAGTGAAATGATATTACCACGTCCAGGATTTGAACTCGGGGCGACGAGTCCATTTCCCATGACTTTAACCATTACGCCACGCGCTTCCTTCAATTGCTGATATATAGATTTAAATGTAACTGGTATTTTTGAAAAGCAGATCTCAACAAGTTTAAAATATACAATTTAAAAAAAAATAAAAATAAAAATAAAAATTTATATTATTATTTAATCTAATATTGATAGCATGATTGATATTCTGCCAATGAATGTAAAACAAAACACATCTCAAAAGTGCAGATTAAAAAAGAAAAAAAAAAAAAGAAAGAAATCGAGAAAGAAACAATTACTTCCGGAACAAAAGATTAAGTTTGGGGTAAGGAAGTCTGATTTTTCTTTTTCATTTTACCTGACACCTCTAATCTAATGTGCAAGAGTGCAATAAAAATAACGGAACGGCTTATTTTTGTCTCATTTTGCTAATATATATCTTTCTTATCAAACATTTAAACTTTTTTTAATGAACAAATACAAAGAAATTTGGGTACAAATGCAGAATAGCACGCAAGAGATCATTAGAGGTAATTCCATGTCAAATCATCCAGAAAAAAGTAAAATTGTCACCCACCCACTTCAATTTTTCTGAAAATTTTTTCCAGGTGTGGATTATGTTAGCATTAGACAATTCCCAAAATTTGAGCTTCCAATTCCAAGAATTGGCGGAGTTAGGTCGGTATTTAGCTCTCCAAATTTGGTGGGGTGTTGCAAAAAATGGCAACATTTTGTAATCTATTTTTGTCCGTAAAATGAGTTCTAGAGATTCCCTACTCCTAAAAATTGGTTTATAAAAGCATTTTTGCCCACAAAATCCAAAAATGCTATCAAAAAAGTCTTAAAATCAACCAAATTTAAGTTATTGATGATTTCTGATTTGCAAAATTTTAACTGATGTTGTAGCTTCAGTTCTGAACCAATATCAAACTATCTTTTTGGTATAAATAATATTTAATATATGCAAAATAATAATAGAAAAAAAGATCTGTCATAGATGCAGTGCCACATCGGGATATTGATCTTGCTAGGAAAAAATCAGAAATCATTGATTACTTAAAATTGGTTGACTGTTTTTATTGCATTTTTGGATTTCGTGGGCAAAAATGCTTTTATAAACCAATTTTTAGGAGTAGGGAAGCACTAGAACTCATTTTACAGACAAAAATAGGTTTAAAAAGTCGTCATTTTTCGCGATCCCCCTCAAATTTGAAGAGCTAAAAATCGACATAACTCCGCCAATTCTTGGAATTGGAAACTCAAATTTTGGGGAATGTCTAACTTTAACATAGTCCTCATTTGGGCAAAATTTCATAAAAAATGAAGGGGGTGGGTGACATGGCCTGGATGATTTGACATGGAATTACCCTTAGATTACGTAAAAAAAGCATTATATTACATTTCATGGAAATACCAGAAACCTTTATGACACTAGGGTTAGGGTTAGTGTTTGTTTTAGGCTTAGAGTTAGGCTACTTCGGGAGTTTCCATAATCTAATGCTATTTATGCATAAATTGCGATTCTAATGATATTATCTCTTGCGCGCTATTCTGCATTTGTACCAAAATTGGTTTAAGGAAGAATAATGAATCGAGCCGAATAACAGCTAAAATAGTTACTTTCTAAGCTTTGTTTAGTTTGGCACAAGGTCATAGTCTCCAGTGAGACACAAACTCACTAATAACAGTCTGCTAGCCAAGTTTCCTATAAGAATTATATTATGCTAGTCATCCATTTAAGTTACAATAAAAATATTGAAAGGTAAAACAAATAAAAAATGTTTTTAAAATGTTGACTTTATAAAAATTACATGCCCCACTCCCCAAATAAATATAAACCTAATTAAGGTTAATCGGTACACTGTGAATTTAGGGGCGTAGATTTTTACCATAGTCTACCGGACAGATGTTAGTGGAATATGAAATGAAGTCCAATGTATATATTTTAATTTTTCAACTGGGATTAATACTTTTAATAAAAATCAGACTCTAAGGAAAACATAACAATACATTAATTAATTTATAAGTTTTTAAGGACAGCATTAATTAAAGTTGTATAGATTTAAAGTTGTTGCGTTGTGATTCAGTTATACACTTTTTTGACCTCAGCACTGCAAAAGTTTTTTGTTTTTTTTGTTGTTGAAAAGTTAAAAAATATATATATTTGGTTCCACTAACATCTGCCTAGTAGACTATGGTAAAAATTTACGCCTCTGAATTCGCAATCTACCTGTCAATTCTTATTAACTCAATAATGATATTATTGAGTAAACAAATAAAAAAAATGAATTTTTTTTTCTGTAAGAATTCTTCGGTAAAAATTAGAAAAAAAAACAAAACAAAACAAAACAAAACAAAACAAAAACAAACAAAAAAACAAAAAACGAAAGAATACTAAATTCGAGAGTTCACGTTTGATTTCATAAAATAAAAAAAAATACCTTGTTTCTTTTCTTTCCTTAGTGTTTTTTAAGCCTATGGTGATTCCAAAATAAAAGTGAGAAGATTAAATTGTTCGTCGAGCTGTCGAGGCCGAACAATTTTGTATTGATTCTTCATAGAAACCACACCACAGAGAAACAGAAATAAAAAAGCCAACAACGTCGCCATGGCGACAGGCGGAGTTGATAATATTTAACACGCGACAGTGAAGTGTTTGTCCACTTTTTATTTATTTCCTTGGGTACGTCAGACGAACCGCACAACATTGGGGATTTATCACAATCCGACGGTTAAAATTTCGACTTAACTATTGCTAAATTTTTTATTTAAATAAATAAATAAATATGCTGCTTTCGAAGTAACTTTTCAATGCGACTTGTAGAGATTAAATAATTTTTTTATGAGGAAAAACGTCCAATTATATCTATTTAGAATTTTATATGAAGCATTAAAATTATATTATGCATATTATGTATGTATGTATGCATGTGTGTATGTATGTATGTATGTATGTATGTATCTATCTATCTATCTATCTATCTATCTATCTATCTCCATCTGTTCTTATCTATCTATTTATGATAGATAGATTATAGATTTCTCTCTCTCTCTCTCTCTCTCTCTCTCTCTCTCTCTCTCTCTCTCTCTCTCTCTCTATATATATATATATATATATATATATATATATATATATATATATATATACTAGACAAAACGTAACCCTTTGGGTCACCCATTCAGCTCTGGGTAGATGATTGAGATTAAGGAAAAGGAAGTTAGCAAAGCGAATAAAATTATAAATAAATAAATAGATAAATAAATACGAAACCTTAAAATCATTTTGTAAGCTTTTAAGCTACGGGTTGCTGGTTGTGAAATTTAGCATAGAAATATATTTCAAATTCTCCCGGCTCTCTCTCTCTACTCTCCAGAGAAACTAACATTATATAACGAGGAGGTAGTCAAGAGATACATAGGGGAAAAGAAAGTGATAGACAGAGAGTAAAGTAAGAGATTTGTCGGTTTTTGACTTAATTGCAAATTACGACTAATTAGAACCAATTAAAACATAGTAATTTTTTTCAAACATAATTCAATCCTAAAAGTAAGGAATAATCTAGTATAATTTTCGTGTCATTAAATTAAATAGTAAAAAAGCCTTTAAGAAAGCAAAAATTGATTAACTCAGCTTTAGTATAATAACAGATATTGTTGGCATCCTTCAGTCTACTAAAGACGATGGCGTAGTGTCCACTTTCTATTTATTTATTTATTTTAATTTTATCTGCATGCAGTTTCCATATATATATATATCACTAACATAGCAGTTCTAGAGAGAGCTCAACTCTCCAGCTTATGTTCTCTACTGAGACAACGTCGTCTCCGATGGTTGGGTCATGTACGTCGGATGGATGATGGACGAATCCCGAAAGACATCCTCTATGGAGAGCTTACGTCTGGTAAAAGACAGATTGGTCGCCCCCAGGTGCGATTCAAGGATGTCTGCAAGAATGATCTCAGGTGCTTTGGCATTGCCCCTTCCAACTGGGAAAATTTGGCTCAGGACCGCCCTCGGCAAATAAAAACTTTATTATAGTCTTCCGAGACTGAAATGGCAATGAATATATATAGTGACCAACAATTCAAGCGTTAAAGACAATACCAAAGTCACCCCACTGACAGAAAAAAAAAATTGGCCAAAAATCAGGGAATTAACCGATTTAATGAAATTTTCTGTGTTGATATGTTAATGAATGAATGTTATAATGCATCAGTTATTTTATCTAAAAACGTTTACATTTTATTCCATGTCAGTTAACTTTGACTTCCCCTATCTTTGGGGCGCAACATATATATTGGTTATTTAACGGTGACTCTATTTTTTGTATAAATAAAAAGAGAAAAGACTGAAGATATGAAAGGAATGAAAAATTATTTTCAATTGAATCTATTTGGAAGAAAATAAATAAATCGAAATTCTAATTAAAAAAAAGATTTTTTCAAATTTTTTCAAATTACTCTGATGTACATGAAATATGATTTTCTTTTTGATTATCAAGAAAATAATTCTATATTAGGGTAGGTCGATTTTCAACATTTTTGAATATCAAAAAGATTCACCTGAGGAAAGTTGGGTATTGGTATGATAAGTACTTACACCAAAAAGTAGATTTCTATTAGAGAGTAGATTTGGTATTAATGATTTCTAATTATTTTGTTTTATCTTAATGAATATGATAAAAAATTCTCGGAGATAAATCTTAAAAGAAATCCATTAACAAAGAAGAAATAACAGTAATTTCATTCTTTACTTCCTAATTTAACTAAATAGTTAAATCAGGAAAATTTCGCAATGAAAGACGGGAGTGATGGAAGAGTAAGTTTCAATTGTTCTATTTTTCGATTATACCCCCTCTGTTTCAAATCTTTTTATCTGCATTCTTATTTAGTCTTTCTAATTTGATATAATATTTTATTACATTAAAACTTAAATACTTGCACCCGGAAGGTGCATATATCTGCTAGTGGTACTAATGCAGAATAGCGTGCAATAGATAATATCATTAGATTACGTATAAAAAGCATTGCATTTCTTTACATTTCACGGAAATACTCGAATCCTTTGAGACGCTAGGATTAGGGTTAGGGTGAGGGCTAGGGTTAATTTTAAGGTTAGGGTTAGTGTTAAGCTACCCTGGAGTGTTCGACATCTAACGCTATTTGTACGTAAAATGCGATTCATTAAATACTTATTAATAAACTTATGCAATTCTTGAGGGTATTGTGACGTGACCTAGTTTTGGTTACAGTCAGACACCGAATTTCCATTATAAGATAGGATCATAATTATAATCGAATTGTACCATAAACGCGTTTCATTTTCAAATCTTCAGTTAACATTCACTGATATGAACTCCAAGGCAAACTTTAAAGATCTCATTAATGGTCAGAAGGTTGCCTATTCATATCCCGTCCGGGTCACCATTATGGGGTATAGGATTTTTTTGTGGGAGTAGGTTTTTGGTTATTTGGCGCGGTTGCTAATTTCTTTTTCTTAAACCCCATTATACGGGGTTTTCTTTCTTGTGGGTTGTCAGGCTGAAAAAGAATTAATGAAGAGAACAGAAACGAAAGACAAGTTGTACTTTTATGGTTAGACTTTTATTTCTAGGTTCACAACTATTTATTGGAGAGGGAATTTCTCCGTGAACCAGTCAGTAGCGGGTGTACTCAGTGAAGTTTCCGGTCTAAAATGAAGATATTCCTTTTTGGTACCAGGAAGGGGCTTTTCCTCTGTGCATGTTCAGATGGTTCTTCCTGTTTGGTGCCTCCTAGGACATTCTTTTTTTATCTTTTATATTATTTTATTTTATTTTTATCCCCACAACACTCTTCATTGATTACGAGGTGAAATTTCCAAGATTTTAATCATTTCGGGTCGGTCGGATCCTCTTTGGTATTCAAATTACCTTTCATCAAGTTTGAAACAGAAAGATACCTCCAGTGCACTTTTTATTTTACCTAAAATATATTCCTTAAAAAATAAGAAAAAAAAAAGAATGAAAAAAAAAAAAATTTGAAGAAGCATAACGGTTTCAATCGTAGGTTTCTTCTTTTTTTAAAGATAAAAAAAAAAACAAAACAAAAAACATTCATGTACATATTTTGTTCTTTTGATCTATATATTAATACTCGTGTTCCTTAATTGTACGACTGTTATCATCTTGCTTACCCCGTCTGGTTAAAAATGACCGTCCAAATCGTACAAGATGAAATGCAAAAATATAAATCCTGGTGTTGGTTTATCCGCCGAATTCTTATTTCTTATGAGTGTCATCACCTCAGCTAAATAATGGCCCATTCTGCTTTTATTATAAAGAAATGGGAAAGATAGAGAGAGGGGATGATCACACGGAAGCTATAACGCTAATCTGTTTCAATCGAACATAAATGAAAAGATGAAATGATGGAGAGAGAGAGAGAGAGAGAGAGAGAGAGAGAGAGAGAGAGAGAGAGAGAGAGAGAGAGAGAGAGATAAACCAAGATTATCATACATTTACATATTGAAGTATTTTTGTGATAGCTCGTAAGTAAACATATCAAATGTTGCAATGATTAAATTATTATCATACTGTAGTATATTCACAGGTTCTGCTAGTTTTTAATTATTAGCCGTTGCGAAAATCCTCATTCCTGTAAAGACACAAAGCCGCCGGAAACAAACCACTCAATCCAGAATCCCGTCACGTGACTGACTGGTTCAGATTAATGTCGACCCAGAACACATAAAGGGGAGGTGCGTTGTGTAATGGTTAGAGTCGTAGGAATTGGACTCGGGGACCTGGGTTCAAATTCTGAACAAGGCTGTTTGCATTTCACATGGCGCTAATACCCTTAGGTAACTATGCATCCCTCCAGCCATGGATAAAGAGTAGAGCAGATTGGACTCTTTTTGTTTAGGCAACCAGTATAGGAGAAGTAAATATCGGAATTTAAACCTGTTATATTCCGTTTAAGAAATGACCTTGTGTCACATTCTGCTCATGCGGAGGGGTTGGTAAATATATAAAGGGGTAATATGTAACTATGATCAATTTGTGCGTCACATTCAATTTCGTTTTATTTTTTAAATTTTATTTTTGAATGTAAGAGTTTTATAATTTTAATGAAGCATTGTGTGTATATTGGTTTGGTGTTTGGTTTTGAATGCTTTCACAATACAAGTGTAAAGAAAAATGAAGTAACTATGATGAACATTTATCTTTGATTTATTTTCTTAATATTTCGGGATGAAAAATCCCTTCGTCAGAAGATTGGTAAAAACTAACACTTAGTCTCGTTCCAATTTTTTCCGTATGTGTGTGTTTGTGTATGTTTGTGTTTGTGTACGTGTTTGTGTGCGTGTGTGTTTGCCTTTATTTCAATATTTTTCTTTAAATTTAAATTTTCTTTAAAATTTAAAAAAATTAAGGAGGTAATCATATTGGTTGTTATACTCCGAACACAATTACTGGGGTGATTAATAACTTACAATAAGGGGTCTTCCAGAAATTTCACGGGAAAGTTGGGAAAATAAATTTACCTGTGCACCTTAACCAGTGTCAAAGGACTACTAAGACCAATTCTTGATAGAACAAATTCCATCCAAAAACTTTCAACTGCTTCTGGCCTTGGCGGAAGTCACGTTGCCTTGTGGGATCTCTAATAGAACCACATGGCTAGAAGGAAGTTGTGTTGCATTATCGGATGTCTAACAGATATTGGTCCCTACGTAGTTGCTAACCTTACACTGTCCACAGTTAAATGGTTAATTTACAGGTCTGTCCACAAAAGGGAAAAAAGAATATGTCTAACATTGTCACACCTTAAGGCAACAGCTACACTTGGGTGATTATATGTTGGTAATCGGTGTTGTTCACGACGGTTTGGGGTTCGATCCTGGCTTTCCAGGTCAAAGGTCTGGATGTGAGGAATTAAAAAAAAAAGAATTCTAATCCCAGTTAGAAACTCCTTCTTTCTGCAATATTCAGTTCGCTGTTGCACGAATCTGGCCACTTTTTCAGACGATCCGTGAGTTGACGCCCCGCCCCGGTGCTGCAGGTGTGACCCTATGTTTATGCCCCGCTCGGTTTTCCGGTATGGCACTCTTGTTTACTCTACAACTTCTTTCCAGGTGTTTTCTATTGACACCTGCATTTTCTTAAACTGCACTTTATCAACTCACTTCCGACGATATATATATATATATATATATATATATATATATATATATATATATAGAGAGAGAGAGAGAGAGAGAGAGAATTTCTAGGTTATCATATTACACAGCTGCTTCCAGATGTACCCAATAATTTCTGAGTTCAGCAACACACGCATGCGCGCGCGCACGAACACAAACACACACACACACACACACACACACACACCACTCTCTCTCTCTCTCTCTCTCTCTCTCTCTCTCTCTCTCTCAACACACACACGCGCGCGTGTATAATATGTTATATAGATAATATGGGCGCTATATTTATAAGTATACAGTACTCAATATCATTTATTTAAAGAGCATTTATATTAAAGTTAAGGTAGCGTGGACAGGGAGCCAACGGTGCATGGTTACTGACAGTTTCTCGTCTATGCGATCTTCAGCTCAAAACACACACACACACACACACACACACATATATATATATATTTATATATATGTATATCCTCAAATAGTTTGCAAATCTCTCTCTGTCTCTGTCTCTCTCTGTCTCTGTCTCTCTCTGTCTCTGTCTCTCTCTCTCTCACAACACACACATACAAATATATATATATATATATATATATATATATATATATATATATATATGAGAAGGTTGCGTGTTCAAATCACGTCGTGGGGGCCTTGTTTACTCGGAGTTTGTGCGGATGACGAAAATCCGAGTTTTGTATCCCACAATTTAAATGTATGAGACTACGGAAATGTAGTTTCCGTAGAAAACAAAAGAAGAAGACAAAATTGATACAAGAAACAACTTTATGTACATAATATACAATTGGTATAGTCAATTGTTCTTTCAGCGGTGTTACGGACTGAACGTGTCTGTGGGTAGATGTGTGTGTAGAGTGAGTATGTAGTGTTTATATTTGTTCGTTTGGATGTGTGAACATTGTAGCAGTTTTATTAAAACAATGTCTGTGATTGAAACTTGTGTCGTATTGGGAAGGAGAGAGAGAAAGAAAAATATGAAACGAAAAAAAAAGGGAGACGGACCTGATTAATCAATTTGTGTCTCCGGACAGCGACCTCTCCCCATTGTGTCGAGTTGGGGAGACAATTCAGGCCGACTCTGTCGAGTTGGGAAGAGCTTCCGCTCTGAAGATTTTCAACTAAAATGGGCCTTTTTATAATTGTTTTGTAATTGTCTACGTGATCATTAAGTTAAAATATTCATCAAATATCAGCTGATTTTGTATTGACGTAGATGTCGGATGATTTTGTTACCAGTGGCATTCCGATGACAATACAGATATATATGTCATCGGAATTTAAACCATTGTTTCTATTGTTGCTAAACTATTTCCAAACTAATTTTCTTTCTATTCTCTTTTGTTTACATAATTCTTAACTTATGACATACAATTGTAAAACTAGTTGTTTAAGATAACTTAATTATTTTAATTTAGTCAATTCCACATACACGTAAAAATCTAGGGGTTAACCCCTATAATATATATATATATATATATATATATATATAATATATATATAGTCGCAGAGCGGCCTAATGTCGGTATCAGCAGGACAAACGAGAGATCTATCTCCTTTTTCACTAACGCTAGACCAGGGAGATCTTTTTTCGGCTGTGATTGAGCGCCACACATACCATCTTATATATATATATATATATATAATTATATATATATATATATTTCCATTTTTTAATCACATATACAACACACACACACACACACACACACACATATATATATAATATATATGTATATATATATATTTATATATGTGTATATATAAAAATAGACTCTCTCGTTGATTTTCGACGCATGAGTGTTTATCCAATGAACAACCAACACAGTGTTTTGTTTATAGTGGTGAAGGCTTGTGTTGGACCATTCCGCACTTTTTGGCACAGTCGATAGGAAAGAATTGGTCCACAAGGAATGTCACAAACCCAATTAACGACTGACCTCCGGATTTTTGAATTCGGAGTTTTCCTTCTCCTAGACTGGTTACCTACCCAAGGTTAAAGAGCCTAGTCTACCCTACTATTTTACCCATAGCTGGAGGGAGAATATATGGATTCATACCTTTCCCAAGGGTATTAGCGCTATGTGAAATGCAAACAGTCAAGTCAAGGATTTGAACTCGGGTTGACAAGTCCATTTCCCACGACTCTAACCATTATGCCACAATTCATCCCGAACACCATATATATATATACTTAAGAATAAAGAATTCGGTGGATAAGCAACATCAGAAAATCAGGATTTACATTTGATCTTGGACGATTTGGACGGTCTAATTTTTAACCAGAGTGTATTGCAAAATGACAACGGTCGTACAATTAAGGAACACAAGTATTATATTATAATTTCAATGGTACGTATGAAGACCCCGCTCCATCACCGATATTGAGCTCTCTTTCTTTCTAAATATAGCAAACTATATAATTATATTATTGATACACACATACACACACACCACGCACAAGCACGCATGCAAACACACACACACACACACACACACACACACACACACACAGCATTCCTACCAAATTAAAATCCATTAAAAAAAATAAAATTCAGTTTTTTCATTGGTCGTTTCTTTGTATTTTTTTTTCTTTAAGTTTAAGGACATTTTAAGGAGTTTACGTTGATAACAAATTATAGAAAAAATCTTATTCTATAATAAAAGTAAATTTAAAGTCGGGTCGTTTATAAAAAAGGATCTAATTATTTTTTAAACAAACAACATATCGAAAAATTGGATTAAAATTTTTGGGAAACTTATTCGAAAATTTTTAAAATGGATATTAAAATTTTCGAGAAAAAATGGAACAAACTGTTTCGGATTTTATTTATTAGAAATGGATTTTAATTTTCTTTGGGAAAATCATATAGGTGCTAGGGCTTGACGTGACCAGCCGATGATCGAAGGGGGCCTCTCCGACCGCCCGTCTAGCCCAAGATAAGGCCAAAGTGGAGTATTGCAAGTCATGAACTGCTCATCCACCTGGGTTCTATCCTTAAGCATCACGGTTCGCCACCCACGGCCAACAGGTGGACCCATTGGGGGAGTCTTACCCCTCTGCAGAGGCGCAGTCGGTGCATTCTAACGCCCCAGCCGACAGGGCGGCTTATCTACTTTATTTCTACAGAAGGTATAATGATTATCAAAGTGACTGCACTTAAAAAATGCAAACGTTGCCAGTGTGCATCAGACTTTTACATATGCTGTGTGGTTGCAGTGGATAAAACCTGCAAAATGTATCGATTTGCAACGATATAAATAATAGAAAAGTTTTTTGTCATTATTATTTCATTCGGTGAATCATAAGCATTCACCATCGAGTCACTTCACTATTAACTGACCGGAAACATGAATTTTTCAATGGTTTGAATCACACGGCTCAACACTCAAACGACAAACATAGTCTAACAGGCAACACTCCACTTTGGCCCTTACTTAGGCGAGACAGGTGGTCGGAGAGCCCCCCCATCCCGATCAATTGGCTGGTCATGTCGAGCACTAGCATCTATATGATTGTCCTAATACACTTATGGCAAAACTCCAATCCTTTTTATCATATATCCGCCCTGACGGTGGGGCGTTAGAATGTACCGACTGCATCTCTGCAGAGGGGTAAGACTCCCCCAATGGGGCCACCTGTTGGCCGTGGGTGGCGACCCGTGATACTTAAGGATAGAACCCAGGTGGATGAGTAGTTCATGACTTGCAATACTCCACTTTGGCCCTATCTTGGGCTAGACGGTCGGTCAGAGAGGCCCCCTCCGATCAATCGGCTGGTCACGTCAAGCCCTAGCACCTATATGATTTTCCCAACCCTATTGCCCTTATGGCAAGCCCTAAACCCTTTTTATCATATGGGTTCTAGAAGGCGGTGGCTGCGGGTCTACATGTCCTGGGAATGACGTTAAACTCTATCTGTTGGTGAGGTTCCAGTTTTGGAGGTTTGGGGAATGTGGAGCACCCCTTCATCACCATTGCTTCCTGGTCCACTCTGACGCGGAGTGGTAGTACCTGTTAGGGTCCCATCTATGGGTTAAATAGAAAAATGTATTTTTATAAAAAAATTGTATTATCCATTAAGAATTGATTTATTTCAAAACTTTATCGGCATTAAATGACCCACTGAGGTTGATATGCCGTAAAACAAAACAAAAAAAACAAACAAAATTTTATCATATATGTGCTAGAAAAGCGGTGGCTGAGGGTGTTAGTGTCCTGGGCATGATGTTAAACTGCATCTAGTGGTGAAATTCCAGTTCTAGAGTATTAGGCAATGTGGAGTATCCCATCTGCATTACTCCCAGGGCCACTCTAACCCGGAGTGGTAGTACCTGTTAGGGTCCCAGCTATGGGTTAAATAGAAAAAATGAGTTTAAAAATGTGTTTCAAAATTGAGTTCAAAAAATAAAAATTGAGTACCCATGAAGAATGAATAAAACAAAATGTCTTTGGCATAAAATAACCCAACAAGTGCTAGCATGCCATAAAATCCAACTAACCAACCAAACAAACAACTTTATTTCTGTTTATACAACGTGGAATTATCTCCCTTGCATGAAAAACTCTTTCACACGACCGGTAGAAAACTTCACCCCCGTTAACATAGCAACATCTGTGTATAAAAAAAGGCGTCGAGATTTTATGTTGTTGTTTATTGATTTTAACGGCATATCAACCCATCAGGACATTAAGACCCTCGGTTACCGCTTTCTAGCATATATGATAAAAAGGGTTTGGGATTGCCATAAGGGCAATAGGGTTGGGACAATCACATATTGTTATATACTCGTTCATCGAGTATATAAATGGGGAGAGTGTTCTCTCGGGTGTATGATATATATATATATATATATATTAATATATATATATTATATATATATATATATATATATATGTGTGTGTGTGTGTGTGTAGAATTAAACAAAATACACATCTCCTGTTTAACGATTATATTTTTGATCTTTTCGAGTTTTCTGGCCAACTTTTTAATATTTGGGTGGAATTCGTGGATAAATCCACCAAAGTTCAGGTCCCGAGTACTTTCGGCACATCGAAGTGCCATCATCTGGAGTGATGTGTTCCAGTTTTTAAAAAAAAATTATATTAATGTGGAGGCTGGAAAGAGAAGAATTGATGAGAAGGGTGTTATAGGCATTTTAAAATGTGTGTACTGCATTAAACAAACTTAATTTCCAATGCAGTACACACATTTTAAAATGCCTATAACACCTTTCTCATCAATTCTTCTCCTTCCGGCCTTCATATTAATATAATTAAAAAAAAACTGGCACATATCACCCCTGATGATGGCACTTCGAAGTGCCGAAAGTACTTTGGTGGACTTATCCACGAATTCCACCCAAATATTAAAAAGTTGGCCAGAAAACTCGAAAAGATAAAAAATAAAATTGTTAAACAGGAGATGTGTCTTTTGTTTAATTCTACATGTATAAATGAAAAAATGCTTCCCAAATACACACACACACAGACACAGACACAGACACACACACACACACACACACACACACACCACTATATATATATATATATATATATAGAGAGAGAGAGATGGGAGATGATAGTTCATACTTGCTTGATTACTCTACTTACTGCTTGCTCTGCTTGTTGACTCTACCTTGGTCGCCATGTTCTTTTGTCTAGTGGGCATCTGCTCTGTTAAGGGTTGGTCTTCCTTGTTAATTCTTCTTTGGGCTGGGCTGGTCATTGTCTTAATAATTTAACGAACACACAAGATTTGATTGTACTTGGTCAATTTTATTTCTTAGCCCATATTAATTCCACCGCAGGGGAAGATGGACTCCGTCACAGCCGACAATTGCGTCTGCAGTCCTTCGAATTCGGGTAGCATCTGCTCTAAACTAGAAACTATTCCCACGTGTCTGTACCGGAGGTCAGTTAGGGTCATCTAAAATGTCAATCATCAATCTTAACGGTTATGGAAAATTACCCACCTCCGCTTTTAAGTTAACGGCCCTAATTCAAATTTTTATCGACAGGCACGTTCACAATTTATGACTGTCCATAAATCGTAACACTATGTGCTAGGGCTTGACGTCACCAGTCTATTGATCGGAGGAGAGCCTTCCGACCGCCTGTCTAGCCTAAATAAGGACCAAAGGAGAATGTTGCGTGTCGTGGACTCCTCAGACATCAGGCCGGGTCGTTTGTCGTCAGCAGACCCATGGTGCATTGAATGCGACACTACTTAACAATACGTAGCACATAACGCCGTAAGCTTACTTTCAAACATATAGGCATGTCTAGGATGGAAACGCGTGGTGTAATGGTTAAAGTCATGGGAAATGGACTCGTTGCCTCGAGTTTAAAATCCTGGACGTGGTAATTGCATTTCACTTAGCGCTAATACCCTTGGGAAAGGTATGAATCCTACTCTCCTCCAGCTATGGTTAAATAGTAGAGCAGACTGGGCTCTTTAACTCTTTAACCTAGGTGAAGGAAAACTCTGAATTCAAACCTTTTGAACTCCGCTTAAGAAATTGACCTTGTGTTACACCCTGCTCGTGCGGAGGGGTTGGTAAATATATATGTAGGCATGTCTAATAATTCCATACAACCAGCTACTAAAGGAATGTTTCTAAAATATGTAACTTTCACAAACTTTCATCTCTTTTTTTAAAAACTTCGCTGACAATTAAACAAAATAAATGACGTTTCTACATGCACGTCTTTATCCTTTTTCTATCCTATTTCCTTATGAATTATCTTTTGTCCTCATCTTTATTGTTATATACACAACGTTTCGGCCGATGTGCTCTCCGGCCTTCTTCAGGTGTTTCATGTCGACATCGGGAACGTTCTCTTCGAACTTGGGAGATTTCATGTCGTAATCAGGAGCCTACACTGAACTTTAAACCTAACCCTTTATTCAATCCACGGGGGTAGATTGTTCTCATTCTGTGAACCATGACCGGGTACGTGTCATTATAACATTTGACCAGGATTGAACCTGCAACCTACTGATGATCGTCCCTTAAAACTGTATTAACTCAACCCTTATATCCGTTACGCCATGTGTCCAACTTTTCTGTTCAGTTTGCTCCAACAGTAAAACTTGTTGAGTTGTACGAATTGTTTTTATATTCACTACCATCACAACAATGTGTGTCTTTATGTATTTACCCAACCTCTCCGCCACGGACAGGATGTGGCACAAAGCCATTTTTTAAACGGTGTAAAGTTGGCTTGAATTTAGAATTTTTCTTCTCCAAGACTAGTTGCCAAAGCCCTAATATATTGAATACATATAATTGTCTTTGTTCACCTTTTAAATAGTTGCGTATTTTATACCAATATATATATATATTTACCAATCTGTCCGCACGAGTAGGATGTGATATACTTAAGTATAGTTTAACAGGTTTGAATTCAGAGTTTTCCTTCTCCAAGACTGGTTGCCTAACCAAGGTTAATGAGTCCAATCCGCCCCACTATTTATCCATAGCTGAAGGGAGAATACGCTCTATCAAATTGAGGGCATTGTCGGGATTAAATTAAAATTAAAATTAAATCAAATTGAAAAATTAAAAAATAACAATCTCCTAAGAGCTCTCTGACAGGAAGCACCCTCTGGGCATGCGCAGAAAAAGCCCCATTCCTACCGACAAGAAATCCCTCGGTCATTCAAACTCAGGCTTTGACTGGGATCAGACTGGCACATGAAGAAATGTCCTCTCCATGAAATAGTTATGAACCTAGAATAAAAGGCTGAAACCTAAAAATGCCTTTTTGTCTCCTTTTTCCCTTTCCTTTAATTCCTTTTCAGCCAGACAACCGACAAGAAAGAAGAACCACATAGAATGGGGTTTGATAGAAACAACTCGCGAAAACGCGCCAAAAACGACATTAAACTCACATTAAACAACAACAACAACAACCTTACTCCATACTTTTTGTATTGCTCGTCTTGTGAATGTTTTGTTATGAATATTCTAAGTGCTTTTGATATTTTCTGTGGTCAGCGTTTGTAAGTAGTAAATAAGCGAATGTTTCTTATCTGCGTTCTCTATCAGTTGGTGTACCGACGCACTAGGTGTGAGTCAGGGACAACAATTATGTAAGATTTGACAATTTTTATACGTGGATTGCTGGCTGTCTTAAAAAACATAAAGAGGCAGCAAAAAAAGAAGAAAGAATTGAAATGAGAGAGAGAGAAGAGAGAGAGAGAGAGAGAGAGGAGAGAGAGAGAGAGAGAGAAGAGAGAGAGAGAGAGAGAGAGAGACTTAAAAGCAAATGTGATGAATATAAAGAAAGTCCAAATATCAAAGAAAGAAAAAAAAGAAAGAAAGGAAGAAAGAAGAAAAGAATTGATGAAGTAAAAGGGGAAATACTCGTAGGAAAGGATGAGTATAAAGAAAATCTGAAGGTGAAAGAAGAAAGAAAGAAAGAAAGAAAGAAAGAATAAAGAAAACAGAAAGAAAGAAAAAAGAAAGAAAGAAAGGAGGAAAGAAGGAAATAAGTGAAGCAAGAAAAAAAGAAAGAAAGAAAGACTAAAAGGGGTAGATGACCAATATAAAGAAATTATAAAAGTATAAGAAAGAAAGAAAGAAGGAAAAGAAGAAAGAAATAATTGAAGTAAGAAAAAGAGAAAGATTTAAAGGAAAAGATAAGTATAAAGAAATTAAAAGAAAGAAAGAAAGAAAGAGAAGAAAGAAAGAAAAAAGAAGAAGAAGAAAGGAAATAATTGAAGCAAGAAAAAGAGAAAGATTTAAAGGAAAAGATAAGTATAAAGAAATTATAAAAGGGAAAGAAAGAAGAAAGAAAAGAAGAAAGAAAGAAAGAAAGAAAGAAAGAAGAAAAAGAAGGAAATAATTGAAGCAAGAAAAGAGAAAGATTTAAAGGAAAAGATGAGTATAAAGAAATTATAAAAGGGAAAGAAAGAAAAGAAAGAAAGAAAGAAAGAGAAAAGAAGAAAAAAGAAGGAAATAATTGAAGCAAGAAAAAGAGAAAGATTTAAAGGAAAAGATAAGTATAAAGAATTATAAAAGGGAAAGAAAAGAAAGAAAGAAAGAAAGAAGAAGAAAAAAGAAGGAAATAATTGAAGCAAGAAAAAGAGAAAGATTTAAAGGAAAAGATAAGTATAAAGAAATTATAAAAGGGAAAGAAAGAAAGAAAGAAAGAAAGAAAGAAAGAAGAAAGAAAAAAGAAGGAATCAATTGAAGCAAGAAAAAGAAAGAAAGAGAGAAAGAAAGGGAGAAAAAATAAATAATTGAAGCAGGAAAAATGAAAGATGGTGAGAATAAAGACAAGCTAAAGGAGAAATAAATAAAGACAGAAAGAAAGAAAGAATAGGAGTGGGGAAAAGAGAAAAATGGTTCAATAAATAATGCTGACAATAAAGAAAGCCTGAAGAAAATAAAAAAATAAAGAAAGAAAGGAAGAAAAGAAAAAAAAAGAAAGGAAGGAAGTAAGATTGGAAAGGAATATGAAAAAGAAATAAACAGTCAGAACATATACTTGGAAAAGAAGAACTTGGTGATGAAGGAATGAAAAATGAAAAAAGAAAGTTTAAAAGAAGGAAAAAAGAAAAATATAAAAAAACAAAAGAATAAAAAAATGAACGAAAGAAAGAAAGAATTGAAGCAAGAAAAAGAGAGAAAGAATTAAAGGAAAAGTTGATCAGTATAAGGACATTATAAAAAAAGAAGAAAAAAATCGAGGGAGAAAGGAAAAAAGAAGGAAGAAAAAATTGAAGAGGTAGAAGAGGAAAATATTTGGGGGAAAGGATGAGTATAAAGAAAGTCTGAACGTGAAAGAAAGAAAGAAAGAAAGAAAGGAAAAAAGAAGAAAATAACCGAAGAAGAAAAAGAGAAAGACTTAAAGAAAAAAAAAGAAAAGAAAATGGAACTATAAAAAGACAAAAGATTAAAAAAAGCAAAAAAGCAAAAAAGAAAACAAAACACGAAAAACAAAAACAAAAACAAAAAAATAAAGGAGGAAGGAAGTAAAAGTGAGAAAAGACAAAAGGCAAAAAGAAAAATGTTGATGGGGGGGGGGTTTAAAAATGTCAACCAAAGCAGTTACTTATATCAAGCTCTTTCTTTAATAACTTTACCCCCTACACACCCACCCAGAGAAACACAAATAATCTGAAGACGACAAGTGTGAATTAATATGCTATATGCAAAACAACAACAACAAAAAAAAAAAAAAAAAGAAAAAGAAAAAATAAGTGAAAAAGGGCAGAAAAGAAAAGATAATTTCTTTTAGGAATTTAAAGAAATAACCGTTAGTAAAGCAATTCTTTTATCCGTTTATTATACTTTTCAAAGATAGGAATCGTTATATCTTGGAATAAATATTAGATGCCAGTTTTATTACAGAGAGATGACCCCGTTTTATAGGTGTGTGTGTGTGTGTGTGTTGTGTGTGTGTGTGTGTGTGTAGGGGAGGTGGCGGTGCATCTTATATTTTGTGTCACACGTGCGTCAACTGCCTACTCATTTTATTCACAAAGTCTCATCCTGGTTCTCTGGAGAGGGTGGAACAACCATCCTTGCTATTACCCTCAGTTCCACTCTACTACGGAGTGGTAGTACCTGTAAGTCACTGGGGTGGCCTAAAGTCGGTATTAGCCAGACAACGAGGGAGTCTATACCTTTTTCACTAGCGCTACACCAAAGAGATTGTTTTTTTAACGTCTGAGGTGGAGCAAGCACACCTACAATCGGCTCCTCATTTTACCGCACAGACAGGGTGTTTAGATGGATGATATTTTTACTTAGTCGACGCTACAGCGTTTCGGCTTGTTCATCAAACCATCATCGGGGCTATCATCTATGCAGAAAGAAGCACATCGACAATAAATAAAGAAAGAAAGAAAGAAAAGAAAAAGACCCCCCAACCCCCAAAACAAACAAACAAACAAAAAAAACAAAAAAAAAACAAAAAACAAAAACAAAACAAAAAAACAAAAAAAACAAAACAAAGACTTACAAGTTTCTGTTTGTCAAAAATTTATTTCCACCTAGATGATAGCCCCGATGATGGTTTGATGGACAAACCGAAACTTTTTACACATTTATTAGGACCATCCTAACAAAACAATCCAGAGTTGTTCCCCTTGAGAAAAAAGAGGGAGTTACCCCCCGTCACAGTACATTGTGGGTAGAAGAGAGCAAAAGGAAAGAAAGTTATCCATCCTCAGATTCATTGACATGCACATTATTTGGTAACCTCTCCCCCATACACATTTAAGCTTTAAGTGTCGGTTTTAGTAGAATCAGTTAGTAAATAAAACCATTGTTATTTAAACTAGCAAAAAAAAAAAAATGCACCCTCTGGGCACAAATATTTAAGTTTTAATATAATTAAATACATATTGAATTAGAAAGACTAATAAAATTAAATACGAACACAAAAAAGATTACTCTTATTTTTACTTTATTCTAATTGACTCCAAAATAAAATTATACATAGGATTGCTTTTAATACGTTTGAGAATAAAACAATGATATGCAGATTATTCACATCATATACTATGTAAACATTTATTTCTTAATGATATATAACACAAATCGCAGGATTTTAAACACATCAGTAATATGGGCTGCTCTGAGGTAAATCTATCATAGCAAGACCTTAATAGTGGCCTTGTTAATAAATAAGATACTAATTAAAATTAAATATTCCTTAGTTTTGGAATTAAGTTATGTTTTAAAAATTCCTTTTTATTTGATTCTAATTAGTCGTAATTTACAGTTAAGTCAAAAACCCACCCATTTCTTAGTTCACATTCTGCATATCACTTTCCCCCTCTCTATATATATCTGGATTAATTACTCTTTATATATGTTAGTTTTCTCTGTGTCTGTAAAGAGACAGATTGTAGAGTGTGAACGGTAGATGAACTTATTCATATGTCAATTTTCAGCAGCTAACGACTGGCTTATATATAAGACGTGTCAGTATTTGACTTAATTGAAAATTTTAGCAAAATGATTTTAATGTTTTTTTTTTTAGTTCTCCGTTCGTAGTTATTATTATTATTATTATTATTATTTTGATTTAATTCGCTTTGCAAACTAACTTTCTTCCTGATCACAATTATTTGGTGACCCAACGGGTTACGTTTTTTTCTAGTAAGTATATATATATATAAATATATATATATATATATATATATATATAATATATACGTTGTGTCAGCAAATTCAGTCTGGTAGAAACAGGAGAGAACTAAAGGTAACCAAGATCGTAATTTAGATACGATTGCATTTCAACTCTTTACACATAAACGAAATTTTAGTATTTCTTTCAGTTGTCCACTAAAGTCATCACGAAACTGTTACTCATTCCACTTAGACTCTACCATTTTTTCATCTTCAGAAACTAAATATTTTGACTGGTGTATAGGTAGAACAGAGTGATGTGTCCCTGTGTATAGTCAGAACCGAGTGATCTGCCCTTGGTCAGATTTATATATAAATAGACCAACTTGGTAGCCATTTGCATTCTATTCTGGAGACGGTCATCAAATCGTTCCTACGTTACAGCTGACAGAGACAATAGATTTGATGGTCATTCCACTTTCTAAGCTACAAGTGGTTAGGATGTGTTCAACACGTTCGTTTCGGTATCATTATTAGTTTACACATACTTACACCAGAACTGAATCCATCCCTGCGTCTCAACTTACTACATCTATGTAAACGGAGGCGTGCAACTTGTCGCATGCGCAGACGCTTAAGTGTAATTCTGGAGCTTCCGGTGCATTTTAGCAAGTTAATTACAACCGACATATGACAGATTTAACTTCGGTGCATATTTAAAATGGTGTCGGTCAGGTATTTCGAATTTGACCTCAAAGTGCTTATGCCCTCCAGGAAGAACGATAATATCTTGAACAAAGTTTTCTTTGCCCAAGAATTTATATATATATATATATATATATATATATATATATATATATATATATTATATATATTATAATATTAATTTATTAAAACCGTAAGAAATGTATTCAAACCGTAAGGAAAGATAATGACTTACTGAAAAAGCATCATATTTACCCCACTCCACTGAGATATTTGTTTTGTTTTACGACAGTAATGACCTCCAAAACGTTTCTAAAAATGTCTGATCTATTTATTCAGACACTTATATTTATAGAAAAAATTAAATATCGCACGAGTAAAATATATTTTCCGCTAATGTATTCTAGGAAAAACTATTTTAAACCTAAATTCATCTAAAGGTGAAAAAGTATTAAAATTTTCGTGAAAATTTGACTCTTAAATGATTTTTCATAGAATTTTAAAATATTACTGTGACGTAGGTAATGATGTAGTTTCGGTTATAGACAAAAAGAGACTAAATATCCATGATTAATAAGATATCTAACATTGTTTTTCTTTGTAATTTTCAACAAGGTAACATACACCCAAGAGAGTCATGGATGACACGATCAAAGTACAGTACCATGACATTACACCGCGAAATATGTGACTAAGTGAAGAAACGTCATTTGATGATGACTAATGAAAGCATATATGAACTGACCAGTTTATATATAAAGTGCTTATGTCCTCTCAAATTGAAATATATGCATATATAATATATATATATATATATATATATATATATATATATATATATATATAATATATATATATATATATATATATATATCATTGGCATTTCAGTCTCGGAAGACCATAATAAAGTTGTTGTGCCCTTGAAGTTATAGCGCATCCTGTGACTGTGAAGTCGGATGTTTGAAAAACATTCTCGACCACAGATGTCGCATTTGAAGGCTGTCCCTGAAGGTGTTGAGGTGCTTTGTTGCCGCTGCTTTCTTCTAGACCTCTTAGCTTCATGGTGTTGCGTCAGGGTGACCTCTGACATGAACAGTCCTCTATGGAGAGTGCCGCCACCGAGGGCAGCTCCTAAAGTTAAACCTAATGTCAGATATACCTACTAATAGTTTCGCTTATTAACTCATCAGGGAAAGAATCTGACTAAATTCTACGCCCCCCCAAAAAAAGAGTATCTGCTACAGACCTGTTTTACCAATATGTTTTTAATAACCTTATTAGTCAGTCAAGCATAAAAGCGAATATATCATATAGTAGGAACAAATGAATTGTTTAAAAACGTTTGGTAAATCAAAAAGTGCACAATTCTGACCAGAGCAGTTTAAGACCCAAATTAATATCTCACCTCTTTTTTTATTGTTTCATTGCTTAAGTTTTCATGTATCTGTTAAGATACATCTATCAAAGTAAGTGGACGATGAAATGAATATAAATATTAAGTAGGTATTTAACCAATCAGTTCACCACGATTAGGATGTGACACAAGGTTGCAAATATGGGAAATCGAGGATCGGACTCTCTATTCAGTAGTAATGGATCAACGAGACTAGCCTGCTAACCGTTACACCACGATGGGACGTTTTAATATAAACACCGAGTATTCCCGACACAATGCAATGAATTACTGCATGTTGTAATAGCGGAAGTGGAAAAGACGAGGAAATGAGGAGAAAGATAAAAAAAAACTTTTAAAAAGAGTAATGCTGGAAGATTGTTATTAATTTAGTCAGCAGGGTACTAATAATTTAATAATATAAATATGTGCGAATAAATTCACAAAAAACAACAAAACAACACAAAAACAAAAAACAAACAAAAAACATACCAACATCCCCAGAACAAAGAGGGGTGGGGTGAGTAATAATCGTAGTCTTTGTCTTTGTTGTGAAAGAGCAAAATCTGGAGTTTTTCCTTTACGCATAAATTACGACGAGATTCACTGACACACACACACACACACACACACACATATATATATATGGTCATTGCCACTTCTTCACTGAAGAAGGCCATTTCTACAAGTATTTCGGCCGTGAGCACGCAGGTGGCCTACGGGTCTGACTTTTTAATTTTTTAAAATTTTTTTACGTACCGTCACGCATATGAGCCTCTTCCCCGGCTTCGTATCTTATGCGACAGTGCGTGACTGAGAATCCTGCTCTCGACAGGCAGGCCCTGCTACACAGGTCACATATATGGTCAGTCTTAAATGTAAGATATATGTCCACAGCGTCCGTCATGTGCCGCTACGTAGAGACCGCTTCGGGATGGGGTGCTCGGGCCGCCTTACCTCAAACCACTTACAGCTACCATCGGCCTGTCCTTCCAGAAGAATGTGTACCCAGTTGATCCTCATTGCTGAAGCGGACTTTCGCAAGGGCCTCGATGTCTACCTCCTATCGAGTTTCTTTGCGATACCAGTTCGTCGTTCGGGGTTTCCCGCTCCCTCAAGATCGAGAAATGTCCGAACATTCCAGGTGGCTATTGTTAGCCTATGTTTTTTGTTGTAATATTTTTCTTGTTTTCGCCATGCTAACATGAAAAGACGCCATACCGCAGGTTGCTGGTCAGCTTAATAGGTGAACAGGCATTTGTTTAGGTTACCTTTTCTTGGCGCTTCCCAGATGTCCGAGTGAACAGCGTTACCTGAGGGGCTGCTCAGTTACTCTCGACCTCGCCGAGGTACGTTGCTGTTCAATCAGCAATGAACGGTGTTAGATAGGTCAAGAGCCGCGCCACTTGTAGATTCACAGCTGTATGCTTCCAGCCCGTCAAACCTGCACACGTCACCCTTCCTCCATCGCCGTGTGACTTGTAGAAATATTTGCTCATGTTGACATGTTGTGCGCTTGTGCGACACGCACCGCATCCTCTCCTTCCCCAAAGTCCGGTATCAGTGACAAGCCGAATCAGATGACTAAAGGGCTTTGGGGAGCGCAGGTGGATGATCTGTTGAGATCTACGGGTCCACTAAACCGGTTAAAAAAATCCTTAGAAATTGTTTTTAAAAGTTTTAACGTAGTATAAGTCCACAGATACCCTTTTCTATTAAATAGGTGACATTTATAAAATTATAAAAACTTTAACTGGGTGGATTTCTCTTAATGTTTTAAGTAGAAGAGTATTCAAAAAATAAATAACAGTCACTTAGCAAAAACAGGGGACTTCATGTACAAGCTGACTCGTGTCAGGGTCTCTATAAAACACAGACTTATATTGACTGAAACTTTTACGTTCGTCGGGAACTGGCCATTGAAGAAGTGGGGGAAAGGCATAAGTTTGGCTTTTGGGCAATGCTAACTCATTTTTAAAAGAAAAGGGTGATATAAAACTATTTTTTACGTGTTCCTGTAAATGAAGTGTATTAGGGTACAAAATAAATAAATAAAAGCAATATATTATGACAAACCAAATACAATGCACCGGCAGTTTCTATTTAATTATATATATATATATATATATATATATATTATATATATATATATAGAACACCCACTATAGAATTAACTTTGAAACTAGTGATAATATTCTAAAATGTTTAATATAGATAGATAGAACAATTTATATTCCAAAATGTTTAAAGATAGATAGAACAATCTTTATCCTAAATTACGGTTACCGAGCTAAATAGAAACACACACACACACACACACACACACACACACACACATATATATATATATATATATTGATAAAAAGTCCATTGTTTTTCTTTTCTTTGTATATCCATGTTCTGTCTGTCGATTAACTGCTGTGTGACTGGTTTCTCATCGACTTTTTTTCTCCATTTTTTTCTTTTTAAACGTCCCTCTCACTCTCAGTTGGTTCCTGGTTGGTTTTACGGAATCTCAATGTGTTGGTCTATCTTATTCGGAAGCCAGTTAAATAATCATGGTCTCCAACTTTATACGGTACAAAAATATATCTTTATATTGGTAAAGATGTCGTTTTGTTTAGTTGGGTTAGGTTTTCTTAGGGGAAATATTTTCATGGCAACTGATGTCTTTACACGAACTCAAGAGGTAACTAATTAACATTTATGGAGGAATTAGACCAGTTGTTGTTGAAATGGGTCTCACCAGAAATCAAATGTAAAACTGGTGAACATTCGATGCAGAAAATATGTGAAATCTTATAAGACAAACGATGATTCTTATAAACCTGATTAACTTGTATGTCATCTTGCAATCCTTGTATGTGGTGGGTCGTGTTTCTTCTGAACTTTCTCTAGTGTCTTTATTATACACTAGGGTAGGTTGATTTTTCATTTTGTTAAAAATATAAAATACTCTCAGACAGCAAAAGTTGTGTGTTGGTATGATGGATACTGATACCAAAAATTAGATCGTTTACTTGTACCATTGATGATATAGCGTCTAACATTGACTTCTAAAATGCACCAAAAATCCTTGTTTTTTCAAAATCTTGATAGAAATTGGTTAGAAAATTTAGCAATTTCAATATTTAAAACAGAAATGGTGGTCATTTAAAACGAAACGAATAAAGTATTATAACTAGAATTCAAATTGAAAATATGCTCCCCATCACCACTGACACCTCCAATATGCTGCTTTTTACCTAATAAGTAAGCTGTAACAGTGATAAATTTTAATTGGCAACTTTTGCCACATGGGAGACGTTACAGTTTCAAAATCGACCTACCCTATTTTACACCGGTGAATTAGTGTGTTCTTAGGATTGTTTTCCCCTGACCTCTGTCCTGATCAATCCGTGTCCTAACGTTCAACTCCACACACGGTACCACCTTTCAGGAAATGTCTTAAAACAGGCAGATTAAAATGCGGCCCTCAGCAAGCACAGGTGCGACCCGCACACAGACCACGCTCTTATACGGCACTTTTACAGTATCCTAGATTTTAAAAAGTTTTTTTTCAAAAGATTCTTAGCCGAAAAGGGTCGTTTATTTTCATTTGGGAAATGTGTTGTTAAGAAACAGTCTGTTATCAACGCATTGTCTCTCAACCCTTCCTTTGAATTGCAGAAGGAGGAGGCTCACTCAGTCAATGAAAGGGAGCGAGTCTTTCCTCTTGCCTTCTACTGCTTTCAATTAAGACATGGCTATAATTGAAATACACTTGTACTTTGAACTCGGTGAATAATAGTCTTTTCTTTCTTTTTTAATGATCTTTTTTATTCATTGGCTTTTAATTGATAATAAAGAAATTAATGATAGCAATCATCTCTTTGTTCTGTAAATGTATAAGAAATATTTAAAGACTTAGTTGTCATGTGCGGCCCTCATGACAGACATATGTAATCCATGCGACCCAAGGAAGCTTCTCAGTTTGTCATGCTTGTCTTAATAGATCTCAAATTTATTGGTTCTTCTTTCTTGATTTTGGTCCGGGTGATGAGACCGCACGGAAAGGTTCAACGAAAATCACGAAATGAACTCAGGGTTCAGGAGGAGAAAATCCTGAGAAAACAAAAGACAAAACAAAACAAAAAAAACAAACCCAAACAAATCCCAAACAAACCCCCCAAAAAATCAAAGCAAAGAAAAAAAATGATAAGGACCTGAAAAAACAAAAAAACAAAACAAAAAACCCATTAACAAAAAAAAATAAAGCCCAGAATGTAATGTGTATGCAAGGAGGATACACTTTCTCTCTCTCAGAGGACGGACTGAACGAAATTTCGAAATATAGCAGATATCTGAGGAAGAACGGAACATACATAACCAAAACATTCGGAAAAAATGAAAATTACATAAAGAACAAAGATTATAAAATTAGACATAGTTTACACCATACAATGATTAAAACACACCGTATAACAAATTACACACAATATATTTGACTATTATCGACTGATGTACTCAGACGAGTATCCTCATCTTGGTTGTTGTTATAATTTCGGCTATTGTGCTCTCCCGTCTTCTTCCGATGCACTGTTTCCATTGAAATAATCACTGCACATGTTTTAACCATCGCACATGTTTTAATAACCTCACTGGTCAGTCAAGCATAAAATGAATATATATATATATATATATATATATATATATAATATACATTGAAAATTAGAATCACCACATACCACACACCACCACACACACACACACACACACACACATATATATATATATATATATATATATATATATATATTATTATACTAATTTATTAGTATATATAGTTTCACCGACAAGTGGACACGCACTTATAAATAAATTTTTTTGCCCGAATTTTTTTGTGGCTTTGTGAAACACTTAAAAAATAAAAAAATAACTTTCTGAAAAAATTAATCATACAAGAAATTTTCTCCTGACGATGATCTAGGTCGAAACTAATTGAGAACCCTAAAAATTAAATGATATAAAAGAAATATTCCTGTTGTTTTAACATTTTTGTTCACCTTACACACACACACAGCACACACACCAAATATATTATATATATAATATATATAATATAATATATATATATATATATAATGAAAATGAATGTGAAAAGTATTAGCGTATGAAGGCGCTCAATGCTAAAATAGCAAAGCAGATTTAAAATCAAAGGTTAAATATCATGGATATAATATACCGTAACTACAGTTTCATGCGTACTTGCAATCATCAGACGGTTAAAATATTAAGATTTAATCTTAACATTTTAACCATTTGATGATTGCAAGTACGCATGAAATTGTAATTACAGGATTTTATATCCATAATATTTAACCTTTGATTATATATATATTATATATAGTATATATATAATTATAATATATATATATATATAACTTATTCTTGCAATTGCTATTTTGCTATTTTTGTTGGCTAATTGTATTATTTCAAATTCAATTTCTTTTCCCACCTTTTATTGTGTTGGTTGGTTGTTGGTTGGTTGTGGTTGGTTTTACGGTTTATTGATAGAGATATCCTCTGATCATGGACACGAATTGTGAGGATAGATCTGATCCCAAGAGTTGAATAAAGAGGTAGTCAATGAAATAAGGTTTGAGGTTGTATCGACTGAAACAACAACCAAGACTCTAATGACAAGACGAGGACATTAATCCGATTACATGAGTAATTCGGCATTACAGTCTCGGAAGATTATGTAATTCTCGTGCCCCTGATGTAACAGCACCTCCTGTGACTGTGAAGTCCAATGTTAGAAAAACAGCTTCGACCACAGATGTCGCATGTGAAGGCTGTCCCTGCAGATGTTGATGTGCCGGTGCTTTGTTGCCGTCGCTTTCTTCTGGACCTCTTGACTTCATGGTGTTGCGACAGAGTGACCTCAGACATAAATAGTCCGCTATGTAGAGCCACCGAGAGCGGTCCTGAGCCAAATTTTCCCAGCTGGAAGGGGTAATGTCAAAGCACCTGAGTTCATTCTTGCAGATATCCTTAAAACGAGCGACCAATCTGTCTCTTACCAGACGAAAGCTCTGCATAGGGTATGTCCTTCGGTATTCGTCCATCATCTATCCGGTGGACATGGCCCATCCAGCGAAGACAACGCTGACTCAATAGAGAACACATGCTGGGAAGTTGAGCTCTCTCTAGAACTGCTGTGTTAGTGATCCTGTCTCTCCAGGTTATGGAGTATAGCGTCTAAGGCAGCAAGGTAGAAGCTATTTAGCCGTCGCTCTTGAATGGGAGTTCATGGGTCCAGGTTTCACTTCCACACACCACTACCATTAGAGTGGGACTATTTATGTCTGACGGTCAACTGCTGTCGCACTCCATGAAGTCGATCCAGAGAAAGCCGACGGCAAAAGCACCGGCACAATCCTCTGCAGGGACAGCCTTCAATGCGACATCTGTGGTCGAAGCTGTTTTTCTAAACAATTGGACTTCACAGTCACGGAAGGTGCTGTAAATCAAGGGGACGAGAAGTTACATAATCCTTCCGAGATGTAAGCCGAATTACTCATGTAATCGGATTATGTCCTCGTCTTGTCATTAGAGTCTTGGTTGTTGTTGTGTCCTCACTTTTTATTGACTACTCTTTATTCTTCTTGGGATCAGATTAAATCTCATTCGCTGTCCATGTGGATCAGAGGATATCTGCCTATCTAATAATCGTAAACCAACCAACGCAACACAACCACCAACCAACAAATAAAGAAGTGGGAAAAGAATTGAATTGAAATAATACATTAGCCAACAAAAAGCAAAAATGCAATGCAAGAATAGTTTATATATATATATTATATATATATATATATATATGTATATATAATATATTAATCAAGGTTAAATATTTTTTTTGGATATAAAATCCTGGTAATTAACCAATTTTCATGACGTACTTTGCAATCATCAAATGGGTTAAATGTTAATTAAATCTTCATATTTTAACGTCTGAATGAATTGCAGTACGCATGAAACTGTAGTTGGTATATTATATCCATGATATTAACCTTTGATTTTAAATCTGCTTGCTATTTTAGCATTGAGCGCCTCATACGCCTAAATACTTTTCACATTCATTTTTCATTATAATATATAGTATATATATATATATATATATATATATTTATAATATATTTTGATGTGTGTGTGTGTGTGTGTGTAAGGGGTTTTTTTGGGAACATGGTTTTAACAAAAAACAGGAATATGTTCTTTTATATCAATTTAACATTTTTAAGGGTTCTCAATTAGGTATTTCGACGCTTAGATCATCGTCAGGCAGAAAAATATCTGTATGAATTAAATTGTTTTCAGAAAGGTTTATTTTTTTTTATTTTTAAGTGTTTCACAAGCCACAAAAAAATTCGGGCAAAAAAATTTATTAATAAGTGGCGTGTCACTTTGTTCGGTGAAAACTATATAATACTAATAAGAATTAGTATTATATGATATATAGTATATAGTAAATAATATATAGTATATATGTGTGTGTGTGTGTGTGTGTGTGTGGTGTGTGTGTGGTGTTGGTTGTATGTGGTGATTCTAATTTTCATGTATATATATGATATATATTATATAGTATATATTATATATATTTCATTTTTATGCTTTGACTGACCCAGTGAGGTTTATTAAAAATGTGCGATGGTTAAGAAAATGTGCTTAGTGATTATTGTCAATGGAAACAGTTGCCATCGGATTAGAAGTTACGGGAGAGCAGCAATAAGCCGAAATTATAAACAACAAACCAAGATGGGATAGCTCGTCTGAGTTTTAACATCGTCGATATAGTCAAGATATATTGGTGTTTTAATTTGTTAATACGGTGTGTTTTAATCATTGTATGGTGTAAACTATGTCTAATTTTATAATCTTGTTCTTTGTATTTGCATTTTTTCCGAATGGTTTTGGTTATGTAGTTGTTCCGTTCTTCGCTCAGATATGTGCTAAGTTTCGAAATTTGCGTTCAGTCCGCCCTGCTGAGAGAGTAAGAGAAGTGTATCCTCCTTGCATACACATGTACTTTATTCTGGGCTTATTTTTGTTGTTTGGTGGTTTTTTTGTTTTGTTTTTGTTTTCAGGTCTTATCATTTTTTTTCTTTGCTTTGATTTTTGGGGGTTGTTTGGGATTTTGTTTGGGGTTTGTTTTTTTTTGTTTTGTTTTGTCGTTTTGTTTTCTCAGGATTTTCTCCTCTGAACCTGAGTTCATTTCGTGATTTTTTGCGTTGATACCTGTTCCGTGCGGTCTCATCAACCCGGACCAAAATAAAGAAAGAAGAACCAATAATTTGAGATCCTATTAAGACAAGCATGACAAACTGAGTAAGCTTCCTTGGGTGCATGGGATTACATATGGATCTGTCATGAGGCCCACATGACAACTAAGTCTTTAAATATTTCTTATACATTACAAACAATAGAGATGATTGCTATCATTAATTTTCTTATTAATCAATTAATAAGGCCAATGAAATAAAAAGAATCATTAAAAGAAGAAAAGACTATATTCACCGAGTTCAAAGTAAGTGTATTTTCATTATAGCCATGTCTTATTGAAAGCAGTAGAAGGCAAGAGGAAAGACTCGCTGCCCTTTCATTGAACTGAGTGAGCCTCCTCCTTCTGCAGTTCAAAGGAAGGTTAGAGACAGCGTTGATACAGACTGTTTCTTTACAACATTTCCCAATGAAAATAAACGACCCTTTTCGGCTAAGAATTCTTTTGTAAAAAAAACTTTTTAAAATCTAGGATACTGTAAAAGTGCCGTATAAGAAGCGTTGGTCTGTGTGCGGGTCGCCCTGGTGCTTGCTGAGGGCCGCATTTTTTGATCTGCTTGTTTAAGACACATTGGTCCTGAAAGGTGGTACGCGTGTGTGAGTTTGAACGTTAGGAACGGATTGGATCAGGACAAGAGGTCAAAGGGAACAATCCTAAGAACACACTAATTCACCGGTGTAAAATAGGGTAGGTCGATTTTGAAAACTGTAACGTCTCCATGTGGGCAAAGTTGCCAATTAAAATTTTATCACTGTTACAGCTTACTAATATTAGGTAAAAAGCAGGTCATATTGGAGGTTTCAGTGGTGGATGGGGAGCATATTTTCAATTTGAATTCTAGTTATAATACTTTATTCGTTTCGTTTAAAAATGACCACCAATTTCTGTTTTAAAATATTGAATTGCTAAATTTTCTAACCAATTTTCTATACAAGATTTTGAAAAACAGAGGATTTTTGGTGCATTTTAGAAGTCAAATGTTGAGACGCTATATCATCAATGTAGCAGAAGTTAAAACGATCTTAATTTTTGGTATCAGTATCCATCATCCACATACAACACTTTTGTGTCTTGAAGAGTATTTTTATATTTTTTAACAAATGAAAAATCAACCGTACCCTAGTGTATAATAAGACACTGAGAAGTTCAGGAAGAAACACGCCGCACCGAACATACAAGGATTGCCAAGATGACATACAAGTTAATCAGTTATAGATCCATCGTTTGTCTTATAAAGATTTCACATATTTTCTGCAATCGAATGTTCACCAGTTTTACATTTGATTTCTGGTGAGACCATTTCAACAACAACTGGTCTAATTCCTCCATAAATGTTAATGTAGTTACCTCTTGAGTTCGTGTAAAGACATCAGTTTTGCCATGAAATATTTCCCCTAAGAAGAAACCTGAACCATTACTAACAAGACCGACTATCTTTATCCATATTATAAGATATATTTTTTGTACCGTATTAAGTTGGAGACCATAGATTATTTAACTGGCTTCCGAATAAGTAAGACAAACACATTGAGATTACCGTAAAACCAACCAGGAACCACTGAGGAAGTGAGAGGGAACGTTTAAAAAGAAAAAAATGGAGACAAAAAGTCGATGAGAAAACCAGTCACAAGCAGCAGTTAATCGATTCAGACAGACATGGATATACAAAGAAAAGAAAAACAATGGACTTTTTAATCAATAATATATATATTATATATGTGTTGTGTTGTGTGTGTGTGTGTGTGTTGTGTGTGTGTTTCTATTTAGCTCGTAACCGTAAATTTAGGATAAAGATTGTTCTATTCTATCTTTAAACATTTTGGAATATAAATTGTTCTATCTATCTATATTAACATTTTAGAATATTATCACTAAGTTTCAAAGTTAATTCTATAGTGGGTTGTTTAATATTATATAATATATATATATATTATATAGTATATATAGTATAATTTAGAAACTGCCGGTGCAATTGATTTGGTTTGTTTCATAGATATATTGTTTAATTTATTTATTTTGTACCTATCACTTCATATACAAGGAACACGTAAAAAAATAGTTTTTATATCACCCCTGTTTCCTTTTAAAATGAGTTAGCATTGCCCAAAGCAAACTTTAATGCCTTTTCCCCACTTCTTCAAATGGCCAGTTCCAGACGAACGTAAAAGTTTCAGTGTCAATATAATCTGTGTTTTATGAGAGACCCTGGAACGAGTCAGCTTGTACATGAAGTCCCCTGTTTTTTGCTAGTGACTGTTTATTTATTTTTTGAATACTCTTCTACTTGAACATTAAGAGAATCCCCAGTTAAAGTTTTTATAATTTTATAAATGTCAGCTAATTTAATATGAAAAAGGGTATCTGGTTGGACTTATACTACGTTAAAACTTTAAAAACAATTTCTAAGGATTTTTTTAACCGTTTAGTGGACCCGTAGATCTCAACAGATCATCCACTGCGCTCCCCAAAAGCCCTTTAAGTCATCTTGATTCGGCTTGTCCTGAATACCGGACTTTGGGGAGGAGAGGATTGCGGTCGTGTCGCACAAGCGCACAACATGTCTAACATGAGCAAATATTTCTACAAGTCACACGCGATGGAGGAAGGGTGCGTGTGCCGAGGTTTGACGGCATGGAAGCATACAGCTGTGAATCTACAAGTGGCCGCGGCTCTTGACCTATCTAACACCGTTCATTGCTGATTGAAAGCAACGTACATCGGCGAGGTCGAGAGTAATTGCTGAGCAGCCCCTTCAGGTAACGCTGTACACTCGACTCTGGGAAGCGCCAGAAAAAGGTACCTATTAACAAATGCCTGTTGCACCTATTAAAGTCTGATCAGCTAATTCTCTGCGGTATGGCGTCTTTCATTGTTTAGCATGGCGAATTATATCTAGAAAAATATTACAACAAATAACATATGGCTATACATAGTCTCACTGGAAGTTCGGTATCATTTCTCGTCTGAGGGAGCGGGAAACGCCCGATAACGACGATACTGGTATCGCAAAGAACTCGATACGGAGGTTTTAGACATCGAGGCCTTGAGAAAGTCCGCTCAGCATGAGGTATCGATATTGGGTACACATTCTTCTGGATGGACAGGCGATGGTAGCTGTTAAGTGGTATGAGGTAAGGCGGCCCGAGCACCCCATCCCGAAGGCGGTGCTCTACGTAGCGCACATGACGGACGCTGTGGACATATATCTTACATTTAAGACTGACCATATATGTGACTGTGTAAGCAGGGCCTGCCTGTCGAGAGCAAGGGATTCTCAGTCACGCACTGTCGCATAAGATACGAAGCCGGGGAAGAGGCTCATATGCCGTGACGGTACGTAAAAAATTTTAAAAATTAAAAAGTCAGGACCGTAGGCCACCTGCGTGCTCACGGCCGAAATACTTGTAGAAATGGCCCTTCTTCAGTGAAGAAGTGGCAATGACATATATATATTAGTGTGTGTGTGTGTGTGTGTGTGTGTGTATCAGTGAATTCTCGTCGTAATGTTATGGCCGTAAAGGAAAAAACTCCAAGATTTTTTGCTCTTTCACAACAAAGAAACGACTACGATTATTACTCACCCACCCCTCTTTGTTCTGGGATGTTGTATGTTTTTTGTTTGTTTTTTGTTTTTTGTTGGTTTGTTATTTGTTTTGTGAATTTATTCGCAACATATTTATATTATTAAATTATTGTACGCCTGCTGAACTAATTACATAACAATCTTCCAGCATTATCTCTTTTAAAGTTTTTTTATCTTTCTCACTCATTTCCTCGTCTTTTCCACTTCCGCCTATTACAAATGCAGTAATTCATTGCATTTGTTTGTTCGGGATACTCGGTGTTTATAATAAAAGTCCATCGTGGTGTAACGGTTAGCAGCTAGTCTCGTTGATCCATTACTACTGAAATAGAGAGTCCGATCCTCGATTTCCGCATATTTTGCAACCTTGTGTCACATCCTAATCGTGGTGGACTGATTGTTGTTAAATACCTACTTAATATTTTTATATTCATTTCATGTCCACTTACTTTGATAAGATGTATCTTAACAGAATACATGAAACCTTAAGTCAATGAAACATAAAAAAGAAGGTGAATAATTAATTTGGTCTTTAACTGCTCTGGTCAGAATTGTGCACTTTTTTGGATTTACCAAACGTTTTTAACAATTATTTGTTCCTACTATATTGATATATTCGCTTTTATGCTTGACTGACTAATAAGGTTATAAAAAGCATATGGTAAAACAGGTCTGTAGTCAAGATAACTCTTTTTTTGGGGGGGCCGTAGAATTTAGTCAGATTCCTTCCCTGATGAGTTTAATAAGCGAAACTATTAGTAGTATATCTGACATTAGGTTTAACTTTAGGAGTGCCCTCGTGGGGCAGAACTCTCCATAGAGGACTGTTCCATGTCAGAGGTCACCGCTGACTGCGTTGCATTAACACCATGAAGCTGAGAGGTCTAGAAGAAAGCAGCGGCAACAAAGCACCTCAACACTTCAGGGAACAGCCTTCAATGGCGACTCTGTGGTCGAGAATGTTTTTTCAAGAAAATCCGACTTCCAGTCAACAGGATCGCGCTATAACTTCGAAGGGCCAACAACTTTATTATGGTCTTCCGGACCTGAAATGCCCAATGAATATATATATATATATATATATATATATATATATATATAATATATATATATAATATATATATATAATATATATATATATGTATATCATATTTTCAATTTGAGAGACATAAGCATTTAAAATATATAACTGGTCAGTTTCATATTATGCTTTCATTAGTCATACATCAATAGATAGTTTCTTCACTTAGTAATATTCGCGGTGTATGTCAGGTACTGTATTTGATCGTGTCCATCCTGTAATCTCTTGGGTGTATGTTACCTTGTTGAAAATTCAAAGAAAACAATAGTTAGATATCTATTATACTCATGGATATTTAGTCTTCTTTTTTCTATTAACCGAAACACATCATTTACCTACTCACATTATTTTATTCTATGTAAAATATTTATTAGAGTCAAATTTTCACGAAAATTTAATAGCTTTTTACCTTTAGATTGAATTTAGTTTAAAATAGTTTTTCCTAGAATACATTTAGCGGAAAATATATTTACTCGTCGATATTATTTTTTTATAAAGTTATAAGTGTCTGATATAATAGATGCAGACATTTTAGAAACGTTTTTGGAGGTCATTATGTCGTAAAAAAAACAAATATCTGTGGAGTGGTGTAAGAATATGATGCTTTTTCAGTAAGTCATTTATCTTTCCTTACGGTTTTGACATAAATTTCTTTACGGTTTTAATAAATTATATATATATATATATATATATAATTATTATAATTATATTAATATAATATAACTTGGGCATAGAAAATTTGTTCAAGATATTATAGTTCTTACCTGGAGGCATAATTTGAGGTCAATTCGAAATACCTGACGACACCATTTTAAATTGCACCGAAGTTAATCTGTATATGTGGTTGTAGATTAACTTGCTAAAATCACCGGAAGCAATTAATAATGAGTATGCAGCAGCGACAAGTTGCACGCCTCCGTTTAAAGATAGTAGTAGTTGGAGACGCAGGGATGGATTTCAGTTCTGGTTACAGTATGTGTAAACTAATATTAGTACGCGAACGAACGTGTGAATACATCTAACCATGTGTAGCTTAGAAGTGGAATGAACCATCAAAATCTATTGTTTTGTCGCTGTAAGTAGGACGATTGATGACGTTCCAGAATGAATGCAATGGCTACCAAGTTGGGTCTATTTATATATAATTGAAGGAGTCATCGGTCTGGTATACACAGGGGCATCAATCTGTTCTAGCTATACACCAGTAAATAGTTAGTGTTCATGAGATTGAAAATGGTACGAGTCTAAGTGGAATGAGTAACAGTTTTCGTGATGATTTAGGTGGACAACTGAAAGAAATACTTTAAATTCGTTTAATGGTGTAAAGAGTGAATGCAATCGTATCTAAAGTTAGATCTTGGTTACCTTTAGTTTTCTCTCCTGCTTTCTACAGACTGAATTTGCTGACACACGTATATTAATATATATATATATATATATAATATATATATATTATAATATATACTATACTTAGAAAAAACGTAACCGTTGGGTCACAAATAATTGTGGATAGAAGAAGTTAGTCTTGCAAAGGCGAATTAAATTCAGAATATAATAATAATACATAATAATAATACGAACGGAGAACTAAAAAAAAAGACATTAATCATTTTGCTAAAATTTCAATTAAGTCAATGATACTGACTGTTCTTATATATAAGCAGTCGTTAGCTGCGTGAAAATTGACATTATGAATAAGTTCATCTACCGTTACACACTCTACAATTTCTCTTTACAGACAAGAGAAAACTAACATATATAAAGAGTATTATGCCAGATATATATACAGAGGGGGAAAGTGATATGCAGAATGTGAACTAAGAAATGGTGGGTTTTTGACTTAACTGTAAATTACGACTAATTCGAATCAATAAAAAGGAATTTTTAAACATAACTTTATTCAAAACTAAGGAATATTTAATTTTAATTAGTATCTTATTTATTAAAAGCCACTTAATTAAGGTCTTGCTTATATAGATTTACCTCAGAGGCACGCCATATTACTGATTGTGTTTAAAATCCTGCGATTGTTGGTTATATATCATTAAGAAATAAATGTTTACATAGTATGTATGTGAATAATCTGCATATTTTGTTTTATTTCAACGTATTAAAAGCAACCTATGGTATAATTTTTATTTTGGAGTCAATTAGAATAAAGTAAAAATAATGAGGTAATCTTTTTGTGTTCGTATTTAATTTTATTAGTCTTTCTAATTCAATATGTATTTAATTATCATTAAAATTAATATTATGTGCCAGGAGGGTGCATTTTTTTTTTTTTTTTGCTAGTTTAAATAACAATGGTTTTATTTACTAAGTGATTCTACTAAAACCGACACTTAAAGCTTAAATGTGTATGGGGGAGAGGTTACCAAATAATTGTGCATGTAATAATCTGAGGATTGGATAACTTTCTTCCTTTTCTGCTCTCTTCTACCACATGTACTCGTGACGGGGGTACTCCTCTTTTTCTCAAGGGGAACTACTCTGGATTGTTTTGGTTGGATGGTCGTAATAAATGTGTAAAAGTTTCGGTTTGTCATTAACCATATCGGGGCTAGATCAATTAGGTGGAAATAATTTTTGACAAAGCAGAAACTTTAGAAGTTCTTGTTTGTTTTTTTTTTTTTTTGTTTTGTTTTTTGTTTTTTGTTTTGTTTTTTGTTTTGTTTGTTTTGTTTGTTTGCTTTTTTGGGGGTTGGGGGTCTTTTTTCTTTTCTTTCTTTCTTCTTTCTGTTATTTATTGTCGATTGTTGTTTCGTTGCTGCATAGATGATAGCCGATGAGTTTTGATGAAACAAGCCGAACTGCTGTGCGTGACTAAGTTAAAATTATCATCATCTAACACCCTGTCTGTGCGTAAATGAGGACGATTGTAGGTGTGCTGTCCACCTATAGAAAAACGTTTAAAAAAACAAATCTCTTTGGTGTATGCGTCTAGTTGTATAAATGGTTAATAGACTCGTTGTCTGGCATATCCGTATTTAGGTGTGCCTACCAGTGAAATTAAAGGTATCTCCTTTATTTCTCGTAGTTTAGATGTTTGGTAATTGAGGTTGTAATATGCAAGAGTATGTTTGTCTTGTTCTACTCTCCTAGATGTAACACCGGATTGAGACTTTGTGAATAAATTGAGTTTAGGCAGTTGAGCACGTGTTGAACAAATTAAGATGCAGCCACTCACTAACATACGTACACACATCACTACACACACACACAACACTATAAAAGGGTGCTCTCTTCATGTAATAAAACTGAGCATCTAATATTATGTCCAAGATATACGGAAATTCCTATCTTTGAAAGTATAATAAAGGATAAAAGAATTGCTTTACTAACGGTTAATTTTCTTTAAATCTAAAGAAATTTATCTTTTTTTCTGCCTTTTTCAACTTATTTTTTTCTTTTCTTTTTTTTTTTTTTTTGTTGTTGTTTTGTTTTTGCATATGATATTAATTACACTTGTCGTCTTCAAGATTATTTGTGTTTCTCTGGGTGGGTGTGAGGGGTAAAGTTATTTAGAAAAGATTGATATAGTAACTGCTTGGTTGAGCTTTTTAAACCCCCCCCATCAACATATTTTCTTTTGCCTTTGTCTTTTTCTCATTCTTACTGTTCTTCACCTTCTTTTTTTTTTGATTTTTGGTTTTTGTTTTTCGTGTTTGTTGTGGTTTCTTTTTTGCTTTTTTGCTTAGTTTTATAAAATCTTTGGTCTTTTTAGTTCATTTTGATATTTTCTTTTTTTTTCTTTAAGTCATTCATTATATTCATTATTCTAACATTTATATATTCTTTATCTCTATGATATTTATTTCTTTAAGTATCAATTTACTTTTATTAAAAAACTTTCTCAGTTAAACCATATTCTTCTTATATCATCTTCCAAATTCCTCTTCACTCTCAATTTTTCTTTCTTTTTCCTTTCTCTCTTTCTGATTTTTTCTTTCTTTTTTTTAAATGTCTTTATACTGATAAATTTTCCTTTATTCTTTCTCTCTTTTCTTGCTTTTTCAGATTCTTTTTCTTTCGTTCTGTTGTTTGTGTGTGTTTTTAGTATTTTTTATAATATTTTATTACTTCTTTTTATTCTTTTTCTCATAATTTCTATATTTAGCATTTTTCATTCATTTATAATGAGATGTTTCATTTTTCAAGTATTTTCCTACTTTTTTTCTTTATTATACTCTTCCATATCTCTCTTCCTGATTTTTATTTCTTTTCTTCTATATCTTTCTTTATTTATTTATTATTTCTATTATAGTTATTATTGTCAGCATTATTTATTATATATATATTTAAATATTACTTTTCCCACCATCCTTTCTTTCGATTTCTTCTATTTATAATATCTTTCTACCTTAGTTATTATTTATTACTACAATGTTTTTCTTTCTGCGTTCAATATTTATTTTTTTATCCCATATAATAATTCTCTTTCTTTTTTATCTTCTCAATTATTCCTTCGTTTATCTTTTTTATCTCTCTTTATAATCCTTTTCTTCTTTCGGTTATACTTATCTTTCCTATATTTCCTATATATTATCTTATATTTTTCTTTTAATTATCTTTATTTTATTCTTTTTTATACTTTTTGCTTCAATTATTTCTTCTTATTTCTTCTCATTTTCTTTTTTCTTTCTTTCTTTCCTTTTATAATCTTGTATCTTTATCTTTTCCTTTAATCTTTCTTTTTCTTGCTTAATTATTTCCTTGCTTTTTCTTATTTTTTCTTTCTTTCTTTCTTTCTTTCGTTTCTTCCTTATTATAATTTCTTTATACTCATCTTTTCCTTTAAATGTCTTTCTTCTTGTATTCTTTGCTATCATTATTTTCTTTCTTTTTTCCTCTTCTTATTTGGTTTTTGGTGTTTTTCTTTCTTTTTCCTTTATTTTTACTTATTTCTTAATCTTTTCTTGCTTCATTTTTCTTTTCTTTCTCTTTTCTTTCTTTCTTCTTATAATTTTCTTTTCTTCTTATTTTTTAACTTATCTTTTTCCTTTAAATCTTGTCTCTTTTTTCTTAGCTATCAATGTATTTCTTCTTTGTTCTTTTTTTTCTTTCTTTCTTTATCTTTCTGTCTTTTCTTTTTCTTTCTTTTTCCTTTTATAATTTCTTGTATATCTCTTTTTTTTATCTTTCTCTTTATTCCTTTTTCTTTTTTTTCTTTCATCTCCTCCATTGGGTTAATTATTTTATTCCTTCTTTCTTCTTCTTCTTTCTTTTCTTTTTTTCCTTTTCTATCTTTTCTATTTCTTTACTTTTTTATATTTTACTTTATATTGGTATTTATCTCCTTTTTCTTTAAATTTTTCTTTTTTCTGCTTCTACATTATCTTTTCTCTTTCTTCTTTTCTTTACTTCTCTTTTTCTTTCTTTCTTTTTCTTTTTTCTTTCTTTCTTTCTTCTTTCTTCTTCTTTAACTTTCTTAGATATTTTCTTTATTTTCTTCTTCCTTTCCACATATTTCCCTCTTTTCTTCAATTTTTTAATTTACATTTTTCTTCTTTCTTTCTTTTTTCTTTCCTTTGATATTTGGACTTTCTTTATATTTCTCAATTGCTTTATAGTCTCTCTCTCTCTCTCTCTGCTCTCTCTCTCTCTCTCTCTCTCTCTCTCTCTCTTCTCTCTCTCTTCTCTCTCTCTCTCTTCATTTCAATCCTTTCTTCTTTTTTTGGTGCCTCTTTAATGTTTTTAAGACAGCCAGCAATCCACGTATAAAATTTGTTAATCTTACATATTGTTGTCCCTGACTCACACCTAGTGCGTGGTACACACCTGATAGAGAACGCAGATAAGAAATCATTTCCGCTTATTTACTACTTACAAACGCTGACCACAGAAAATATCAGAAGCACTTAGAATAGTTCAATAACAAAACATTCACAGACGAGCGCAAGTACAAAAAGTATGGAAGTAGAGGTTGTTGTTGTTTTGTTTAATGTGAGTTTAATGTCGTTTTTGGCGCGTTTTCGCGAGTTGGTTTCTATCAACCCATTCTATGTGGTTCTTCTTTCTTGTCGGTTGTCTGGCTGAAAAGGAATTAAAGGAAGGGAAAAAGGAAGACAATTAAGGCTTTTAGGTTTCAGCCTTTTATTCTAGGTTCTATACCTATTTCATGGAGAGGACATTTCTTCATGTGCAGTCTGATCCAGTCAAAGTCCTGAGTTTGAATGAACCGAGGGATTCTTGTCGGTAGAAATGGGGCTTTTTCATGCGCTGCCCCAGAGGGTGCTTCTGTCAGAGAGCTCTTAGGAGATTGTTATTTTTTTAATTTTTCCAATTTTGATTATTTCTTAAATTTTAATTTAATCGCCGACAAATGCCCTCAAATTTGTTATAGGAGCGTTTGCTCCCTTCAAGCTGTTTGGGATAAAATAGTGGGGCGGATTGGGAGACTTCATTAAGCCTTGGTTAGGCAACCAGTCTTTGTGAGAAGGAAAACTCTGAAATTCCAAACCTGTTAGACTACACTTAAAAGTATATCACATCTACTCGTGCGCACAGATTGTAAATATATATATATATATAATTGGTATAATAATACGCAACTATTTAAGGTGAAGACAATTTATATGTATTCATATTGGGCTTTGGCATAAGTCTTGGAGAAGAAAAATTCTAAATTCAAGCCAACTTTCTCCGTTTAAAAAGGGGGTGGTTGTGCCACATCCTGTCCGTGGCGAGAGGTTGGGTAAAATAGTAAAGACACACATTGTTGGTGATGGTAGTGAAATATAAAACAATTCGTACAACTCAAGTTTTCTGTTGGAGCAACTGAAAAGAAGTTGGACACATGGCGTAACGGATATAAGGGTTGAGTTAATTTACAGTTTTAAGGGACGATCATCAGTAGGTTGCCAGGTCAATCACTGGTCAAATGTTATAATGACACGTACCCGGTCATGTTCACAGAAAATGGAGGGATTGGGTGAGAAAAATCTACCCCCGTGGGTTGAATAAAGGTTAGGTTTAAAGTTCAGTGTAGCTCCTGATTACGGACATGAAATCTCCCAAGTTCGATAGAGAACGTTCCCGATGTCGACATGAACACCTGAAAGAAGCCGGAGAGCACATCGGCCGAAACGTTGTGGTATATACAATAAAGATGAGGCAAAAGATAATTCATAAGGAAATAGGATGAAAAAGGATAAAGACGTGCATGTAGAAACGTCTTTATTTTGTTTAATTGTCAGCGAAGTTTTTAAAAAAAGAGTGAAGAGTTTGGTGAAAGTTACATATTTTAGAAACATTTTCCTTTGTAGCTGGTTGTATGGAATTATTAGACATGCTACTATTATTTACCAACCCCTCCGACGGCAGGGTGTAACACGGTCAATTTCTTAGCGGGTTCAAAAAGGTTTGAATTCAGAGTTTTCTTCTCCTAGACGCGGTTGCCTAACAAGGTTACATAGCCCAGTCCTGTCCTACTATTTACCCATGCTGGAGAGAGAGTAGGATTCATCTTTCCCAGGGTATTAGTGCTAAGTGAAATGCAATTACTGACGTCCAGGATTTGAACTCGAGCAACGAAGTCCATTTCGCCATGACTTTAACCATTACACACGCGCTTCTCATCCATTAAGACATGCCTATATGTTTGAAAGTTATAGTTAACGAGCGTTATGTGCTACGTATTTTAAGTAGTGTCGCATTCAATGCGACCATGGGTCCTGCTGACGACAACGACCGGCTGAATGTCTGAAGGAGTCCACGACACGCAACTTCTCCTTTGGTCCTTATTTAGGCTAGACAGGCGGTCGGAAGGCTCTCCTCCGATCAATAGTTACTGGTGACGTCAAGCCTAGCACATAGTGGTTACGAATTTATGGACAGTCATAAAATTGTGCGTGCCTGTAGTAATTTGATTATTTAGGGCCGTTTTAAGACGGTGGGTAATTTGCCATAACCGTTAAGATTATGATTGACAATTTAGATGACCCCAACTGACCCTCCGGTACAGACACGTGGGAATAGTTTCTAAAGTTTAGAGCAGATGCAACCCGAATTGAAGGACTGCCAGACCCGGCCCCAATGTCGGCTCTGACGAGTCCATCTTCCCCGCGGTGGAATTAATATGGGCTAAGATAAAAGTTGATCAAGTACAATCAAGTCTTGTGTTTTTCGTTAAATTATTAAGACAATGACGCAGCCAGCCCAAAGAAGAATACAAGGAGACCAACCCTTAACAGAGCAGATGCCACTAGACAAAAGACATGGCGTACCAAGGTAGAGTCACAAGCAGAGTAAGCAGTAAGTAATCAGCAGTAAGAACTATTATCTCCATCTCTCTCTCTCTCCTCTAATATATAATATCTATATAATATATATATATATATATATATATATATAATGTGTGTGTGTGTGTGTGTGTGTGTGTGTGTATTTGGTTCAGCATTTTTTATTTATACCATTGTAGAATTAAACAAAAAGACTCCCGTTTCAATTTTATTTTGACTTTTCGAGTTTTCTGGCCAACTTTTATATTTGGGTGGAATTCGTGTAATCACAAAGTTCAGGTCCCAAGGTACTTTTCGGCACTTCGAAGTGCCATCATCAAGGGGTGATATGTTAGTTTTTTTTTAATTAATATTATATGAAGACCGGAGGAGAAGAATTGATGAGAAAGGGTTATAGGCATTTTAAAATGTGTGTACTGCATTGGAATTAATTATTTTGTTTAATAGCAGTACACACATTTCTAAATGCCTATAAACACCTTCGCATCAATTCTTCGTCTTCCAGGCTCCACATTAATATAATTTTTTTTTAAAAACTGGAATCACATCACTCCAGTGATGGCTTATTCTTCGATGTGGCCGAAAGTAGCTGGGACCTGAACTTTGGTGGACTTATCCACGAATTCCACGGAAAAATAAGGGTCAGTGAAAATCAAATATTAAAAAGTTGCTCAGAAAACTCGAAAGATCAAAAATAAATTGTTAAAACAGGAGATGTGTATTTTGTTTAATTCTAACACAACACACACACTTCACATATATATATTATATATATATATAATATATATATTATATATATATATTTATATACTATATATCATACACCCGAGAACACTCTCCCATTTATATACTTCGATGAACGAGTATATATAAATATGTGATTGTCCCAACCCTAGTTGCAACTTATGGCAATCCCAAACCCTTTTTATCAATATATGCTAGAAAAGCGGTAACTGAGGGTTTCTTAATGTCCTGATGGGTTTGATATGCCGTTAACAGATCAATAAACAACAACATACAAATCTTCGACGCTTTTTTTATACACAGATGTTGCTATGTTTAACGGGGGTGAAAGTTTTTCTACCGGTCGTGTGAAAAGTTTTTTCCATGCAAGGGAGTATAATTCACGTTGTATAAACATAATAAAGTTGGTTTGTTTTGGTAGTTTGGGATTTTATGCATGCTAGCACTTGTTGGGTTATTGTTATGCCAGAGACTATTTTGTTTTATTCATGTCTTCACATGGGTAGCTCAGATTTTTATTTTTTTAAAACTCAATTTTGAAACACATTTTGAAACTCATTTTTTCTATTTTTAACCCATAGCTGGGACCTAACGGTACTACCACTCCGGGTCAGAGTGGGCCCTGGGAGTAATGGAGATGGGGTACTCCAAATTGCCCTAATGCTCTAGAACTGATTTTCAGACTAGATGCAGTTTAACATCCATGCCCAGGACACTATCCCTCAGCCACGCTTTTCTAAGCATCATATATGATAAAATTTGGTTTGTTTTGTTTTGTTTTGTTTTACGGCATATGCAACCTCAGTGGGGTCATGTTAATGCCGATAAAGTTTTAAATAAAAATCATTCTGTAATGGATTTAATACAATTTTTGTTTATAATACATTTTTCTAATTTAACCCTATAGATGGGACCCTAACAAGACTACACTCCGGGTCAGAGTGGACCAGGGAGTATTGGTGATGAAGGGGTGGCTGCCCACATTCCCCAACCTCAAACTGGAACCTCTACCATCAGAATAGAGTTTTACGATCATTCCGCCGGACCATGTGACGCCACGCAGCCACCGCCTTCTATGACCCATTATGTAAAAGGGTTTAGGGCTTGCCATAAGGGCAATAGGGTTGGGAAAATCAATATAGGTGCTTAGGGCTTGAACGTGACCAGCGCGATTATCGGAGGGGGCCTCTCTGACCAACCGTCCTAGCCCAAGATAGGGCGCAGTGGAGTATTGCATGTCATGAACTGCTCATCCACCTGGGCTTCTATCCTTAAGCAATCACGGGTCGCCACCCACGGCGCAACAGGTGGCCCCATTGGGGGAGTCTTACCCTATGCAGAGGGTGCAGTCGGGTACATTCTTTATAACGCCACCGACAGGGCGATATATGATAAAGGAATTGGAGTTTTTGGCCATAAGTGTATTAGGACAATCATATAGATGCTAGTGCCCTTCGACATGATCCAGCCAATTGACGGAATGGGGGGGCTCGTCCGACCACTGTCTCGCCTAAGTAAGGGCCAAAGTGGAGTGTTGCCTGTTAGACTATGTTTGTCGTTTGAGTGTTGAATAGCCGTGTGTTTATTCAAACATGTGAAAAATTCATGTTTCCGGTCAGTTTAATAGTGAAGTGACTCGATGGTGATGCTTTAATGATTCACCGAATGAAATAATAATGCAAAACTTTTCTATTATTTATATCGTTGCAAATCGATACGTTTTGCAGTTTTATCCAGCTGCAACCACACAGCATATGTAACAGAAAGTCTGATGCAACACTGGCACGTTTGCATTTTTTAAGTGGCAGTCCACTTTGGATAAATCAATTAATACTTCTGTAGATAATAAAGTAGATAAGCCGCCCTTGGTCGGCTGGGCGTTAGAATGCACCGACTTGCGCCTCTGCGAGGGGTAAGACTCCCCAATAGTCCAACCTGTTGGCCGTGGGTGGTCGACCGTGATGCTTAAGGATACGAACCCAGGTGGATGAGCCAGTTCATGAAACTTGCAATACTCCACTTTGGCCTAATCTTGGGGCTAGACGGCGGTCGGGAGAGGCCCCTTCGATCAATCGGTGGTCACGTCACCCTAGCACCTATATGATTTTCCCAAAGAAAATTAAAATCCATTTCTAATAAATAAAATCGAAAACAGTTTGTTCGCATTTTTTCTCGAATTTTAAATATCCCATTTTTTTAAAATTTCGAAATAAAGTTTCCAAAAATTTTAATCCAATTTTTCGATATGTTGTTTGTTTTAAAATAATTAGATCCTTTTTTAATAAACGAACCCGACCTTTAAAATTACTTTATTATAGAATAAGATTTTTCTATAATTTGTTATCAACGTAAACTCCTTAAAATGTACCTTTAACTTTAAAAAAAAAATACAAAGAAACGACCAATGAAAAACTGAATTTTATTTTTTTTTTAATGGATTTTAAATTTGGTAAGGGAATGCTGTGTGTGTGTGGTGTGTGTGTGTGTGTGTGTGTTGTGTGTGTGTGTGTGTGTGTTTGCATGCGTGCTTGTGCTCGTGGTTGTTTTTTTTTGTGTGTATGTGTGTTCAATATATAATTTATAGTTGGTTGCTATTATTTTAGAAAGAAAGGAGAGCTCATATTCGGGTGAATGGAGTCGGGTTTCTTCAGTACGTACCATTGAAATTAAGTAATATAATACTTGTGTTCCTTAATTTGGTTAGCGACGTTTGTCATGCTTGCAATACACTCTTGGTTTATTAAATTAGACCGTCCAATATCGTGCCAGAGTCAATGTAAGGGATCCTGATTGTTGTCCTTGATGTGCGTAGTCATCGAATTCTTTATTCTTAGAGTATATATTATTATGGTGTTCGGGAATGAATTGTGGCATAATGGTTAAAGGTCGTGGGAAATGGACTTGTCAACCCAAGTTCAAATCCTTGACTTGACTTGTTTGCATTGCACATTAGCGCTAATAATTCACTTGGGAAAGGTTTTATGATTCCATTATTATTCTCCCTTCCAGCTATGGTAAATAGTTAGGGTAGATCTAGGCTTCTTATCTGGGTTAGGTAACCAGTTAGAAAGGAACTCCGAATTCAAAATCCGGAGGTCAGCCGTTATATTGGTTTGTGGTCATTCTTGTGGACGCAATTCTTCCTATCGACTGTGCAAAAAAGTGCGGAATTGTCGCGCAACACAATTGCCTTCACCACTATTACAAGAACACTGTGTTTGGTTGTTCAATTGAATGAACTACTCCATGGCGTCGAAAAGTCGAATTGAGAGGGTCCATTTATATATATATATATATATATAGTATATATATTTATATTAGTATATATAATAGTATATGAAAAATAAAATGAAATTAATCGCAGTAATGATATGATAAAATGAAAAACAAAAGAATGTTAACAACTGCATGGGCTCGTCAGGAGAGAGTGTGGCAAACGTTTCGGGCCTTCTCTCNCTCTCCCTGCTGAAAGAGGCGCCTCCATGATGATGCAATGTTAAATGGTGTTTAGCACCGTTGAATGTAGAATTGATTATTTGTAGGTAAGGGGTTAACAAAATAAATGCAGAGCTGTTGGAAAAAGGCTTTTCCATATTGTCTATTTGACCCAATTCAAATCAAGTTGGTATTCAGCATTTTATTGGAATGCATTTATAAAGGAAACTCTTCGGTGCGTGGGATGGGGGTATGGTGAAGTGGTTCCTTTATGCCCCAAATTACTGAGTGGAACGTTTCAGGGTCTCTCAAAAGCCGTGTGAAAAACAGTATCCCACTTATGCTTTTCTCGCCTCGAGCTATCAGTTGACTCTTACATTTTTACCATGTTTGGGAAGATTTTTTTTTTAAACTTCATTAATTTAATGTTACTTTGCTTTGCCATTTGAAATAACATTAATACAGGCTGCAGGTGGCGTAACGGTTTATCATTAAAATGTTACATGGCATTCCTTCCCATACTGAGACGATGTCAAAAAAAAAACTTTATCTGCAACGCGCGAGTGGGCTAGCAGCTCCCCCCCCCCCCCTCTCTCATTTATTGAATGGCAGTCTCTGGTGCAACTGCTGCACAACAACAGTGAACGCTTGCTGGAGGCTCTGTTGTTCTTTCCTTCCTTCTGCCGTTCTATTTGCTGTTGGCAGCCACTTTCCTCTGTTTCCACTCCTTTCCTTTTCTTTCACTGTTTCACTTTTGTTTGACAGTGAGGGCCACCAGTTAACTGTTCAGACCTTCATGTGCTGTGCTTAATGTGGCATGTCTTCAAGTCTTTTTTGCAGACATCTTTGAAGCATAGGTGTGGCTCTACCTGCCAGGTCGGAGCCTTATTGTAGGTCTTTTGGGATGCGGCCTTTGTCCATCCTCCTGACATGACCAGGCCAGCAAAGCGCCCTCGGAAACGAGAACGAACCATGCTGTTCATTATCGGAGCGGTCCAGACCGTCTATTTATAATTATGTTTAATAAAATAGACTATCGAATGTTACATAATGAATAGGTAACCTATCATTATTTGTAATAAGTGTAAAAAGATTTAAATTTAATGGTTATGTAAGGTTATGAGAAACACCCAGGTTCAAAACAGGGTTATTGTCTCGTTGAGTAACATGAGGACCAGAAAAAACAGAACCCAAATTATTTATTTATTTTCCCATTAAACTAACCCTAAACCCCATATCCTAACCCTACCCTAACCCTAAAACCCTAACCCTAACCCTAAACCCTAACCCTAACCCTTGGTTGGACTTAACTTCATAAACAAATTAAAATTAAATGAAAGTTTTATTTACAATTTGTGGATTCGTTTTTTCTGGGTTCAACCCGTAAATATTATGTTACTCAACTAGGAGGTTTAGGAGTTAGGGTTTTAGGATTAGGTTGTAGGTTTGGGGTTTAGGGTTAGTTTAAAGGAAAATAAATAATTTGGGTTCGTTTTTCTGGGTCACTCTGAATAATCATGTTACTAACTTGGAAATAACCTCAAAACAGTATAATTGACTGCGCCATGACCTGACCGTAATACCTTGGTAGAGATTTTACTATAAATGAAACAAATTAGTACATTAAGGAGAGCTGATTTTATCTTAAAAGATGCTCTGCTGCTAAGTCCCAAGAAACAAAAATTTATATAAACAGAAGCAAAAAGACAGAAGCAAAGATTTATAAAACGAAAATATAAAACCAGCAAAATAACATCAAAGAATAAATTTCAGTACGCGATATCGCCTTAATAAGAATTATAATCTAATACATATATAAAGGTCAGTTGGTGCCGATTGTATGCCGGATGAAAGTACGAAATAAATAATTAACGACAAATAAATATATATATATATATATATATATATAATTATATATATATATATATATATGTCGCATCTGATGAGTCGGAGGATTAGGACACTTTGTCTAAGCTCCCTGAAATAGACTAAAATGCAAACATCTCTAAGTCTTTTTGTTATTTCTTTACTTATATACTATATATATATATATTATATATAATATATATATGATATATATACACATTTACAACTAATTTCCCAAGAAATTATTTCCCTATCTAAAAGCACCCCCATCCATAGCATAGTCCCCCGCCTATTCAAATAACTAGCCCCGCCACATTACCATCTCAAGACTAAGACAAAAAAGTTGATAGATTTAAAAACGCTGTTGCTTTGGGGAAATTCTCAGTAAGATTCATGTTTTTGCAACTACCTGAAGATGTGCGGTAATGCCGGTTTTGAAATGAATTATTGTAAATGAGCAATCTTAAAGTTTTTTTTACTTCAATATTATATTATAATATATATATATATATATATTACATTGAAATCACCGCGTTTTGTTTTGTTAAAAATTATGAGATTTGATTTATATTTCGAAGATATCTAAGAAATTACAGATATACTATAGATATAATTAATCTTCTCCCTAACGACCCTATTACCCTGTCCCTCTCACTCACTTCCTCACCTCATCAAAAGCCTAGCTCTTCTCCTACCTTCCAAACCGAAACACCCTTTCGCACTTAATTTAGATATTTTAACCCCGGAGTCCCGGGAATATTGTAATACCCATGTTTCTTGCTGTTGTCTGTGATGATTGCTTTTCTTACAGTTGAAATAAATTATTCCAATTAAAGCAAATATTGTATGCCTTGGAAATACATTATATACCCATAATTATATATTAATATAATATATATATATAATTGATAATTGAATCAATTACCACGGACCAGACAACTCGGCAAACACCATTTGCGACATCCGGAGCACTGGACGCTGTTGCCTGGGGGTGGCCTTGCCTTCTGTTTATCCTTGCGATGGGGATACACGGAATACAGGTTAGAGGCTTGCGCAGTTTGAATTAATATTACCATTTGACTAGATGATTGCATTCTCCATTGTTGGCATGGGCTGGTGGCCCAGTGTGTTGAGTCCCGCTCTTCACGCTGTGGTCCGCTGGTTCATCTCTAGTGGCGGAGATTGTTGGTATGCACTTGCTGAGTGGGAGACCAAAAGGAGGTCGAAACATACTGTCCAGTGCTTCCCCGGATGTCGCAAATGGTGTTTTGCCGATTGTCTAGTCGTCGGATTATTGATCAATACCATTATATATAATTCCTTCTATCAAATAATATATATTATATATATATGTATTTTCAAGGCCCATTATCAATATCTGTTGATGCTTTCGTGTGAAAAAGAAAAGAGGAAAGCTGTTAATTTAATTGGAAATTTAAGCATATCTCAACTAGGGCTATTTCAACCTGGGTCTTTTTATTTCGCTTTATGTCGGGTCTACCGGAACGATAAAAGGCCACCGTAAAATAGAATACCATTTTTATTTCGAAAACTTTCCATCATTCAAAATTGTAAAGTTCCCATCTAGAGGTTAAATAGGAAAAAAAATGACCTTTTTTTAAAATGTGTTTTAAAAATTTAGAGTACCCATCAAGATGAATTAAAACAAAATATCTTCGAATAATATAACCAAAACAAGGGTTGACAATGCCGAAAATCCAACAACTAAATCCTTACCAAAAAATCTAGTTTAATTCGACTACTCATCCCAATACACCTACCGTTCTGCTACCGATAACAAAACATCTTCGGCATATATTACCCTGCAAGGGTTGTCATTGCCGTAATAATTCAACCAACCAACCAACCCAGACAAATTATGTCTTCAGAATCTCAAGAACAATGTCTTTTCTAAATAAAAAAAAAAAAAAAAGAATAACCTCATTTGAGGGCTATAATGTTAAACTGACTTCGGCATCTAATAACCTAAGGGTTAACATGCCTTAAAAACCAACCAACCAACCAACCAACAATGACTTTAGAGATAGCTGATGAGCTGAAAGGGAAAATGTTCATCGCAATGAAAGTGTCAGTAGGATGTGTTTGTTTTTATTAGAAAAAGGAAATAAAACTTGAAGAAGAGATCAAATAAATGATTAAGTGCTTTTAGGGTTAATGTTTTTGTTGTTGTTGTTTTGTTGTTTGTTGTTGTTTATAGCACTAAAACAAGCGCTAAAGGAAGTTATCACATTGCGGTGGGTTGAAGAAAGGAAAATTGAATCGGTTTGGTTGTCATATGTGTTTATACCGCTTATATGATGCAAAGTACAAATTTCCTTCAATAGTTCATTACTGTATAACACACACACACAATACAAGAGAGAGAGAGAGAGAGCAGAGAGAGAGAGAGAGAGAGAGAGAGAGATTCTTGAAATAGCGCTAATTACTCTTAGGAAAGGTATTGAATCGAACTATTCTCCCTCCAGCTATGTCGGTATATGGGCAGACTGAACTATTTAACTTGGTATGGAAAACCGAGTCTATAAAAAGGAATCTTCATATATTATATATATATATATAATATTATATATATATATATATAATGAATGTGAATGAAAAAATGAGAAAAGCTATTTGCATGAAAGGTGCTCATGCTAAATAAAACGCTTCAATACAACCGCTAAAAATGTGGTTTTTAACATTCAACCATTTCACGACTGGTTTTTGACATCTCAACCACTTCTCATCTGAGTTGATTGGAGTTACCAATGAAACTTTAGTTATGGAGTGTGAAACCAAATATTTACCATTGATTTATTATATATATATATATATTATATTATTATAATATATTATATATATATATATATGTGTGTGTGTGATGTGTGGTGTGTGTGTGTGTTTATCTACCTCTCCGCACGGCCAATTTTTAAGCAGAATTTAACAAGTTTGAATTAAGTGTTTTTCTTTTCTAGGACCAGTGCTATACCAATGTTAAAGAGTCTAGTCTGCCCTGATATTTACCCAAGCTGAAGGAGAGTAGGGGGGTTGATACTTTTTCCTTAAGGGTATTAGCGATAATAAATAATGCACAGAGAAAAAAACAGGACGTATTTTTATTAGACATACAAAAGGAAAGTGTCCAGTGTGCTTGTTCCGGGTGGTGGTGGATAGGAGGGTAGAGGTCGCTTCCATACAGCTATTCTTTTGTGAGGGCTCTTCCAGGATTTGTTCAAGACAGTACGTTTCGTTAGAGTCCAAATTGGTGCAGACTACAGTAGTACTGAAATGTCTATAGCTTAGAAGAATTTATTGCTTTATCTTTGCAGAGAGATCAGATTTCTATATGATCGATAATGGTAAAAAAAATAGTAAGTGAATCGTACAGTATATCGGAGAAGAAATTTGATAAACACACAATTTTATTAATTAATGTTGTATTTATTTGGCTAATATTTGCAATATTTGAAATCTGGATAAGACCTCATCAGAGCCGTATCTGTTATGAACGAAAGAAAACTTACAGATCCTGCTGATGATGATCTTATACAGATTTAAATATTTTCAATATTAGCCAAGGAAAATTACAACTTAATTAATAATCATCTGTGTGTTTTTTCAAATTTTCTCCCATTGATCGATTAATCTGTTAATTCTCTGACTATTATTTTATAGTATTTATTTAACACCTCGAATATTTACTTTTTTTCAGCATAACTCTCTTTCCTTGTCCAATGCCACTTTTTATCCAACGAGAATGGTATATTTATATTATTTCATTTCTGTAAATAAACATTTCGAGTACATTTGGGATAATACATTTTTTCCCCTTCTCTCTTTCAGTGAAAAGCCGCTTTTTCATCTCGAAATCAAGTTTTTTGTTCGACAACAGTTTGTCCTGCCACGGAATCTAAACGACTGTAGTGCGATTGCCGTGGAATTCGTCGCAAGCCAAGGGTTTAAAAAAGTTTTGCTGACAAACAAGCACTACAACAACCACCAACCAAGCACCAACATGTAGAAACATATACTCTTTTCTTATTTTAATAATAATAATAATAATAATAATGAATAATAAATAATAATATAATAACGGATGCACCCAATTCTCAGGGCCAGAAGGATAGAACCTAGTTTTATTAAAAACAAGAAAAAAAAAGAAACATATATCACTCCAGTCGGTGTGGCGGGCGCACACATAATGAAAATGAAAGTCCAACGAAAAGATACAATACCTGGACCTTGCCAGAGAACTGAAACAAAAAACTGTGCGCCATAGTGAACAGATAATAACACAAATGCATTGGTTGTGCTTGGAACGGTTTCCAAAGCTTGGTGAACATAGACTACGAAGGAATTGGAAATCAGAGGTAAGCGGCCTTTTTAGCACCCAACACATCCAGTGTGTAAGACCATACAGAGACATAAAATTAGAAACCAGACTCGAATCGACATTGGCGTTGAAGGCTGATACAGTTGTAGTTGGTGATTAAGATGGTCCCAGTGTTTGGAACCCGTTCCAAGCACACCAAATGCATTTGGTATTACCGTCACCCTTATGGCGCACAGTTTTTTTTTCAGTTCTCTGGCAAGGTCCAGGTATTTATCTTTTCGTTGGACTTCATTTTCATTATGTGGTCCGGCAATATCGACTGGATGACAAGTTCTTTTTTCTTGTTAATTAAAACTAGGTCTAATCTTCTGGCTGAGATTGGGTGATCCGTTATTTATTATTATTATTATTATTATTATTATTATTATTATTATTAAAATAGAAAAGAGTATATTGTTTTCTTACATGTTGGTGCTTGGTTGGTGGTTGTTGTAGTGCTTGTTGTCAGCAACTTTTTTAAAACCCTTGTTGCCGACGAATTCCACGGCAATCGCACTACAGTCGTTTTAGATTCCGTGCAGGACAAACTGTTGTCGAACAAATAACTTAGATTTCGAGATGAAAGCGGCTTCACTGAAAGAGAGAAGGGAAAAAATGTATTATCCAAATGTACTCGATGTTTATTTACAGAAATGAAATAAATAAATATACCCACTTCTCGTTGGATAAAGTGCATTGACAAGGAAAGAGATTATGCTGAAAAAATAAATATTCGAGGTGTTAAATAAATACTTATAAAATAAATTAGTCAGAGATTACAGATTATCGATCATGGGAGAAATTTGAAAAAACACACAGATGTTATTAATTAAGTTGTATTTTCTTGGCTAATATTGAAATATTTAAATCTGTATAAGATCATCATCAGAGCCGATCTGTAAAGTTTTCTTCGTTTCATAACAAATCGGCTCTGATGATGGTCTTATCCAGATTCAAATATTGCAATATTAGCCAATAAATACAACATTAATTAATAACATTTGTGTGTTTTATCAAATTTCTTCTCCGATATACTGTCGGATTCACTTACTTATTTTTTTTACATTATCGATCATATAGAAATCTGATCTCTCTGCAAAGATAAAGCAATAATTCTTCTAAGCTATAGACATTTCAGTACTACTGTATGTCTGCACCATTTGGACTCTAACGAAACGTACTGTCTTGAACAAATCCTGGAAGAAGCACCTCACAAAAGAATAGCTGTACGACCATCTACCTCCTATCACACAAACCACCCGGAACAAGACACACTGGACACTTCCTTTGTATGTCTAATAAAAATAGTCCTGTTTTTTTTCTCTGTGCATTATTTTATATCGCTAATACCCTTAGGAAAAGTATCAACCCCCTACTCTCCCTTCAGCTATGGGTAAATATCAGGGCAGACTAGACTCTTTAACATTGGTATAGCAACTGGTCTAGAAGAAGAAAAACACTTAATTCAAACTTGTTAAATTCTGCTTAAAATTGGCCTGCGAGGTTAGATAAACACACACACACACACACACACACACACACATATATATATATATATATATATATATATATATATATATATATATATATATATATAATCAATGGTAAATTATGGTTTCACACTCATAACTTAAAGTTTCATGGTAATCCAATCATCAGATGAGAAGTGGTTGAGATGTCAAAAACCAGTCGTGAAATGGTTGAGATGTTAAAAACCACATTTTTTAGCGTTTATATGAAGCGTTTTATTAGCATTGAGCACCTTTCCATGCAAATACTTTCTCATTTTTTCATTCACTATTCATTATATTATATATATATATATATATATATATATATATATATGAGATTTCCTTTTTATAGACCGGTTTCCATACCAATGTTAAATAGTTCAGTCTGCCCTACTATTTACCCATAGCTGGAGGGAGAATAGTTCGATTCAAACCTTTCCTAAGAGTATTAGCGCTATTTCAAGAATCTCTCTCTCTCTCTCTCTCTCTCTCTCTCTCTCTCTCTCTCTCTCTGTATTTGTGTGTGTGTGTTATACAGATAATGAACTATGAGGAAATTTGTACTTTGCATCATATAAGCGGTATAAACACATATGACAACCAAACCGATTCATTTTTTTTTACCACCGCAAATGTGATACTTCCTTTACGCTTGTTTTAGTGCTATAAAACAACAACAACAACAACAACAACAACAACAACAACATTAACCTAAAAGCACTTATCATTTATTTGATCTTCTTTCTTCAAGTTTTATTTCCTTTTTCTAATAAAAACAAACACATCTACTGGAACACTTTCATTGCGAGAACATTTTTCTTTTCAGCTCATCGCTATCTCAAAGTCATTTGTTGGTTGGTTGGTTGGTTGGTTTTAAGGCATGTTAACCCTTAGGTTATTAGATGCCGAAGTCAGTTTAACAATTATAGCCCTCAAATGAGGTTATCTTTTTTTTTTTTTTTTTAGAAGACATTGTTCCTTGAGATTCTGAAGACATATTTGTCTGGTTGGTTGGTTGGTTGAATTTTACGGCATGACAACCCTTGCAGGGTTATTATATGCCGAAGATGTTTTGTATCGGTAGCAGAACGTAAGGTGTATTGGGATAGTAGTCGAATTAACTAGATTTTTTGGTAGGTTAGTTGGTTGGATTTTACGGCATGTCAACCCTTGTTTGGTTATATTATTCCGAAGATATTTTGTTTTATTCATTCTTGATGGGTACTCAATTTTTTAAAACACATTTTAAAAAAATCATTTTTTTCTATTTAACCTCTAGATGGGAACTTTACAATTTTGAATGATGGAAAGTTTTCGAAATAAAAATGGTATTCTATTTTACGATGGCTTTACGTTCCGGTAGACCCGACATAAAGCGAAATAAAAAGACCCAAGGTTGAAATAGCCCTAGTTGAGATATCTTAAATTTCCCAATTAAATTAACAGCTTTCCTCCTTTTCTTTTCACCACGAAAAGCATCAAACAGATATTGTAATGGGCCTTGAAAATACATTATATATATATATATATTAAATTTGATAGAGGAATTATATATAATTGGTAATTGAATCATATTACCACGACCAGACAACTCGGCAAACACATTTGCGACATCCGGAGCACTGGACAGATGTTTCGACCTCCTTTGGTCTCATCAGCAGTGCATACCACAATCTCGCCACTAGAGATTGAACCAGCGGACCACAGCGTGAAGAGCGGGGACTCAACACACTGGGCCACCAGCCCATGCCACAAATGGAGAATGCCAAATCATCTAGTCAATGGTAATATTAATTCAAACTGCGCAGCCATCTAACCTGTATTGCCGTGTATCCCATCGCAGGATAACAGAAGGCAAGGCCACCCCCAGGACAACAGCTGTCCAGTGCTCCGGATGTCGCAAATGGTGTTTGCCGAGTTGTCTGGTCGTGGTAATATGATTCAATTATCAATTATATATATATATATATATATATATATATGTATATAATGTATTTCCAAGGCCCATTACAATATTTGCTTTATTGGAATAATTTATTTCAACTGTAGAAAAGCATCATCATCAGACAACAGCAAAAACATGGGTATTACTAAATATTTCCCGGGACTCGGGGGTTAAAATATCTAAATTAAGTGGGAGGGTGTTTCGGTTTGGGAGGGTAGGAGAGAGCTAGGCTTTTGAATGAGGTGAGGGGAAGTGAGTGAGAGGGACAGGGTATAGGGTCGTTAGGGAGAAGATTAATTATATTCTATGTATATCTTAATTTCTTAGATATCTTCGAATATAAATCAAATCTTCATAATTTTTTAACAAAAACAAGAACCGGTGATATTCAATGTATATATATATATATATATATATATATATATAATAAATGAAGTAAAAAAACTTTAAATTTGCTTCATTACAATAATTCATTTCAACCGCATTACCGCAGCATCTTCAGGTAGTTGCAAAAACATGAATCTTACTGAGAATTTCCCAAAGCAACAGCGTTTTTAAATCTATCAATTTTTTTTGTCTTAGTCTGAGATGGTAATGTGGGCGGGGCTAGTTTATTTGAATGAGGCGGGGGGAACTATGCTATGGATGGGGGTGTTTTAGATAGGGAAATAATTGGAAATTAGTTGTAAATGTGTATATATATATATATATATATATATATATATATATATATATATATATATATAAGTAAAGAAATAACAAAAGACTTAGAGATTTTGCATTTTAGTCTATTTCAGGGAGCTTAGACAAAGTGTCTAACTCTCCCGACTCATCAGATGCGAATATATATATATATATATATATATATATATATATATATATATATATTTACTTTGTCGTTAATTATTTTATTTTCGTACTTTCATCGGACATACATACGCACCAACTGCCCTTTATATATGTATAGATTATAATTTATTAAGGCGATATCGCGTACTGAATTTTATTGCTTTGATGTTATTTTGCTGGTTTTATATTTCGTTTTATAATCTTTGCTTCTGTTTCTTTTTGCTTCTGTTTTATAAATTTTTGTTTCTTGGGAACTTAAGCAGAAGAGCATCTTTTAAGATAAAATCATGCTCTCCTTAATGTACTTAAATTTTGTGTTTCATTTATAGTAAAATCTCTACCAAGGTAATTACGGTCAGGTCACGCAGTCAATTATACTGTTTGAGGTTATTTCCAAGTTAAGTAACATGATATTACAGAGTGACCCAGAAAAAACAGAACCCAAATTATTTATTTTCCCTTTAAACTAACCCTAAACCCCAACCCTAAAACCTAACCCTAAACCCTAACTCTAAACCTCCTAGTTGAGTAACATAATATTACAGGGTGACCCAGAAAAAACAGAATCCACAAATTTTGTAATAAAACTGTTCATTTTAATTTTAATTTGTTTATGAAGTTTAAGTCCAACAAGGGTTAGGGTTAGGGTTAGGGTTAGGGTTTAGGGTTAGGGTTAGGGTTAGGATTGGGGTTTAGGGTTAGTTTAATGGGAAAATAAATAAATAATTTGGGTTCTGTTTTTTTCTGGGTCACTCATGTTACTCAACTAAGAAATAACCCTGTTTGAACCTGTGTTTTCTCATAACCTTACGACTAACCATTAAATTTAAATCTTTTACACTTCATTACAAAATGATAGGGTTACCTATTCATTATGTAACATTCGAAGTCTATTATTATTAAACATAATTATAATTAGACGTGCTGGACCGCTCCAATATGAACAGCATGTTCGTTCTCGTTTCGAGGGGCGCCTTTGCTGGCTTGGTCATGTCAGGAGGATGGACAAAGGCCGCATCCCAAAGACCTACAATAAGGCTCCCGACTGGCAGGTAGACCACATATGCTTCAAAGATGTCTGCAAAAAAGACTTGAAGACATGCCACATTAACACAGCACATGGAAGGTCTGAACAGTTAACTGGTGCCTCACTGTCAAACAAAAGTGAAACAGAGTGAAAGAAAGGAAAGGAGTGAAACAGAGGAAAGTGGCCTCCACAGCAAATAGAACCAGAAGGAAGGAAAGACAACAGCAGCTCCAGCAAGCGTCACTGTTTGTGTGCAGTCAGTGCACCAGAGACTGCCATTCATAAATTGGGCTGCTCAGCCACTCGCGCGGTTGCAGATAAAGTTTTTTTTTGACATCGTCTCTAGTATGGAGAAGGATGCCAATGTAACATTTAATGATAACCGTTACGCCACCTGCACCTGTATATGTTATTTTCAATGGCAGAAAGTAACATTTAATTAATGAAGTTTAAAAAAAAATCCCAACATGGTAAAATGTAAGAGTTCAACTGATAGCATCGAGCCGAGAAAAGCATAAGTGGGATAATGTTTTTCACACGGACTTTTGAGAGACCCTTGAAAACGTTCCACTCAGTAATTTGGGGGCATAAAGGATCCACTTCTACCCCCCCCACCGCCACCGAAGAGTTTCCTTTATAAATGCATTCCTAATAAATGCATGAATACCAACTTGATTTGAATTGGGTCAAATAGACAATATGGACAAAGCCTTTTCCAACAGCTGCATTTTATTTGTTAACCCCTTACCTACAAATAATAATTCTACATTCAGGTGCTAAACACCATACATTGCATCATCATGGAGGCGCTCTTTGCGTAGTGGTTATCGTCGTAGGAAATTGACCAAATGGTTCAAATTTTGGACGAGAATGTTTGCATTTCACATAGCGCTAATATCTTGGAAAAGGGATGCATCCAACTACCCTCCCTTCAGCTATGGATACATTTTATGAAAGACTGGGCACTTTTAGCTTCAGAGTTAACTCGGTAATAGTAGTGAATGTGGAACATTAGTATGCAGAGGTTAGTGTATACTAATTTTTAAAAATAGTGGTGATTTTAGAACACTTTGGTCGTACATGCCATAAGATTATATAGGTGCCTTTCGCTTTACTATGGAACGACTTACGATTGTTTAGTGCAGTGGTTACCAACCTTTTTCTATTCCCACACCCTTAAAAGAGTTTTGCTCTGACCTTGCACCCCTACAATTTATACTTTTCTTCAAAAATATAGAATGTGAATCCATACT